>OZ037777.1:50135997-50183497 GCA_964035525.1 Porites cylindrica | reverse complement strand
TTTGTAGTTTCAGTCTTGCCATTTTTTCAGGTTGACTATCAATGTACTATCTTCGAGCCAAATTTCTACGATGATTCTAATTTTCAATATGATTTGGTGTGGACTGTCAGTGTCCTGTTGAAGGGAGACTGAAGTGTCAGTGTTCCCAGGAAAAAGTTGCACTAGACGAAAAGGTGGTATTATCAGCGAATATATCAACAATAGCTAAGGGTAGATGGTTAATGAAAGTAAGAAATAAAAGTGCGCGTACAATGCTTCCTTGAGGGACCCAGTGTGTAAAACTGACTAAAGTCGAGTTGGAGCAGTTTATGCTGACATACTGCTTTCAATAAGCAAGATTTTCTAAACAATTGTAAGTTAAAATCGTCGATTTAATATGCCTTCAGTTTAACAAGAAGAAGGTTATGCCCTATTAAAGTCAACGCACATAAGACCAGCCACATTATTGTTGTCAATATCAAAGAGCAACTTGTTCTACTTTAAATCGCCGGGATCAATGCAGTTTCGATCGCTTGAATTCTCTTTTTCAAAAACCGTACTGCAATCCATACAGCAGGTTATACCTAGAAAGGTACGAGTACACTGAGTCATAGATAGGCCTCTCAAAGCTCTTGGATAGAATCAGAAGAACCAAAATTGGACGATAATAAGAAAATCGGTGAATGTCGAAAAATTGTGTTCTCCGTTCTTACGCGGACAACCTCTTAAAATTCCGCGTGGAATTTTGCACGCCAGGCAAAGTGAAATACAAACGTTCGAGACCATAAGGATTTTTTGGCAATTTTTGTTTGCCGCTATCGCCCTTCCTTTAAATAACAACATTTGTTTGTCTGTTTGTTTTTTCAGAATGCTTTCAGATAATCCATTGGAGATTATTGGATCAGATGCATTTACAGTTCCAGGAAATAACCTATTAGTGTAGGTTTTTGATGTACTGTAATAAAGGAAAATGATTCTTTCCTTGCCTTTTTGCACTTGACTTTATTTTGTAATATATGATTTCTGGACTAAATCCTTGGTTTCCAATATTGTCTATAAAAATTCTAGAATATGCTCTTGTTTTCCAGAACGTTTTTATTGACTCCATAATTGAGCAAGCGGTTCTAAAAACTCGAAAGCTTTTTCTATTTTAACTGCTGCACTTCAATTTAGATGTAAACCTGCTTTCTTTGCATGTAACCTACATTCTTTCGCTATATTTAGCATTGTTTTTTTTTTTACGTGTGTTATTTTTTGTCCTGAATCATGTCACGTTCACTAACGTCACAAATCATAACGATTACCACAAAATCCGATAACGTGATTGTTGAGGATTGATCAAGGTTTATTTACTTTTTTCACGAAAGAAGTGTAGAGCAAAAAGGAGACAGTTGAGTGTTTCTTCCTACTTCTTGAGTGTTCTGGCCTCTTTCTAAACTCTTTACAACAGAATAGAACACAGTCAAGGCTTCTTTATTTGTTTTATGATAAAGAATCTATTAAACTCCCCACGCTTTGCTTTCTATTTCCCAAAACAAACTTTATTTTCACAGCGAACCAAAGTGTCGTCAGCATGTTATACTCTCATAAAACATTCTTAAATTAGACAATCACAATCCTTTTTATAGAATGGCGAAATCTCGGATTTGACGGTGAGGGTAAAAGAAGGAATGAGTTTGGGGAATGGCATATGGCATGGCTGGCGGAATGACATAACTATGCGGAATTTAATTGATCGAAAATGTCGCAAACAAATAAATTAAACAGGAAAGCATGCGCGCGCCTCTGCCGCGCCTTTTTTGGTGCCAATTTGAAGGAGCAACCGCCTTGCCAGTCCATTTATTACCGCTATTAAAACAAGGCTAAAACTGAAACACAGCTGATAGTTCAAGTTCAAGATCAAGTTTATGAAAAACACTTTTAGATACATGCCATAATTAATCCTTGTCCGCAAAGTAGCCTATAGCTAATCGAGGCGGGAAGGAAAGTAAAAAAGTTACAATAATATGGTTCAAACATAACAATAAATTTAAACAGATACACGAACATCAACATATTAAATTAACAAGACAGAGAATACATATATTTCAAAATAGGTAAATGAAACAAGGTATGAATGAAAACTTAATTAAACTGATAATTTAATATTTACTAAATATGTCAATAAAGTACGCAGGCCAACATTAGTATCCTCCTGTATCAAAATATCCAGTAGCCGACTTTGTAAGGTATTCTTAAATTTATATTTAGGTAGAACACGGTCACTGTCGAGAATACTATTCCATATTTTTGCACCAATTCTTGAAAAGGAGCTCTTCACTTGGTCTGTTCTCGAGTGCTTAATATGGAAATTGCCAGTACACCGATACTTGATATACACCAGTACTTGATAAGTCATCGATAACTTTTTGCAAAATAAACTGAAACGGTTCTTTACTGACGTCTCTTTTCCAGTGAAGCGCAGTGAAAGTACGAAAACATGCCAAGTTTAACCAGTCTTCTATCGAGTTTTTACTCTCCTCATTACCTAGAAAAACATCGTAACGATAGACGAGGTAATAGAACGGAGAAAGAAAGAGGACATTGGGAACCAGGCTGTTAGGAAATGGCAGACTCGGTAATCCCAAATGAAGTAAACAAATATAAAGCCCCGCAAATACGTGCAGAAGTAATGTGTCGTAAATCTGTCTGGGTTTTTAGGGGTATATAACCTCTACTTCCTGGCTAAAAACTCAAATCAAGGATGACTCTTAATCGTAACGCTAGAGGGATCTAAGGGGTAAGGAACGCTCGCTGAACGTGAAGTCGGGCTAGCTACAATTCTAGGGATTTTTGAATACGGTGAACGAATCAGATCATATTGGAGACAAAATGAACGCCCCGAGTCAAACATTAATCTGTAATCCACAAATCGAGTGAAGCGAACTGCTCTCCAGTGTCTCCTTTCGACCTTTTCACGTCTCTCTGCACCTCCCTTGATTGTGTGAGTGCAGGTGTGCGTTTGATCGTGAAAAAATGCTAGAAGTAGGAAGGAAAAAAAAAAAAAAGAAAAGAAAAGAAAGAAAGAGAAAAAGCACACAAACTCAATTGCAAGGATTCGAGCTCGTGCTTCTCCGCCAGCTGTTATTATAAGCTTCGCGCGCCTGAAACTTTACCACGCAGCCAAGGAAACAAACTACAAGATACGGACCTTAAGTTAGGGTGGACGGTAACGTGGAGGACGGCAACCGGAAATAAAAGTTGCCCGATTTGAGGTAATTAGCACATATCTCAGCCGTCCAACCTACGTGAAAGCTGAGTGAGGCAGTCGAGAACGTGAGTTTTAATCTGTTTCTGGAGTGTCTAGTTTACTTCAAATAGTAAACCTTTTTCAATTACTTACTTAACACTATTTTATGATTGAATATAACATGAGCTTGTGCAGCAAGTGGTACAACTACAGGATTAGAATTCCCAGCTTTAAAATAATCACATTTAAGTATTCGCTCACCATCTGAACATCGGCTTTTATCCTTTTTTTCATTCACGAAGTTTTTAGTTTATTACTGTGTTAGTTTATTATCGTGTTAATTGGTTACCATCATTCGACAAAATAAAGCCCTGTGTAAAGCGGGATGAAGGAACTTGTTTATTTTTGAGCGCAACTTGCCAATCGTATTTTATAATTTGTTGTTATTTTAATGAAGATGGAGTGGACTGAAGATCACGATATTCAGCTTGCTAAAGAAGTTCTTGGAAGTGAGCCCTACCGCTTCAAGCCCTTGTCTGTGTAGGCTCGATTACCAGCCGTAATGCACCTATCAATGTAATGCCGGCGGGCGAGGCAGGGCATGGGGTGGGGATTTGATTGTCTTTGTTGGTCGGGGTTGATCGTACAAATATCTTTTGCAGAAAAAAAAAATTAAAGTAGAGGGGAGCCGGTGACCCTCCAAAACATCTCAAGGGCAGACTTTTGTGATGTATTATAGGTGCTGCCATGCAGCCCTTCTAATAAAGGCAAGCAGAATATATTTGATGCTGTGCGAAAAAAGCTAATCGACCGTGAAAAATCAAGGAGTCCTTCCTGGCTTTTTAATCGTCATCGTTGTTGAGCCCGCAACATCAAAAAAGCGGCTGCTTGTGAATTGATTGGCGCCAAAGAGGGCACAATTTTCAGTTTAATTTATTTCTTTGAGTCAATCTGCTCATATTACATTCCGCGTAATTATGTCATTCCGCAAGCCATGCCACATGCCATTCCGCAAACTCATTCCCCCTTTTACCCTCACCGATTGATTGTTTGAATAAGACAAAAGCTGTCAAAGCACAGGGACACCCAACGACAATTTTCGGGAAAATATCTGTTCGGAAGACGATTTGAGATCTAGAATTTTCGGAACATTTGTTGTATAATTTCTTGCTTGCCTGCCTCTCCTAGGATTTTCGAAAATCTAAAAAATGTTAAAATTGCCCATTTTCAACGGATTTTTACCCTAAAAAGGTCACCTAGAATTTTCGGTGCCTTTTTTCTGGCTGAAATTTTTGAACGGGTAAGTTTTGATCCCTATAATTTTCGGATCACTAGACTTTCAGCTAGGAAATCCGAACAGATGAAAAATTTATGGGGGATAAAAATATGCCCATATCCACCGTTTAAATACTAAAACACGTTTAACAATGCTATGTTTAAGTGGTTTTGAACTATATTCTCGTTGGGTGCCCCTGAAATCATCAAAGCAATCACAAAGTGAAACGAGCGAAACTTTCAGTAATTTGAATGCGTAAGAAATGTACTTTTTACGTCCAAAATTCAGTTTCTAAAGGTAAAAAGTGC
The DNA here is from genome assembly GCA_964035525.1 of Porites cylindrica. NCBI lineage: Eukaryota > Metazoa > Cnidaria > Anthozoa > Scleractinia > Poritidae > Porites > Porites cylindrica. The sequence continues at coordinate 50,178,705 of OZ037777.1, read as the reverse complement.
TTTAAACCCGCACGAATTGCGGTTCACTGATGGACTTCGTTAAACATAACAATTTGAAAGCAACCTGCTTTAGCCTCGTATCGAGAAGTGCCTAAGAAAACTGAACCTGAAGTAAGCTTACTAAAAAATTCTATAAAATAGGCCACTTCCGAGTTCCGAAAATCCCTCACTTTCAAAAGGAGGCTAGGTGCACAACCTTTCTTCTGGAAATGAGTTTTATTTACATGAGAATGAAAAATGATTTCCATATCAAAGGCTGAGCACCTACCCTCGTTTTGAAACAGAGGCTCGGGGGAACTCGGAAATGGCCTGTTCGCCGACGTTTTCTCAGAAGTGATGCTGTGGTCTCGTGATCGTGTTTTGAGCTTATGTTATGAATGAACAATAGCTCAAAAAAGATAGACATAGAAGTTATTTCATGAAAATTTTTATTCAAAAACTAAGAAGTTTATCGTTGAAAACAAGCAAAATTGGATGAGCACATGGCAAAATTCAGCACAAAATCCATCTATTTTGTAATTTTCTTTAGCGTCTATTACAAACGTTTGTGAAACATTTATACATTTACATAAATTCCCATTTAAAAACGTAATTTTCTTGACCATAGAGTAAAAAATGTACCTGAAAAGTCTTCAAAAACTTCGCTGCCTTGGTTGAATTTTAAAACAGTACATTTTGCGCTTCGCCGGGACGAAAACATTGTTGAATTCCTCGAAGGACGATTTCGTAACCAAACGCTTTCTTTAGTCCACAAAAAGAAAACTGAACATTCATTCGAACTTTCCCTTTCCATTTGTGTCTTTTAACGGTGTACTTTTAACCCTGAAATGCAAAATTTGTGTCTTTATAACCACCCCATTCGATAACCAGTCTTCTCTCACTATATACCTAATGCCTATGGTGTGATTCACAGATTGCGTGACAGCTTTAACTCCGTGTTTTATACTCTCTGCATAAAACATGCTTTTTCAACCAATCTCATTGCGTGTTGTATCCGGCGGAAATTTATTATAATAAATAAATAAATAACAGGTGACTCAGGTGGAGATCTGTCGCCTTCTGATCCACGAAAACAAGGACAAAAAATGCACTAAAAAGACAGTAGCGATAAAATAAGGGAAGAGGAGAAACAAAAAAGGCTGAGAATGAATTAATAATAGCAGAGAACTTTTCAAGATTAAACAGGTTTGATAAAAGTTTGGTAATAACAATGAAATCTCTCAAAACCCATGTAAAATACAGTGCTCAGTGTAGATCATGATTTAGAGATTTATTTCATCAATCAATACATTTATTGTCAATAGTCCTCTTTTTATGCCTTTTTAATTTTTTTTGGTATTCCAATTTAATACTGTTGCTGTTAATTCTGTTATTATTTTAGACAGGGAATAGTAAAACATGTGCTTAAGGGCGCTTTCCATTTGTCAGAACTGACCGGCCGGGCCATTCCCGTCGTAATAAGAATTTCACTTTTAATCAAAACTATCCAGCCAGATCAGTCAAACCCTAAATAGCTTGCACGAAGGAAATAGGTTTTTATCAAAAACTATTGGAAAAAGCCTATTCCATTTTCAAAATGGCCAGTCCAGCCATGGCCAGTTCTGACTTTTGGAGAGCGACTCAAGTTAAACAGACGAAATAAAAGGATAATACTACTTTGATGACCACAATGGGTGATAAATTAAAGTTCTTTATTCGTTGTAGAAGGGTCTCTCCCACTGATAATTGTTATTGTCAAAGTTGCCAACAAAAAGATGCGTCAGGCTTGAACAAATTAAAAATGCAAGCGATGTGAATTTTCCCACTCTCTTTTAAGTCGATCCTTCTTCTCCTTTTTTCTAGCTTGAAATGTTTTTCATTTGATTGACCTTGGTGCTGCCCACCCTCTAAGATGTTAAATTTTTGTTTAGGAGAAAACTTTCAATTGCAGATACACTTATGATACTACCAAATCAAAACGGTAGAAATGCAGTGATCTATCATAATAAATGTTTCTTCCTTAATTTCTTTAAGATACGCGATACGAACAAACATAAAGACAGTTAGCCTTCGATCTTTCCACGGCATTCAGGACAACTTCACGACTAAAATGTAAGTACACTTTCTACACTTTTGTCACGCTAAGACTTCATTCTTCATCGCTAAATGGCGGGTGAAAAGCAATTCAACTATCTCGTCTAGTGTTGTCGGAAATGTGATGAGTCAAGAGCCATAATGGGATGAGTTTAACAGTGAGATGTGGAGAATATTTACTTGTCATGGGTACACTTCCTAATTCGTTTATTGTTCAGAGGGAAAAATTAAGATTTCAGTTGCTCTTTTGTTAAAAAAAGTGGATACTATCAAGCTAAATAGTTGCAAAGAGGTTAATCTTTTAACTTCCTGTACAAAACAGAATACCTGTAGTTTTCCTGCTACCTAGACTCACCTAGACAAACGGTTGATTTTCCCCACTTCGTCGATGGCGCACAGGATTAGGGACAATACATGTGAAGCGAAACTTTGCTTAGCATTTTCCCCTTTCCCTCGCTGTTTTGCAGTTTCCTCTCGTCAAAACAGTACAACGGAATAGTTTTTTTTCTTTTTTTTTTACAAAAATGCTTAAAACGTGTACGTGTTTGTCCACAGGTAGCCCAAGCTCGAATATGAGCATCGGCGAGCATCGGCATTGTTGCGTAACATTCAAAATAGAAGGATTTGTATGGGAAAAAAAACCTATCGTTTCTCTAACCTACGAAAATGAAAGGATTTCAATAAACAACAGCTTACCTTACTTAAAATGTGTGTTACGTCTCTCCTGTGTGGTTCACGGGCCGATTTATGGCCGTTTTATGGGTTTTTATGTAAACGGTTTCTCTCTATATAAAGGTCTAAAACCGTTCATATAAAAATCCATAAAACGACCATAAATCTGCCCGTGAACCACACAGGAGAAACGTAACACACATTTTAAGTAAGGTAACAATGCCAATGCTCGCCGATGGTCATATTTCGAGCTTGGGCTACCTGTGGTTTGTCTGTAAAATTCGTCTTTTCCCTTACTATTGCATATGAGGGTCCAGATATAAGAGGAAATTTGAGGAATACAATAGCTTTCGCGGATTCACAAACAGAAAACAAACCTGGGGGGTGGCTTTTACAGTTATCGGCTAAAATTTTGGCTCTTTTACGGCGATCGGTTAATTTTTTTCAGATACGAATAACAAAAAAGTTAAAATTTAATTTCTTTTGTTTCAAAGAGTTAAATATTAATAAACCTGCATTTTTTGCATCTTCAAAGCAAAATTAAGGTCTTAGGATCATCTCTAGATAAAAGGAAGCTACTCTTTTGAAAAATTTAACATTTGATAGATCATACTTTTACAAAGTATCCCATTTCTAACAGTGTTTTACGCATATAAAAATGTCAATAGTCAATTTAAAAATAATCTTTGTGAAAAAGCAAAAGCAGACACGCGAACGACCAACTCAAGGCTGGGCGTGACATTCATTTACACACTAGAGACGGATTTTTCATGACAGATGGGTTATCCGTTTGATAATTCGCGTCAGATAGGTAGTACGTCTTAATTTGAAAATGGAATGGTTTTAATTTTGAATGAACAATCCGCCTGACTTTACCTGCCAATTTTGACGGACAGTTTGAAGATGGATTATCCGTTTCAGATAGCCTGGGTACAGTCGTCCCCCTCCCCTTCCCCCCTCCCCCACAGACATCCCTTCTCCGATTTTTTCCGAGGGGAGGGGGCGGCTGTACACAGGCTATCTGAAATTAAACTGCACGCGAAACCTAAGCACGCGAGCGGCGAAGTCGGCAGCCGAGAGAACCGAGGGCGTAAGCCCGAGAAGAAAAAATAAGAGACTGCAGACTCTTTTGTTCTGTCTGGGGACAACGAAGCTGTCAAGGTAATTTAATTAATCAATAAACACGAGTAACTTGAAACGATTTATAAATAGAACATAAACAACTGAAAAAATTACTCTTTCTTTAAATCCGGTAAGATTGCCTTGAATTCGTTTCCCGTGAGGAAATTTACGCAGTTTCCTTCTGTAAGACATCCTTAAAAGTTTTATTACTGAGATTACTGGTTGGTTCGCTATTGTTTGCAGTTGGTTGTGACGCGTGACTATTTTTAATGCTTCCAATCTCACCACAGACCAGTCAATGATCTGTCAACAGCTGTGCAATTGACCAATCGGTTACTCCGTTTCTGGGCTGGCGGAGGGTTTGTTTACTACAAAAGAGTCAGCAGTCCGTCTTTTCTTCGTCTCGTCTCTGTAATAATAATGTCGTGGTTTGCAATCGCGCTGGATGAGATAAGAACTAGACGGATTTTAAGAGAAAAGGCGGACTGCAAGCTTTACGGTTGACTGTTTTTTACCCTAGTTACGCCTAACGGTTAAAATTTTTCAAGTTTTACGGCTATCGACTAAATTTTTGGCCGTTTTACGTCTATTTCGGGTTAACCCCATTGAGACCCTCGTAAAAGCTTCCTCAACAATTCCGCCGGGACCCTGTCGTATCATCTGCAGATTTCTTTCCGTTTCCAAACTTAGCGATTCTTATCACCTCTCAACCGCTCTTTTTCAATAGAAGTTTGGAAGGAGGAAAAATTGGGAGTATGAAATTGCGGGAAGCAAGATTCCTCGGAACAACAACAACAAAAGTTTATCTGTGAGTTAATTAGCGTAACAACAAAGATATGGAAAAAGTTTAATATGTGCAGCTATTTTTTCAATTTATCATTAGCCCCTAGATAACACTGCCTTTGTCTTTTTTCTCTTATTTTTCACTTTAGCAACCCAGAGCAGAATGATTCTGAATATATCGACTTCTCTGGTTATTGGGTTGCACCCGACCTACTATCAGCTTTTAAAAAATCTGGATTTGCCAATCAAAGTCTTGGAGAATACAAATTACTACCATGTTCACTGGGGTGGTTCGTTAATGCCTCCTCTGAAGACAATAATTGCAAAGAGTGTCCAGCAGGTAAGTTACCTCTTAATCTAGCTGACAATACATCTTTAATCGTGGAGATAACATCAATTTGGCTTTGATATATACATTTTGTTCTCATTGTTTAACGTGAACTTTATAGAGTATCTACCCTGGGTACCAGAGATACCGGAAACCGCGCTAGAAAACGGTCTCTGGCACCCAGGGTATAGAGTATCAGATGAGGTGTTTTTATTTCTTAATAGAATACTTAATGCACAGACGATCTTTCGGGTGTCTACAATTTTTTTAAAAAACAAAGGACACACCTTGAAAAGCAAAGTAAATCCATTTCCGTAGTCTAACATTGACGATGTTGATCCACTAAAATAGGATAATGATAATGTTTAGCAAATACAGTAACAATTTTAGGTACTGGAACTGCTTTGTATTCACGATAATTGGAGGCTGCTATCTTCTTAAATTACCTGACTACCGTTGGCTGCAAGTTACAAAATGCATGAATCTAACATCCTGCACAAATCCTCAGCTAATATGAAGCAAACGTTTAATTGTTGTGCTTATACCGTGTGATTAGGATTCAGTAGCCTAAACTCCGCTAATGTGCGTTATCTCGGTGGTTTTCTTTTAGCTGCTTGTCTCGCTAAAAACAAAACAAGTTAAACTTAAATAACTTAAATAGGAGAGCCGACCTTTCAAGAACTTTATTTGCATTTCTGTCATTTTTACCCTGTTTTGTAGGCGCCCCCAAAGAACGAGACAGGCTAACGTTATCGCTAAAAAAAACTTTGTACCTCTTCAGCCTAACAAATAAAAAGTGATGAATGTCATTTGGCATTTTCTCTTTTGGCCCCGTGGGGAAGGTGTGGTGTAAAAAGGAACGGAAAAAAACTCTAATTACTCACATTATTAGTCCTTATCCGGCCCTTTTTATATAACTACGTATAGTAGCATACATGTTTCTTTCTCCCTTACCCACTGGAAGAAGTGGTGTATCCTAAGATTTCTTTCGTGGGCAGCTAAACTCTAGCTTGAATTTCATCCCATTGCTTCGAGTCGTTTTCTACTATGGAAGGGAGAAATAACGACTTGAAGTAATCGGATGAAATTCAGGCTAACTAAACTCAAGTTTCAGGTCTAATCCGTAGAGTTCTTGAGAAAACTTGTCCTAAATCATCCACCTCATTCTTAACTTTCTTTAAAATAGCTACTTGATTTATTCATCGTTTTGTTGTGAAGGAACAATACAGTCAAACCTCACTCCCGGGAAATAGTCTGGTGATCACTTAATAGAAGTTGACTGCTAAACAGGGGTGTCTTAATATTTAGCAAGTATTACGACAAAGAATGTTAAAATTGCGTGGATCACATCATCTTATTGTTAGGAACGCCAGTAACAGGAAAAAAACACCTATTGTAAACTGCCAACGTTTATTCCAACAACTTGACTGATTCATTAAGTCATGGAGTTTCCAATTCCTTTGAGCCCTGCCTTATTGAAGAAGGCAAAAGATGAATTCAAACATTCAGAAAATTGACATCCTTTGCAACGTAACGAAAAAGAAATTTGCCCGCCATTTTGAAAATCACCGATGTATGACGTGACGTCACACTGGCAGTAATCAGTGAACCAATGTTTACCCTAGAGACGGCCCCTCCCTCCTGTTTGAGCCGTAAAAAAGATTTAATAAGGCTGGGTGTAATGAAACCGAGATTGTCATACAAAAAGGGTCTGAAGGGTACAGTTTTGACTTTAATCTCCATGCATGAAACCTTAAAAAAATTCCCACAAGCCTATAATATATATCTTGAAGTGTTTGGCCGGGTGAGCTCTCCCTTGAGGATCATCCGACATTTGGCTTAAACGGGTTGTGTCTCACAAAAGGGTACGATTTTCGGGTCTTGTGTCTAAACTGGAATACAATCAGTGTACAATTTTTTCCAATCAGTGCTTTGAACAGGAGATGGTTTAAACGTTGGTGGTCCTTGGTCTCGTTTTAGAGTACTAATAATAAATTGTTATTGTTTTAAAATCCAATTCTAAAAAGTATACTTTCTTGTGTGAAACGGGAAACAAGGCAGATAAAAACACAAGCGAGATATATTCGTATTATTATTTTTTTTGCTTACACATATTGTCCATTTCGTTGGACTGTCGTCATTGTCAAGTTCAAGCCGGTTGTCAAGTTTCTTTTTCTTTTTGCCCCACCACGTGGCTAGCTAAGTAAAGAAAGTAGATTTATTTAGCCTTGAACATGGAGTTATATTTGAGTTTTACACAAAGTTATTACGTTTTCCGTCTACACAAGGTAGTAAAATAGAGGGATTCGCTTTCGAACAGATTCAGGGTTTCAAGGCCCCGGAGACACCTGCACCCATAACAACCCTAATACTTTCTCCTTTTGGGTGTGTGATATAAGACAGAAGCTGATGTTCCGTAGATACATTTTATTACTTGACACAGTACTTTTTTTATAGCTCGGTAAACGGACCTAAACTCCTGGGAAAAAGAAAACACAAACTATACATCTCAAAAAGTGTGCAATAAACTTTAATTGCAAGGTTTGCATGAGCTCAATTTTTTCTTTCACGGGGTAGTTGATAAAATTTATGCTGTCATAAGTCAATTCAATAGTTTTGAGAGTTTAGGTTCCCATTAAATCCTAGTACGTTTTCTTTTATATCATTTTTTAATTTCCTTTGGTAGTGATCCATTTTTCATCCTTTCTTCTTCCAGGAGGTTTCTACACAGACCAGCTGGCTTTTGTAAATGACAGCTGCCTTCACTGCGAAAATGGGACTTTTGTCCATTACAATAATGCTCCAGGGAAAAGTCCGTTTGATTGTAGGGCATGTCCACAAGGTGATTATCTTAAATCCCCTCTGTTACCCGGCAAACTATAGAGTGCAATAGACCATTTTCGATATATTAAAATTCATACTTGGCTCCGAGGCTTGGGGGAATAAAACAAAGGAAATGTATTATTCATTATTGAGCCTCAAGATGATTTCTTTTGTTTTATTTTCCAAGCCTCGCAGCCAAGTATGAATTTTAATATACTGGATTTGGTCTTTTGTGTTGCCTTTTAAGCTACATGTAAGACTTTTCCGTGGATAAATTCCCCTCCCTAATATTTGTAGATAATCATTTATGCCAACAATTAAAATCCTTTTTATAGTTAAATTTAGAAGTTCAATACCGGGATTTTTATTGATCTATTTGAGGCAGTTAGCATTTTTGCATGTTCACTTAAAAACTATGGCTTATTTAATAAACGCATCTGGGGAAACTGGTTATAATTAAATGCACATCCATATTGTTTTAAGTTATGATTAAAACTAGAGGTTAGAAATTCTAAGCGTATAATGCTAGCTGCAGCAGATGCTTGGCAGTGAAACATCATCTGAGCCGAAACGATAAATGGCGATGCACATAGTTCTAATCATGGAGACTCCTTTATTAAGCCAATTATATAAAAGTTGTGGGATAAAGGATTACACTGAGTGAGTTCTTTGTGATTTGTTTGTTAATTGGCCAATTTGCAGTCATACTTATTTGAAACTGTTTACAAGCGCAACTGAATGAGCCAAACGTAGCGCAGTTAGAATGACGCAATGAGAGTACGTGATAAGAGTACAAATTAACTCATCGTGCCGTAACACCGCTGACTAACATCCTGACAAAAAATTCAGATAGAAACGCCTAAATTAGACTGCAAAACAGTCGGTTTTTTTTCTCAAAATCAGTAAAGAAATCGGTAAAGCGTGGCCTAAGAGTCTTACGCGCGCGAAGCGCGCGAGCCTCACACGCCCGTAGGGCGTGTGAGGCCAGAGAAAAAAAACCGTATTTTTAGCGTCTCTCCCCAGTCTCGCTCTCTGTTTTCAGCATCATTCCAGACCTTTTGTTTGACTGCTGGCGCGTACTTGAATACGCAAAAATACGGACTGTTTTGCAGTCTACGCCTAAATGGCAACAGGACACCAAAGGGACCGCAGGAAACCAGGGATTAGTGCGCTGTTCGCCTTGGTGATCGAAGCAAAGAGGTAGCCAATAGCTACAAGGGTGCTGTTTGAGGAAGCTGGGCTTAAGAAAGTTAGAAAGTTGTGACAAAGAAAGAAAAGAAAACAGAGACAATAATAAAACCAAATACCTTGTATTTTTGAAGAAAGAAAACGAAAAGATTAGGTTAAACGTTCGGACGTGACAATCCAATTAAGTACGCCGGAGCTGTGTCTAGTATGAATAACTCGAACGCCCGACAACTACAATTGACACTCCACGGGAGGTAAATGTCACCGCAAAATCCCAACTGATACAAGGAACACGGATCAAATAGAGAAATTACTCGTAACATTATAGCAGCACCCAACGTAACTTGTACGTACGAAGCGAGCGCAACCAGGTAAATTCAATTAGTTTATACCTCAATGAAAATTCGAAAACCACACTTCGTTGGTCGAGAACATTTTTACAAAAAGATAGCAACAAGGCTACAACTAAAACAAGCCGTGGCAATATAACACTCACCCTTGCTTCAAATGAGTTTACACCTAAACATACCTATAAGTGAATAGTCGTTTTCTTTCATGTATTATTAACAACTGTCTCCCCACATAACAATAGGTGGATAGGCCTACTTAAAAGCGCCCCTTTTACACCAACTTACCTGGCCGTACCCGATCACTTCTAACTCTGACTGGTTAGTTAAAACAATAAGGCGCAGATTTTAAAAGCGCTAAAAAGCCGTTAAAAACAAAGCATTGGCACAAAGCTAGAGCTAAACTGAAAAAACTTAAATTTAGTCGTGATTGGTTATTACAAAACCGTTTTCTCCTAATTTCCATCGCGATGAACGGACTATATCTTGATGCTACTGAAAGTCTCAGTGTTTAGTTAGCTTGTTGTGGTGTTTTACGCTTCGTAAACGTTCGTAAACTATTAATATATCGTACCTCATTGACTTAAATTTGCCTCTGACCTATGAACTCTCTCATTCATCTTTTTTTGTTCTTGTTTAATAAGCAAAAAGGCTGAAGTCTTCTTTACAAAGAAACAAGAGACTATTATGCCGTTTCAAAATACAGTTTTATAGAAAAAATAAATAAAATAATGTTAATCTACGAAGCTTATCGAATTGATTCTTTCTATTTATAAGGATAAAATATATTGTAGAGGTCTATCGGGCATCGTTTGTTTCTTGAAAAATCTTACACTGGGACCATCTTTGTGCAAATAAAACCATTTCGATGTTCTATATTGCCTTAGTGTCCTGTTTTGAGAGGCCAGTAATATCTATATTAGTACGATGGAAGACAGAATTTAACGAGAATAAAGAACGGGGCTTAATTTTATCCCTTAATAACTACTCATGAGCACTTCAGGAAGGTACATTAACAACATTAGGTGTGTTATCAGATGGGATTATCAAACGTTTATCACAGCCAGTCGTACACTGTACTACAACATTTGAGGATGCAAGATTTTTTCTATGATCATTATTAGAGCGCGTTCACAATTTATGGGAGAAATTAAGGCAGGAGTGACTAAGCAGGTGTGATGTGATTATCCAATTCCACTTTGTGGCATTAAAAATATGAGGGTTCTTTGACGGAGTGGTTAGCTCACTAGCGAGAGCGTGAGGATTCGGGGACTCTAACAAAACTTGGATGCTTTTCTTCTTTTAATGACTGTCAGCAACACACTCGAGCACTTTAACATCTTCAACAGCTCAACTACTATACTACAGCTCAACAACAACGTACTGCACCAAATTTTTGTCAACTTATATAATTTAAACGTAGGTACGTTCACGCTTGCTGACCACGAGAGTAACGCCAACGCCCTTCTTAGTGATTTATGCGAATTTCCTGTTGATCACAAACATGGGTGAAAACAAAGTCATAAGGTTGTACAATTCAAGAACTAGGAAAGCAGTAAAAGCTTTACAACCAAACCGACGAGGCGGCTCGACCTTAAACCTAAACAGGAACTCCGATGTGGGTAATATAACAATCAAGATCAGCTATAACCCCAAACGTACTCACTTCTAGGGCTGACAATCCGACTTAATTTAACCACAAGATAAATGATGACACATATCGACAAACCCAATAAAAAAATAATAACAGTCAAAAAACCTGTTAACACAAATGTGGATTAACCTTGTTCTTCAAACCTAAACATAACGAAACCCTACGCACGAGCGCGAGCTTGGGAACAAAAAAAACTATCGGCAAAATCCTCATGATAAAAATGACTTTTAAAATAAACACAAAACTACTTCACAACAAATATGTCGAGATTCTAACCATCTCGCGGATGCCGATCAATTGTGTTTTTAGACGGTTAACATTTCAGCCATATAACTAACAGCTTACTGGGCAGTTCTGACGCGAGTGTCTGTGATCAATTGTAAGGCGCTTGCAAGGCCGGTGTAAAGCCCATATCTGGCTGGTGCTGGTTCAAAGACGAAGGGGGAGACCCCCAAAATGACTCTCCTTTAGCGATATCCTCTAACATATCTTATTTAATGGAGGCACGCTACTTGACTATACATGCTTTCATGCTTTTTTTTTCCATTAACCCTTTTCTTTTACTTATGTTGTCTATACAAATTCCCGTCTTTCTATTCATGTTCGAGAAACAACAGTTTTCCACGCATTCATTTCCTCCCCAGCTTCTTGAATTTTCTTAACGAGAGAAAGGAATAAACTCAAGAGGCATAACTTCTTTTTTTTTTTCTAAATTTGAAAACGAGATAGCCACGAATTGGTAATGTTTAATTTTAGTACTAAAGACAAGGTCTAAGAAGTTTACAACTTACTGGGAAGATTTAAAATAAAACGGCGTTCTATTGATACAAGTATTTGCCTGAACATTCTTCGTGCCTTTTTGCTTCGTTATTAATTATTATTATTATTATTATTATTATGTACACTTGTACTCTTTTTGCGCAAGTTTTCTGCAATCACTAATGACATGGGTAACACCTTCACCTCTCTCGTGACACATTAAACACAATGGAGATTCCACACTCTTGTCCGTATTTAAGTTTGCATAATTCGTCCTCAAAGCTTGTTCTTGGGCCGCACAGATGAGAGCTTCAGTGCTGGATTTTAGGTCATTTTTTTTTTAGCCAAGTCCATGTCATCACCCTTTTCTTCCAGCTGCCTCAGAAACTGATCATTTATTTTATTCACGTCTCCATGATTTCACTTCTTCTACTGCTTCCTTTTTAAATTTCTCTGGTTTACAGCAACTTCTACACCTGCCACTCCCGATGCTTTCACTTTCTCCATCAACTGCCTTCCATTACTGTTCCCAAAGTACCACACACTGTTCTCGTTGCTCGGGATACATCTTTCGCAACTTATTAAACCCCTTCAGCTTTTTCCTCTTGAGATGTAAAGCCTTTTAATTAATATCACTCTTAGGGTGAGGTGCACCATGCATGGTCATCAACTTTCGAGTTTGTCTGTCCAATTACTTCAGCTCCTCTGTTGTTCACTTTAAAGCTCCTGTTCCGTACCACAGCACAGCAACTGCCCATATATTGACTGCCATGATCTTGTTTCCCCCATGAAGTTTTGACCCCTGAATCAGCTTGAGGCGTCTCTTATATAATTCCTTCTTTAGCTGTTGTTTTATTTCTTCATCGCTTACTTTATTTAGATCTAGAATCTTGAGGTATCTGTACACTCTTTTTTTTTATAAGAATATATTTTATAAGAATATCGAGGCTGAAATTTGCGAAATTTTAAGAATATTTTAAGAATAAAGCCAAGGCTGAGATTTTGAAAAGGATAGATGTAATTTTGTGTGTTGAAACATCTGTAAATACAATACAATTTTATGTTTTTAACTTAACCGTATAAAATTATTCCTTTCTCTGAGCGGCGAAACTAGCCAAGAAAACGAAAAAACTTGCAGTAGCTATAGCAAAATGTTCAACGCTAATGACAGTTCGATGAACGGTACATGTATTACATATACATATACCCCTATAAATTCTAAAACGGAAATGTCATAAGCTATAATTTAAGAATAATACAAGAATATTCTCAGTCTAAAATCGGCAGAGAAATAAGAATATTCAGCCTGGGCCGGAAAAACAACATTCTTATAAAAAAAAAGAGTGTATCCACCTTTTCCCACTTCATTTATTATTTTCCTGCTGGGTAGCTAAGTCTTTCACATCCAACCACCTTAGCTCTCTCCAAAACCAACACCCCGCATTTTTGAAGACCCATTCCAAGTCCTTACTCATTGTATGCACAGTATTCACAAGGGATTCCACTTGACTCTCGCTTTTCCCAAACAGCTTTAAATCATCCATAAATAACTGGTGATTTATCATTGTATTTCTTATGATGTAGCCTTTATTCAGTTCTCTCAGTAAAGGGTCAGTGGTCGTGTAGATTACAAACAGTAGTGGTGGCAAACTATCAGCTTGAAAGATGCCTCTTCGAATTTTAACTTTCTCTAATCTCACCCGATGATATTAAATTTGTCTTCTAACCTTGCATGCTTTCTATTGTAAACACTCTGATGCATATTGTCGGCAATTTTTTAAGAGCTCTGGGCACTCTATTATTCATCTGTGTTGAACCAGGTCGAAAGCTTTCCCGTAATCCACCCATGCCATTGATAAGTTTTTGTCTCTTCTTTCAGTCTTGCAGAATCATCTTATAACTCAACGGATGATCTTTTGTCCCCTAACTTCCTTTGCGGCATCCCCTTTGCTCTTCTGGCAGAAAATTATTTTTAATCAGGAAGTTGTACGTGCTTTCCGAAACCACCCCGCCTGTCGACAGATTCCACATAAAGGGTAGACGTGATATATTGGACGATAATTGTCTACCCCATTCCCAGGGTCTTTAAACACAACTTTTTTTTTTGCCCAGCGTCATCCACTCCGCGATCACCTTCTTCGCATTCAGAACATCGTCAAGCTGTTCTGCAATTCGGTCATGAAGGGAGGTCAGCTTCTTTAACCAGAATCCTTGAACTTTGTTTGCTTTGTGCTCTTATCATTTCTTCCGTGATAGTCACATTGTCTTGCTAGACAATTCCGTTCTTTGTTCACAGTTCCTCCTTTATTTAAAAATTCCTAGTCTTGCAAAAGGAGTGCCATTGCGCAAGACGTCTAGCTAAACATATAAAATTAAGTGTATAATAATGATAGTAAGTAGGTTGAGTACGGTCCGGGTGTACGTAGTCGAAAAGGACTGCTGTTGTTGACTGTGACTGGCGTTTCGATAGCCTTTGCGCTAGTCATCTTCAGAGTCAAAGCGAGTTGTATCACGTCAGTTGATAGTATTGGTCGTCAGATGGGTGTTATTGGTCGTCTGTCAGTTTAGCCGTGATGATATTGGCAATGAAGACTCGTAACTCGTCAGTTAGGCTTTGACAGCTTTTGCTCGCAAAAGTGGCATAATATTCTACTTAGCAATGTTCGTCTATTTCTAAAATTATGCCATTTATTAGTCTCTTTTATTTTGAATTACGCTAGTCAAAAATGCAGAAATACTGATAGCTTCTACTGTGTACAAGTAAATGGCAAACCCGTTCACCCTATTTACATCTAGAAACTTTAAGAGTGCATAATTCATTGTCTGACAACTATTAACAACCAGCACGCTGATGCCATCTTCAGTTGGTTAACTGAATTAGATATGCGCATGCATTGAGTTCTGTGCAAATAGTCCTGGGTCACTTCCTGAAGAGAAAAAATTGATTTCGTTACGTCAATTTGCCTGTAACATTGAGCTCGGTTCGGTTGCATGATCAATAAATGACAATTTTGTACTGCAAATTTAAACTAGATAAAAGTGCAAATATGCCAGCAGACGAGTGCTATTTTTCGGAAAATAGGTGAAAATAGTGCTTGTGACGGACAAATTATGCCAAAAATTATGCTACAACCAGTTGCAAAGACGTTGACACACTCCCACGGAAAAACGACCTTTCTTGCTTCAAATCGCTCCTGGTCACAGGTCTGTAAAATATGATACTGACCTCCCTCCTCCCTCCCATTCAAAGTTGTTCCTCCAAGTTTTGAGTATGGTCTTGTATTGCTAGCAACTTTAATAAGGGGTGTAGGGGGGATCACAAGCACAAGATCATGGACAGGCCATTTATGCCAAAATACGGTACAGTGTCTCAAGCACTTTTGCAACTGGTTGTCTCATTTAAGGTTTACTTCAACAAGCGATCTCCACGTCTTAAATTCCCAAAACGAAGACTGTAGCGACATAAATAAATAGAATGGCACTTTGTGTTGCTTTTCCCAGCCGATACATCATTGTCATTGATAGCAAACTGCCTAAAAAAGCGCTTAAGAATGTAGTGACTTGTAAATTTTGCCTCAGTTTTGTTGTAACGCATGCGCCATTATCTAATGTGACATAGCTTAAAGTTTCGGCGTTGACATTAAACTCTGAGAAGCGCGAGTGCAGAATCACAGCATAATTTTCCTTTTCTTGGTATTTAGAGATACTATAGTTGCGAATAAAGCTGCCAAACCTTCATTTTCACCCCTGTATCTGTAACTCAACGGCATTTGATATGCAATGGCGTTATGTAATCGGTATACCACGTGACTTATTTTTCAACATCACTGTTAAAGTAAAACCGTTTAGTTTTTTTCATCTACTACGGCGAAAATAAGATGGTTATTAAAGTCCGCTAGAGCTAGAGAGCAGAAAAAGTTGTGTGCTATGTTAATTTCTATTTTCTGACGGTCTACCATTCTGCAACAATAAGAAATACGATATTTTATTATATTTATCTCATTTGATGGTAGACCGTGTAGACCGTTGAAGCACGTAAATTCCTGACCTTGCTGTGCTGGAAAATTGCTTTTTCTTGGGGATAGTGTCTTCCTTTTTGCAAAGAAATAAATTTCCTTACCGAGCACAGAACTGCAAATCCACGTTATATGCGAGCTCTCGCGACTGTGTTACTGAAATACGCGCGTGAATTTTCACTATCTGATGCCTAGCCACACTCGGGGTTTAAAATCGAAACAAAGTTGTAAGACGACCAAAGAGTAAACAAAAATCCAAACTTGTGTTAAGTAAAGTAAATTCGACAACAGCTGCTTTTTAGCATAACTTTTCTGTCCTGTAAATGGCAGGCGATAAAAGAGGAACCACGTCCACGTACTTATCAGAAACAACAACAAAAAGCTATCTCCTTGATCTAGCGGGGCATCTTACGTTACTTTCCTTCCATAAATAAACATCCCATTCAAATTTGTTCCTCCAAGTTTTGTAGTATGGTCTTTTATTGCTAGCAACTTTGATAAGGGGTGTAGGGGGGATCACAAGCACAAGATCATGGACAGGCCATTTATGCCAAAATACGGTACGGTGTCTCAAGTACTTTTGCAACTGGTTGTAGCACAATCTTTCAAAGCCTATTATAACATAACACGTGCTTGCCCTATATAAGTCCTATTGAGCCGCTATGAACAAAATCTTTATTTACGCACGCCCGTGCGTAAATAAGATGACGTAAGCATTTTTTTTTTACCTGGCTGCAGAGTTGTCGTCTTTTAAGCTGCAGTGCAGTTTTCCTTCTCTTTAAAATATGGAAGAAACCAGCGAAGAACTGCCCAATTTTTCTATCGGCATTGACCTTTTAGGTCCTGATCCAACAAGCAGCAAAAATAGAGCCGAATTAAAACAAACTCACTTGTTGCACGTTTCGCAAATTTGTCGGAAGACCAGCTGCAGCACATTTTGGCCGAAAAACATTCACTGGGAACAGAACCGACACCAACTGGTCATCAACAACATTAAGAGGTTAAATTTCCGTTTTTATTGTTGTTTTTAAATTTGTTATGCACTTTTGTTATCTCTGGACAATCCTACTGAGGCAGGAAGATTTCACTCGCAATAACAACACAAATTACACAAGAAGACATAAATTTATTACTCACAAAAACAACTGCTGCCAGGTCTTCTCAAGAAGCCGTAATGACCAGCCAATGTTTGTAAATGAATATTAGTTTAAAGAAGGATGACAGTCGTCTTCACTAAAAACATGTTTTCTGGATTTCGCCGAGCAAAACGTAAACATCTTTTCAGCAAATCCAAACCATACTCCACGACTTCTTACGAACATGTTATTTTTTTAACTTTAGGTGAACTTTAAGACTCTTTTACCTTTGTTTCTGCTTAGTTTCCATTGATCGTTAACGAATAAAGAAGCAAATTTTCTTTCTCAGTTTTACAGAAAAGCTATAGAAAGAATATTTTCATTCAAACTAGATGATTGTGGTGTGTTCGTAATCAGCCAATAGAAGCGTTTGTTATTGTGTAGCGCGTTACGAGAATTTTGTAGTTAATCAAAAAGCAAGCATTTTTGTCAGCTATGTTATAAAAGAATTTGCTCATGCTTTTAGCTGTGCGTATATCGAGTTATGGATGCACTTGGGAAGTTTGGAGAGCACTCAAGAAGCTAGAGTTGCATTCGGCTATCGCCTCGTGCAACTCTTACGCATCTTTCGTGCTCTCCAAACTTCCCGCGTGCATCCATAACTCGATATACGCACGCTAAGCATGAACAAATTCTTAAATAGCAGCTAACTTTACTTAAAGAAACTAGTGCCTCGAGAAGCCGAAGTCATGCAGCTACCCTTGAATTTTGCGCTGAGCTATTTACTAATGCTTTGTTTAAAACTTTTTATAAAGGAAATAAAGGGAGATGTAAAGAATCAACCATAAGAGGACACAGAAAAAATCTGAGCCCCAGATGGGATTCGAACCCACGACCCTCCGTGTTCTAGATCGGATGCTCTAACCTCTGAGTTTTACTAACGCCAACTTTGAGAACAGGTTGATGTACAGTATTGTGCAAAAGAAATGAAAGCGGATGTCGCCGAAATCGAACAAATTGTGAACTTTCCATTCAGACGAAAAAGTGGCTAAGTCTTAATGCATCTATTGTTCTAACGTTGACGAAATTTCGCAAGCTTGATGATGAACCGAAACGAAATTTCGCTGCGTGAGAAGAAATTTCGTCTCTTCGTTTGCTCGAATCGAAACGAAATTTCGTTTAGTCAAGGCGACATTTCGTCTGGCGAAACGAATTTTTTTGTTTCAAAAATTCTTAAATACTATAGAATACAGCTGTAATCATCAGCTCATTGCTAAAGTACATGTATGCGCGATCCTAATTAATTTCCTGTGATTTATGAAAAAAAAAGATCTCATCGATTGCTACAATTGTTGTGGAGATAAAACGTAAGATAAGATAAAACGGCGCTTTTTATAAATCAAATAGTATTTTTTAGTTTTCAACATAATTTTGTTTTACTTAGAGGATGATTACATGGCAACTGGCTGAGATTTCAGCCCGGGTTCTGAAGGAAATCATCCGCTTGATCCAAGTAAAACGAGAGATTATACAGGCGGGTTACCTCACCTACCTGGGGTCCCCCACCTCCATGTAAACAGGCCCTTAGTCATAACACTCGTAGCAACACAAACCATGACAAACGGCAAGCATAAATTATAATATTTGAAGTTCTTCGGTTGGCAAACGATTAGGCTTATTTTCGCAGTAGGAAATTTTCCATTGCCACAAAAAGCGAGAAGACTCTTAGTCTGTCAAGTTCCTTGAATAAAAACACAACCAAACACTGTCCAAAGGAAAGAAAAATATGCTGCAAAAATACATACATACATACATACTTACGACGGTGATTTTTGCTAGGAACAATTGCACGTTTGTAACGTTCGGCGTCAAGTCAATCTTATGTTCTTGCTTCTTAAAGTGTATACAGACAAGAATAACTGAAAACGGGTTTAATTTTTTGTCTTTGAGAGCCAAATTATATACCCGGCGGCACAAGTAAACGATGCCGCTCTTGAATTACATGAAAAGTCTCTGCTTTTTATTTGTGGTCTTTATTTGACAGACTGTGATAACGACTATGAACTTGAAAAGGTTAGAGTAGCAGAATTGTCTGTTGGTGACATCAGCGTTGCTCCTGCCAGGAGTACCCAACGAACTTTTTTTCGCAAAATTGATTATACGATGTCGTAAACGCTAGCAAAGTGCCTTTACGTCAACCTATGTTAATATTTAAGTTTCCTGGGAAAAAAATACCCGCTCTTCACTGCTAGCCAGCAAGACTTTCAGAAAATAAAAATCCCAGCCAGCAATCATGTTTGACGGTTTTTTGCCAGCCAGCAATGTTAAAAAAACAAAAATTACGCAATCCCAGTCAGAGTGAAACGGAATTCAGTGTTTGCCAGTCAGCGGTAGCAGAAGTAAGTTATGAGCCAGCCAGCAAAGTTTCATTTAACACATTGCCAAGAAAAACATGTAAGTCAGTAGGCAAGATCTGCTTTTCGTCAAATTTACATAATATAAAAGAAAAGCGTGTTTAAGCTGTTTCACCCTTTTATCTAGTTGTCGTTTTTTTTTTCTTGAGATATAGGGAAAAGATCAGTGTATTTGTTTAGTATATGTTATTCCCTATCCCTAAGTATTACATAACAAAAACATACCAACTAATGGCATTCAGCGGTACTTACAGTTTTGGAATATGGACTTGAGGAGTAGTCTTGAGTTTTTGCCAGGTAAACGATAAAAAAGAAGATCCCGAACTTTGTCCATAACACAATAACACGTAAAAAAAAGCGATCACCGCTAAGCCTTAAGACCAATGCATTTTTTCCAACGATAATCGACTGAGACGAAATAAAGTTTTAGAATAAACAACATAACGAGTAAGCTCGATCTACGTGTGGTCTCCTCTGCAAAATCACCCCAAATTCAGTGTAGACACATGCTTATCGCCAGCATTGTATGCCGTGCCTACTGTTACCCCGCAAAAAGTTTACACCAGAACCGATAGAAAGTTTCGAGTAAACAGGCTTTCCGTCGGAAACTTCTAACCGCTACGGCTGAATATCACGAACCCAAAAATTAAGGTAACGTTTGCAGTCTTTAACTCGAGTTTCAACGTGGGGAGGATGGTTTTCTCTTTCGTCATTTACGTAAACGCCTGAGAGCAAACAAGGACCTTTCTGTTGCGGTATAAAAAACAATACTGTCCATGTTTTCAAGTATGCTATGGCAACAGTTTACTTTTTAAAGCCAGACTGATAACGTGTTCTTGTAGTATTTTTCTCCGCACTAGTAAGAGCTTGTCATCCTGAGTTTGATCTTACTCACTCATTCTTTCTGTAGCCAAGAAGCTATAATGGTATGTCGTCAGACAATCACCACAAAAGTTTCGCAGCAAAAGCCAGTAGTCGTAGGTAGTCAGTCAGGCAATCACCGTAAAAGTTTCACACCAGAACTGGTGCAAAGTGTCGCAGCAAAAGCCAGTAGTCGTAGGTAGTCAGTCGGGCAATCACTGTAAAAGTTTCACACCAGAACTGGTGCAAAGTTTCGCAGCAAAATCCAGTAGTCGTAGGTAGTCAGTCAGGCAATCACCGTAAAAGTTTCACACCAGAACTGGTGCAAAGTGTCGCAGCAAAAGCCAATAGTCGTAGGTAGTCAGTCAGGCAATCACCGTAAAAGTTTCACACCAGAACTGGTGCAAAGTTTCGCGGCAAAAGCCAGTAATCCTAGGTAGTCAGTCGGGCGATCACCGTAAAAGTTTCACACCAGAACTGGTGCAAAGTGTCGCAGCAAAAGCCAGTAGTCGTAGGTAGTCAGTCAGGCAGGCAATCACCGTAAAAGTTTCACACCAGAACTGGTGCAAAGTTTCGCAGCAAAAGCCAATAGTCGTAGGTAGTCAGTCAGGCAATCACCGTAAAAGTTTCACACCAGAACTGGTGCAAAGTTTCGCGGCAAAAGCCAGTAATCCTAGGTAGTCAGTCGGGCGATCACCGTAAAAGTTTCACACCAGAACTGGTGCAAAGTGTCGCAGCAAAAGCCAGTAGTCGTAGGTAGTCAGTCAGGCAGGCAATCACCGTAAAAGTTTCACACCAGAACTGGTGCAAAGTTTCGCAGCAAAAGCCAGTAGTCGTAGGTAGTCAGTCAGGCAATCACCGTAAAAGTTTCACACCAGAACGGGTGCAAAGTTTCGCAGCAAAAGCCAATAGTCGTATGTAAGTCAGGAATGTTTTGTTTTGCAGTCAGACAATCACCTATAAAGGCATATAACCTGATGTCGTGCATGCGATGGTCGTGTGACATCTATAAGTTATAGAATCGAAGCGCAGTTGAACAGTGATAAAAGTGTTGACAAGCCTACACGACTCCTGCAGTTCGCGGATGAATAAATTCTAATAAAGCCTTCATAGCTTAGCTTTAACTAGGATGTCCTTTAGGGATTTTCCCTTACGGTATGAGATGATGGGGGGCTCCTTAAAGATTTCTCTCAGTTGCGGTTGGTTTTCTATAAGGTGCCATTTCCCCATGAGTGTGTCCTTTAGGTTAGGCAAAGCCGGATGGTATTGTGTTACAAAGGGCATGCAGTATTTTCTTAGGTGCGGTTTTGTTTTTCTGCGCTAGCGACATTTCTCTATCAGAGAATTTAATCTGTGAAAGGTGTTTTTCTACAATTCTAGCTGGGTAATCTCTATTCTGCAGGCGTGTTTTGAAATTACTCATGTTTTCCTCAAAAGTTAATTTTAGAGGAATTTGTTCTCAGAAGCCTTAACGCTTCTCCTTTTATAAAGCCTTTCGTGATGCCTCGTGGGTGACACGTGTATTGAAAGGTTTCTGTAGCTTTGAAATGCGTTCGCACGTCAAGAATAGATTCCTTTTTGAATCTGTCACCTTTGTATACTTTCGTGTCTAAGAATGTGGTTTCTGTTTCTGAGATTTCAGCCGTGAATTTGATCGTTGGGTGAAAACTGTTTGCCTTTACAAGGAAATCCTCTATTTTGTCTCTGCTTGTGTTCCACATAGATATGACGTCATCTATGAATCTCTGAGTCACTGTGTTCGAAGATATGAAAAAATTTGCTAACAGAGCTCTTACAATTTATACGATAAAAAGCTTTAAGAGCAAGAAATGCCTCAGCGTCAAAACAGATACTGGTATGAAAGTCAAAGAATGATAGCCGTTCGCGATTTACCCCGCTATACTACAATTTACTACACAGACGTTAGCATTGAAATGCAACGGCACACTTGGATGTTGCCTTTTTTAAAAACAACAGTTACTATAACGGACGCGAAATACGTCAATATACGGGTAGTACAAACGTAAAATCTTCCTACCTTTTCCAATCCTAACAGACATCTGTACAGTTGCTAAACGCCTTCCAAATGATCATAGATCGAGGAGGTTTCCCGTGCCGGTGAGCACATAACAAAAGAGAAATTGGTTCCAACGGAAATATTCCAGAGCGCGCAAACCCGGGCAACATTGCAAGCGAGCATACCGAATGAAGTCAGTTCTGAGTTCACTCCGCTAAGAGACCAGAGTGCATTATTTATGGAGGGAGTTTTTGTATTCAATCGTCTCAATATTTGATGGCATTTATGTGCATTAGCGAATGTTCTTAATTCGATACACATGCACGGCAACCTGACAAAGAAACACAACCGTTTTGCTTACCTTTTGGCCGCCTTAACATCAGGTTTAGGGTAGAACGTAGGCCAGTAGCTGATATGTAGACAGGCATATTAAAACACGAACACACAAAAGTGTTTTCTATAAAGGATCGACAGGGAAACGACTATAAAAGACAAAGCGGTGAGCGGTGCTTGACTCAACTGTGTCATTTTCTCACTACGTGTATCTTTTACAAGGTATTCACAGCAGGACGTTTTGCTTACACACCCAAAAATTTTTTTAGAGGCAAAAGGTGTCATTTCTACAGCCCTCGTGGGGTGATTTTCACGCGCACTTACTTGCTTCGCTCGCTCTAATATCTGTAATAATAATACTGATTGATGCTACAGTTGACTGACATGTAATCCTACCCCCTGGAATGTGCTATATATATCAACCACATTCCGTACCAAGAACAGAGATCAATAAACCTTCGAGCCAGTCAACCCTTGTTATGTTTCTTAGTTAAAACCCTGAACCCGTTCATCTAAGCAAAGCTTATTACATGGTGTCAGAAGTGGCCAATCATGGAACACATGAAGCCTATCGGACCTCTACGAATGGACGGCAACGTCGCAGAAAACTGGCGAAAATGGAAACAGAGGTGGGTCCTCTATGCGAAAGCGAGTGGAGTAGACTCAAAAGACGAAGAAACACAGTGTGCCGTCTTACTACACACCATAGGAGAAGAGGCACTCGAAGTATACGACACTTTTACATTTACAGAAGCCGAGGAGAATAAGATAGAACCTCTCGTGGCAAAGCTAGAGGCGTACTGTGCCCCAAAGAAGAACGTCACGTACGAACGCTATCTTTTCTTCTCGTGCACGCAAAACGGACGGCCTATCGACGCCTTCGTTACCGATCTCCGCACAAAAGCCAAAACCTGCGAGTTTGGAACACTCAACGATAGTCTAATAAAGGACAGAATCGTGTGTGGAATCGACAGCCAGAGTGTAAGGGAGCGACTCTTACGCAACACCGAGCTCACTCTAGAAGTAGCCATAAATACCGTACGAGCCGCAGAGACGAGTAAAACTCAAATGGAGTCCCTTAACAGCTTGGAAGCAGCAGCCGTAAACTTCGTCACAAAGAACCAAAAACAGCCACCAAGATATCAGCCTATGAAGAAAAGGCAGCAGAAACAACAGCCCCAGCAAATAAAACCGTGTGGTCGTTGTGGTTACATCCACAAGCCAAAACAATGCAGGGCGTTTGGACAAACATGTCACAAATGTCAAGGGAGAGATCACTTCGCCCATATGTGCCGCACAAAAGGCGCAAATACTGGCCACAAAACACTCAATGAAGTCGAACAGCAGTCAGACACTGACTCAGATGAGGATCTATTCCTTGGAGAATTAGATTCGTCACAAAATGACAAAAACGAACTGTTCACGAAATTAACCGTGAATGAGGAAGAGATCAGCTTCAAAATTGATACAGGCGCACAGTGCAATGTCATTCCCGAACACGCCTATGAAAAACTGAGCAAGAAGCCAAGCCTACAGCCTACTAACGTTAAGATAACTGCATATGGTGGGGTACGTGTGCCGATCAAAGGAACATGCACAATGACAATCAAGAAAAACAGCAAAAACCTTGATGCCAAATTCTTTATTGTCGCCGTTGAAAAGGCTCAACCCTTAATTGGCCTTCAAACTTGCCGAGATCTGGAACTGATAAACATCAACAACGATGTTAATGAAGTCAAAACAAGTGGAACAGAAATTCTCGACGAATTTAAAGATGTCTTCACCGGACTTGGTTTAGTCAACGGAGAATTTCACATCGAGCTTCGAGAAGACGCAAGGCCTACAATCCAACCGTCACGGAAAATTCCTCTGAGCCTGATGCCGAAACTACAGAAAACACTAGAGAAGCTGACAGAAATGGAAGTAATCAGCAAAGTTGAAAAAGCAACTGACTGGGTCAACAGCCTAGTCATCGTGGAAAAAAAAGACGGCTCATTGAGACTTTGTTTAGATCCGAAAGATTTGAACAGAGCAATCAAGCGTGAACACTATAAGCCGCCGACAGCCGAAACCATTTCTAGTAAGCTCAATGGGAAGCGTGTTTTTACGGTAATTGACATGAGTAACTGCTACTGGCACAAAAAGTTGGATGAAGAATCATCCTATTTGTGTACATTCAACACGCCTTTCGGCAGATACAAGTTTAACAGAATGCCGTTTGGTATCTGTGTAGCGAGTGACGTCGCTCAGAGAATGGTGGATGAAAACTTCAGCGACATTCCAGGAGTTCTCGCAGTGCACGATGACATTATCATCGCCGGAAAGGACACTGCGGAACACGACCTAGCTCTCAAACAAGCGCTGGAACGCGCAAGATCACGCAACATAAAGTTTAACCGCAGCAAAGTACAGCTACGCGTCAACCAAGTGAAGTATCTTGGTGATATCGTGACCGCCGATGGATTCAAGCCAGATCCCGAGAAGATAAAAGCAATTGTGGAAATGCCAGAACCACAATGTAAGCAAGATTTGCAACGCCTACTTGGCATGGTCAACTATCTGTCGCAGTACATACCAAACATGTCAGAAATCACAGCCCCCCTACGCCACTTGTTGAAAAAGAACATGCAATGGGTGTGGTATGACGAACATCGATCCGCGATAGATAAGCTGAAACATGCACTCACGAACACTCCCGTTCTGCAATATTTCAACCAAGACAAGCCAACTACAATCCAAACCGACGCTTCGCAAAGTGGAATCGGAAGTTGCCTCCTGCAAGAAGGACACCCCGTGATTTACGCGTCAAGATCGCTGACGAATGCCGAACAGAACTATGCTCAAATCGAGAAAGAACTATTGGCTATTGTATTTGCGTGCGAGCGATTTCACCAATTTGTCTACGGCAATGACATAATTGTGCAAAGTGACCACAAACCACTTGAGGCGATAATGAGAAAGCCATTATCTCAGACACCCCCGAGAATTCAACGATTGCTAATCAGGCTTCAAAAGTACAATTTGACAGTTCATTTTGTACCCGGAAAACTGATGTTCATTGCAGACACTCTATCAAGAGCGTACCTAAATGAGACTGTTGAGGGTCCCCAAGACCTCAATGATGACATCGAAGTGATGATCCACAGTTTCATCACCGAAATCCCAGCGAGTCCAGAAAAGTTGACACAGCTGAAAAATGAAACCGCCAAAGATGCAACACTTCAGGCGCTGAAAGCTCAAATACAAAAAGGTTTCCCACCCCATAGAAAAGCCTTGAGACCAATCCTCTCGCCATACTGGATTGTCAGAGATGAGCTAAGTGAAGCCGACGGTCTTCTCTTCAAAGGAAGACAGCTTCTCATTCCAAAAGCCATGCAGCACAGCGTCCTGGAAATGATACATGAAAGCCATCTTGGAATTGAAAAGTGTAAAGCACGAGCAAGAGCCATTGTTTATTGGCCTGGAATGTCACGCGACATCCATGATACTGTTGTCAAGTGCCCGACATGCTTGACACACAGACACAAGAACCAGAAGGAACCAATGATTCCCCATGCCATACCAGATCGTCCATGGCAAAAGCTCGGATCCGATGTGTTTGAACACAAAGGAAAACCGTACCTAGTAGTGGTGGACTACTACTCCAAGTACATCGAAACTAGCCTAATGCGTGACAAAACCGCGGGAACCATTGTCACGCACATGAAGTCAATCTTCGCTAGACATGGCATCCCTGAAGAGCTCGTATCAGACAACATGCCTTACAACAGTAAAGAGTTCAAACGATTCGCAGACGACTGGGGATTTGAACTGATCACCTCAAGCCCCACATATCCGCAGTCTAATGGCCTCAGTGAGAAAGCAGTACAAACCGTTAAGCGAATACTAAAGAAAGCAAGCGACCCATACATCGGCCTGATGGAGTACAGAAATACTCCAGTGACAGGAATGACATATTCGCCATCCCAGCTTCTCATGAGTCGCACCACCAGAACCAAGATCCCTGTAACACAAGAACTCCTGAAACCAAAGATTGCTACTGAGGTCAAACAACAACTGTTAGCCTGTCAACATCAGCAAGTGCACTATTACAATCAAGGAGCAAAGCCCTTGACAGATCTCAAACCACAGGAAGCTGTCCGTCTACGCCAAGGAAAGACCTGGATACCTGCCGTAGTAAACGAGAAAGCAGAAACCCCGAGATCCTATTTAGTCACAACTACGACCGGACAACAATATCGCCGGAATCGCAAGGATCTGCTACAAACTGGAGAAAACCCTCCTGTAATATCAGTCCCGCAAGACAACGACTTTAATTACACTACAGAAACTCAGAAAACCTCAGCAACCCCCAACAAAGGACAACACCCTGTACAACCTCCTGAACAACAGCAACCCAACAACCCAGAATCGACGACACCACCTAGACGCTCCTCGCGAATCACTACTCTTCCCTTTAAATTCAAGGACTATGTCATGAATTTCTAAGAACTGAACACTGAAAATTAGAACATTGAACTTTTGTCATACCGGAAGTGTCATTGCTATTATTCGATTATTTTTTTTTAATGATAGTGTTTGATTTCATTCTCAAAAAGGGAGATGTAATAATAATACTGATTGATGCTACAGTTGACTGACATGTAATCCTACCCCCTGGAATGTGCTATATATATCAACCACATTCCGTACCAAGAACAGAGATCAATAAACCTTCGAGCCAGTCAACCCTTGTTATGTTTCTTAGTTAAAACCCTGAACCCGTTCATCTAAGCAAAGCTTATTACAATATCCATATAAAAAATTACAGTGCGATTGCCAGGAGAAAAAATATACCTTTTTATCCAGCCAGAACCAGCATGAAGTTTTCATATTTTCAGCTAGCGAGGCGCTCATTCAGATTTCCCAGCCAGCTAATTTGCCAAGGTTTTTTTTCCCAGCTAGCTCAAATTCTGCCTGACGAGCGGGTTTTTTGTCGAGCGGCTCCGTCGGGTACTCCTGTCCTGCTAGTACTGCACGAAATCTTGGAGTTCTGTTTGATCAAAATCTGAAGTTTGACGCTCAAATTACGAAACATGTTGTGCAGGTTATTACTATCTGTACAATATAAGAAAGATCTGGAAATACTTAACGTTGGATTCAACCAGATGTTTGGTTCATACACTGGTAATGGGGCGCGTAGATTACTGTAATAGTTTACTCTACGGTCTCGCAACAAATAATATCAATGAGCTACAGCGTCTTCAGAATACGGCTGCCAAGTTAATACAAATACTGCGCGGTTTTGTCACATCACACCTGTACTGTGTCAGTTGCACTGGTTACCAATAGGTGTCAGGATTAAATTCAACGTGATACTTATAACATCTAAAGCAATACACGGACTGGTTCCATATTATATACAAAGTTTAATCGAAGTCAAGGAGGAGTCCTCCTACAACCCGAGTTAGGTCAAATGATGAACTGTTACTTGCTCCAGTCCACCGAAGTTCAAGTCTGAAAAGACCTTAGGCGACAGGGCTTTCCAAGTGGCTGCGCCGACTCTATGGAACAAACTTCCAAGTGCATTAAGGATGGAAAGAAGCTTGAAGCCTTTTAAAGCCAAGCTGAAAACTTTACTTTTTAAAGAAGCCTATGATTTATAGTTTTAAGACTCATGAACGACTTGTCGATTAACGTTTTTAAGATGATGTCAATTACTTAGTTTCAATATATTTTCTAATCGTATCTTATAATTGCCTTTTTAATTGTATATATAGAGAGATTTATACTAAATTTTTAGGGTTTATGTTTATTTATTTAGTTATTTATCTATTTATTTATTTATTTATTATCTGTTTTTATTCTATTTTATTTTTATTTTTTGTTACCGCGCATTAGATCATATATTTGCTATTTTGCACCTAATAAATAATAAATTATTATTTACTATTTAGTTCTTACTAAGTCCTTTTTTAAGCACGCGTTAAAAAAGGAAAGCACAGCAACAAAGAAAAAACTTGCTTGCCGAAAAAACTATTTAACCTTATTTTAATTATTTATGCAATCATCTCCCTAACAATGGTTTCGATTTCTTTTGTTTGACAGGCACTAACCAATATGCATTTGCAGGATTTCGCGCCTGTAAATGTTTGGATAATTACTACCGAACGAATCTGTTTGGGAATTGTACACCATGTGAGAAGAAACAGGGACTAAATTGTCACGATGATTTTGCGAATCTTACAGTTGGCTTTTGGTGGCGGTGGAAAGATGAGACACACTTAGAACAGTACAGAAACTTCAGTAAAAACCTAAAGAATTTCTCCTTTACTCCTGAATTACACAAAGCAAATGATTCCGGTATTGAATACCCGTACACCATACCTCAACCGTACAGATGTCCCATGGCAGAAGCTTGTAAGGGAGGTTTAAATTCTTCATGTGAGGCTGGTTATGAAGGACCGCTATGTGCAGTTTGCAGCGATGGATATCACAAACAACTGAAGAAATGTAAGCTGTGCCCAACAAAAGGATGGATGATTGGACAGCTTGCAATTATTGGGGCGTTAGTTATAATATTTGTTATACTTGTGGTGTGGGGAAGCAAGAAAAAGAGCAAAAAAGACGCTGGACGACCTTTCCTTGACAAGCTCCTCGGAAAGATTAAAGTTGTGATTGGCTTTTATCAGGTGCTGTATGGGATCATGGAGGCGTTTTCATACGTAAAATGGCCTGGAAGTCTTTCCGTTGTTGGGGAATATTCCGAGATTATTCAGATGAACATCGTTCAGATAGCTCCCCTCCACTGCATCCTTCCTGGCTTTAAATTTGACGCATTCACAAGTTTAATTGCAGTTATGGGATTTAATATTGCAGCAGTCATCGTCGCCCTTTCTAGCCTCGCCCTTGCCACTTGGATATCGACACGACGTATGTCGAATGAAGAAGAAAAAAGGAAGAAAAAGGAGCGCATTAAAGCGATCGTAAAGAGAAATCTGTTTTTCTTTCTTTACGTGACCTATCTGAACACTTGCCTAAAAACTGCTCAAGTCGTACCTCTTGCCTGCCACAGGATCTGCGTTGACGAAAAAGATGCTGAAAGCTGCGAGAAGTATTTAAAGGCCGACTACAGCATTGACTGCAAAGGAGAGAGATATAACCGATTAGTCATCGTGGGATACTGTTCCATTGTGTATGTAATTGTCCTGCCTGCTGCTGCTTTCATAGCAATTTGGAAACAACAGAGAGCGGCGAAGAAAACTGAGGAAGAAACAAAAAACGACATAAATGATCTTGAAGACCAAGGCACCGAACAATCAGGACTGCGCTTGTTAGACGAAACCTACAACTCTCGTTGTAGTTGTCACGTTGAGGAAGAAACAAAAAACGACACAAATGATTTTGAAGACCAAGGCACCGAACAATCAGGACTGCGCTTCTTACACGAAAACTACGACCCCCGTTGTTGGTATTGGGAACTAGTGGAGACAGTTCGAAAGGTTATTTTGACATCTGGATTGATCTTTCTTGGTGGCGAGAGCAGAGCTTACATTGCGCTAGCATTGCTTTTATCTGGACTGTACGGGATGTATTTCGGGCTAAAAAAGCCCATAAAAGATCGATTCGAAAACAACCTTATGCTGTCTTCACTTGCCGTTACGTTCGTAAACCTTGCAATAGGAGCCGTGAGCACAATCCCGAGTGAAGGTTTTTCGACAACAGTCGACCCAATCGTGGATACTCTGGTGTTCAATGGCTTTGTCTTTGTTGCCAACACCTTTGTTATTGGAATCCTTGTCGGTAAGTTATCATCATGCATTCTATTCTTCTGTCACACAATCCCTTTACATTTAACAGTCAGGTTCATACCTTAACTGAGCACCAGACTGATTTACTTGGTAAAAGTTCTTGCAATGAAAGATACATAGCTTACTTCATAATTAATGAGTGCGCACGATTCACGAGTTGTACTGAGCGAACCATAGCAGTGATAATCTGAAGTAATTTGCTTATTAAATGAGTACTAAGATCTAACGAAAGTTCTTTTTCTTTTTCTTACTTTTAATCACGACCAAATGAAATAGGCCTTGGAAAGGTCTTCTTAGCTCATTCCTCTACGAACAGCGATATACTTGCACTTGTGGGTGAAACTAGCTTAATTAAAATGAGGTTACAGGATATTGCCATTTTTATGTTTAAAATCAACAAAACATTATTACCGACAAATACATCGCAGCTCTTTCGTCGCTCACAGGTAGATTATTATATACCAAGAGCAGCAACTGTTACGTACGGAAAACACTATCTTAGGTTTTTCGACCCTACTTAACGGTCGAAGTTAGGTATGAGCGATAGAAACGAGATATCATTAAAGAAAATCATAGACAGCATAAAGAAAAAGGACTTGGAGAGGGCAGGGGGGTTAATTCAAGAAGAAACATGTAAGGGATGTTAATTATGTATGACTTACGTCAGTATAAAAGTAGCTGTGAAGTATTGCAATAAGATTATTTTATTTTAGAAACCTTCATCTTAGATAGTTGATAATTAATCCAGATTTGGACTGAACTGGATTTTCAGAAGCCGATATCTTTTATTAATTACTTTTAATAACATTTATATGTTAACAATTTTTGAAATAATTAGTTTAGCTATGGTAATAAATCTTAATATTATACTGTAATAACTAATTTTCACGTAAAAGTATTCCCGATTACATGTATATTAGTGGGCCTCCTTAGGCATGCTAGAAGACCTAATTACACTTAATTAAGAGCGTGTCTCCGTAAAAACCGACCAGTGGTTTTGGATCAAAAATTTAATTTTTCTTATATTCTGGGATATTAAAGCCTCCACCTTAGTAGTTGCAAAAATGCATTTCGTTTGACCGAAAGTGATAAATATATTTTTTTACGAATTTTTGAATTTCCGGGCGGTCAGCGCCGGCGCCATAGCCGTTCAAAGTGCGAAAATCGCTAATATTGACCGCGCTCTAGAAAACAAACACCTGGCTTAAAAAGACTGATTTTCTTTTCCGTATACAGATACACCACTGTAGATTTCCTAGCCGTATCACAGTTCCAAATTATTTGTTTATTTCCAACGGCAATGATTTTTTCCCCAGCACGTGTTTTCGGCTTTCCATCAAAACACGAAAGTAGCTCAACTTTGAGGGTAATTTTAAAAAGTGTGGCACCTGTCTGAACTTCGCTATCTGTATGAATACAATCTAGGAATGATAATAAAACTCAACAAGGAATAACATTTTTGTGCTCTCCACGTTTTCAGAATAGGCCGCCGTTTGAATTTCCAGAAATTTCGTAAACCAGATAATTAACGAACACTCGCCTTGTCGATCTGCTTGTCAAAGTCCAACTTCATTTGATGGCTTGATGGGTCTTATCCAAGTTCTTTCACATTTTAAGGTTATTTCTTAATCATCTGAAACTATATTGGCCGTTGATTCCATGTCCTTTGTCCGTTTTAAGAAGTTATCTTGTTTATAAAATGGCAGTATCCGCCAGCGTGACTGGTTCGTGACACCGTCCTGAAAGGTCTTTTGCTAAAATTAGTTGGATGCAATCTTGTTCATTGAGACTACTCTTCAAGACATCGCGGGGAAATTTGTAGAGCAAATAAAACACTTTTCTTTGCAAATAAAACGCGATGAGTCGCTAACAAGGCGATTTAACCCAGTTCAGATTAAAGTTGAAATTTGCGTGACTTTTTGTATTTCATCCCCAGTCCTTCTGGACTGGACACAAATCAAACAAGGGGTAACATGGCTACTGATACAGTGAAGTGTTCTTTCTCGGGCTTCGGAAAATCTAGTTGTGGAGGTTTTCGAGGTTCGGATACAGTATGTAGGTTGCAAGAATGCCAGGAAGATATAACGATCCACTTGAAGACATGCCATCTTTCAAAACTATCTGGAATGATGGAGTACGAACTGATTCTAGTCAGGGCGGGGCTATTCGATGTGCCAAAACACCGGCAAGAAGAAATGTTCGTGTGTCCAAAACACAGACATAATTTGGGTCGCAACTGGCGTCCTTTGAGGACATGTCGATATCCTCTTCATTCAGGAGCAAGGAAAAAGCTAAAAAATAATCATGTTATCAACTTGGAGATGTCCAAGAATATTCACGCAATTTTTGGAATCACAATTCCCATTGGGTCAGGTAAGCATTCTACTACACAATTTTTTACGTTTTCCCTTTTTTGAGGAGCAACGATTGACACAGTTGGTTATTGCGTAGCCCTTGGAGTCTTCTGTGTGAGAGGTCTTGAGATTGATGTCCATGGCAAGGTGTGAGAAATTCTTTCCGTGTAGCTTCAAGTAGCTTAAATACCCGTAAAACGGAGTACTGAAGAGGGCGTTTAAAAAGGTTTGTCTTTCAGATGATGATGAAATGATCATTTCGAAGTACCGACGTATGTGAGGCGCCTTTACTTTTTAACTTTCAATAGAATAAAAGAACTCTTAAAACCAAGGTAAATGTCATGGTCAAGTATTCCGAATTGTGTAACAAACTTTAAATCTAATTATAAATAAAGACTAAAAGAGAAGGTCGAGGGAATAACCATTCAACGTTGTTGTAAAACCTTGAAAGGGAATCGTTCCATAAGGTGTTTATTTTTCCGGCTATTTATATCATAACCAGTTATATTTTTTGGCAACAGTGCCACGATGTAAGTGTAGAAATCTTGGATTGAGTAAATAACAAGTATGAAATGAACATTCTTGTTTTACATTGTTTGGTCAAGCGCGTTAGTATAATTAGGACAAGTATATTTGTTACAACACAGACGTTCAAAAATACACAAGTATTCCTGGATTTTTGCGAGATTTAAAAGGTGCTTAGAATGTCTTTACAGGACTGTCTATTTTTTACGCTGATTCATAGCGTTCTATTTTTCAAAGTAAGAGATAATTTCGGTAAAGTAGCTTACATGCACGTGACCCACGAAATTATGCGAAACACTTGGCAATGTTCCCCTTCTTTAAAAACCCTATTTTGTGAGTATCGGGGATTTTGTATTTGAAACGTTTTTTAACCCTGCTATATGCTATATCCTGAAAACTATTTTTCCGACACCTCAACCGCGAGATTAAAAACTGTTTTGAGTTTATTTTGCCAGTTGTCAATTATCAATTCAGTGTTGGTTCTAAAAATAAGTTTTACGCTACGAATCGACTTTGACTAAAAGTTAAATTCATCATTGTGATACTTTTTAATGCACAGCAATTTGCACTACTTGTGTCAAGAAGCAAAGACAAAAATATGAGGAAAATAAACGTTGGCTGGGGGAAAACACTGAGAGTGAGAAATTAGGGGAATATGAAGAGACAAGGTGTGTTTAAGGTGACTCGACCCGGTTTTTTTGGGGGGGTACCATCCTACTTTGAAGCTCTCTGGTATCCCCACCTTTACTTTTATCGTAAGTCTGACACATAGAATGTATAACGTATAGATCAATCTACAATATAACATAAAATTTTTGGCGATCGGAGTAAATGTCATGTGGTTATAATGCCACGCCCCTTTGAGGTCTGAGTCAAAAATCTGCTGTTGCCGGTATTTTTTCGTGAAAATTTCTCGGCTACACATAGTGCGCATTAGTGCCTTGCCCAACCAAAATCGCAAAGACCCAATTCGAGAAATACAGTGGTTTCCAAATTTAGGTCATAATTTATGCGAAAATGATAAGCAAACTTTACACGATTATATCAAATAAACTATGAGATTCATCCCTTCATTTTGGGCATCGTTATAACAGATGGGTCCTTGCAAGTCAGCAAAGAGCTTTAGGGCCTTGTAAATGCGCGCGATTTCGAGCAAAGCAAACATATAGAAATTATAGTTTTCGCTATTTGTTGACGTTTGTCAGCGTTTAAGAGCCTTCTCACGAAAACAGCATTTTCTTAAAAATTCGTAGTTTTTTTTCCTTCAAATTTTTTCAGAGCCACAATTGATTAACTAACTACCCGGACTCTGACTTTCATGGTCATTGAAATTTGAAAAACTGTGACATTATCTTCTCTAAGCCCAGACTTGAGTAAACAAGATCAGAAAGGACTGGGCAACAAAATTTACATCAGTGGATGTGGCTGTGAAAAAATCTACACCATTTATGTTGGCGTCCGAATCATCAACTGACGTAGAAACCCTGCAGATGGGATGGGCACTAAGCAAGGCCCACGCAGGTTCCATCCGGTTTTCTCGTGAGGTTAAAGAATATCTTACAGCCAAGTTTGAAATTGGTGAGCGAACTGGCCGCAAGGCGGACCCTGTTCAGGTTGAAAAGGATATGAGAACAGCACGGAATGTGAATGCCAGGGTCCAGTTCAATGAATTTCCGCGTAGCGTGGGGTCCTGGGAAGGACGTGGAAACTGTAGTAGCGTGGTGGTTTCTCAATTCTCTTAGCTGAAATGTGTTGAACCATTTTTGTCAGTGCGTTTACGTTAAGCTGAAGAAGAAAATGTATCGAAGTATGGCGATTCAATGTTAATTACATCGAACTTTACAGAAAATGTTACGAAACAACCGTGTCACGCTCGCAACTGATGACGCTCTCTATTACTTTTATACAAACTAGATAAAAGATGCCGTTGAAGGACAGGTTTTAAACCAAAAATTCGATGTTTTTAGAGTTAAAGCGGCTACTTCAGGAGCAAAAATATCCTCCACAAAAACCAAGAGGGACATTACAACCTAAGAAGTTAATAAACAAGTGAACGAGCTAGTATTTGTTCAGGTCATCACCCAATGCAGGAGAACTGGGGATGAAATACAGAGTCACGCATTTTTCAAGTTTGTCAGAAGACTTGGTTAAAACGCTTTGTCAGCGACTCATCGCGTCGTATTTGCAAAGGAACGTGTTTTATTTGCCCTACAAATTTCACTGCGATGTCTTGAAGAGTATAATCTCAATGAACAAGATTGCACCCAACTAATTTTAGCAAAAGACCTTTCAGGACGGTGTCACGAACCAGTCACGCTCGCGGATGGCTGCCATTTTATAAACCAGATAACTTCTTTAAACGGACAAAGGACATGGAATCAACGGCCAATATAGTTTCAGATGATTGAGAAATAACCTTAAAATGTGAAAGAACTTGGATAAGATATATCACGCCATCAAATGAAGTTGGACCTTGACAAGCAGATCGACAAGGCGAGTGTTCGTTACTTATCAAGTTTACGAAATTTCTGGAAATTCAAACGGAGGTCTCTTCTGAAAACGTGGAGAGCACAAAAATGTTATTCCTTTTTGTGTTTTAATATCATTCCTAGATTGTATTCATACAGATAGCGAAGTTCAGACAGGTGCCACACTTTTTAAAATTACCCTCAAAGTTGAGCTACTTTCGTGTTTTGATGGAAAGCCGAAAACACGTGCTGGGGAAAAAATCATTGCCGTTGAAATAAACAAATAATTCGGAACTGTGATATGGCTAGGAAATCTACAGTGGTGTACACCTAATTGCAATAACGTTGTCATAGAAAAAAGCAAAAAGCAAAAAGCAAAAAGCCAAATAGGAATTAATTAAATAGCCATGTGATTTACATTTGCGTATTTTGATAATATAACAATTATTTAAGAAGTCAGTCACAATGACAAGAAATAATTCTGTAATTCCGCGCTGTAAGATTCCGCAGATGAAACACTGATGTGTGTAACAAAAGGGTCCTGACAAACGAAGCTTAGTTTGTGGCGCGGGCGAGGGACTGGCTGAGGAACGCCTCACCATCTCCGCGATGGAAAGTCCTGCGTACGCCCCTGATTTGTTGCTTAAAAATTGTGATCTGATGGTGTGGTGCACTACAAACCATACGCAGACTGGCTTTTCTATTTAGCATTAAACAAAAAGACGCGTCGCGTTCCTGGAATTTACCCTAGGCTATATTTATTGAAAAAAAATGGAGCCATTTTTTCTTTAGTAGTTATCCGATGTACGTTTGTAATTAGAGCACGTTTGAAATCCGCTAGATGAATCAGCCTCGAATTGCATTAGAATGACACCGAGAAACTGATGCAAATGATTTCTCTCATGTTACGTGATTAATATTCAGCTATAAGCGTGTGTGTTGGGAATGTTGCAAGCAATGATAATTAAATGCTAATTAATTCCTATTTGGCTTTTTGCCTTTTGCTTTTTGCTTTTTTCTATGACAACCTTATTGCAAATAGGTGTATCTGTATACGGAAAAGAAAATCAGGCTTTTTGAGCGAGTTGTTCGTTTTCTAGGGCGCGGTCAATATTAGCGATTTTTGCAGTTTCAAAGGCTATGACGCCAGCGCTAATCGTCCGAAAATTCAAAAATTCGTAAAAAAATATATTTATCACTTTCGGTCAAACGAAATGTATTTTTGTAACTACTAAGGTGAAGGCTTTAATATCCCAGAATATAAGGGAAATTAATTTTTTGATCCGAAATCACTGGTCGGTTTTTACGGAGACACGCTCTTAAAGTTGTATGTATGTATGTGTGTATGTATGTACGCTCTAAAAAGCGGAATAACCGATACCATCTTTGTCGTTTTGAGAATTTTTTTCGTATGCGGCGCGTAATTGTTCATACAACATTTTTCACTTGTGAGAAAAACCGTTTGACCAGTCAGGTTGTTTTTGCTTTGTTTAGAGTCAATCTCGGTACTTTTGAAATAAAATAATGTAATGACCTCTGAGTTTATTTCTAAATTATGAAGTTTTCTATTTTTTTTTTTTTTTAATGTATTACCATGAACGCTTCACTTGAATTAGAAAATGCTAAACGATTTTTTCCACGTGATATACCTTTTTATCACCAGTTAGATGATAATATTGTAGTCATCCCCTGTATATACTTACTGCCTTTGTGGCACTGCAAATGAAGAACAAATGAAAGGTAAACACGAGGAATATAAAAAAAGACACTCTGATGGTGATAGTACCGTACCGTGATATGATCCGAGAAAGGGTTAACCCTTTAAGAGCGAATGCACAGAAAAATCGAGCAAAATCGGCAAATCGTGGCCACAGCTCAAAACCTAACTTACTCTCATTTTCAGTCTGTAATAAGGTTTTAATGAGTTTATAACACTGCTGAGGTTTAATTTTCAAAATGCGGCCGAGTTTAGGAATTATTTGAGATTTTCGATTTCAACGGTCTGCGGGCCTAAAATTAGCCGCCGAACACGGCAATATAGCCTAGCGACAGAAATGAGCTGAATTTCATAAACGAGCGAATATATTGCCAATCTTCCACTTAAATCTCAAAAAGCAGATATCTAACAATTTCTGAATGGCTTCTTTTTTAGATTTAGAGTATAAAATATCGACGAACCAGCAGAATTTTGAAACGTAATTTGCATAATGCTTATAAATACAACAATTTACCGCTAAAACCAAAATCGAATTTTCTATATGGGGGAATTCTCCAAATCACCCCAAATCCCGCTTACTAACTAATGAGATATAGTACTTCAACATTATCTGAAAGTTAGTCTGGTGTTCTTGCGAACGCTGGTGAAATAGATTGATTATTTTGAAGTTATTTTGCCCCAAACAACTGCTAATTGACCCCAGGGTCAATTGACACGTGCACGTCACCTTAGTTTTATGTATCGATTTGAGCTCGTTAAAAGGGAGAAACTAACAAGATTCTTTTAATATGTACCTGTTTTAATGAAATACACGCAATCTTCAAAAGAAGAGGCCGTTCAATGGGTAAT
The DNA here is from genome assembly GCA_964035525.1 of Porites cylindrica. Classification (NCBI taxonomy): domain Eukaryota; kingdom Metazoa; phylum Cnidaria; class Anthozoa; order Scleractinia; family Poritidae; genus Porites; species Porites cylindrica. The sequence goes on along the minus strand of OZ037777.1, from coordinate 50,140,536 downwards.
TTCTGTTCTTGAGATCTTGAAGATTGCAGCATGGCGTCTGCGAGTGGACCTGAGTCTAGGTCTGTTTTCCCGTGACTGCGAAATCAGAATACTGCGTGACTGCGAAATCAGAATAACATCAAGAAATAATTCTCCCTCGAATCTTCGTAAGTGAATCAGCTTTGCAATGCCTTACCTGAGATAAAAAGTGGGCCGAATAGCAAAACATTTCCAGCGCAATTTGGATCCTTTGTCGAACGCAGTGTATTGCCGAGCGAAAGGTCAGTAAACAAACGTGGGAAAGTACGTTACCTTTGATTGCGTGACCAGCCAGTAAACGATAGTCTCCAGCGAAAAATAGGATTCGCAAAAATCTTGCTGATGTATATTTAACAGTTTGTTACTATAAATTTACACCTGGTTTGTCTAAAACTTTAAGCAATGCATATCTGTCCAAGAGTATAAGAATGTTTCGAAAGATCCACCCCTAAATAACTGCGGGCTAGTCCTTTTTCCCCATCACCGATGTGTACTTCCTTCCCACTGTCTTTTGCATGGGGCTTGTATGCCTTTTTAACTGTTATCGACACTTAAAACTGGCCGTTTAAGGCCTGGTTTAAGAACTTGACTGACTTAAAAAACCGTCGCGAACATGCGCTATTATTGTTGGACTTTGGAAGCTTAAAAGCCCAAAATGATGGTGCAATCTCGAGAAATTTGCCCGGGTCTACTAAAAAGACAGGGAACGGGTACTAAGGGCCTGTTTACATGGAGGTGGGGGACCCCAGGTAGGTGAGGTAACCCGCTTAGGTGGGGTAACCCGCCTGTCCATATAATCTCTCATTTTAATTTGATCACGTTTACATGATAGGTGGGGTGACCCGCCAAGGCGGGTAGCCCGGTCTACCAGACCGGGTTACCTTCTCAGCCGGGGTCACAATTTGTCATGTAAACGTTTCAAGGTGGGGTAACCCGCCTGGCCGGGGTCGGATTCGTGGTACATCAAATTCGCGCAAAATTCACTTTCGCGGTGTCTTTGCATTATGATTAAAGTTAACAATAGAAAGCTATTGCACTGACGGGTTGCAGCAAGAGCAACAAGTGAGTGAAAAAGTGCATTAATCGCCAAAACTCGTGGTTTGCCAGCATTTTTCTTGTTTACGTGCTTAGCGACCATTCAATAATCTTGAGAAAGTGCACCCCGGGAAGGCGGGGTTGTAAGATTGCATGTAAAGGCGGGTTATTTTTTTACCTCACCTAAGCGGGTTACCTCACCTACCTGGGGTCCCCCACCTCCATGTAAACAGGCCCTAAGAAAGGAACGGTCTCATTTAGCAACCCGTGGACAATCTGGGCATGCTTGCCTTCTGTCGAAGGGGCAACCGTTAAGGCCAGGTGCCCCGCCCCCACCCGAGAGGATTGCATGGCATCCACCATTTCAGTCGCTTTTTCCACATCATGACCTTCAATTATCATGAATTATAATGCGAGCCTTGATCGTTGTCACCTTACCAGAAGTCTAATCTTCGCACTGTTAGACCATGAGAATCTCTATTATTATTCCATAAATGCACCATTGAATTTTCCTTGCTCAGCTTCCGGGAAACCGATACCCCGAAGCAAAAATAGCTTTACAACGACTCTATCCAGGCCAGAACTCCTGATATCAACAAATATACCCCCCCCCCCCCCCCCAACTAAAGAGAGCAAACGTTCCCCGAAATATTCACTTGACCCACCCCATCCCTTCGTTAAGAAAAACTACGCGCTCAGTTCACTGGACAAAACGCGCTCGTGAATATACCAAACTATAGCCGAATATCCTACAAGTAATCTCAGTTTCAGCAGGCGTGGCCACGTTTCCAGTTGCTGTAGGATTAATTCGACTCCTGCAACAGACACTGTAAATTAAATAGCAGCCACAACGCCCTTCTTTGAGACCGTCAGGACGAGAAAGTTTATAAAAGACTTAACAGGTGCGCGCGGCGGTTTTCTTTTCTTCTTTCCCTCCCATTGTAGCACTCAAATTCTGACCCTGGTATTTATTCTAGTAGTAATCAATCGTTCCTGAGCCGATAGGCACAAGGATACCGGTTTCTTGCAAAATATGCTGTGACATCCGTTTGCTCATCCCCTTTTCTGCCTTCGGCCGCTGATTAGGTTTGGTTCTGTGCTTTGAAATAACTTTAGGAACGAAACATGATACGTGAGGGGCGTGTCTGGCTAAGGGCAAGTGACTCTCGGTGGTGAAGACATATATTGAGCTTGTCAGTATTTCGTAACCTGTAGCACGTCGCGAAAATAGAACAAGCCAAAGAAAAATAAGACGCCTTTCTTTCCCCAGCCCCCGCAAGTTTTTCGCATTACTTTTTACTGCACAACTGATTCTACCTTTTCGAGCCGGAGCGAACATGGACGATCTTAGGGTTAAGTTTCCACTTCATTTTCGGCACCTGACTAAACGCAAGCGCTGACTTGTGCGCCTATGCTTCGTTTCCACTGAAGTAGCAGTATATGACCACGACAGACTTGCTGCTATCCTTGGTTTGAAACCGCAATGGGCAAGAACAATTTCTTGAAAAGAGCAAACTATTCCCCCCTTAGCAGACATGGAGAAGAACTACTAGGACCTAAGCAATGCCATTGCTCAAGTCCTACTAGACTTGAAAAGAGAAAGCATGATGCTTTCTCTTTTTAATGATTTACGGCTAAACAGTACAATTTCATGTAGCTTTTACGCAAAATTAAATACTTAGTTGTTTGCAGATTTGCATTTAACAACAAATTACAGAAATTTAACTAAGTTTACATCTCATAGATAAGAATTGAACGAAAAAAACTTTTGGGGTAAAAAAGTAAAAAAATAATGTTTGATGGAAAATCACTTAATGGACATACAATAGCAGAGATATCATGCCTGTAATTTTCTGTTCAATGCACCTTATGACAAGTCTGACTAATCCACTGGTAACCCATGCCTTAAAACCGCCTTGAACCTTAAAATTTAATCCATTTGCCTTTCATGCGTAGTGCAAATATATCTTCTGAACACTCCGGGGTTAGGGGTAAAATCAGAAGAACAGAACATTCAGTTACTGTACCATTTTTTAAAGTGAGACAGTATGTTTGCTAATCATCTTAGTTAACCGCTTTTAAAAAAGGACAAAAGGACACCTGGTCATACAGGAAAATGAATTTACTGTATCCCGAAAGCTTTCGTTTCACATGCACTTATTTTTCGCCGGAGACAATCTATAATTGCCTGGTCACGCAATCGGAGGTGAGTAACTAATTTTAATTAGTTACTCACCTGACTTTTAAAAAAGTCATTAATACCATCGCCGCTTACCAAATACACTACGTGCTGCAAAGGATCCAAATTGGGCTAGAATGTTTTCCTATTCTGCCCACTTTTTATCTCAGGTAAGGCACTGCAAAGCTGATTCATTTACGAAGGTTCGAGAGAGAATTATTTCATGATGTTATTCTGATTTCGCAGTCACGGGAAAACAGACCTAGACTCAGGTCCACTCGCAGACGCCATGGTACAATCTACAAGATCTCAAGAACAGAAATTACCCATTGAACGGCCTCTCCTTTTGAAGATTGCGTGTATTTCATTAAAACAGGTACATATTAAAAGAATCTTGTTAGTTTCTCCCTTTTAACGAGCTCAAATCGATGCATAAAACTAAGGTGACGTGCACGTGTCAATTGACCCTGGGGTCAATTAGCAGTTGTTTGGGGCAAAATAACTTCAAAATAATCAATCTATTTCACAAGCGTTCGCAAGAACACCAGACTAACTTTCAGATAATGTTGAAGTACTATATCTCATTAGGTAGTAAGCGGGATTTGGGGTGATTTGGAGAATTCCCCCATATAGAAAATTCGATTTTGGTTTTAGCGGTAAATTGTTGTATTTATAAGCATTATGCAAATTACGTTTCAAAATTCTGCTGGTTCGTCGATATTTTATACTCTAAATCTAAAAAAGAAGCCATTCAGAAATTGTTAGATATCTGCTTTTTGAGATTTAAGTGGAAGATTGGCAATATATTCGCTCGTTTATGAAATTCAGCTCATTTCTGTCGCTAGGCTATATTGCCGTGTTCGGCGGCTAATTTTAGGCCCGCAGACCGTTGAAATCGAAAATCTCAAATAATTCCCAAACTCGGCCGCATTTTGAAAATTAAACCTCAGCAGTGTTATAAATTCATTAAAACCTTATTACAGACTTAAAATGAGGGTAGGTTAGGTTTTGAGCTGTGGCCACGGTTTGCTCGATTTTTCTGTGCATTCGCTCTTAAGTCCCAATATCCACATACAAATTCTCCAAACGGATCTCTATATATTTCCTTAAAGAATGAGTTCAGAGAATTTGATAAAAGATCAAACATTTTCTCTTAGCTGATCATTTTATTAATTCTCATAACCTAATCTCTTGACAATGTATGTCTATCGTTATGAGAAAATTGATGTTGGCCACTATTGGGACTTAAAGGTTTAAAAACATAGTAAGGTACCTTCAAACTTTGTTTCAAAACATTCTGCAATATT
>OZ037777.1:50125997-50130997 GCA_964035525.1 Porites cylindrica | reverse complement strand
ATCTTCATTAATGGTATCGAATCAATCTTCAAAAACAATTTCAGACCTCTTGATAATAAACCATGAGAATGACTTACAACATTCTCCTTTTAGCAGGGTCTCGTCTTTAGGGAACTAGAATCCTTTCTTTTTTTTTTCCTTTTTTTTTGTGTGTTTTGTGTGCACAATTCAGAAGAGACAATCAGTTCAATGACCACCCAACAGTTCAATATTACCACGCCAGTAGTTCAAGGACCACACAAGCAGTTTAATGACCACTATAATTATATGCTGAAAGTAGTGCAAAAATTTAGCGGGCACTGATACTCACATTCAACTCTACGTACATTAAGAAAAATATGGCGCGTTATCAGTGTCAAAATTATGTTTTTCTTAATGTTTTGAATTTTATACTGGTATTAAAATGTCTGTCGTGACGTTAATGCGTTGGCATGTGGAGCTTAAACGTGACATTACAGATTACGTCATGACATTAAGACGTTTGTCTTGGAATTCTTCTTGACATTATGATGTTGATATGTATATTACATATGAACAAAACAATCGTCTTTTTAAAAAATTGAACGGTCGTCTAACATTATGATGCTCGTCTTGACATTATAAGGTTCATATGTATAATATACAGCTATTTCGAGAAAGGTTGTCGGAAAGAATGAGCACGCGACAATCCGGAAAGGCAATATGGGATATGGTCAAAACACTGTTCCTGACACTGTAGCTGTCGAACCTACTTTTGTTGCTTTCCTTTAGCACTTGCAAACGTGTGTCCATGGTCTCTCGTGCCATTCTTTCAAGTTTCTTCGAAGAACAGTGAACTCAAAACCACCCACAATCCCTTTCGGGATTGTCGCGTGCACTTTTTCCGACAACCTTTTTCGAAATAGCTGCATATGAACAAAACAAACGCCTTTTTAAAAAGATGGTGGTCTTGACATTATGATGTTCGTCTTGACATTAAGAAAGCATGCAATGCGGACTTATCTTCCGCCAAAACGAATCACGTGATTTGTTCTTCGTAAACAAACATGGCGGACGCATGTGGTGAGCTTCGACAGATGTTGATAACAAGAATAGAAGAAATGATACACGATGTGCAGCGGGAGCTTCATGCGAACAACGTGGAGCATGAAACATTAGATGCACTGTGTTTTCGTGGCGAACAGCTAGCACGACAGGTAGCCAGACTTGTAACCGCCAATGTTTTAGATTCGAGTGTTCTGAATTGCATCATGTTCGCCTACGAAAAATTAACTTTTTGTTCACAACGAGTGGAAAGTAAGGAAACAGGTTACAGAGCAGCTTTACTAATCTCTGGTGGCCGTGGAAGAGGAAGACCTTCTTATCAGATCAGTAGAGAACAACTGGTAGATTTTCTCAGAGAAAGATTTTCAACAAGAGAGGTAGCAGACACGTTACGCGTTTCGCTAAGTACTGTGGCTCGTAGGATTCGTGAGTACGTTTTGGCAAACCTATTACCGTATTCCACCATTTCCGACGAAGATTTAGACGGCGTCGTTAGATACGTGCAGGCATTGTTTCCCGACAGTGGATATCGTCGTATGTTGGCATGGGTGAGCTGACCCGTGGGGGCATAGTCATCCAGCACGCAAGAGTAAGCGCTAGTTAAGAAGATAAGGCAAGAACCAAGGCACGACCAATTCTTGCAAGGCTTTAATCAAACTGGGATACAACTAACAGCCGAGTAACAGTAACAATATGGCGGACGCTCGGCTACGAACAACAGATAACGCATGCTAATTCATAATACCGCTGACCGGTACTGGCGTGACTTTTTTTCCTTTTTTTTTAAACTAAGCTGAATATACATAACGTTTAAGCGAGAGAACTGAAACCAAAAACATAGAGGGAAGTACTTAAAAGAACTACTTAAACTCAGAAACTGACTTAAACGTCACAGTTTAGTAACAAAGGCTATAGTTCAGTATCATAATCTTCAAAACGCGCAGGACGACGTCTGGTGCGAGATGATCTCCGCAGGCTAGGAGGGTCAGGATCTGCTGAAACGACTGCCTTCTCCAAAGAGGGGTCCTCAGGGCAGGATGGTTGGGCAGCAGTGTCGTCCATGATGCGGTCGGCAGGAAAGACAGGAGCAGGTGGTGTAACACAGCGAGGAGAGTTAGATAGATGCTGGGCTGAGGCAGAGATAGCATCAGGGATGTCAGGCAGCGAAGGTGGAGAGTGAGGTGTGGTATCAGGATCGTCTTCGTCATCCGAGTCGTGACCGCGACACGGGCGAGGAGCATGTAAGGGATCAGCCAAGTCGGAAGGTACCTTGAAGCACTCAGTAAGTTTGACGCGGTAAGATGAGCTACGCAATTGGGATCCAATGAACTTTTTGATATCACAGAATGGTGGATCTATGGCTACAACAAGGTAGCGATCGCGGGCTCGAGACTTGTTCCAATCGGAATGAAGGTACACTAGGTCACCAACATCAGTTAAAGGAGTAGGACGCCTTTTGTGCAAGGGGGCTTTGGAGCGCTCACTGTGGGGGTGGTTGGATAGACGCTGCTCGTGCTGGAGGGCAATTAACTGGTCGTCGGCAAGGGGTAACTGCTGGTTTGAAAACTGGTCTCGCTGTGTCCACATTTCTCGCGAGGATAGGCCACGTGAACGGATACGAGAGTTCAAAGGCAGAAGTGGCTACAGCGAGAGTGAGGGGAGAAACGGCTCCGCCTAAAGGCTCCTGACGGAGAAGTTCCGTTTCCAACTCCTGGACTGCTCTCTCAGCTACGGGGTTCTTGTTGGGATTTTTGGCCTGGCCAAGCTCAATTGGGTAGTGGGGAAGTGGACTGGTCAATACGTGCGGTTGGAGAGCTTCGGATTGCTGCACAGGAGTGTCACCCATCAGAGATACGAGAGACAGCCTTGTCCAGATCGAGAGCGTATAGATAGCGTTTGATGACCATTTTCAACTAATGACAGGACGGGTGGCTGAGTTGTATGTGAAGAGCGGTCAAAAAGCCGTCCAAAGCTTGGCGTGGGACAATGATGCACTATCTGGACGGTGACAAGGGTTCATGACGCCGCACAACTAGGATGCCATGATCTGCAACTGATGCAACTTGTAAATAACGTTTGACGTCCTTTATGTTTGTGAGTTTTTTGGAAGGTCTCGTACCCTGGACGAGGTGAGCGTGGGTGCGGCGTAGATCTGGGCACTCAGACTGAACAGCCACCCAGGCGGGCCGGCTGGCAAAGGAAAGGAAAGGCGAACATTGCCTTGGAGGATATCTTGACCAGACACGGCTCGGACAACAGAGTCCCTGGTTCGAGAAATGAAGGAGCACACCTGACAGGTCTCGTTTTCACAGGCGGCGGCGTTTCTGCTTGCGAAGTCTGACGGGAGGATAGCAGCACCGGAGACGTGCCTGAATGAAGCTTGGTAGCGACTCACAACAGACAAGAAAGTGGATACGCGAGGGCTGGCAGAGAACTCCCCGCGGCAGAGTTTCTCATAAGCTTGAACGCAAGGCTTACTGTCAGTAAGAATGCAGGCCTTTTTAACGGACTGAATAAGATACGGGCTGAAGTGCTTCGTTGCAGCCGCAGTGGAGAGGGCTTCGACCTCGCATGGAAGCCACGTTGTTTGGGAGCCCCACAACTTGGCGCTGAAGAAGCCAGAGACATGTACCTTGACTCCGCGCGTTACATAGAGGGTGGCACCTATTCCAGGGTCCCGAACTGCTCCATCAGTTACAATCCATAGCTGGTCCTCGGGTCTGGGTAACGTGATGGTGAGTGCAGAGGAAAGGGCGTTCTGAGCACTACGGAATGCTGCCCTTAGATCATCGGTCCAGTTAATGGATTCCTGAGAAGGACGACCGGCTGTTACAGCATCCAGTGGAGTGAGGTAAATTGAGCGCCTTGGAATGACACGGGAAAGGACTTTGTAAGCGCCAATGAAGGATCTCAAGCGAGCGACAGGGTTCGGCTCGAGCTACGTGGCGAGGGTGTTAAGACGGTGGGACTGGCGGAAAGGGAGCCAGCATTCCAGATCCAGCCGAGAATAGTGGTAGTCTTGGGACTGATGATGGTCTTGACCCTCTTCCAGTTGTGGAGTAGCTCTTGGGGTGTGTTGCCGCCGCAGTACAGATTATCAGCGATTTTGGCCACGGATCCGCCTTGTAGTAGTGGGCCTAGGACGCGGCACATAACCTCTTTAAGGGAAGTTTCCGATCCGGGCATACCCATAACGGAACGAACGTAGACTCGTACCCCTTTAAACGGATTGGCAACGCCGCAATACTTCATGGACTCTTTAGCCAGAGGTATTTGGTAAAAGGCACTTGTCAGGTCTGTGACGATGATATGAGACCACTGGGCGATGCGACGCAGGGTGGAGTCAACGTCAGGCAGCAAGGATGGTTGGGGTTTACTGTACCGGCCTAAGTCAGCGAAGGCAGTGACAAGACGAGAACCGCCGTTCGGCTTCTTTACAAGGAAAGAAGGGTTCAGGTATTCTACAGTGATACCAACATCTTCATACCCTGGGTGCCAGAGACTTTTCTAGCGCGGTTTCCGGTTTCTGTCAAGTCTTTATGGTGACCCGCGCGAAAAGCCTCTGGAGCAGAGCGCTATTGCTTTGATGGCGCCGATCCAATCGTTAGCACGGTTAAATCAGTTCGTCAAGATTTTGGATACGACGGCTGATTGGCTCCTAACGACCGCCTGAGGGACTTTGAATCTATCAGACGCTACAATTAGTTGACAAGAATATTTAACTTTATTCAACGCAATTAACATTAAATCACCAATTCAGCTTTTGTAGCAATACGGTTAAGCTTTACTAATTTCCTATTTCAAACGATTACAACATGGATTAGGAATATAAAAACAAAACATGTATTTTTAGTATAAAAGGGGGGTCAGAAGGCGACTCACGATTCTTACCTCATGCCAAAATGCTGCTTGTTCCAATGAATTTTTTTCCGTGATGGGCAGATTATGCTCTGGAGAAAAGCGTTTTGACTGAAAAA
>OZ037777.1:50033497-50120997 GCA_964035525.1 Porites cylindrica | reverse complement strand
TATACCCAAGAAAGAGGAGTATTTTATCAGGGTGGACACCTGCCATTGTAAGTGTAGGTGGAACCCTCAAAGTGGCCAGATTTTTTTCTTCGTACGAAGGGGAAAAACCATTTACACCGCGTTTAAACGTTTTTCCTGTTGTCTCAACAAGCTTTGCTTCTTTGTGAACGTCACGTTAATATAATTCCCCTCATTTTGAAATTTTACCGTCTTTTTCGCGTTAATTTCCTTCTCTCGAAGTTTGCCATTAAATTGGTGTTAATTTAAGTCGCTGTAATTTCCAAGAATACCTTAATTTCATGGAGCGTTAATTTCCTATAATAAGGTAAGCTAACATCAGAGGCTAATTAATCGGCTCCTGCGAACATCTATAAAGCATGGCCTATCAGAAAACGCTTATCTCCCTCTCCTCCCACCAAATGACCTAGGTGAAGCTCTGACTCCTGATCGCACTTTAGTACCACCAGAGGACCCCACTCTGGACCCACTCGAAGATCGAGCAGAAGACACTTTGACAGAAGATCGCACTTTAGAGCCACTGGATGACCGTGCTGTAGGGCCAGAGGTTCCCACTTTAGATCTACTGGTTACTGGTCTAATGGTAGATGTTTTGCTGGGTGATTTCATTTTAGAACCAGTCTTCTGAACTTTGTTTCTGGTACTTTGTTTGGGGCCCACTGCACAGGACGCGCAACCGTCACCAGAGCGCTTGTTCATCACAGGACGGTGTCCAATCTTCTTCGTCAGACAGTCAATATACGCACCTTCTTTTGTTTTCTGTTGCTTTTCGGAAACATACTTTATCCTGAGCTCAGATTCCTTCTGCTGTTTAAATTTTCTAGCGACTCGCTGGTCTATGTCTTGTTGCGGGGTTGGACCTTTATGCTGCTGTAATCTTCTTTTCATATCCTCTGATCTTCCAACATACATGTATTCAATTTTCTTGCTTCCAACTTTTTTTTCACCTATGGCATAAATGCCTGGAATCTTTGGTACAGACGATGTATCGTATTTTTGCCATGGCCTTTCCGATAGTTTATCACATACCTGACTGCTCATCTCACTAAGAACCTAGAACAAAAAGCGATTGATCATACAGACGAAAAGATGTGAAAGAGAACTGTGAGAAAAGATGCTTAGTGCATCTGCGGTGTTCCATTTTCCCAGATTTTTTTTTTTTCAACACAGTTTAAACAATATTAAAGTCAGCAGATTAGTGCAAGGAACGGTCGTTTTAATTATAACACCCCTGAATATGTGGAAAAGGTCATTTTTTGACCAACAAATGTTGCAACCAAGCGCACGTATCGTGCCATGTTGAATGCTGTAATAGGCCATTCAACATGTTAAACGCTTTTTTGAACGAGAACAAAAATGGGTGGGATCGATTCCGTTCAATTAAAGCAGCGACTTGTTAAACGACAATATCTTTTTTTTAAAAAAGTTGAATTTGTTTTCTACTCATCCAACAAGCTAAAACACCGCTCGCTATTTGTTAAGCGACCACGCATACTTATTTTAAAGTTTACTGAGATTCATGAGATGCAAGCGGGGCCCAGTCCTTCGCTTTCCCCATGTCTCTTTCATCAGAGCTTTCTACTTCCTCGAGCTGATAGTGCGTGACTGCTTTAATCAGTTCTCGGAAACGTCACGCTTTAGTAATCGCTTTCTGAGAAAAATCGTCTTTCTTAAAACCAAACATTTCAGATTGCTGAGACGTAATAAATCATGATAGGTAAGCTCTAATTTGAAAATACAATCTACAAGTGACTGCAAAACCAACTATCGTATTATTTGTTTCCTAAATAAGCGGAATTCCCGGGGGGTTACTCCTAGGAATTCTTGGTGGGGGTGTGCCGCCCGGGCTTCAAATCCTGACCGGATTTCAGTCCAAAAAATGTAATTATCCACACCTGTTTTCAGACCAGACCTCTGAAATCTATACGTTACATTATCAGATTAGGGTGCAAACACAAAAATTATTCAAATCCATTTCGAATTTGCATATTTCTCTTTCTTTCTTACTCATTTGGAACTGAAACGATAAAAATGTTCATACACCCCCGTAGTTCCCTCGAAAACCCAACCCGATTCCAGACCAAAATGGCCAAAGTGTATACCCGTTTTCAGACCAAAATGGTACAAAAACCCTATCCGATGGGGGGAGGCACATACCTATATAGCTTATATAAGGGAATACCGTACCCCCCCCCCCCCCCCCCCCCCGGGCTGAATCCAACGAAATTTGATTCGTCCCGTTTCGATAGAACAACCTATACTTGTTGTAGAATTGTGATTAAGACTTCCGGTATCACTTTTATACAGGGCGGTAAAGTTTCTATCTCAGTCGTCAGTGATGTCAGTAACAATTCCGGAAGACCATTAAGGAAAAATAAAAATGTACTAGAAATATCAAGCAATATACTTACTATGAAACCGGCCAGCAAACTCAGTGTTGCATAAACTAATTTGACGCTAAGCATTTTCCCTTGTTATAAATTAGAGCAGCAGAAACAATTATCAGCTTTGGCGTTTCACTATCAGAGATGTACAAATCGAGCAAACAGCAAAGTATAAACCTCACTTCAGCCACAGGCGACCTACGAGGAAAGGATATAAAGTAATTTACATACAATAGGTGACGCGTGACCTTTGTGCTAGCCTGAGTATCAGGCCTTCCAAAGGGTCTAGGGGAGAGGAGGAGAGAAGGCTTCCTTTGTACTGGACGCGACAGTGTCGCTTTACGGGTGACCGTTGAAAATATGTGACTTTGTATGGCAAAGTTCCAGAAATACCGTAAATCCAACGTTTACAACTAGCAGGATCTTCGTCCACGGTTTTTGCAGTTAATTTAATCCGAAAATAGGCCCCTCCGTGTAACGCAAAAAACCCTCCGTTAAATCGCCCCTCCAAATATAAACCCGCCGGGGGCTTGTACTTGGAAAATTGCCCTCAAATACAAAGTAAAACAAAGCTAAAACGGTACATTTACTTCCAACTATAAGGCTAGCCCAATTGATTTTGAAACGCAAATATCCTATCTTTACAGGATATACACTTGTTAGAGCAAAACTGTGATAACGGCTAAAACACGAGCAAAGGAGTAGCGCAGGCCTGTTACACTGGGGAACCCAATCGAGTTGAAAACGAGGTGAAAACCCCTGGTTTGCCCCGGGTATCCCCCGCTGGCGGAAGCGGGGGTTTCAAATGACTGGTGCATAGTATCGTGACAATCATGACGTATACCCGCTGTGCATATGACGTCAAACATGACATGTCACACATTCTTAGTGCCATTTGCGGTTTGATTGATTGATTCAGCCAGCGTTATTTCACAGAGATGGCGGGAACTGAACAGTCTGAGGTACGTACAGTAATTTTTCTCGTATTTTAGCAAAGTATTTTTGTAGATTTTCGACAAGAATGTTACTTGGTAAAAGATCATTGAGTTTTTTTGTACGTGTGCCGTTTCGTGTAGAAGGCTATATTCAACTCGAGCTGGAAGTCTATTGTTTTCATAACCGCTATTTTCACGAAGCCCCAGCCCAAAGAATCAAATACTGTAGAACCTTATGAATTCGCTTTAAGGTTGATAATCTTTCATTTTTTTAGAGTCCAGGATAGATAAACAAAGTTTACTGAAAATATTTTATTGTCCGTTCGTATCTTTAATACATCGATCCGTGCAATATCGTTCGATATTGGCCATTGACTTTCAATAAAACATTCGTTTTGATGATTTTATAGAGAGCTTTTATCGCCGTAAATGCAGCTGTTAATATTGAATCTTTTCAAACCGTTTAACACTACAGGTTAAATTAACACAGTGGCATGGTTTTAAACCTTTTGACTTGCAGTTGTTGTTAGTACATGAAATATTTTTAGCGAAACAGAAATTTCAGCTTGACACGTGATTCAGCGGAAGTCGTCACATAGTAGGGATCTCAAACAAAGGTGTTTTTGGACGAGGCACGTAGTTTAAGGTTAAGTTTAATAATGCTTTTTACCATTATACAAAAATATACTACAAGTAATAATAACAATCATCATCATAAAAAATACTATATATAAAAGCATATGAGTAGGTAAAGGAAAGCACTAGGGGGAAACTGAATTCCCATATAAACCGGAAGTGAGATGTTTTTCCCTTCAATATGCCTTGATGCTACCAAATTTGTTTTGCTAAGTGTCTTTACTTACTTTACTGACGATTTGCCCGAAAACTGGTACAAAGTCGCTGCCCAAGAATGCAAAACGTCCACTTGCAGTTAATGTGCGTGGTTCAAAAATGTCCTTACTTGAGCTCTCTATAAAACTTTACTGGAGTGCATATCATTAGGAAATCTGTATTTAGAATTTGAAATCCAGAATGCGGATTTTGTTATAAAACCCAAAATCCAAAAACAGCTTTCCATACTGAGAAATCCATCCTCTAGGTAGATGGCAATAATATTAAGACAGTAAATAGAGTTGAATGGTGGTGAAGCCTCTCAGACTCATTTGTCACACATAATATTATGTTTTGGGGGGCCTGAAAGTGCACAACATTCAATGGTATTCCTATAATTTTGATTTTATTGACGTATAAAAATTATTTTATTTTATATTCAGTCACAACTTGTGAACAGAAAACTAAGGATTGTGGACTCAGGAAGCTTCCAACATAAGCTGCAGCACTGCTCTTTCGATCTTTGATGTTTGTCACCTGTCATAATCAGTCTCCCCTACCTACTATGATTAAGAAATCCAAATTCGGATGTCTTGTTTTGGCAAAATATTTATCTGTAACCAGACTGGCAAAATTGTTCTTGTAACCAATGGACAGAAAATCTAAGGACAGATTTCTTAGTGTTGAAATTGACTGTTATTTTCAAACAATTTCCAATTTTTTATTGCTTTTAAAAGGAACTGATTTTAAGCAAAGCATGAAAAGCAGACATTTTTTAAGACGGAGTATTTAGAACTTTCCTTGATTCTCTTATCTTACTTTGTTCTTTAGCATGACTATGACAAAGAGTCTGTTAAGGACCACTGCCCAGCATTTAAGGAGGGCTGCCCTTATTCCAAGATTGCACAAGATCTCTTCTTGGAGGAACTGAAAAAGTGCCCCGAGTTCCAAAAGGGTTGCCCCTTCAAAGGTGCTGACAATGTGAAGGAGGTGCTGGAGGAACTTTCTAAGATGCCAGAATCAAAGCACCACACAGGCTCAGCACATGAGCAATTACTAAACATGCTAAAGGCTATCCATTCTGAGTCAAAAAGCTTGGAAGAAAAAGTTGGAGAATGCCCTGTTTTCCAAACAAAGGAAGGCTGCCCATTTAAGGATGCCAGCAAAGAAGGGAAGCCTCTGATAGAGCCACCTAGTGATGTCCTGGAAAATCTGACTGCCGCTGACATCAGTAAGTTGAAGGAGAAGTGCCCTGCTTTTAAAGAAGGATGTCCATTTGCCAAGGTTGATAATGAAGCCCTGCTGGAAGAAATCAAAAAATGCCCTGAGTTTAAAGATGGTTGTGCCTTCAAGGATGCAAAATCAGTGGAAGAAATCCACAGCAAACTATCGCAGATGCCAAGCAGTGACAAAGACGGCCACCACAAAGAAGCTCTAGTTCAGGCCATGAAAGTTATTCACAGTGTCGGCAATGAGAAGGCTGATGAGTGTCCAGTGCTACAGAATGAAGGGTGTCCATTTAAAGACGTCAAAAGTGAGGGAACGCTGCTTGTAGAACCTGCTGAGGATGTACTGCCAGCAGGTACTAAAAGAAAGAGCCCTGCCTCCAGTTCAGGCTGCCCTTTTTCAAAAGTGGGTAAGCAAGATGAAGAAGAAAAGGCAGGCGATGATAAGTAGTCTCTTCTCCAAAAGCCATGCGAAAAAACGAGTTTTTATCCAATAATTTTGTACTAAGAGAAGTAATCCACTAACAAATAAATACAGTGGCAAGGAATACAATCATGTTTCTTGTTGAGTTCTAAGATTTAATCACTTTTTAACTTTTATGTCACCACCCATGTAATAACATGTCATGAACCCCCCCCCCCCTACACTTAGATGACAAATAAAGTTAAAGGCCTAAAGAAAAAGTTTTGTAGTAACCTGGTAACATGCTGAGAAGAAAAGTTAAATGAATCAATTAAATAAAAAGCATTTCTTCTAAGTTGTCTATGCTAATATGTTTCTTTTAAGTAGTAATCTATGTGTTCAGTACCAAGTTTTCCAAAGGAACAAGAAATTACTCTGTCCCAGGCAATCAGGTAGTGTGGACAGGGCAAAGAAAAGTGAGCCTGAAAAAAAAAAACTCCATTGGGCTTTGGATGTCTCTCCATTTTGCATCACTAGTGGCTTTTTCTGAACACCTGAGGAACAGTCTATTATAACAGCTTGTTTTGTCTATGTTTCTCCTAAACCTGGGTTGATTCCATTAGGGGAGGAGACTCATCTAGACAAGACAACATGGAGTCTTAACAAATTTAAGTATCAAATTGGTTAACTGTTACCTCAAGTTACATAAGGGGAATTGTATAATAATATTACATATTTTATGATCTCATTTTCTTTAGACTATGAGTAGTCCCCTTTGTGTTTGGCTTGCTCCCTCTACTAGTTGAGGAAAAATGGGGGACTACTTGTAGTCTAATTTTCTTTGACACAGAAGTCACAGGGGCGTAGCCAGGACTTCTCAAAGGGGGGTTCACAGAGGCTACTCACCAGATTGTCATGTCGACCTCCAAGAGCCGTTGACGAAAATACTTTACCAAAAAACATTTTAAAAAAGTGGGCTTTTCAACAATGGCTTCTACGGCCAAGATATTGTCACGGCATTTTTGCTACCTGAATATTGTAGGTCGTTTGCTCAAAAGAAGGCTACCAAGGGGGGGGAGGGGGGTCGGGGGGGGTCACGGGCACCCCAGGACACCCCCCCCCCCAGCTATGCCCCTGAGTCAAACATGCTTTGCTTTAATTAATCAATTAATTAATTTTTCATCCACTCTCAAGATAATATGTTACAAATATAAATATAAAACACCTGAATGTATTGTTTGTGTATCTCAACCATTTCATAAAGCCCTGACTTTTATAAGCTAGATTCTTAAAAGGCTACACTTCATTTGAGAACCGGTTGTCGCTGTGTTCTGAAGTGGTACTGAATTGAGTGTTTTCATGCGCAAAAGGTGCAAAATACAGTTTTTAGGCTATCGAGTCCACATTTAGGTAGCAACAGTAAAAATCTGTCCCTTTTTGACCTTGGTTCAAAAGCCATACCCTTTATGAGGGGGGTGAATAGGGGTATGCAAATCTGCCGATCCATTATTTTTTTTTTTTTTTTTATTTTTTTTTTTTTTTATAATAATTTTTTTATTTATTTACAACACAAGCACTACTTACAAAATGTTACTTAACACAACTTACAGTGCTTACACTACTTACAACACCGTACTCATTACTTTTTTTACATAGAAAGAAGAAAAGAAAGTTACAATTACAATTATTGACGACTAATAACTTAAACTAAAGTGATTACTAACATAATTTACAATACTAACACTATAAACACAGTGGCAACAGAAAAGTATAAGAGGATTATATATAGATTAAGTATAAGTGTTTTTCTTTTTATTTAGAAGGATAAGTAAAGAGAACTGAACGGCCTAGACTGTAATAATAATAATACTAATAATAATAAAGCGTTACGCGGTGCACAATATCGCCCATTTTTTATAAAAGTCACTTAAAGTTCTATTTTTGGTACAAATATATTTTTCTGTTTCGAATTTAATATTAATCCTTAACTTAAACCCTGCAATAATTGGACGAGTTTGTGATCTTCTGCAATCCCATATATATAGATTGGCTATTAGTAGAAAGTAGTTCAGTAAAGGGCATTGTACGGCTATTATACCTAATAGCACATCCTGTAGACTAAGGTTGATCAATTCATTTGACAACGAGTAATAATATAATTCAAAATCCTTCCAGAAAAGTTTTGCATATACACAGTCAAAAAGAAGGTGGATAAGGGTTTCCGGTTTATACATACAAAAGGAGCATTTATCATCGGTAATATATCCTATTTTATATAACTTAGTGTTAGTATATAATATGGAGTTAAGGACCTTGTACTGAAAGGCCTTAACATAGAATTCAGAACATATGATGTGCGGTAAAAGAAATGCTTTTTCTAGCTGATCTTCCGTCAGATTAAAATCCCGTTTTAAAGCTGAGGTATTTTTAGAAAGCTGTGCCTTTTTACTTATGAGCAATGAATAATAATCTTTTGATTTCTTCTTTAAAATATCAAAGTCGTTATTCTTAATTATCACGGAGGGTGGCATTGTTAAAAAGGTGTGATCAGATGTTCTAGGATTAGCTTTTAAGTGGGACGGTACAGCATATCTGAGACCTGCCCATACTAAGAAATTGGTTTTTTCAATCTTTCTTATAATGATACTATGTGACTCTGCAATACTTAAATCAAATCGAAGATCGGAAACCAGAAGAAAACCATTGTCGAAAAATGATTTGTAAAAAATTGGCTTATTATTTATCCTAATGTCTTTATTATTCCAAATAATATTATACCGCATTTTATCTGTAGAAAAGTCGTCACGAAAATCAGCCCACCATTGAAGCAGCTCGGAGTAAAAAGGTGATTTGATTAGAACGTCTTTTACATCGTAGTTACAATGAAATAGAAAGAGGCCCCCGAAACTTTTAAGTTGATAACGCAAGTAATTCTTCCATGTGCTGTCGTTTTCGCTGAAGATTCTCTTTAGCCAGGCAAGTCTTAAAGATTTGACCATCGTTTCTAGGTCAATCATTTTCAAGCCACTTTTTTGGTAGTCATTTATTGTTGACAAACGTGTGACCTTGTCAACACCTCTCCATAGGAATTTAAATATCAATCTGTTCAATTCTTGAACCGCCCACTTTGGAATTGTTAATAATGATGCCACGTAAACAAATTTTGGAACAATCAACGATTTGATAACAGTAACCTTTCCATAAAGGGAAAGACCTCGCGCAGACCATATGTGTACCAATTTTTTCACGCTGTCTAGTCTTTCTATAAAATTTTTCTCGTGTAGTAATTTTTGATCATAGGTGTAATAGACTCCGAGAGCTTTAATTGGTTCATTTGGCCATTTAATACCAAAAGGTTTTGATTTATTTTCCTTTAATGATCCGATCCACATTGCTTCAGTTTTTGAGGGATTAACGGCTAAACCTGAAATCCTCTTAAAATCATCTAACAACCTGAAAAGGGTTTGGGCTGAGTCGATGTCTGACAGAACCACAGTTGTGTCATCTGCGTATTGAAGTAATTTTGTTTCCTTCTTGTCAATAGTAATACCTTTTATCATTGGATTTTGTCTTATTGCGATAGCCAAGGTTTCAACAGCTACTACAAAGAGATAAGGAGAAAGAGGATCACCTTGCCTAACTCCTCGTTCGACTGTAAAGTAATCAGAGATTATGCCATTGTTGATAACACAGCTTTGTATATTTTTGTAAAAAGAAGAAACCCATCTAATAAAGCTCTGGCCAAAATTAAAAGATTCTAGACAACTTTGTAAAAAGCTGCGTTCTAAACTATCGAAAGCCTTCTGAAAATCGATAAAGATCAACAAACCAGGAATGTTTTCTTCAACAGTGAAGTTCATTATGTCAAAAATCGATCGTACTGTTTCGCCGATATAGCGGTCTTTTATAAATCCAGTTTGATTGTAATGGATGATGCTTGGTAGAACATTTTGTATTCTAGCAGCTATAACTTTAGCCATAATTTTCGCATCCACATTTACCAAAGATATCGGCCTCCAGTTTTCCAGAAAGGATCGATCTTTTCCTTTCTTTTCGATGAGCGTAATTACTGCTTGCTTTTGAGAGCGCGACATTTCACCTTTTTCGAAGCATTCGTTAGCACAGAGAATGAAAGGCTCACAAAGTAAAGGCCAAAATTTTTTATAGAATTCGATGGGAATTCCATCGTTCCCTGGAGTTTTATTGTTTTGGAAACTATCCAAGATAAGTGCGCATTCTTCTGGAGTAATTTCACCTTCACAAGACATTTTTTGTTCTTCTGACAGTTTAGGAATGTTTAAATCTTTTAAAAAGGATTTAATTTCGTGCAAATTTTCATTATTCATGTTCTTACTCGAGTACAATTCTTGATAAAAACGTTGTTGTTCGGACAAGATCTTTGACGGATCCGTGGTAGACGAGCCGTTGATATTTAATTTTCTCATATGTTTTTTGACATGATTTCTTTTTTCTAGGTTTAAAAAGTATTTGGTGCTTTTCTCGCCATGCTCGTGCCAGCGGGCTCGCGCTCGAATAATTATTCCTTTAACCTTTTCTTCATAAAACAATTCGAGCATATCTTTAGCACAGTTAAGAAGATTTGCATTCAAAATACTAGGATCTGTTTCGAAAGCACACTTTGCATTAGCAAGTTGTTCTTGGAGTTCCTTTTCTCTTTCACTTCTTTCTCGAGCTTTTCTTTTGGAATACTGTATAGTGTGCGCTCTTATGTTGTATTTTAACCAGTCCCAAATACTTCGACAGTTCGAAAGGTCCTTACGACCTTCAGCTAACCAGATAGGTATCCTCTCCGTGATGCCATTAACGTAGTCTTCATCATCTAAAAGGGAGCAATTCATTTTCCAGATACCTGGACCTTTGATGTCATCAGATTTGTATACAAGTTCAAGAGTAATAGCTGCATGGTCTGTTCTAATTGCCGGGATTATATCTGCTGCTTTAACTAGATCATGTAAAGAATTTGAGATCAGCCAATAGTCTAAACGACAAAAGATCATAGGCAAATTTTGACTCCATGTAAAGCTCTTTTTCTGAGGATTCTTAACTCTCCATATATCGACGAGATCAAACTCTTCTAGTAGGTTGCTAATGGTTGATACAACAGATTTTCTTGGACTCAATTGGCCTCCTTTCTTATCCATAAGTGGATTAAGAGGGCAGTTGAAATCCCCTCCCATAATAATGTTTTCTTCTTCATCAAAATTATTATTTCGCAAAATCAGAAGTAGATTGTTGAAAAAGCTCACAATATTCGAATCTTTATTCGGAGCGTAGATGTTGATTAGAACATACATTTTGTCATTAAATTCTGCTTTTATTATAACATATTGTCCTGAGGGGTCCAACACTTTTGAGTGAATTGTGCAATCAACATCCTTTTTAACAAGAATTGCCACCCCGCGTGAATTGGAGGTCCCGTGGGCCATAATAATGTCACTCCCCCATTCATTTCTCCAACACGTCTCTGAGTCCATTTTTGAGTGGGTTTCTTGTAAGAAGATGAAATCTGCTTTTTGCTTTCGACACCAAGTAAATATCGTTCTCCTTTTCTTAAAATTTCCAATGCCCCTTACATTTAAGGAAACTAATTTGCACGTGCTAGCGCACATTTCAGTAGTAGTAAAATACCAGTAAAACTGTGATTGCAGAAGAAAACATGAGATATGATTAAAGAGCGCTCCGCTTGGTTTTTGCAATATTTAGATAAGAATAGACCGTTCCTCAAATTAGAGGAAATTAACACGAAAAATTTCATCAGTACATATATATTAGAATAATAGATTCTATTGCCTTTTACGTACACTACACAAAAATGGAACAAGAGGGAAAAACACGATAATACACCTACCTCGTGTTCCAGATTAATATCCATCTACTAACAACCTAGATCCTACACAGAAGAAAGCTCCTCCGCCAAAAAAAAAGAAAAACATATAATCAAAATAAAAGGTGTCCATGGAGCAAAAATCTAACAAAAGGATGATGATCTTATCTGATGTTGTTTTGATACAAAAGAGCGAATAATTAAAAATCATACATAATATTGAGAAGAAAAGAAACTTATAACTTCGCCAGAAAATATTGTAATCGCCGTTCGGCAAACTAATGAATAAAGCTCAAACTCAAAGGATTCTTTTAGAGTCAGAATTTAATATATTTACCATCGATGTAAAGTTTGTCTGGTTCAGACTTGCTAAAGTTGGCCCGTCTACCTTCTTTTCTTGCCTGTTTTAATTTCTCCATCTGCGCTTTCCTCAGTTGATGTAGTTCCTTTGGAATGTCCTCAAACATTTTGAAGTTTGTGCCCTTTAGCTTTCGCCCTTGTTTGAAGACACGCTCCTTGTCTGAAAATCGTAGAAACCGAGCGATAATCGTGCGGCCGTCGTTACCAGTATCATCTTTTGGCTTGCCTAGCCTGTGGACCCTCTGGAATTCAATATGTTCGGCGTTCTCAACTCCAAGCGTATTTTTTATAAAGTTCACAAGAACGCCTTTGGTATCTTCGTTTGCAGTTTTCCCTTCTTCAGCGTTTTGGGAAACTTCTGGAATTCCTTCGAATTTTAGATTTTCGCGTCGGCTATAGGCCTCTAAATACAGGATTTTCTTTCGGCATTCACCTAGATCCTTCTTACGCTCGTCGAGAGTTGATTGAAGTCGGTCGAGTTCGCTGTCGACAAATTGGGAGTTGGTTTCCATATGTGTAAATTTTCCTTCGAGCTTTTCCTGTTTATCTTTGACTGATATGACATCTACTTCCACGGAAGTAATCTTGCTTTGCAGCTTTTTAACAGTTAAGCTTATATCTTCCATCTTTAAATCCATGCTATCCAGTCTTGCGATTATAAGGTCTAGTTTTCCCTCGACGCCTTCCACAGGAGTTTTGGCGGCCATTGTTTTCTCGGCGTCGCTTGAAAGTGTCACGTCCGGAGATGAGGCCTCTTTAGCTCGTTTTTCTTCAGGTGACGCTTCAGTTGAGCTACAGGATGAGTTTCTGCTGTATTTTCTCTTAGGAGTAACAAAAACAGAGGAAACCTCCATAAAACACCGTAGTAAGAAAAGTGGCCGACGGAGCTTCCGAAAATGCGTCTTCACTCCATGTTGCTCTCCCCAGACCATTATGGTTTATTAACCAAATCCTCCTTTAAAATTTCGCCCTGAATCCGAGATGCGAAAAATATTTTTTTGTTTCACGCAAAATCCAAAATCCGGGCCCAAAAAGTGAATGATGAATGAATCCGCAATTCGCTGCAATCGCAGGATCCGGAAATCCGTTAAAATCTTGCTTTGAATCCGAAATCCGGGAAAGACGGGCAAAGACATTTTCAAAATCCGCCGATCCGTTCGCCTATTCATCCCCCCTCTTTATGAGCTAGCCTGCATAACAGGCGTTATTTTTCGCGTTTTTCAGGCGAGCAAAGGAAATCTCGCCAAAGCAAGAAGGGTAGCGCCCCCGGGGGGGGGGGGGGGGGGGTACTGCCATATATGGGCTATATAGGTATGTGCCGCTGTGAAGGGTATAGTTTTCAAGCAGTTTACTCTAAGATAGGGTATATAAATCAGAGCGTTTGGGTCTAGAATAGGGTATCATTTTTCAGGAAACTGATCAGTTGGTTGAAGATTTTATCTAGACAAGGGAAACAGCTACTCTAGGATAGGGGGATTTTGGGAGTTTACTCTAGTATAGGGTAGCAAAATTCAGCTGAACTAGCTCTGGTATAGGTTAAGGGTTCCAGGGTCCCAGCGGCACATCCCCACCCAGAAATTCCTAAAGTACCACCCCCGGGGTAGCGCCAGACACGCGCGACGGAAGAAGGCCTTGCGCGTGCGCTTCGCGCCTTTCCTCGCTCGCCTGAAACCTGAAAACGCGAAAAACATAAGGCCTGTTTTGCAGGCTATTTATGCATATGTGTTGCTTTAACTGAAACATTGACAGGCTGAGAGTATGAGCAAAGCAATGCTTTTTGAGTAAAAGTCAAAAAAGAGTTAGTTCTGCCTGCATGTCTAAAATTTTTTCCCGCTGGCACAAAACGCAAAAGAATTGGGACCTAAGAAGGGTAAGGTGGACTTGTCCCAGGCTTCCTCGCCAATTAGATTCCAAAATGGCGGAACATGCAGTCCGCTTTGCACACTTTTTACAGAAAAATCTTCAATGCATATTCACCCCCATGGAATTTATTTGACATGTAAACATGGACCCTCAAGATCCTGAAAGAGTTATACTGCATATCATAGTAATCGGATTTCATCATAAGCGGGGTTCAGAGGTAAGAGTAAGCGAACTGGAAGCTACGTGTAAAGTTTGCAACTGATAGAAGTTTCGAGTTACTAAAATACTTTATTTAGATTTGCAAGAAAAGGCAGACAATTTTCATGATGGTATTATGAATTTAAATGTACTTTTTTAAAATATGAGACGTTCTTAAAAGTGCGTCTTATAAAGAGCAATGAGCATTTTCATCTCACTCACTCAGGCCATTAAAAATACTCTAAACAGCTATTTACGCCGTCGACCGTTTTGGGTTGTTCGTCTATTTTTATTCTTTTTATTTGATTCCGCTTGTGTAGGTCGAGTTTTCATTTCCACCACTTGGAAATTCCCACAGCACCTTACTTCCTAGTGAATGGCAGTTTCTGCCATTTTTGGCTTTGCCGGATGGAGCCCACAACTGTGAACAAGGTAATTGTAGTCCCCCCCCCCCCCCCGGAATAGGGAGGGGGACACTCGAGGGAAGTTTGGGCGGAGGGATGTGCCTTGGGCTCTGTTTAAGTTGCTCATTTTGCTTCCCTGTTTAAGACAAGAGACCTTATTTTGTGAACCTTATTCATTTCGTTTTTGCATTGAGAATTAAGCAAATTTTCAAGGGTGTATTGGATTAATAGATCAACAATAGTTGTCAGTAGTCCTCACATTAATATTGTTGAAATACTAATCTTGACACTTCACACCGTCCCCAATTATGTTGATTCACATATAACCCATAATTTTGCAAAAGATGTGAGTATCAACATCAGTGAAGGAGAGACGGAGTACACACAGGGAAATGTCAGATAAGTCGGTTTCAAGAGCAGGTTTAAAAGGACAAATCCTTATTTTTCATTCAGTGTTTCAACAAAATTGATAACCATTGCACAGTTGACTCCTGATAACTCGAACCTTCAAGGGAAATTCAGAAAAAGGTTCGAGTGATCGGAAGCTCGAAAAAAATAGCCGAGAGTAAGGAAAAAACAGTTTTTACTGTATGGTGAACATTCTAATCACATTTAATTGTAGAAATGTCAAGTGAAAATTGAAAGATACCTCTAGATTATAAATGAGAACGTAACATAACCAAACCTTGCTAAAATAGGGCATGTGTTTTACTGTTTTGCCTGCGAATGACAGACGTTTCTCCTCGCTCATCGCTGCTGCACGCTGAGTGACGTTTCGTGAGGAGGAACGTCTATGACTCAGCGGCAGAAATTCCATAATGATGACGTAAATCAATGTTTACATAATAAATTCGGTAGTCATGGGGTTGCAAATGCAAATTTGTTCAATTTTACGTTTCTCCTTGTCGATTTGGTGAAGTGTTGTGTTCATCTTCAAATGAGCTGGAGCAAAACTCAAATGCTACTTTTAGAGAAGACTATATTCCACAAATATTGACTGTTTTGTTAGAGATTCATTGCGTTTACATTTGACCTTTGCGGCCCTTTGTCTTTTGTCTGTCATTTGTAAACAATAGCTAAAACAATGAATCTACTCCGTCGACCAATTAGCGTTTCTGACCGGATTCCGGACAAATTTTGCGTCATCAGTATGGAATTTCTGTCGCTGAGTCACAGACGTTCCTCCTCGCGAAACATTCCTCAGCGGCGATGAGCAAGGAGAAACGTCTGCTGTTCGCAGGCTATTTACTGTTTTGAGAAGTAAAGCTGTTTCACGTTAGATTTGTGACAAACAACATCAGCCTCTGGGAAGTTATATACCTACAACATGTCAATGGGAAATTCAAAATTCAATGTTTGGGATGCCAGTAGACTGTTTTTTCCCAACTTTTAAGGGTTCAAAACATGGTTCGAGTCATCAAGGGTAAAATTATATAGAAATTATCTGACACTGAGGGGAAACAAAAACTACTTCGAGTTAGCGGAAGGTTCAAGTTATTGAGGGCTCGAGTTACTGAGGGTAAAAGTACAGTAAATGTATGACGGAAATCCAGGGGAAATCAATTTTGGTTCGAGTTGGCAAGGGTTCGAGTTATTGAGGGTCAAGTGTAGATTTGGATTTTAAAAAAATCTAAATTAGAATTACCAATCAAACACAAAAACCAAAGACAGACTTCTCGAACGAGGAATTAAAAGGATCTTTTTTTGTTGAATGTATTTTAATCTACAGATTTTGATTCAGAATCCTTTTTTTTATAATTATTTTAGGTTTTTCAGGAATTAACCAAAAATCTGGATTTCCCAATCCAGTTCACTGGTAGATACATGGTTTGATGAAAAAATTCCTGTATATTTACAGTGTTCTTCTTATCA
The DNA here is from genome assembly GCA_964035525.1 of Porites cylindrica. Classification (NCBI taxonomy): domain Eukaryota; kingdom Metazoa; phylum Cnidaria; class Anthozoa; order Scleractinia; family Poritidae; genus Porites; species Porites cylindrica. Next base: position 50,104,658 of record OZ037777.1, on the reverse strand, counting down.
GGCGGTAACTGGTAAAATTTACCGCTTGAACCCACACTTCTTACTGCCTGTAACAGCCTGAGATTTACTAAAATTAAAGACGTACTTTTAAAAAATGTACAAGTTGTGATCCAATCTGATTTTCACATGCCACAAGGAAATAAATGAATATATGGAAAAGTACTAAAGTATACATTGTACACAGCTTTTCTTTTTATGGGCCAAGCATTTTGAAAAGAGAACATTGAAGACAGGGTAAAATTACTCGAATAAATCATTAATTGAAATTGTAGTGTAAAGGTAACAATGGCCAATTTGAGTAAAATAGGTCTTAAAATGAGGGAATGACGTTTCAGAGAACTTAGCTTCTAAATTTCCCAGCAAGGGCAGGGCCATGTCCTGCACTCCACTACCCTCCTGCCTCCAGGAAAGGGCACCTCTGGTGCATATTTTTTGCCTTACTAACTATGAATGGTCCCTTACCTACTGAGCTAAAATTTAGGGAGAGCACTGTATTTATCTTATTGGATGCATCAATGCAATGTTTTGGTTTTATTTATTAATAAAAGCAGTCAGCAAAACTTAGCATTCTGTTTTCCTATTATCTTTCAGACACATCTCTTTTTCATTTACCAAGTCGCAGCACTGCTATTCACAAACAATCCACTGTATTTGGGGTTTCCTGTTACAAGCAGGTTGATAGCAAGGTTTGTTATGATTTTCTTTTATTGTTAACTTCGGCATGACTAGTTAGTACGAAGGCACTTGACTGCAAAGCAGGTTGTCACAGGTTTGATCTCCACAGCCAGACCAATACTCAGAGGGTCTTCATAAAAATAGTGTCCTTTATTAGTACATCAACACTCCAATTAAGTATACATGTCTTATTATGACTACTACTACTACTACTACTACTACTAATACTACTACTACTACTACTACTACTACTACTACTACTACTACTACTACTACTACAACCACCACCATTGCCAGTGCTACCACCACCATCATCATCATCATCATCATCATCATCTAGGGGACACCTAGAGAAACAGAAAAAACTCCTTGAATGGAGAGGAGAACCAAGAACAAGCTCAATCCACATAAAAATTATGGTGTCAATGCTGAGATACAAACCTGAGCCTTATTGATGGGAGCAGTGTTGCTTTCACCAGTGGCTCATTCTTGCCCTCCTCCCCATCTAAGATGGTTTTGCCTTTTTTGTATGATCTTCATATTAACCACAAAGTAACCTACTACAACATTTCATTGTGACCAAACCACAAACAAAAAAAAAATTAAGTTTGCCTAGCTCTCACTACTAGGAGTATGTATGTGAAACACCACGTGAAAAACGTGTGAAAAATGTCCTATTTTCACACTCTTTTCACATGTTTTTCACACATTTTTCACACACTTTTCACACGCATTTCACACACATATTTCACATGCATGTGAAATTTTGCATAGTGAAATATATGTGAAAAGTGTGTGAAGCGATGTCATCCCTTTCACACATATTTTCACATACACTTCACATGGGGTTTCACACAGGCTTTCACATGTAAATCCTCACTTACATTCACACATATCTTCATATACTTCACATGGGGTTTCACATGGGCTTTCACATGTACTTAATCCTCACTGAATGGCAAAACATCTAGAATTTCACATGCCACTAATTCACACGTTATTTTCACATACACTTCACATGGGGTTTCACATGAGCTTTCACATGTAAATCCTCAGAGATCGGAGATCATGAATGGCAATAGAATTTCACTACCCTGCGAGCAGAGGTTTGTTTACAGGTAAACAAACCAACTATGCAACAGACAAGCCGCCCAAACGACTTCGTAAACGCTAAAAGCCATGCAAGAGAGAAAACTCTGCTTGCAGGATAGATTTTCCCATACCACTTCACACAAATTGGTTATGTTGTTTCACAAGCAAATATATATTCAGTAACTCAACTATAGCTTAGATCAATTTACACACAAATTTACATTTGCACTTTCCACTTGCAATAAATTTGTCTGAAGTACTGTCAACTGCATGCATGGTTGTGTCTTCATATAGTCACAAACAACTTCAGGTTTATAGCCTGATCTGTTGGTTTATTAATAATTTTATGGTATTTTCAGAAGAACTTAATTTATATAGAATGGGCAAAAAGTGAAAAGCAATCTGGATAGAACTGATTGGCAAAGGAAATTGGTTTCACAAAATCAACACGGTGAAATTCAGTTCAACTGACTCACATGTCCCAAAATGAACTTAAATGTAAATTGAAGTTACTCAAAAAAGGCATATAAGGCTAATGGAAACATCAATGTCTAATCCTGTCTATTAGTCAATATTTATTGCCTGGAGGATAATAATAATAAAAACTTTCTATCATGCTCAGTTTTTATACCTTTAATTTCTACATCAATAAAATAACTAATAATATACTAATTTTTGGTTAGAAATCTTTCTTATAAATTGTAATAATTATGATAGTAAATGACATAGTCGCCAATTTGCAATTTCCACTTATTATTAATTAAGGCATACCAAGTTACAGAAAAGCAATCTAACACTCAGTGTCAGTGTAAAGACAAAGTAACTAAGCATCTTTGAATAATACAAGCATGTTTATGGAAAAAATAATGCTAAATGACTGCTTCTTTCAAAGTTGCTGAACAGCTTTCTGAACTGAAGGTCCACATATCAGACTAGATTATAACATAGCTAGAAAATTCGCCTAATCAAATTCAATAGCGCGAGCGTGCTTCATATTCCTATTGAGCACGCTGATGACGTCAATAAACTATTCGTAATTCCTCGAGTTGTTGGGAGCTTAGCAATCCTGAGTCTCCCGAGTGCATCCATAACTCAGCAATAGACAATGAAGCGTTTACCATGTGTTTTATAAGGAAATTTAAGAGGAAAGGTTTGAATTTGTTAACCGATAGTAAGGAAAAGAGGTGAGTGTTGTTGTTGTTGTTGTCATCTCGGCGAGCTGTGCGGGCTATGGCGTGAGATCATTCTTTGCAAAGTTGTTTTCTCTCAATAACAATTTTTCGGTAAATTAAAAGTTTTCCGGCACCTAAATATGGATTTTGCAATCATTTTAGAGTACACTTTCTCTCAGTTTCAGGATAAAAACATAAGATTAACTGTGAGGAAAAAAAATATAGTCACGTAATCATTAACGCGTACTGCTTAAAATTTTCAGTTAACTGCTGCATTGATCGCTTTGATAATGTTATAAAACAATTAGTTCATGCTGCAGCTGTGCGTATGTCGAGATATTGAGCACTTGGGAAGTTTGGAGAGCACTCAAAAGGCTAGAGTTGCACTCGGCTGCGCCTCGTGCAACTCTTACGCCTCTTTCGTGCTCTCCAAACTTCCCGCGTGCTCAATATCTCGACATACGCACGCTGCCGCATGAACTAATTGTTAAATAGAGCTGCCTTTTATTTTTGACCTTATTGCAGATGTATGAATATTATGAATCGAAGCTCAAATAAACAAACCTGCTCAAATTAAATAGGTTTAGTTCAACTCTCAAGTCATTATAAATTAACTGGAAACTTAATTGCTTCCCACTTGTAGTATACATTGCATGCATATCGGAAACTTATGCTATTTCTTCTCCTATTTTACTTAACATTGGTCTTGACATTAGTCTGCCACAGCCTACTAGCGCCAGAACATAAAATTTTCAGAGTATTCCATTGACGATTTGCAACAAAGAGTACAGTTGTTTCTGCAGTAAACAAAAAGGAATCAATCAATGGCATGCATCTTAAATTTAAGATGTATCTTTTAAGGTTTAAGCTTACGCAAAGTTTAGAAAACCAAAGTAAGCTCATGTTAACGAACCACGATAATTATCAAGAACATACCTTTCTGCAATAATCCAGCTGAGTTGCTGACTTGGAAACATGCTTTTTGTGAAGAATTTTGCAATTGATCACTGTCTCTCGAAAATAACATGGGTATTATTGAAAACAGCCTTTCTATTTATCCGAAAGTTACGAAAATATTCTGTTTGCAACGCTGTGTTGCTTGTGAAGTCCGCGTAAATTTGAACTATTGAACGGAACTTCATTTTACAATTTTCTATTGGTTCAAAAGCCGCACGTGACAATGCAAATCAAATTGCGCATGTGCGAAAATCATGGGGAAGCCTGGGAAACAACCAACATGGCGGCTAATCTTGCGATGGAGAAAGTGCACTCGTTTGAATCGCAAAAGCGGTTATTGTCAGCATTGATTAGAATATTCCAGCGCATGTGAAGTGTTAGAAGCAAGAGAAAAACTTAAAATTGTTCTTTCAAGTTGGGAAACCTTTGAGGATTTAAGGAAATGCTGGCCTTCACTACATGAATCAAAGTTGCGACTAAATACGTGTTGTGGACGTTGTTCATGTTGGACAAGCTCAGGTGCGGAAAGCTGATTGAACCAAAGAGAACTTGAGCAAACCAAGAGCATGTCAGTTGTTTGCTTCTAAGAATCATTAGTTGAAGGAACGGTATCAAAAGAAAACTCAAAAAGCATCCAAAGTAAGGAACTGTTCGCATGTTCAAGTGGACTTTCAACGTTACAACGAGGAACGTTACAGTAAGAAACAAAACATTCATAAAGTGTAGTCACATATGTCGTATATGTTAGCAAAGTAAGTTTTCTGATGGAGTAAAAAAATTAAGTCCGTTTTGTCCTCAATGAAGATCTGTCGAAAGAATGGTTTAATTCTCAAGATTTAGCCCTTGCCCACTTAACAAAAATCTTGGTACACATCTTTCTGGGTGGAAACCAAGTGGTAAGATAAAAAAAACCCACATATTTAGATGAGAACGTTGATAAAATACATAAATTTATATAGCATATTCTAGCAAACAATGAAGAAAATGATATTTATAAAGATGCACTTATGGATCGGATACTCAAAAGGTTTTAATCAAGCCAAATATAATGAAGAATGTACAGTGTATTCAGGGGTTTCAAAATGTTTTGAAGTAGGCGCCAACTCTGGAAAAGCAGGCGGCTGTGACAATCGAGGTTGTTTGTCACAAGCTAATTGTTATGACCAGTGCAGCCAGCGATATACAGTCGAGTAGCCTGCAGAACTCTAGTCTCCGGCTTGTTTTGAAACCCCTGTGTATTTACTAATAATTAATACAGTTATTGACTGAGAGATCTGGTTGTAAGCTAGATCATGAAAAGAGCTTTGAACGTTAATTCCAGTCTGCTGCTTTACAAGACGGCCCCTCTGGGGCTTGGCACTTTGGTATATTGGGGTTCGCCTTTAATGGTGATGATGATGATGATTTGTAACAGCACATTTGTTGTGATCACTTGCCTTAAAGGTCTGATGCGTTATAGTATGGTGAATTTTCTAGGTTAGTAACTTATCAAATCTTATTCTTCAAAAATTCATGACCCTCATAGCCAACTTAGTTTGATATTTATCAGCCATGAGCCATAAAATGCTAGATGTGGCATGGCATGAAATTTAATTTTGCAGTTTTCATTGGCCATGAAATGCCTTTCATGGGGTATTCACTAGAAATTCATGGCATTTTCATAAAAATATGGTTCATAGTGGTTGCATTTAACAAGCCCTGAAAAAAATTCACATGCTCACTCTGACATGTCTAAAGGGGTTCACATGCATGTGAAAAATTTCACATGCATAGCATCTATTATGCATGTGAAATTTGACGTTCACATGCATGACAAAATTGTTTCACATGTATGAAAAGATTTCACATGTAATAAAATGCATGGGAAAAAAGTTCACACATATGACAAAAAATTTTCACATGTATTACAAAATTTCACATGCATTTCAAAACGTTCACATGTATGTGAAATGCTGATGTGATGAACTTGTATTTTTGCCAACATTGATTTCACATGGTTCCTTTTTTTCACACACTTTTCACACCCTTTTCACATGATTTTCACACACATAGCCCTAGTAGTGTCTGTGGCTACAAATTATGTTGTCCTGTAAATGGGTGTTATCCAGGATATGATTAAACTTAATGCACTTGTCACTGGCTTCCCTGCAGAGAGGGTAAGGAGGGGGCTAATGAAAGGACTTTACAAAATGTGTCCTCTAAATCTCTTGTATTCCCCCACACTTGCTTGTTTATGTTACTTTTATTTTTTTATTTACTTCCAACCTTCATAAATTGTACATAATCTTGTAATTACAAAATATATATATATAGTTAAGGCAAAAGGAAACTCATCAGCAAGCTCTAATGAGCTTTTTCAAGGTTCCCCAGTGATTTATTTACACAGTTGAAAATTAAAAAGGTGGCATAGTGAGTATCACTTTACATATTAATCAAGGTATTCCCTTCAAACAAAGTCCCCAGTGTTGTAGGCAGCAAAACTCCCATTAAGACTTGAAGACTTCTATGATTTATGGTAGTCGATTTGAAATAAACAATCATATCAATTAACCAAATTTGAACCAGTTTTATAAACTTTGCAGGATTTGAAAGCCAAGAATGATGATGTAACAAGAAGTACTGTTCAGAAAAGTGTTTGCATCTTGTCTTGTTTGGTAGGTTGTTGCATGTACTGATTATACTTAACATGATATAAACCCAAAAATACAAAGTAGTAAAAATTTCTGCTTGCTCAGTTAATCTTCTTAAATTTGTTATATGGTAAATGTCTTCATAGCGATTGGTATCTATCGATATTTCAATCTGACTGAATAGTGGGAAGGTGCAGTTTAATTAAGTTACTCCCACTGCTCATTATCCGTGGAAGAAGGCAGATTTGATTTTGGTACTTGTAGTGGCAGACTGGTAGTTTCAAAAACGAAGCACTCGAAAACGAAGACCGAAGCACGAAGCACCCAAATCTCGAAAATGAAGCACCCTAGATCGAAAACGAAGCACCCAAAACTCGAAAACGAAGCACCCAAAATCTCGAAAATGAAGCACTCAAAACTCGAAAACGAAGACCCCTAAATCACGAAAACGAAGCACCCAAGACTCGAAACCACTGTAGGTTTAATAACTGCAACTTTACGTCTTACATGACGCAATCCGAATCAGGTGGAGGCAGCGGATGCGTCCGCACCTCCAAAGGTCCACAAAATCCATCCCAAGGTTTTATGGAGTGATCCTAGCCTGCCAAATGTTTAACTGAACGTTTCTAGATAGGATATACTGTATTAATTTTTGTTATTGGTCTCGCTATACTTGATACATCTTACCTTAATATGTATTTTTTCGGTACACATACATGTTTATGTAGACTTCGAAACTGTCCATCAGCAGATTTTGGCATATTCAAGTACGCGTGAGCAGTAACACAAAAGGTCTGAAACGAGGCTGGAAACGAAGTGTGAGTCTCGCGCGTATTACTCTTACGCCACGCTTTACCGACTTCTTTACTGCGTGATCAGATCAGATCAGATCCAGGCAGAATTTGTTCTAGGGTAATAGCCTGGGACCAGGCTCTATGGTGGGAAACAGGAGAATTTTGAAATAAAAGGAGCGAATAAAAAAAGGGAGAGTTAAGCTATTGAGAAGGCGGCCGGTGGGGCGAAGCCTGGACATACGCTTTTTATGCCACCGATCCACCCTAACTAAGACTAACGCCTGATTGGCTTTTACTGGCAATACAGCTGATACAGTAACATTCTAGAAATAGTTTAGGCGTTCTCGGTTTTCTGATCACGTCCAAAACATAGCCTCCCACCGGGCCTCCTACGCAGCGGCGGAAATGCATAATTTTTTACAACTCGTGGTCATCGTGCTTCATTCCTGCTGTATTAGCATTGGTCTCGTGTTTATAAAGGACAGACCGGTGTCGAGTTTTTGGGTGCTTCGTTTTCGATCTAGGGTGCTTCGTTTTCGAGTTTAGGGTGCTTCGTTTTCGAGTTCAGGGTGCTTCGTTTTCGAGTTTTGGGTGCTTCGTTTTCGAGTTTTGGGTGCTTCGTTTTCGAGATTTGGGTGCTTCGTGCTTCGGTCTTCGTTTTCGAGTGCTTCGTTTTCGAAACTACCGTGGCAGACTTGCAGATTCAGTTCAAAAGTTAATCAATAATTCATTATTTAATAATTAGGCAATTTCTCACATGCTGAAAAGGGGATTGGTCTAAAAGTATTGCCTAGTATGACTATGTAGACCTAAAATACACTGAAATTAGATTATTTTTACAATAAAATAGTACTTGTGCCAATTTCTATAGACTTTAAGATGCTTCCAGTAATACCACTTCCACTGAAAAATCTAGACTGCTTCAGATCTCAGTTAATTGTTATGTTTGGTTAAAAACAGCCACTTTATGGGTATTTAAGAGAAAAGCTTCAAGTTGCAACAAGAGTGTATTTTGATGAGAAGGACTTCTCAAGAACAGGAATTTTAGAGGTAAATAATTTATCTCTAATAATTATTATTATCAATAATAATTTTATTATTATTGCCTACATTAATATTGTCAGACTAGTGTAACTTTTTGTACATACCACCTTAAGCTACTGCCTATGAAGCCCCCCTGCAACTTATACATGTAAGCACTCCCAGTTACAAGCCCCCTAGTAATAGGCCCATCTACCTGTAAACAAAAAAATACATCCAATAATATAAGGTCCTCCAGATATAAGCTTCCTCTAGGATTCCTTTTCTTTAATTCGGCTTATTATGACCTTTTGAAGCTCGATTAAAAACCCTAGGATGCAAAACATTTTATGTTGTGGTTCAATTTTTGGTTTAAATTTTATTAATTATTCATTATCATACATTACCATACCCAAAAACAAAGGAAAATAGACAGGGTGCAAAGAAAGTCAGTTTTACAGCCTGCCATTCGGGCAAGCTGTAGCTAGTATGTACTAGCCCACAAGTCATTTTAACTTGCCCCAAAACCCTTTTTGATGAGCAGGATTGATTACAATCCTTCTGTAATTTGAATTCCCCAAAAAACAGCACTTAGCCATCAGGCAAGTCAAGTACAAAAATCACTAGCCCGATGGCAAAATCCACTAGCCCTAGGCTATCGGACACAACTTTCTTTGCATGCTGATAGAGTTTAAACCAAGGATAAAATTGAACCACAACACACATTTTGATCAGCACTGCTAAGGCTTGTTTTGAGGAGCTTTTTTTAATTCTAGTTTTTATACCACTACATGAGAAATTACTGCAATCTGATTGGCTTAGAGCAGTGGTATTTCAGCTTAATTTGAAATACCTACATGTGAAAATTACAAACCTTTTGCAGGTAGTAGTATAAACAAATAATAGCATGATTTGTACGTGATATTAATTTTGGCATAAATACCACTCGTGATATTTCAAAATTGTCTCAAATTTCAATCGCCTAACAGCTCGTGAAATTACGTATAACAATTTCGAAACATCACTATTACCTATACTAATAGCCCTCTTGGATATAATCCTCTCCATTTATAAGCCCTCTTAAAACCCCTTGTGAAGATAAATAAGGGGCAGTTTATGGTATTCATATTCTCTCCACTGGACGTTGGACTTTTTAAACTGAACGACATTCATTGCATGCTTTCAGTGGTAGTAGTTTTTCCCCACCAAGGGACATTAACCTTAGAGTTTTTGTTTGAGGCGCTGTGGGAAGAAGATTAAAGATTGATCAAAGAAAAAATTCATGCATTAATAACAGAGCTGACAAGTACAAATGAAGTAATCAATGCCACTCTTGTCTTTCTTTTCCCAAGGAACTGTACAAAAATTTAAACATGTCTCTGTCACCAAGTCTAATGGAAGAGTCTTTGCTATTTGTTGGTAAGTTGAAAAAATGTATATCATACACTGTACATTATTTTTCCTTCTTTTGAGTACGAAGTGTTTACTGATTGTAGTCTGCTGCGGAGCAATTTTCTGCCAGTTAAAGTAAGTGCAGTAAACTCTACGGGACCTTCAAATGTTCAATTAATTCAGGTGTCCGTTTATACAGGTCCCTTGTTGCAGAAAAAAATAAAGGGAGAAAATGTTTACTACTGTTTGGACACTCTAGAAAAGTTGTCCATGCAATGTAGGGTCTATTTTATGTAGGTTTTTCTGGACATATCTCAGTACTGTATGTATGAACGTGGCTGAACTTTATTTTCTTCTTTTTCAGGTCTCTCAGTGGTTGAGTTAGTTAGAAAATTCAGACATAGGGTAAGTGTCTACTTAAAAAAATTAACTCTGCTTTTCTCCTACCCTTTTCTTGACTGCGAGCTGTCTCTCTGTTGCTCAAAAAACAGTGACAGAGCGAGCGCAATAATGGAAGTGTGAGAGTGGTGAAGCTGCAAGCTCCCGCATAACTTGCTGCTCACGGTGTCGCTGCTTGCACACTTGCATTATCACACACACTGACACTGATTTTCAAGAGAAAGAGAGACGCTCACAGTCTAACTCTTTTCTCTCTCTCTCTCTCAAGAAATGCAACTATCTACAAGATTTTAGAGAAAATGGTGAATGCGTAAGCACACTAAAATGATCCACTAAGCAATGAGCATTGAGAGAAATAGCACGCTAGCATACAAGTAGTGTGTCACAAGTCATGCTTAAATTGAATTTTTCTTTTGTTTAAATTGCATACGAATCACAAAAGATCATTATTATACAGTCTGGCACTGAGCAAAATGTTGTGCTACAGAGAACTGAAAGTTGCACAGTAGCCTCTTAAAAAACCAAATGTTAATGAAACATAAAAATGAAATACCATTATTTTTTTCAACAAGGTACTCATAAGAAAAGTTGGCCATTTACTAGAGTTTCTGTTTTCACTGATTTACTGACAAGTTTATTCCTTGGGACTCTGGTAACTGGCCAGTAAGTAGAGAGTGGCCTCTTAAATAGGGGGCCACTTAACAAAGGTGCAAGTACTGTACTTGAAAATTTTGGCAAAAAAGAGAGGTGATTAGTCAAAGAAGGGTGCTTATTCCAGGGCTGTACTTATGAGAAGGAGGATACTTAATTATGACAGTGTGGGCACTGACATTCAGGTGTAGGGAAACACGGTATATATTAACCCATTCGCCCCTAAACCGCCCGTAACCGCCCGTGCGGATCCAGGTCCTTTCTACCCTTTGTGACGTCATCAGTTTTAACAGTCAAGGACAACTTTCTTCGCTAACTTGTGCAGAGTGACGAAATCTTTCAAACCATACCAGAATGAGCACAATTCAGTCAAGGACACCGGAGAAAGAAGCAAAAAATCATGTGACATTGACCTGAAAATCTCCATGAAAATCTTGTTCCATTGCTCACCTACCTTTCCTTTCACCAAATCCTAAGATCCTAAAAGCTTTCCTAAAAACTCTTCCCACCAAAATGAAGCCTACTAAATGCCCAGCAAGAGAAAAAAAAAATGAGGCAAGAAAAGCGAAAAAAGAAGGGAGGAGAGAAAGAGAAAAGTAAAAGGCAAGACTGCTGTGTCACTTTTAAACCCAAAAACTCTCTCGAAATTTTGCTTTCTGCGCATGCCCGAACTTCGCAAGCTGATATTTTGCATCTGGATCAGAAGGCCACGAAGTGTACGACCTGTAAACCGGTTTGTGGTAAGTTTTAGCTCTTTATAGCACGATAGTGACCGGAAAACCACTCGACTAGCTTCAAAACGGGTTTTTGGTAAAATCTCCAGGAGCGAATGGGTTAAGGCAATCACCGTCATATGCAATCAAGTACATTAAGCCTGTGAACAAGCTTTCCATGACAGTGGGGGTTGTCATGAAAGGTTATGTGCTAGCAGTAGGTGAAAGGAAAAAGGTTTAAAGGCTTGTTTATAGTGGAAGGTGCACTTAGCTTATCCAGCTAGTTTACAGGCACTCCACTCAAATACTTAGAATCAAATAACTCAAAATAATACAACATAACAGGATTAAAAAACCCCAACTGGCAGGAGGCAACCAGTTGGCTTTTTACAAGCGTTGCGGACGATTTGAACTCGGGACAACTGAGAACAAATCCAGCTAGTGGCCAGAGCGGGACTCGAACCCGGGACTGCCAGATTGTCAGTCGGATGCACTGACCACTCGGCCAGGCTGCATCTTTGTAAAGGAGATGCAAGCAAGAGGGAGGGAAAAGAAAAGAGAAAGTAAAAATAACTGGCAGGACTTCATTTTCTTACCAATAGTATTTCACTTTGCCCTGCGAAGTGTGAATAAAAATCCTACAGTAATCATTGTAAGCTCTAGCTCCTTTCCTTCACCCTTTTGCTTTGCTTCTTGCACATTCTTTTGCGGGCTTCCTTCACTTGACACTCAAAACGGAGAGCTTGCAAGCAATCATGTTACAAACTCACTCTGTGGGGTTTTTGCTTTTCAGGTTTTAATTCTATTTAAATTACTTCTATTAGAGAAAAAGGTAGGACAGTTACCATGAACTTGCCAAGTTTGAAAGTGAAACGTCTTAAGCGAGCAAAGATATACATACGCAAAGTTGCGAAAATTTACAGCCGTTGTATGGTGGGAGGAAAGTTTGTACCCTCACCATACAAACTTCTCTAAAATATTGCGAGTTTGAGGGGCTATATCTTTGTTAGTTTTCAACAAATCAATTTCGAACTTGGCTATTTTATTAATTTAAAGGCGCTCTTTTCAGCGAAGTAGACAGAGTTTTCCTATCTTGCTCAAGAAAAAAGTTGGACTGAAAAAGCGTGGAAAGGTCTGTTTCTCAGAATTCCATGTAATGAGATTTTGTCTTGTCACCGTGAACATTGTCAGACTGGTATATTTAACTTTTTATAAGTTGGATTATTTCCTGTTTCTACTACTCTCATACCCCAGTAACCTGTGATGAGGCGTTCTATTTTTTTTTCGGGGGAACACGAATTCGACGGACAAGCAGGTCCTTTTCCACCTCTCACCTCCTAAAGAAAAAAGAAAGAAGGATCGACTGATCATAGGTTAATGCCCCACTTTCTGTCAATTTAGGTTATATTTCATGGATTTCCTGTTGGCAGTCTATGTACTCAGCTTCTCTCACTAGTATCTCTATTTCCTAGTAAGTATGCTATAATAATCTTACGATTCTTTCACCTTTTCTGGGCGCGATTTTAAAAACTGAATGCTATCAGACCTCAAGGGGGTACTCCCTAAAAATTAATAGCCTGTATAGGGAGGCTCCGCCCTAACGGGGTACTCTTTTTCAGGCTTCAGGTATATGAAAAGGTAGGGATTTTACTATCTGAAGTATATGAAAAGGTTGGGGAAATCTGTCATTTTGGTAGATAAAAATTACCAACAGGGCTGACAAATGGATTTTATGGCTGTCAAAAAGGCGAGAAGACGTTCTATTTTTGTGATTGATTCCTATTTAAAAGACAGTGCATTTACAGCAGTTAAAGGATGCAAAGTTCTAAACTAGGTTTGTGAAAAGAGTACCACTTGTCAACAGAGGGTACACGAAATAGGTACCTTTTTCGTGAAAAAATGGGATATAAAAGGGTAAGGGTTTGGACCTCGGGGTAGAGCCTCCACGTATAAAACTTTGTTGAGACCTCCCTCCCCCCCACCTCCCCCCCTCCGGCCGGTGCGTCACACGTCAATAAGAAATCATGGAACTGTATCCATGAGGGATGGGCGCCAATAAGAAATCATGGAACTGTATCCATGAGGGATGGGCGCCAGCTTTGGTCATGAAGCAGATGTTACTTTGTTATAACTTACATGAACAGTAATTTCAATATGGCGTATGTGATTTTTCTTGTAATTGCCTGGGAAGTAATGCCTGCAAGCAACTTCTCTGCTGGGCAGGGGTGGGTGGGTGAAAAACGTCCCTCTCGTTCTTTTCCCTCCCCTACCCCTGTGCACTGCTCCTTGTCCCTGCTCACAAGCTAGTCCTGGGATCTTGATTTCTATTATAGATATGAAGTTCTTGAAGTTCAGGGCAAGAGAATTAAGAGTCTGAGACCTGAAAATGTTTTTTTTCCGTTTTTATATTATCCTTCTATTCAACAGTTTATATCCTACTTTTGATATTAAAATAACAATTTCCTGTTTGGATTTTTTTCCTAGAAATGATTCAAAATGGCTTGGTCTATGCAACCCCAAAGGAAAGTGAGCTGGACAAGACAGAAAATGTATGCTAGACGCCCCCCCCCTCCCCCCCCCCCCCCCCCCTCCTTACCAACCCCTTGACCTGAAGAAGCGCCCATTAGTGCTTAAAATGATATCCCGGGATCACCTCTAGTTTGCAAGTTGCTTTATGCAGTCACAGGGGCCTAATTAATCTGTTTTATGTACCGTTCATATACAGTAGTTTCCTCAAGCTACAATTTCGTTAATAAGATCAGCCCGTTATTTCAAACAATCACCATGTGGAATCCCTTAACTTAATTTACCTAATTCCAGTAGTAATCGGGGGCTCACAGTGCCGCGTTCCATTGTTCACTTTTGGAGATGCGGTTGTAGGTAAATGTCACCAATTAGGAAACCCCAAACGTTATTTACCTCACACTGATTTTGCCTTTTATTGCGTTCAGTTGAATTGTTGGTGCGGGTAGATAATGGAGTCCAGCCGTGTGAAAAGATTTGATTTCGTCATTGACTGCGCCTCTTCTTTTCTTAGAACACTTCTTTCTGTCTTTTTTACAGGATTTTTACCTTCCACTACATGTACAAGAATCCGAAGAACTTGCAGTGGACATTTTTGGATTCCCTTTAGCAATTTTTACAAAGGTAATTTTCATATTCTCCTGTATTTCTTAGTACATTGTGTATATGTTTATCCATAGTTAAGTAGAAGAGACTGGCACAGCTAGCAAACATCAAGTACCTAACATGAAGTTTAGGGATGTAAGTGTTAAAAATACTGTCGAAGAAAAACATTTGAAATACATGTACAGCTAGTCAAAAAAGCCAGGAAAGCAAACGTCATTAAAACTAACTTTGACAAGGAGAAATCACTGTGAAACTACGTTTCATATATCACTGCGATTTGATACAGTCTTATGAAAAACTTATTTAATCACAATATTTTATTTCAGAACTCAATATTTCATCCATATTTATCTTTACAACAAATGGAACTATTGAAAAGCCCCCAGGTTCGCAGCTTTTTGGTTGGAGCTTCAAATTATTTGTACAGAAGACAGAAGGGGTTATCGGACGTTTTAGTTGATGTAAGTACGAACAACTATTTTCATGTGCCGCTTGGTTTCTTTGTACTTGAAGAGAAGTACACCAAAGTATCCAAACTTTTTTCAGGCAGTAATATTAGTGAAACATTTACAAGGTAGATCACCGCTATACATTGCCACGTTACAAGGTTTTGACGTTTTGTTTCGTAAGTTTTTTAAAAAACACTTTTGACGACTCTGATGGGTTTCATAAAACTTAGCTCGCCCTATCTTAGTATAATGCAGAACCAATCAGCAGTCAAGATGCTTTGAAGGCGTAGTTATGCATTCGAAACTTTCCATTTTCTGGTTCTCCATAGCTAACCGACTCCGCCTTCAAAACGTCTTGGCTCTGTACTGCTTCAAACTTATCAAAGTTGTTACAAACCCATAGAAAAATGTCGAAGAAAGATGTCGAAAACGTTGTCGAATGGTAGCGGTGGCGCGATCTTCACTCTGTCACTAGCTGATTGCAGTGTTTGTTAGGTGTTAAACTGACGTATGTTTCCTCTCCTGGTTGTTGTTGTTGTTTTTTTTTTCCTTTCTGCGCCGGAATCAGTTATCGCTTCCGGCAATTCTACTTTTCAATAAAATCCTGGATCTAGGAAACTGCAAAACTCCATAAAAATCACCTTCTAAGTGATTTGTATTTGTTCGCAAAGCGAAAAATAGAATACTTTTTTTTGTCGAATTCACTTGCCTTTTAATAGAAAACTTCAAATTTTTAGGATTTCACTCTTCTACTGAGTATGGCTCAAGTCAATCAACTACAGTTATTGCTAATTTTCACTTATTGCGAAGACCAAGGCGAGAAATTTCTCGAGTATTTTCAGCTTTTCGCTGTTTGTATAGGTAATAGCATGATTTCTAGTGATATTTGACATAAATACCACGAATGATAATTTTATTTCAAAACTGTCATACGTAATTTCACAAACCGTTAGGCGAGTGAAATTTGAGACAATTTTGAAATATCACGAGTGGTATTTATGCCAAATATCACGAACAAATCATGCTATTATTTGTTTATACTACTACGCACAAAAGGTTTGTAATTTTCACATGTAGGTATTTCAAATGAAGCTGAAATACCACTGCTCTAAACCAATCAAATTGCAGACATTTCTCATGAAGTGGTATAATCATCAAAGTAGAAAAATGTCGTCTTTCTTTCCGCTTTTTTCGGTTGGGCCTCCTTGATTGACAGCAGTCAAAAATCGCGCGAAACTCAGATCAGAATCGCGGCATAGATTTTCTTGTCTTCAGTAGTCTGTAGCTGTGAAGATGGCGAACTGCGTTAAGATAAAGATGAATGAACATTTGATGAGGCCTAGAGCGTAGGCCACACAGTTTTGAATGATGGCGTCTACCACCGCTTCATTTATTTTGATTATGCCACTTTTGGAACAGAATAAGCGCAATTTTTTTTTTCCGAAAAGTCTCTTCGTACTTCCGGGAAATTGTGCTTAAATAAATGGGTTATCTCTGTATATGTTTGTTTGCTTTAACGTCACACCTTGCAAGCATTTCATTTGGCGCCATTTTTTGACAGCTGTCAATCAAGGAGGCCAAATTAACTGAGAAAGCGGAAAAAAGTCGATATTTTTCGCCCAGTTCTGGAAGAAAAAATTTAAAATACATCTTTATTAGCGTTTTTCTTTCTTATTCGAGAATTAAGTTGAACGCCCACTTAGAACTTCCTGGCCAGAACCATATCTGCCATTTACCTCACTAAAATCACTCGAAAACATATATATTTTTTATTATTATAACAATGTAACAAACGGCAGACAAAGTGTAAACTTAATTTATGTTTCTTTCAATAGTTTGAGAGTGGCGCCGTAGAAATAAATGATCCACAACTAAATGAACAGCTTTCGCTGTCCACTGCTGACCTGAGATTTGCAGATTACATCATTCAACACGTCAATGATTACGTTCAAAAAGGCGAACAGGAAGCAGGTCAGTCGTTAAAGTGACTTACGCTACTGAGTTTCCAGTAACAGCCGAAAACTGTCATTATCCTAGGGCCTTGCCAATATCGTACACACGCACAAAGTTAGATCACCAAAGTAGTGTGTGGCGGTCATGTGTGCCCTATAATCCCCATTTTAGGCTGAGCAACTTGGCATAGAGGTTGGACACTTTTTCGGTCACACAGTTGTACACTCATCTGCCGTGTCCAGGTGTTTTTTCTTGCGTAAGCACGCACAAGGCTCTCCCCTGACCGCCAGCTGCTCACAATGCTTGTGGGAGCTGGCAGTTCTGACACAGTACGCAAGGTCACGTTGGATATATAGACTAAGTATGTATGTGATCTGTACGAGAGAGTTTAGGCTAAGAACAGAGTAAAATTTACTAGCAGAATATTCAGCGGTGAGTGGACGGTAATGTAAAAAACCAGCTGAAATATTATTTTTATGTGATTTAGGGTACGGCTTTAATTATTTTTGGCGTCAAGCCGAAAGAACGGTTAGGAACTAAAACTGCAGTTGGACGCAAAATAGAATAGCGTAAGGTTATATGCAAGAGTTCCATAAGCACCCCACCACCTAAAAATGCCAACTCAACCCTCCCCCTTGTCCCATTTCCGGGGTGTGCAATTCCTTGTCAATTTTCGCCGTTTTTCTTTCGCCCTACATCGTCGGGCGCACTGAACTGCAATCCATCACACATTAAACATGGAAAAATTGCCGCGAACAAGCAAAAAAAAACTGAAATTATCCTAGATTGGTATATTTTCTTGCTACGCATTCCCAAACAGTACTCTCTCAGCCTGTTTAAATTTACTTGTTGGTTGTGCGTTTTTGATAATCGTAAGTGTTGGCGGGCAAAGATGACGCGGAAACCAGGTAAATGAAATCGCATGAAAGCAACATTTAAGCCATTAGAATTGTTAGAATGTGATACATGCTTTTGTTCACCAGGATGGGATGGAAGCGACGAGTGGATACGAGCTCAATTTAAGATGTATCTCATGTCTTTGCTGTCAACCATACAACACACAGGTTTGTCAGCGTCGAGAAATTCTTCGCTATAAAATTTTTTACTTAGCTTTTATACAAACTTTTTTTTTTACTGTAGTCGCGTCTACAAATATACTCGTGCCATAAAGCCGATTTTCAATTATGTTCGTGGCTTGGCCAGCCCCTTTGCAGACCCTAGGGGTTCTTCACGAGTTCCACACTGAGGCTGTGGTTTGGGTTTATTTTGTGTAGATAAGCTCAAGTTTTACTAGAAAATCTTGCGGCAGCTTGACAAATTAGGGGGAGAGGGGTGGGAGCTAAAAGACTCTCCCGCGCTAGGTTGCTGTAAAACATAACTAGAACGCCTTGAATTATCTCCCAATTATTGCTTTTTCTACCGGTTGTCTTAATTGTAAGCTTTGCGAGAGTTTTCTATGGTAAAGCAAGAGTATAGCGCAGTTGACCTGAAAAACATTTTGCGTTAAAGGTTTGGCCTTCTACAAAGCCGTGTTTTCTGAGAATGTCATAGTAATTGCTCTAAAAATCAGTATTTTTGAGGAATGACAAAGAATCTCAGTGCTATAGATACTGGGAATCTTGTAGTGAAGAGCCTTTGTTCAGTTTTTTGCTGGATTACCCAATTTTTTTTATTTATTTTTTTTTTTTTTTCATAACAAGTAAACAGGAATGCAATTCGAAGTAAACTTATACTTCTCGTTTTGCAGACGGCGAAGGGATGACAAACTACAATGAACAGTTTGTGGATGCCTGGAAACAAACTACCAACTATCAAGTGTGGCGAGGGAAAGAGCATGCTGGGATCGACGATGTTCACGCAGGGTAATCACGTGATATTTCGTAAAAATACATTTATTTATTGCAGTTTTTAAACGTTATTATTATTTTTTTTGTTTGCAGACATCCATTTCAAGGCCAGTTAGGACTGTCTGATTTAAAGATCCGACTCGCCAGGTAATTGAAGGTTCTTGTCGCTGTCGCTAATATATCGTTCGTCGTTAAGTTAATGTTCCCGTCACAGTGACGTGATAAACGCTAGTAAAAAAAGTTGTCGTGAACTTGATTACGACAATTACTCCGCACATCGTACCATATTCACAGAAATTGGAAAAAATCTATAGGGCATTTTTCCTTCGATTTGGTCTTCCCTCCACCCTAATATCGCGATCACCACCCTGGATACAATAAAATTCTCCCCAAAACTTGAGAAAATCTTTTGCCAAGTTGAGAACTCTACAAGAAAATTGCTGTAAACACGATACGATGCGTTACAATACGATACTTTATTTAAAGTGTATATTACGCTTAGCTTTATCAGCTAGTGTCCAGGTAATGCAAGCCCTAATATTTAAATATCCTTTTGAGGTGGTCAAAAAAGGCAAAGTGATGGGGATGTCGGGTAGTATTTTTGCTTTTAAAAACGTTTTCATGTGGTTTGCAAGCTGTTGATTCTTTTTCAATGCAAAAATAATTTTACGACGAAAGCGAAGTCGCGCAGAATGGCCTGACTGCTGGCGATTTCCTTGATGGTCTTGACAAGCTGTTTTTTATTGTTGTTGTTTGTTTGTTTTGGTATGTTCTTTTTTCTCTCTGTTTATAACTGACCAAATTATTGTTGTGTGTTGTTTAGCGTTATGCAAGATGTGACCACGAACACAGAGAGAGGGCGCAGAATTGGTCAGGCTGTGGCAAGCACAGGGAAGGCAGTTGGTAAGTCCGTATCATTCCTCTGACTTTTAAATAGAAGTCAGGGATCAAAGGTTTTGGAAATTCTACAATGTTCCATTTTGAGCTGTAGTGTAAAGAGATGGTTTCGTGTGTGTGCTGAAATGTTTCTTTTCCTTTCAATTGTGTCGAAAGTTAATTCGTAAATGCTTCGGTTTTGCATTGCTACGCCTGGTGATTGACTAAAAAAATTCCCGCCAGCTTCTCAACCAATCAGAAGTTAAACCATTCGTAACATGGTAGCACACGTTTTTCTCGTCCTCGTCGGCGGCCACGTTTATTTTTCTCCGAGTTCTGTAAAAGATGGGTCCATTTGATAATAGGAGCGTATTGTGATTGGCCAATATGAAATGCTTCAAATAGAAACCACTCCTTCCGTGGTCATAAATCTTTTCTTTTTCTATCGCAGGTGGTGCCATTAACAGTGCACGCTCTTTGGTGACGTCATGGCTCTCAGAACTTACGCAATCAGCTTCAGAACAAAACGCTCAGGAGGAAAATAAAATTGGTATAGAGACTGAGGAGAAAACAGAAGAACAACCTCCCGATAATGAACTATTATGAACGTAATCTCTGTTGCTAGTATTACAAAAAAAAGTCTTGGTTTTTATATCGGTGACCCTATCGAGGCTGACTAAAAAGCAAAGGAAGGACTCTATAAATAGTCCATCCACATTAGACCACTTTCGCTTGTTTTGTTGGTTTTGCCATTGCACTAGGAGGTCATGTGATGTCTTCAGGGAATTTGCCCTTTGTATTTTCATAAATTATTTCTACGTATGCACTTGAATAAGACGAACTTTGAAGGAATAACAGTTCTTTCAGAGTAACATCGCCTAGCTCTCAACTCGAAAATACACAAACCAAACGAAAGTGGCCTCTTCGGGGAGAACACCCTAGGAATGGAGCCTCCCTTTGTCTTCTTCTTGATCGTGGATGAGAAAAGAAGGCTATGCCAGAGCCGCGTCAAGCTTAAAGTGGAGTCGCCGCAGCCCAAATCTCTAGACTAGTCAATATTGTTTTCTCTCGTCAAACTGATTTTTCCAGTGCGAGCTTTCTTTTCTTGATAAAGGGATGGTCATAACTTAAGCCCGCTGTACCAAGCAGAGCAGGTTTATTAGGCGTAGGTTCGAAACTGTATCCTAACAACATCTAGCGAATTCGCCACTTGCACAACTCCGATAATGTACCTTATTTGGCCCCCAAAATTTTGCATAACCTTTGTTTTTCATTTCTCCTGGGTATTACAGCCGTCCCAAGAGAAATGAAAAACAAAGGTTATGCAAAATTTTGGGGGCAAAGAAGGTGAATTATGGGAGATGTGCAAGTAGCGATTGCTCAACACAGATCTTACTTGATTCATGCACAGTCTTCAGGCGGGGATTTAGAATAAATACTGACCGGTTTTGTACCTCTAAGGAGCTCTAGGGGCGTGCACCCCCGAGAAATTGTTTGGATTTTAACTCCCTAAAGTCCCCTTTCCTGGGTTTCTGAGTCATTCAGACAAGATGTTTACTGACTGTCCAAACTATTTTCCAGATTTCAACTTGCAAAGTTTAAAGTTTTTTTACTAACAATATATTTATTATGAAAAATCTGACTGATTTCCGTAAAACGGTAGAAACCGGTATGGGTCCGCGCCTGGTCTTTAAAGTTCTGCTGCCGGGCAGAATGTGGGGAGACCGTCTGGGCAAAACTGAAAAGTACTTAGAGATAATTGATATAAAGAAAAATACAATTTATCTCTGTGTTATCTTGCTTAAAAAACCTTTTTCATACTAAGACAAATAGAGACTTCCAGTGGTTTTTGAAAAGTGCACGTATATCAGCATTATTTATTAGGTTGTTCCAGTCTTGGATGCTTTGCCATTGATTTATCCTGGCACAAGTAAAATAATGATAATAATAAAATAAATCACAACACATTACACGACTTCTTCACATGAGTGATAAATAGTAATTAAGCTGTGCAATGCCTGTAAATAGAATCATAGCGACTGAAGAAATTCTTTGGCCGAACTTTTCAAAGAGTGATCATCAGGATCAGGACCCAGTTGTTTAAAAGGTGGATAACGCTATCCACTGGATATCTCTCCATTCAGTGGTTAACGCAGTTTTTTCCCTAAAACTTATCCGCTGGATAGTAACGTATGAGGCCGGTTGTTTCAACGTTGGATAGCTCTATCCACTAGACCGCGAGCAGTCTCTCTTATTCTTCAGATTTAGTAAGGGGAGTGCACGCGCGTGCGAGAAAAGAGGGCTCCCCGTCTCGCGCCTTCAGTCACGCGCGTGGTCATTTGCGTGTCTCGGGCGTTTTGCTCGACGGACCAAGAAAAAAGAGAGACTGTTCGTAGACTATCTATCCACCGGCAGATAAATCACTATTCAGCGGATAAGTATTAGGGAAGCCAATTGCGTCTTCCATTTAGTGAACACAGCCTTCTGAACAGCCGAGCGAGGGCAAACTGCAGCAGCGTGTATCCGCGACTTTTCAGTATCATGTCTGAAATTCAATGGCAATCTACGGCGGCAGACTTTTAAACCATAAAGATCTTTTTCATTTCAAATGACCTGGACACGAACACGTTTATTACTTATGAATCAAGTAACTCTGGATTTGTGATGATCGCTCTAAGAACAACCGGCTGTGTACTGCAATAAATAGACTAAATATAGAGTGACTTTTAAGGTTACCACAAATAACTCCCTTAAATTAACTCGTCACTGACATAAAGTAATAGTGAAGCTAGATTTCACCGGTAACATTTGTTGTTACCCTACATTGATGTACGATTCCAACTGAAATCATTCCCAGTGATTACGATAGCACCAACCAACGAAACATTGTAACTCACAGTCGTTTTCAGACCTTGTTGACGCATCGTTTACTCAAAGAATTCAGTGGCTTGCCTGAGTATAAGCTTAGCTGTCTATCAATTAATGCTCACAGAAAACACCTCTGGTCGGGAGAATTATTCATGCACTCGTCCTTTTCAGACCAAGTTGGTTGATAAAGAATATTAGCTGTTCTTTCGATGTTAATTTTCTTGGAATCTTCAGCTGATTGACCGCAGTAGGCGTGACTTGGAGAAGAAATTCTTGAAACTTTTGGAACGTACCAGGTTTAACCAAACACACCCTGAGTCTCCTGATGAAGCCACCATTCTCCCGTCGGGTTAAATAATATGGGTTGATTTCACACAGAGCTTCGTCCAACTAAGAAAAAAATAAAACGTTTTTCGGCTTAGATTCATAAGAGCTTCAATAGGACCATTTAAACGAGGAAAAACAAGAAATTCCTCGCAAACCCGAGGTATTTTAATGGTCGCGCGCGCAGGGCGTGGATTGTTCGTCAATCCTATCTGCCCTCAAACTCAGGTGGCCATATATATTGTTATATTTTCATATCCGTTGGTGCCAGCAATTTTGTCATGGTGCTTTCCACCTCGATTGATCGAATGCTGGTTTCAGTTCTGTACATCGATCCTTCCCGTGCGAGACACCTATTTCTAGTTACGGTATTCAGTTTCGCTCCCCGTCGTCCAAGGCAGGTTCGGATGTGTCGTCATCCGTCAAGCTTCTCTGGAGACTTTGGCCTGGGACTGGGTGATACAATCGCGTTCGGCCCTCACTTGCATCATTAGCATTACATCTCATCGGCCTAGACCTAAAACCCCTTGGACACCTTATGAAGTTTACACAACCTAACTAAGTATACCTTATGGCTTCTGCACAATATATAAACTATAGTACAAAGGGAACCGAAGCGATAAGGAATACTACGTAGTGTAAAATATTCATAAGGTGTCCAAGGGTTTTTAGGCCAATGGGATCTAATGCTAATCCACTCGCACAGCGTGAACTGGCCCAAAGACGAGGCTAAGGTATTCACATTTTTAGAAGCCTACCTCCTGTTCAAGTGCCTCGGTATCCTTCGTATTTCGTATCAGAGGTGACAGCTCCAAGAAAACCAAGTAAAAAGGTTTGGCACCAATGCCAAGTCCTGTGTGGTTTAAATGCTTCTTTGCTTGGCGTTCTTTGATGACTGCTCGGCCGTTCGGAACAAAGTCCAACAGGATACTCTCTGCGCATGTGTAATCCACGAGGTGATGCTTGACTTTCTTTCGGGTTACCTTCGTGATGGCTTCGTAGATCATCGCTTCAGACGTTTTCTCTGACCGCATATTAAGTAGCTGACCTTGTCTGTACTGAAACGTAATCACTGGACAGCTATTGTGAAAACGAACCACTTTCACCACATCGCCAATTCTGTATCGATAAAGACCGCTTAATGTTGTCACTATGAGCTCATACAGGCAGCCAACCTTGACATCCTCACCGAACAATGTCTACAAAATACAAGAGAAAAACGATCATGATTTTTTTTCTTTTTCTTTGCTTTGCTTTGTTTTATTTCTTTCTTTATTTTTTGCTTCGCTTTTGTTTAGCAGATTTTGTTATTCAGCTTTTCCTTAGTAGAAACCTGCCCAATATGGATGGACACAAATTTCAGTTATAGGTCCTATGCAATGTGCCCTCTACTCCCTACCCGTTCCAAAACCCATGACAGATTAAAGTGGTCACTGCCAAAGGCCGATAGGGCCGTAGAGGTTTTTTTACGTCTCACAAAGTCAGATCATTGAATGAGTTTTGTGCGACTAAGATGTTTCTTCCTTATCCGAGAAGAGTAGAATGTTTAACCATTGCAGATGTCAAGGAAAGCAACACATTTTCCTCAGTTATTTTAGGAACTTGAGCGTTGGACAGGACGGGAATGGAACTCAGGCCTAACTCTCCAAATCCTGGCATCCATCGATTGTGCCAATCATGAAAATAAAGGGTGATCCTGCCCTTTTTTTTCCTCAATAAATTAACATCTGTGTCAGAAATAGACACACATGTAAAGGGGAAATGTGTATAGTGAACCCCAGGTTAAAATGCAAAAAAATGGTGGTAATTCTGAATTAAAATAACAGTGAAAATAAGCGCACCTTGGGTTGTTCCTCGTACCTGTTTTCAATGGGTACGAACTCGAAAAACATCGATCGCGGAACAAGCAAATAACAAGGCGTGTCCTCTAATGGCCAAAGATTGACTCCTATTAAACCTTCTGTCGCGCCGTAGATGGTGGAGCAGAGTTGAACACCTTTAAGGTAATGACATCGTAGCTGGGTAGCATATAACTCTGAAGATCCTATGAAACAAACGACATTTCCTGTTATTCAAGCGGAAACAGCTCACTTGTCTTAACAAACGTGACTGGGTAAAAATCATCATTTCTCACCTGAAACCACGCCGTGTACATATTTGAGATTCGGCCATATTCTTCTTGCTATCTCATCAAATCCTTTCTCAAACTCGCGCCGGAGATCATTCGCTCGCTGTTTGTCAGGCTTAAGAAGTTTGTTCAAGTCGCTGTCAGGAAACAGACAGAGAGAAATAGAGTGTTTTTAAGAGTCGCCCCATGTAAGGATTCTACAATCCGAAAAATTTTTGATTGTGGAATTAATCCGGAATACTGGGCGTTGGAATCCGGACTACAGCTCAAGGAATCCGGAATCCCACCAACGAAAGGAATCCGGAATCCAAGTGCCACTGACAAAGACTGTCCGTAATCCAGTACCGTCAATCCGGAATCCATGAGTGGAATTTAGAATCCAAGAATGTCTTGGATATGCTCATACGGGGGGAAAAGAGGCACACAAATGATTCTTTGTTGAACTTTTTTCCGGTAAGGAAGGATATATACCTCCACGTGCCTATTTCCTGATTCCCCTTTATCCTCTCTCGTGAACAGCTACCGCCAACACCTTGTCAAGCAGTCACGAAATAAACGAGCAACTTTTGAAAATTGAATTAATCCTGCTAATTCTTGGCTGAACCTATACTCAGGACCTCAGATGATTAAGGAAAATGTGCTACCCTTGTTTCTGAAAAAGTCTACGAACTGTTAAACATTCTGTAGGCTAACAGTACTTCCACAAATCTGGCTCCTTTTTACTTAACAGAACCCACAGTTATTTGTAAAGTAGGGGGCGTAGACTCCGGTAGTGTGGTCAACCTAAAGCGCTGATGATCTCATCTATAAGCATTTCTGGGGGGAGGGACATCATGGATTGGAGGATATCCAGTTGCAGATACAGCTCATTGACATTGTCAGTAATGAGGAAGAACTGAGAGATGGGGAGGGCCATTGGACTTATAGACTGAACACTTTGAGCCCGTACGGCCTTAATGAGGATGACTTTTTGGGGGGCTTCAAAATAAGCGGCGAGACGTAGATAAAATAGTACAAGTACCTGGAAAGCGCGCGCGCTTATTGTAGTTCATTGGTTACGAGTGTCAATTGTTGTGTATCTTAAAGTAGTATTACGCGGATTTGTAACCGCTTTTATAACCTTGATGAAAGCTGTTGAATGCAGCCGAAATATAGGTTCATCATGTCACGAAACATCTGGTGTCTTCATTTGTGATGAATTTATATAGAGAGAGTTACCTACCATATTTATTCGATGAACCGCCGTGGGCGCAAATTAAATTTTTGGACCTTGAGAGTGGGCGCTTATTCGAGGCTGGGCGCTTATTAAGTTTTCACTATTTTCAGTAAGTGTAGTATGTTTATTTTGCAACAAATCAAAAAAAGGTAATAACAAAACGCGAACATGTAAAAAAGCAAATTCCCGTAAAATACTCTGAAGAAAACTCCGCCTTCGGGGAAGTCACTTATTAGTTAGTGCTCATTCATTTTTGTTGGGTGGGAGGGGGAAAGGGCGGGGGGTGTCTTGGTTGTGGGCGTTTATTTGAGTTTGAGTGGAAGGAAGAGGAGGTGGGAGGTTATTAACTTTTTCTGCCTTTGGGAAGGGCGCTTATTCGAAGTGGGCGTTAATTCGAGGTTGGGAGCTTACTCGAATAAATACGGTATCATGTTAACAACGGGAGATAAGATGTATCTGAGGAAATTAACTGAATTTCACGTCCCTGGGATATCCCACAGGTAGGAAATCAGTATTAACAACAGAGCAGACACCGAGATAAATTAAACGCTTTGGTTCAGTTCTTACCTTCGAACAGGTTTTGTTATTTCAAGATCAGGATTGATCTCTCCCTTTTCGATGTCCTGTACCATAAGCTTCCAATTCTCCTCCAGAAAAACAAACACTCCGTGAATATAGTACGTAAAGTTACTCCATATAGAGCCCAGATCTCTGTCTCTTAACGCAAACAACAGATGAATGTAAAGTCCGGTGGGCACCGAAGGGACGTCCAGAAGCATGCGGGGCGTAGAGAGGGCATGGAACTGAAGAGAAGGGGCTAATGTTGAGGGTCCTATTGGAATACCTCCCTCAGAGTACTTTATTTCAGGGGCGTGAAACAGTTTGAGGCACTTCTGTAAATTGTCTGCCTGTAAATGAAAATAATAAATACGACTTAATCATGAGAATTGACTCTACGTAGCGTGTGGAACAGGCTTTTTTTCCCCGCGTTTTTTCAGGTGAGCAAGAGAAATCGTGAGGCGAGTTGTGGGAGGGCTTGTAGCTCCTGCATGGCACGCAATAACTAACCTGGATTTTGCGGCAGTATCCCGAATACGGCATAAATCTCCCAGTCTGCCGTACGGGTGACCAAATCGACTGAGGCAAGAAAATCGACTTTTGAGCTTTTCTGTGCTATGGTTTTGAACTTTTCCACTTGCCCACAAATTTGAAAATGTTTCCGATCATCTTACGGTTTCTACGGTTTCATAACTGAGAAGACTCTTCCACAATGGAAGCAAATTGTTACAGTCTGTGCTTCATACTGTACAAAACGTCGTGTCCTGAGCTACTGGTAATTGTGTCGTGTCGTAATTTGGGGACTAACTTGAATTGTGTTTATGAAAGTGGGGGTTCGACGTGAAATGGGTTCACTGCAAAAGAGACAGACTCCAAACCTTGGATCTCCAAAGGCTGGCATCGATCGCCACTTGTTCAAATAAAAGGTCATAGACATTATTCAAGTGCAGAAATGAATACTACTATTCATTCAAGACATTCTACCGTTTCTGATTGGCTCCGATACCCCGGATTCTTCCTAGACCATTATTTTGTCTCGTATGTCTTAGGATTGTTTTTGTCTATTATAGTCTCACCTGTGGAAGAGCACCAAATATGGTATGATAAACACCAACAGCGAAACCGAACTTGACAAAAGCGCGGGAGTTGTCACGTGTCTTGGGGATTAGGCAGCTTTTTCCTGTTGTCCCGGATGTAACTGCCAGCATCCAAGGCTCTTGATGAGTCATAACATTCTTCTCGCCTTTAGCTATTCTGTCTTTTGAAAAAACAAAAAACAAAACAAAACAAAATGTTTTTCAAATACTTACTATTAATTCCTAAAGTTGTTCAATTAAATTATGGTTTGAAATCTGGTATGATTTTCAAGGGAACTACGAGGGGGTACAAACATATTTGTCCTTTTAACTCCAAACCAAGAGAGGATAAAGCTTTATCCTCTCATGCTCCAAACTGAATAAAACAGATGGAGAAATAATAGAAGATATCAATCGATCAGAATTTTAACAATTTTGTTAGCATTCTAACCTAAGCTAAGATGACAAAATTCAGGCGTATACAGCTATTTCGAGAAAGGTTGTCTGAAAGAGTGCACGCAACCATACCGAAAGGTATTGTGGGTGGCTTTTAATTTATTGTCAGCTTCCAAGAAATTCGAAAGAATGGCACGAGAGGCCATGGACTTATGTTTACGAGTGCTAAAGGAAAGCAACAAAAGTAGGTTCGACAGCTACAGTGTCAGGAATAGTGTATTGATCATATCCCATATTACATTTCGGGATTGTCGTGTGCACACTTTTTTCTGACAACCTTTCTCTAAACAACTGTATAGATATGTATGTCGCGTGAGCCACCGCAAGGAAGCCCACAAGAAAGCCGGGGGAAAGATTGTCAACACAACGTTAAATTTGTCATGATATAGATATGCACAAAGAAAGGGGTTTCCTGTTTACATGAACAGAAACATTATATGCTTCTGACATGAACCATCATGATGTCTAAAAACAAGTATGGAAAATGGCATGATCTGGTAATATAAAATAGACTAAGTCAGGAGTTGGAGAACTGGGTGTGGTACACCTCCACCAAGAATTCTGAGGAGTACCTCCCCTCCGGGCAAACAAGTGGGAAAAAAAAATTGCAAAACTAACAAACCGTTTGGTGGAAAATTTCTCGGAAGCCATGATAGTCCTTTTATGTTATTATATAACCGACATGAAATCACGCGTTAGCGCACGCATGATTAGTTCAGAAGGAAACCAAGTGTGGTAGACAGCATGTCGAGAACATGACAAAAATTTTAAAATGGTCGGTCCACTTGAACTGTGATCTGCGGTGCCTGAAGAATCGCACGCTAGTATGGAATTCGTTTGTTAGTTGTTAGCACAAACTGATTTGTTTTCACTTATCGTATCTAAAGGTTACAAGTATAGTGATCGGATTTATCCGCAAGTTGCGAACAAATGCACTAAGGTCATAACAAATTCACGAAATATCACGAATTTTCCCTGATTTTGCCTTCTTATAAAAACATCCACTTTTAAGGATAAGCATCAAAGGAACATATGGGGACTAAATTTCAAACTTGAGTAGCACTCGACTTTTACGTCCAGGTACTCAAGTGTACTTTCAACTGAAATCAGTGTTAGGGAACTCATCAAGATTATCAGCTCTTGGGAATGTCAATGCTTCGTGGGTAAACCAAGTTACAAATTACAAATTACAAATTATACAATGCACGTACAAGCTCAAGCACCGAAAATTGAAGACCTTTTTTTAAAAAAATAAATAATTTATCGGAAAAAATGTCAAAAAATATTTTGCAAATTTTTGCTGAAAAGTAACTTGAAATTACACAGGGTTATTTTTATTGCTATTGTTGCAATTATTTTTGTATGAACAGCTTTAGTAAAAAGAACTGAGAATACAGCGAATTCTCAGCGTAGTTCCACCTGAGACATTATCAGGAGTGACAAAATTTAGCAAAAACTAGCTGTTTGTTAAGGTTAATATACAGTTTTAATGCAGATAGTAAATATCTTACTGACTATGTAAAAGTAGGGAAGAAGATGTGCTTTTACATACCTACGTAATTCTTGTAATGGTCGTAGTCTGTAATTGGATGACAGTTTAAGAATTCACGCCTGTTTGATATTCGACCAAATTTGAACTCTTCTCCATATTTAGTCCTGGAATTTTTCTTCAGAATTTTCAGCAGAAAATCTTCTTGTACAGAGAAAAAGTTTCCTGTGTCATATTCCAGCTTTCTTCTCGCGGTTGCTCCGATACGAAATACAAAGCGGTTAAGAAGAAAGTGTATGATCACACTCAACAATGTATGGAACTTAGAATGACCGTTTTTCCAGACGCGAAGAAACTCGAAGCCTAGATAAATAACGAAACCGAAGAAAAATAAAACCCATGTTAAGAGAACTACCTTTAACATCTCGTGACCTTATGGCTGTATGTTTGATTTAAGCTGTTTACAGACTCTTTTACCGTCTGCCTGCCGTGTTCAGAATAAGACCTCACGCAGTGTAATTATTATGCTTTCTAAAATCTTCTAACATTCTTTATAACGGAAATATAAGATAGAAAAGACATAACACTCCCTCAAATATACTACAAAACAGCACGTTTTGTATAATGCCACTTCTAAAAGAACTTAAAGACGCCCTTTTACGCAATAGTTCGACTTCCCTCTGTGGATCTCGGCGATATGATAAGCGGAGCGCGCGGAATCAAGCAGATTACACACTGTCAGATGCTTTGACAAACTAAACTAAAGAGGATTTGCGATTTGTACACAATTACGAATTGTAGGCCGGATTAGCCCTTCCGCCCCCACACACAGACTTAATGCACATAATTTTTTTCAAGTAAATCTATGACTGATTTCGAAGTAGTATTTAAAAGAATGATATAAATGTTGACGTATATTCTTGATTGTGATGGTGTCTGCCGGCTATGTCTACCTGATCGAATGTCATTTTCAATGCTTTCATATAATGTTTTAGTGCACTAACCTGGAAGTAACGTAAAGCACACAGTGACCTGAACTTTCTTGTTTGGTTTGACCCTTACCCTTGGAGTTATTAGAGCATGCTTTGTGGCGCGTTCGTACGACGGTATTCCGGAATAAAATAATTCGTCACAGCGTAACAGCTCCAAATCTTAGCTATTTGAAATACAGGATTAAGATCCACGTAGCGTTCAAGTGGTCCAAGACAGATGGTAAAAGAAACTTGCAACAAAACTTCTGTGCATTCTTATTCCGGAATAGCGTCAATCGAACGCACCTTTAGGTACGTGTCGTTAGGACTCAGAACTCATCAACGTATGGCTGAGTCAAGTGCTTTTTCTTGGTACTATTCATCTAGTTTGTTGTTCTATTTTTTACTCTGTGAGCTAAATCCCTATGGTGTGTGAAGCCTTCTAAAGAGCTGAGGATGAGCTGAGCTTTCAATCAAATCATTCAATGATCAATCACTGTGGGCCGAAGATGTCCGCACCAATTTCACTTTTTGTCTTCAAACGTTTCGCATCTTCCCAAGCTGATTTTAGCCCATCAATTTGCATCCCAACATCTTGAGCAGGTCAGTCGATTGACGCGGTAGGGTTCAGTTTGGTCGCCCAACGCGAGACAAGTCTTGGAATCCAGAGAAGTAAGTGGGTCACGTGCTTTGTCAGAGGTGACTTCCTTAAGCTCAGTACCTTGATTTGCGTGCCGAATCCTATTTAAATAGTGAGAGACTTCAAATAAAAAAAATTAATAATACTCCTTTTTTACCCTTGGCAGTGATGGAACGATTATCTAAATAGCCTAAAGGTTAAAGATTCCAACTGGCAGGAAGCAGACCAGTTAGCTTTCTTACAAGATTGGCGTGGATTCAAACTCTGGACCTTCGGGTTGCGAGCCCAGCTCTCTAACCACATGGCCACGCTGCCTTATGTAAAAGAACCTCTTCATTAGTACTTTCACCTGTATTTTCACATAATGCAGAACCATTTATTCAATTTGTTATTCTAACAGATGAATTTTCTCCACCAATGGCCGGCTTAACCGTCTGAAATATCGCGGCGAAAACTTACAACCCTTTATAGATATCTACAGTAGTATCTTTATCTTAGTTGTAGAAGCACGAGGCTTAAATGTTTCATATTTATAAAAGCTGCTGTTACCATTCTAATAGAGCAGCTGCATGTTTTCATCAGTCGCCATAGTCTTGAGTCACTCAGATACCTTGAAAAGTCTTAACGGTTAAAAGAGCTTATTGTAGCTAGATATTATTTTCAGGAAGAAAAAGTTATAAGAACTACTGTGAGCAGACGTCGTTGCTAATCCCCCTTGAACTTCATAGCTATAGTACAAAGCTTTTTTTCAAGAATCTGCCTGGCTTTCTTTAACCGTAAGACGACATAATTCTTCCCAGAAGATTAAGAGTTAGCCCTAATCTTCCGTCCGTTTTTAAGCCATAACGATTTTTTCTGAAAGAAGTCTTAGTTTCTTTGTCCGTATAATCCAGGCGACTAAAAGTGCAACAAAAGAGTGCCATATCTCAGTAAAGGGTCTTAGCTTTGATGAGAGGAGTCTGTCTTTCTTTCGAGCGACTCAATATTTGACGCGATAAAAACATGTGACAAGGGTTTAAGCTATGACGCCAGGAACTGACAGCATATCCTCTCTTAGCCCAGATTAAAAGAAATTAGGCCAGGGTCAATGAGTTCAAATACATAATCGCATTTAATTCAACTGATTGTACCACAGGAATCACAAGTTCGGAGAACGGCATATGCGAGTGTCATGGCCACAAAAAATGGGATTATGTTTTCAAATGGGCTGATCATTAGATATAATTTCCAAACCGGTACTTTGCTAGGGGCTTGCATCTCATCTTTCAGAAATGTTACGCTTTCGCTTCAACTCCCTCGACTAAAAGACCCTCTTACTTTCTTTAGGCCACGTCGCATTTCACATGGGCCAAATCTAATAATACCGGATGAGGAAAGTCTCTTGTTCTAGAACATTCGCATTACACAATGAATCAAACTGAAACCGGAATGAACCCCTCTCTTGCATGAAAAAGATTATTTAAGCTATTCGTAGATAAGAGACGTAAAAAAACAACCTAAAATCCCAACGATCATTCTCAGACCTCATGACTACATTTTAGGAAATTATACTGCTTCTAAATATTTTACCGGTCAGTGACTTCTCCTTTGAATTGTTGAAATAAGCGATGATTGTAAGCTTTCTGTTCTTTCAATTTAAATTTTTCTGTTCTTTTCAATACTTTGTCATAGTCATGCAAATAAAGAGTGATATTGTTGTATCCATTATCAACAAGAGTCTCTCTTGTTATCAGTTATATGTAAGAATTTACGGGAAACAAAAATTAGCGCGAATATTCATCAAAGATGTCTCTCCCGTATCGACGCCTAACTGTCGTGTGTTTAGAGGGAGTTTATAGTTCAGAACTATTTCAGGCAGTTTATGACCTCTTTTATTATATAGACACGAGTGTTTTACTGAAAAATATGCCACTCGTAAAATTCATAAAAATTACATCCGGGACCCGAGTGATTTATTTTCCATAATCTCACTCGTGAGTTTATCGATGACGTAATTTTCCCTGTATCATTTTATCGATGCCTTTTTGTCTATATAATAAAAAGAACATTACACGGCTGCTTAAAGATATGAATTTTATTGTCTCGTGGCAAAAACAATATTTTACTCACTCGCTGCGCTCGTTTGTAAAATATTGTTTTGCCACTCGAAAATATCTTCGCGTCACCGTGTAATATCCTCTATACCTGAAGTTATAATACAAAAGAACAGGGAGAATAACGGGGAAAGGATAAAAAAAACTACCTGCTACTGCTACTAGCCGGCAGTAACTAGGCTATTGTTTGACCACCAGGACCAGTTCGTGGCAAGACTATTTGTTAATAATCTACCTTTTAAACCGCGTGGGACGCGCCGTACGGGTTCCATTGGCTAGCAGTTCCCCTTAACATTTTTCTCTTATTAAACTTGTTTTTAGGGGCCTTGAAAAACAAACATGAATAAAGGAATTTCATAATTTAGTTCGTGAGGCTGGGGACAATAACAGGGTTTGAGTCATTTTGGACCATTCTGAGATACTACCTGGATCCTTACTACGAGCTCTTTGATTGTTTCTTGTTTTTAAATTCTTAAATTGCCAGTGGTCTGGGTATTTTCGAAGTGTAATCATCATAGCCTGCAAAGACAGCCTTCTCTCCTCGAATAGTCCCAAGCGGCGAGGAGCGAGGAGGGAGGGACGGCTGTCACACGTACAGGCAGAGGTAAGGCGAGATCATCGGTCATCCGGGCTTATTTGGAGAGGCCCTACATGGTCATTGAGACCCTGTTGGGGTAAGAAGGTATGGCCTTGAAACAGCGACGTAAGACTGGAAGCTACTGGATGAAATAGTGACTACGGAGATGGATTAAATACCGAGAGGGACATGGCCTATGCGCCTATACCTCAAAACGCGAAAAGACCGCTTAAAATTCAGACTGAGGACTAGGCTGCAAGTTCGCGCGAACAGTCAAGCAAGGGTGAAAACAAAGAGCGAGACCGGGGAGAGACGTTAAAAATCCTTTTATTTCTCTCCCTCTCTTTTCCGCCCTCGCCTCACACGTGTGAGACTCTTACGCTATTCTTAAGCTGCGCTAAACCGATTTTGGGAAAAAATCGACTGTCTAGTGACATACGTAACCACCCCCGCCCACCCCCCCCCCCCCCCCCCTTCTCGCCGACCGCAAGAGGGCAACGCGGCCTCGTCAATGCCAACCTAACCTGCGTGTCTCCCTCTCGCGCGCCCGTTCTTTCTTGCGCCCACTACTTCCGAGGGCCTGCTACTCAGGCTAATGCCAAACTCGTTCACAGGGTTCTCTCCTACCCGTCCCCTGGGAACGAGATTGCGTCATTTCAAGCGTCAGCGTTGCGTGACTAGCATCTTCTATTTTTGATATCGCTTATATAGCTTACATGTAAAGGATTTTTTAATACGATGCGGGGTACAGAGTCAATAGCATACTGAACAACGTATCGAGACACGCAAATTTTAGAGCGCAAAATAGTGAATACTCCTTTTTGCAGAAACTGCAATACCGTTTAAAAACCATTAGAAATGGCTCGATTGACTTACGTCAAAGTCTGTGCGTTCATCATGGTTCCACTGTCTTTTATAGCAGCGCTGCCAAGTAAACTTACCTATATTCTCGTCGCTGCCATATTTGGTTTCTTGGCATGCATCACGATTTTAGCGTGTGTTCACATTTTTAGCCAACACAGATCAAAATCTCACAATTCTCGTAGTCTGCTTCAGAATTATGTGGCTATTATGGTTCTGTGGATTTTCGGAGGGCGGATAAGAAAACGCTTTAATCGGGAGGCAAACGACTGTCGCGCAGTACAAGAAAAGTTGCTGATGGAGATTGTGAGCAGCAATCGAAACACCGTTTTCGGGCGAGAGTACAACTTTGAAAGCATCCAGAACAGTGCAGACTTCATGAAACTTGTTCCACTGACGACCAAGGCTTCTTACAAGGAATATGTGGGTAAGCCATGCACACTCTTGTCAGCGTAGCCATTCACCTATCAAGTTCTTTGTGTCAGGGTTGCGTGACTATAAGCGTGACGACGCAAAGGACGGCTTCGTAGGAAACTAGCGCCCCACAATTATTGTGATAATCTGAATGCACATGAGGGCGGGGGAGATACAGGGCGCTTTCCATTTAGTCAAAATTTCCGGAATTTCCGGTTCGGCGGTAAATGGAACACGTTTCGTCGGTTCGTCCCACTGGAAAATTCCCAGAAAAAGTGGAAAATCTAAAAAGGTGGTCCCGTTTTCCCGGTTGGAATTTCCGAACGGAATGTCGTGTTCCATTTACGTTTCTCGTAGTTTGTACCAGTTCCAGGTCCACGGTCGGGCACCGCGCCACGTACCGGGGTTTACGACCAAATGGAACAACTTTTTACCAATCGGAAATTCCACTTTTACTACCACCGAAATTTCCGGGTTTTTTTCGTAAATGGAAAGCGCCCACAGTCCCTTGAATTGATCCTAAACGGGTATGAGCTGCCTAACAGGGTAGGGTTTTCGGGGTCCTGAGAATTTTACAGGGTATCTAGCCTGTAAACACTTAAATTGATGGTTTAAATGGTTCAGTAAAGGGTGTTTCTTCGGGGCATGCACGTAGTAGTAGCCACAGGGCCTGGGATACTGCTAAGAAACAGCCCAGGTTGAGATTTCATGTCAGAAATAGACCTTGCATTTGCAGTCAGCAATGAAGCAAGTGGACAAAATAAATAAAAGTAATGCCTAATTTTATTGTTTCTACCGAAACTTTTATTTTTTTTTCAGATCTGACTCATTGACTCATGACTCATTGACTCATTTGACTCATAAAACATCCGTTCTCCTTAAGCTTCGCTTAAAAATGTCTTAAATATTTGCTTGCGATTTCTCTTAACAAGACAGGATCGCTAAGGGTGAAGATGCGGTGTTGACAAAAGAAAAGACAAATAAACTGGCCGTGACGTCAGGAACCACAGGCTCCCCAAGTATGATACCTCGTGTTCAGAGTCAAGCGTATTTATTCTTTATGGCAAGAGCCGCACTCTCGAGTGCGATGTATTCGGCGTTTCCTGAGGTAAGTGAAGAAGGTTCACGTATTACCGCACTTCAAGAAAAACGCTCTTTCTCGTCAACACTAGCGGGAAGGGGGGTACCTCTCTATATAAGTAAGTGTATTGACAACAGAGGGAAGTTAAAGGTACCATGACGGCGATGAAAGCGAAAGCGTCACTTAAGCATTTGAAACTTGAGTGCGGTTACTCTCCCAACTCGCTCACTTTGTAACATGAAAGTTAACTCTCCTGCAGTTAAATTCGTAAGGAAAATTTTCAAGTCCAAAAAGAGAAAGATAAATTATTCGTCGTTTGTTTTCGTTCTCGATAAAAGGTAGTGTTCTAGTAGTGCTGCAGTCACCGCAAAGATCAGAAGTGTACAAAAAGTGTGCTGCACGTGGAAGGTTGTTTGTTTTGCTAATCTAAATCATTTGTGTCCTAGCTAATTCCCTTAAGAAATGGGTGGGGCCAATTTTTTAAGGGAAAATCCTTGGAGACGAGGTTTCCAGCTAATTCAGAGCCTTGTGATTCGTTTGCGATCTATTGGTCTTACAGTGGACCTCCAGGTTTTGTATCGTAGCTAACCTGACATTATTTTATTCTCTAAATTGCAGACGTTTAATCTTCAGAAAACTCTGGGATTCTACAGACCAGGTAGAAACATAGAGACGACTGAAGGCGGAATTCCTAAAGGTGGTATTAGCAATGTTACACCGACCGGATCCCAGTTGGCAATATTCTCAACGCCAGGGCCTGGCTTTCACATTTTGGAAAGCCACACGTCGTACTATGTCCACTTGCTGTTTGGTTTAAAGGATCGCAACATCGGAACTGTATTTTCAAACTTGGCCGCTTACACGTATAGAGGTTTCCTTGAACTAGAGAAAAACTGGCAACGTCTTGTAAAGGATATTGAAGAAGGAAGTTTGGATTCTGATTTAGAATTGGATGCTAAGATAAGAAGGTAAGAATTATACCCCACAGCGTATTGGGCTTTCAGGCTATTTAAAATATCTATTCTTTTGCGCCAAAATAGCTCTCAACCAGATCAGTTCAGTGTCTAGCAACAGAAAAGCAATAGCGAATAGATGGAAAAATGTTTAGCGAAGTTAGTTCAACCAGTTTATTGGAAAAGTTCTGAAAGACGAACGCACTGTTCCCAGGCTGTTTTCAGATGCACGGACTCAGTGTTCTTATTTCAATAGCGCCAGCGGTATTCTCCTCTTTTGCGTTGCAACCACGTTGTTTTTGCTCATCCATATTCCGACGAGTAGGGGAGGACCTTGTTAACGAGGTGGTACAAATCCTGTGAACTGTCTAAAGTTTATCAACATTATATCAAAACAGATCGTGATCAGTCAAACTGAAATAAATGCGTGGCATAATAATAGCCTAAGAATACTGCTAACGCCTTTCCAGCCGAGGCCCGTTGTATCTCGTATGATAAAAAAAGGTAAGGAGTTAAATTCATTCCTTCGATATTGACTGAAATTGTCAAATTGTGTTTTTGCATACTGAGATCTCTTTTGCCTATAAGCTAATATTATGAGGTGAAACTTTAGCCATTTTGGCTCTAGCTTACAACTCTAGACGCACTTGAGATTGAGATAAGTCGGCATGTTTGTTTTGTTTTACATTGTAAATTTTAAGTAGTAACCTTGATCGTGCTGACCATGAGATCTATATAGGTGGTCTTTTTGCGACTAATGACCTTTTTTAATCCAAAATATTGAGACCACTACCTAGGATATGTTTGTTTGGTTGTGAAGTGTAAACCAAACATTATTATCATCTCCTACATAAGGGGCATTTTCTCCTATATGAGGGGCATTTAGCTTTTTTTGCCACTTGTTCACTTTCCTACTTCGTACTCAGTTGAAAGGCCAGCCAAAAGCAATGCTCTAGCTGTTCTTTAAAGACTCGACCTAAGTTAGGAACATTGTAGGGGAAAGGAATTCGATCCTTCCGTCAACCACGCCTTCTAAAGGAAAGGTCTTCGCTCTATGTCGCCTTGTGTTAGCACACATACCTCTCGCATAGCTTTTAAT
The DNA here is from genome assembly GCA_964035525.1 of Porites cylindrica. Classification (NCBI taxonomy): domain Eukaryota; kingdom Metazoa; phylum Cnidaria; class Anthozoa; order Scleractinia; family Poritidae; genus Porites; species Porites cylindrica. Next base: position 50,066,105 of record OZ037777.1, on the reverse strand, counting down.
CAGGACGACTGGTACGAGGACAATAAAAGAGTCGAAATCAAGAGATCTTTGGTACTTACCATTTACATGGAAAAAAACAGAAATTCTGGTTGGAAAATCAAAGCGGCTTTCCGTGTGGAAAGCTTCAGAAAGTATGGGATGTGATTTGAGGCGATGCAGTTTTCCCTCTTGTTTAGTCTTTCAGCTGATTTGGATATTTATTTATTTATTTAGCTTCGCCTAACTAGAATACAATCTTTATACATGAATACATAAAAATTATTAGGCAGGGAGACCACTATAGCCTAACCAATTACCGTGGATCCCTCGTTAATAAAAAATAATAATAAATCGTTAAAAAAAAAACTTAATGACTAAAGCTACTGATATATAAGAAGAAAAGTCAAAAGGAAACAAAACAGAAGTTAAGATTGCTTGAAGCAGCACGTCAGCGGGCACAGGAGAGTCCTCGCTATGTTGCACCTAGGACAGATTGTTCTCCAGGTTCTGATGTCGTCAACGTCGTACAGGTCCAGAGCCTTATTCAGGGGCACCCAACGGCAATTTTCGGAAAATATCTGTTCGGGAAACGATTTGAGACTTAGAATCTTCGGAACATTTGTTGTAAAATTTCTTGCCTGCCTGCCTCTCCCAGGATTTTCGAACATCTAAGCAATGGTATAATTGCCCATTTTTAACAGATTTTTTACCCTAAAAAGGTCACTTAGAATTTTCGGGAACCTATTTTCTGGCTGAAATTTTCAAAAAGGCACGTTTGGATCCCCATAATGTTCGGATCACTAGACTTTCAGTTACGAAATCCGAACAGATGAAAAATTTTTAGGGGATAAAAATATGCCTATATCTACCGTTTTAAAAAAATGTGTTTAAAAATGTTATGTTTATAAAGGTGGTTTGAACTATATTCTCGTTGGGTGCCCTCGCCTATTGTAATATTGAAATAATGGATAGTACTTGGTAGCATGCCGTCCACCCACCACGTTCAATCTATAGTTTTATGTTTATGAACCAGATTTCCACCTGGGTGGTTTGTGCAAATGGTAAGCACTCTAGTGACGGTTAGTGCGCTCAATAACCTAATCAGGAAACAACGATGAAAACACGTGAACGGTAAAGAGTAATATATTGTTAACACTGACTGTGGTGCTGTTTCAGTGAGCTGAAAAGGTGTCTTGAACCCGACAAGAAACGCGCTGAAGAATTACGAAAAGAATTCCAGGCAGGATTTGATGGAATAGCATCAAGAATCTGGCCAAACTTAAGGATTATACTCTGCGTAACTACAGGTATGCTAGAAAATGTTGAAGGCTTTTGTCTCTATCAGATAAAAGAATAAAAGGGGACACGAGGATAGATCGCTTCTCGCCCGTCGCAGGCAAGCCTTAAGTCGTTTCAGAACACGACCATGAGCTCTGTCATTGGCGATATTTTACTTCATTTAATAACAATAATACTTATCATTTATATTGCCCAAATTAACATAAAAATATGGTCAAATGCGCATTACACAGATGAAGAATTAAAATTAATAAAATGTGTATACAATATGAATGCAAAACAACTTAAAATATAAGATAAACGCTGTAAGAATTCTGAGACGCTAAAGCAGGTTAAAAAGGCTTTTAAAAGGTTAAAAAATAAACGTTAAAAAGGTTTAAAAGTACGTTAAGGTAACTACATGTAAGTGATAAGCTATTTTAAAATAATAGTTCTTGAGTAAGTGAAGTTCTTAAATGTATTAAAGTTCTTTTCCTTCCTGATATGTAATGGAAGCCAGGTTGTTCCATACTTTCGGTGCACCGGTTGAAAACGCTCAGTCTCCCAGTGTTTTCTTTGTCATGATAGAAGGGGCGACTAGTACTATACATTTAAAAGCAAGTATCGCAATTCATCATTGCAATTTCCATCATTTCCAGTTCCTCATCAGAAACCTGGCTTAAAAATGATGCGATTACAACGTTTTGTCTTGCCTCTTTATTCAGGGCGACAAGAATTGTATGCAACAAGGCTGCGAGAAAAATACACAGGTGACGTGCCTATGTACTCTGCACTTTACACAAGTATTGAATCAGTCATTGGTGTCAATTTATGGCCAAAAGATAAGCCGACGTATCTTCCTGTGCTGTCAGCTGCCTTTTTTGAATTTGTTCCTGTTGAAAATTGTCATAAAGAACAAGCTAAGGTAGGTTTTCTCTGTACAGTAACCCGTAAAAAAAGTGCTTTTCACTTCTCCTCCATTTCAGCGCCACTCCACTTTTCAGCACCACTATCATCATAAACGAAATAGAAAAGGTGTCTCGTGATCGCACACTCACTCACTCCACCTCTTCATCTTGGCTGGGATGTAAGAGCGCGCCTTTGCGATCGCAGCATTCATGAATTGATCATGATCATGTGTAACATTATTAAAAGGCTGACTCCGAGAATATGCAAGATGAAGTGGATCCTGCATTCTGATGGGCTTTTCGGGAATTCCTGTTTTGTTCCCAGAAGATGCATAATTCACTCACTTCGTTCCAGTCCATGAAAAGGTACCAAAAAAACTCAGTTGGCAAATATCTAGCCACCTGAACCTTTTCGAACCTGCCTTCCCCTCCCCCGTCGCAATGTTGATGAGAAATGAATTTTGAACTCCTGTTTCCTTTCCAACCTTGTACAGGAGAACTGATTGTTTCAATATATATAGTATACGTGTGTTAATGTTTGTGTGAATTTGCCTAAAGTTGCCCGTTAAGTTTTTGCTTGAAAACGGGCATCGCGTGTGTTCAAGCCAGAGTAGCGGGAGAAAAAAGAGGGCAGCTACCATCGAGCCTGATGCTGGGAGATAGCACAGAAACAGACCTAACAGTGAGTGGGTGACTGGGAGCTCTGTGTCAAAAGTAGGAAAGTAGTGGGGAGGGGGCTTTTGACACTTTGATTGGAGTTTCTTTTTTTTTTTTTTAATATAATTTTACGTTTATTGACAAAACAAATATTACTGTTGCAAAATTTAAAACTAAAAAAAAGTATATAACGATATTACAGATTGGATCAAAATTACATAAAGACGAGAAAGAATAGTACAACAGTTGTAGTAATACGCACAATAACGTTAGACCTGCTAATTGACTGATTATTCTGGTAAGATGGATACTCACTAACTAGTTGAAGAAGGGGGATGTAGAAAGCAGTAAAAAAAGTCAAGGAATTTTGCCTGCGGGGTGGTCCAACCAAATCAATGCTCTGACTGATAATCATGATGAGAATAGCAGTGCTAGGTGCAGGAGTGATTGATTAGTGGTGGGTGTCATGGGTGTGGAGGGTGAGTTTTGAGTTCTTGAGTTTGGCTCTCAAGAGACCGATTGCATGCACCCTCTAACAAGTCCAGTCAGATAAACTGTCTATAAATCCCGGGGGGGTACTTAAGGAATTTCTGGGTGGGGATGTGCCGCTGGGACCCCGGAACCCTTAACCTATACCAGAGCTAGTTCAGCTAAATTTTGCTACCCTATACTAGAGTAAACTCCCCAAATCCTCCCTATCCTAGAGTAGCTGTTTCCCTAGTCAAGATAAAATCTTCAACCAACTGATCAGTTTCCTGAAAAATGATACCCTATTCTAGACCCAAATGCTTTGATTTATATACCCTATCCTAGAGTAAACTGCTTGAAAACCATACCCTTCACAGCGGCACATACCTATATAGCCCATATATGGCAGTACCCCCCCCCCCCCCCCGGGCTATAAGTGACTATACCGGACTGTGTACCTTGCCGTTGTTGGAGGTATTAGTTCCCGGTGACTTTAGCAAAGAATTTCCCTCCTTTGCTTGCCTTCATAGACTTGTTTAGCCGAAGATCTCGAAGTAAACTCTCTCTACGAGCTGGTTATAACCACGCCGGGTGGTCTTTACCGATACAGAATGGGGGATGTGGTGAGAGTCGCACGCTTCCACTACGAATCTCCTGTCTTGGAATTCCAGTACCGTAGAGGCACAGTTCTTCCTTGTCATATGACTGAGAAAATGGTCTACGACGCATTGTGTGAATCTGTTGAAAGTTTCAAAGAAATTAAACTGGTTGACTACACATGCGCAGGAAGTCTGCTATTTGATGGCATCTCCTCGGAGACTGGAACCAAGAAAGGACCAGAGCAGGCTCCTTTCCATATCGTGTTTGTAGAGCTGAGCGGTTTCTTGACAAAAGAAGAAACGTGTTTACTCCAAGAAAAGGTATAGTTAGCTGTACAGATTCGGGTGGATGGTTGGTTGTTTTTCGAGTAGAATCTCTTGTTTGAGGTTTGTGCGAAAGTTTGCGTTGGTCTTGGGAGCCGGCTCTTCTACAACTCTCCCTTGCGCATGCCCCCTTATAGTAGAGAGCCTGTAATCAAGCAGGTTGAAAAAGAAACTTGAGACCACACTTCCGATTGGCGTGCATCGCTGTAAAACGCCTTTTTGTAAACCAGGACAGGCGCGTCAGAACTGATTAATGCGAGCAAGTTACCGGTTACGGCCGTTGGTTTTGGTTTTAGTTGTGATTGGTTGAGCCGTGGCAAGAGATTTCTCAGTCAATTACAACTTCTTTCGAAACCCATAAGAAAAACCCTTTTTAAAAAAAGTTTCTTTTTTTCTTTTCCCCATTATATTCTTCTTTAAGGCATTGTTTACCTTAAAAAATAAGACGAAAATTCATTACTCATTTCACCAACAATTTTTGCTTTTCTTACTCAATGTTTCTCTATCCAATTTCTAGAACACTGTCATTTGCGCACGTTTTCATACAGTTATTTCCCTTGTTTTACAGCTTGAAGAGGCTCTTTGCAACCACAACAGTTCTTACCGCGATTTTCGAAAGAATGGTGAAGAGTCGCCTGTTTTCCTGTACCGAGTGAAACAAGGGACATTCGATCTCCTGATGAAGCATCTCATGGAAGCCAACCCTATGACGTCACCAATTCAGTTCAAAATCCCACGATTAATAAAAACCAAGGCTGCGGGAAAATTATTGCTTGAAAACTTGCATCCCCAGCAAGAACACATGAAGTAATTATCAAATTACAGTGGAAGCTCTCTTAAGCAGACGCCCTCGGGACGCGAAAAAGGTGTCGGTAACTAGGGCTGGCCGCTTACGAGAATGGTTCTCGTATTCGTCTACTAGAGGTGTAAGGGTTTGATGGACGCTACGGGAGCTTGCCCAGCTACAAATAAATATTTCAATTAACCTGGACATTCATTCAACGATGTTCGCCTCATTCCGCTTGAACTCAGTCACACGCAGCAAATGTGACTGAGTCAGAAAGGCTCGGGAGGTTTACTTAATATACAAATAGAAAACATTGTCTCCTCTAGGGAAAAAAGACGTGAAGAAGCTTGATGATATATGATAAAACCTAGTCTGCACCTACACCAATCACCATCTGTTTTTTTAATTTTCAAACCATTATTTGTAACGATCTTTCAGTTTCATTGTCATTTTTTTCGTAACCCCTGAAGAAGGTTTGAGTTCCAAACCGAAATATCGGGCAAATTTGTTGCGATATATTTTTGGTTTTATTATTTTGTTTACTTATTCCTCACTCTGCCGTAAGGATCATTTTGCCGATAAAAATATAGCCTGCGATCAACCTGCCCTTCTCTTTCACCGTCCGCCGACTTTCGTGCTTTTCCTGAAAAACAAATCACCTGATCGCGGGGCCGTCCTTGGAGAAGCCATCTTTGCTTGACCAAGTCATGTGACAGCGCAGGTTTTGCAAGGCCATGTGATAATAGTCACGGGATAATAGTCTAAATTATCACGAGATAAGAAATATCACGGGAATAACAAAATTATCACAGGACAAAAAAAGTTATCTCGGGATGCAAAATTATCACGTGATAAAAGAAGTTATTACGGGATAAAACAATTATCACGGGATAAAATTCTAATTGGTTAAAAAATCAAGCGAAAATCATATTAAAGGCATGTTTGAACTTGCTGGGGAAAGTTCCTAAAAAAATCTTATATCATGACCTTAATGTGTCTTTTTTTTTTTTTTTTTTTTCTGAAAAGAACATCATACAATAATAACCCTTCTTTACTTCTTCAGTTTGAATAAAAAATGGATTCCGAATCAAACTTTGTTTATTGCTAAATTTGCATTTTTGTTTGATTCCAGATTCCAGATTCGTTTTCCGTTATTCCTTGATTCCGTTTCGATGATTCCTTATTTTAGGGCTGCCCATATGGAAGACTGGGAATCATTTTGAGGGCAGAATCATTTCGGGGCTGTAACAATCATTACTGCAAATGTTCGATTGTTTCTTGTGCTAGTGGACTGAGTATTTTATAATGTAATCATCTTTGCCTGTTGTGTGGTGGTGTTAGTGTTGCGTGACTTGAATCTCATGTTAGGGATATTAGTAATCGCTTTTTGTTCTTTCACACAGAGGTCAGCGTTGAATCATTAACATCCACTACAATTATTTCGAGGCACGCAAATGTTAGGGAGCACCTTATTTCTGAAACTGAGATACGGTTAATCAACCGTCAGAAATGGCTCGAGTGACTTTTGTCAGAGTCTGTGGATTCATCTTGGTTCCACTGTTCTTAGCAGCGCTGCCACGTAAATTAACTGCTTTTCTCTTCGCGGCGATATTTGTTTTCTTGGCATGCATCATGATTTCCGCATGTGTTCACATTTTTAGCCAACACAGATCAAAATCTCACAATTTGCGAGGTCTGCTTCAGAATTATCTGGTTATAATGGCTTTGTGGATTTTCGGAGGGCGGATGAGGAAACGCTTTGATCGGGAGGCAGACGACTGTCGCAAAGTACAGGAAAAGTTTCTGTTGGAGATAATAAGCAGCAATCGAAACACTGTTTTTGGGCGAGAGTACAACTTTGAAAGCATACAGAGCAGTAAAGACTTCATGAATGTTGTTCCACTAACGACCAAGGCTTCTTACAAGGAATATGTTGGTAAGCCATACACATTTAACACACTAACTCTATTTAGTCCTAAATCTCCCCGGGGGAGGGCGGGCACTCCCTTATCTTACCTAAACAGGTAAGTTTTGCCCAGCGGGGTCTTGAGTCAATTGCGTTATTGATTGCTACAGGGTGTGAACATTGGCAGTGCTCCCCCGCCCCCACCCTCCTCCGGGAATTCATCTCCCCTTCACAGGTATGTTAAATGTATACCATTTACAACATTTACTGACCCTTTTCTTCACACTTGGCACGATTTGGAGATCAGCACACGAGAGACACTTCCAATTCAATTCAATTTATTTGCATTTCCAAGGCATTACAATATACCGGCCGATTACAATAATTCATCAGCAATGCACTGACCTTTTTAGGCAATGACTCAATAGAAAAAAAGTTGATGCGGTATAGTCATAGAGAAAAAAGGATATATGACAACAATAAATCCTTTACAATTCAAACATCTATAAAAACGCCATAGCTAAAAGGAGAATAATTAAGGATCACAATAATAGAGAAAAAGAAGTAACAGGAAGATTATAATTAATGCTGTTATTATTCTGCGTGTTTACTTTACCCTTCGTTCAAAGCTTTGACCCGTAAAGCGTCACGTTCAAAGATTGGAAAAACATAATCGCTAACGCGAATGGCTAACGACTTATTAGAGATGGATAGGGCAGGCACGGCCAGTAAAACTCGGAGAATTACAGGCGCGGATCCACACCGGTCAGATTTTTCATAATAAAGATATTTTTAATAAAGAAAAAACCTTTCCAAGTTGCAAGGCTTCATCCGAGTAAAATGGAACTGGCCAATACCCTGTCTGAATGACCCAGAATCCCAGGAAAAGGGGACTTAAGGGAGTTACAATCCAAAAGTTTTCCCGGGGGAGCATGCGCCCGGACTCCCCTAGAAGCTTCCGCCTTCGGCGGTCGTTCAGGAATTGGGTCAGTATTTATCCTAGATACGCGCCTGAATTAGGTGGCTGTTTTTTGACACCATGAATGCTGAGGGCGCTGCGTGGTTAACCCTTTAAGCCCCAATATCCACATACAAATTCTCCAAACTGATCTCCATACATTTCCTAAAAGAATAAGTTGAGAGAATTTAGCAGAAGATCAAAGCATTTTCTCTTAGGTGATCATTTTATTAACTTTCATAACCATTTCTCTTGGCAACACATGGACATTGTTAGTAACAATGTCCATGTGTTGCCAAGAGACTTAGGAGAAAATTAATGTTGGACACTATTGAGGCTTAAATAGTTAAACTTTCAAGAAGTCCGAACTGAACGAATCTCTGCTTAATAACACTAAACGCTTTTGGTCCTTCGTCAAATCCATGACAAAACAAAATCGCACACCTTCCTTTCTGAGAGACGGCCATTTATGGTTTTATTCTATTTGGATTTGGGGGCAAGATTTCAACTAAGACATTGTCCTGTCGCATTATAATATTTATTTATTCATTTTTTTCTATCTAACGTATTTTATATTTTCTTATATTTTTTTTATGTACATATTAATTAATAACATGAACGAATTCAACAAAGTAAAATAAAGTAATTTCTAAGTGTAACGAGAATTTACTTTTACAGACTCCCGATAACTCGAACCTTCTAGGGATATCGAAAAAAGCCCGAGTTATCGGGAGGTCGAAGCAATTAATAGCCTCTGAAATGTACCTAAAAGTACTTGTTGCTCTTTCATTATCCTTTCTCCATTTTAGAGTAAATATTTTGACCGTTAATTCCCAATTATCAGTCACGTGACGAAAATTTGAGCTTCTAAAATGTCTCATATTGCTAAGGCCATTAAGCTACATTTGTAGTTCAATTTTCAGGATCATTGATGGAAGCAAACCGTTCTAGATAGCATTTTACCTAAATATGCATATGCAGTCAAGCCTTAAGAGGCCTAAGTGACAGCTGTTTCGAAATTAAGTAAATTCAATTTTTCGGACTTCAGTACACGATTTTTTTCGTCTTGTTTTCTTCCGTCTTTTCGCGCTTAAAACATGGTCCGAGTTATCGAGGGTAAAATTGTATAGAAATGATCTGAAGGAAAACAAAAATTACTTCGAGTTAGCGGGAGGTTCGAGTTATGAAGGGTCGAGTTATCGAGGGTATAATTATAAAAAATGTATGAAGGAAATCCAACGGAAATCGACTTTGGCTCTAGTTAGCGAGGGTTCGAGTTATCGGGAGTCAAGAGTCAACTAACATCTATTAATCGTCCAAAATCAGTGGCCGATTCCTTAGAAACGGTACCAAACAGTCTGGATCTCCTAAGCGCAAGGACTTTTTGAATTTCCCTTGCATTGAAAATGACTTAAATCTTTGCTTCGATTTTAACGTATGAAGACAGGATCGCTAAAGGTGAAGATGGGGTGTTGACAAAAGAGAAGACCAGCAAACTGGCCGTGACGTCAGGAACCACAGGCTCCCCAAGTATGATACCTCGTGTTCAGAGTCAGGAGAAACCAATCCGTATTGCAGTAGCCGCACTGTCGAGTGCTATGTATTCTGCACGTCCTCAGGTAGACGAAAAAGGTTTGCTGTTATTGGCGAAAAGGGACCCCTACTTGAATAAGCGCCTATCCCTTAACCACACTAGCTAATGAGCGTTCCTCTCATGCCCAGCGGGGGTGAGTCCCTTAAAATTATGTACGATCTTTATACGTGCCACCCCCTAGGGGTATGGTTTTGGTCTGAAAGAGGATATGAATTATGTCCATGGTGGTCTGAAATAGGATCGAGAAAAGGTCGGTACAACCCTACTAAGAATTCCTAAGAGTACCCTTTCTCTGGGTGCTTTCTTTAATATTATTAAGATCAAGGTAAATATATCTAAAGGAAAATCTTTTCCTTTACTCATCACCTTTACAATTTCTTAAAATTTCTTAAAATGTGAGTATCCAGCGCAAACAAAGGAAAACACCTTCTTGTCCGTTCAGTTCCAGCCTGGAGTTTTGTCTCTCTTCAAGTGTTTGCCTTTTTTTTTTTTTGTGCATTATCCACTGTGTTCATTTTTGTCATATTACCACGCCATTTTTAAACGCCGCAAATTCTAAGTCTTACTAAGGGACCCCTTTGATTAAGCGCCTTCTTTGAATATGCACCCTCTTTCGCATGAACTTTAAATAGGCTCTCGCGCACTTATTTCATCAAACGCGCTAATTCAAGAGCCTTGTGATTCGATTGGTCTTACAGTGCACCTCCAGGTTATGTAGCTAGTGTAGCCAACCTGACATTACAATTTTATTCCTTAAATTGCAGACTTTTAATCTTCAGAAAACTCTGGTATTCTTTAGACGAAGTAGAAACGTAGAGGTAACTGAAGGCGGAATACTTAAAAGTGCTATAACCAATAACACACCAAGCGTATCTGAGTTGGCACGGTACTCGACCCCAGCCGCCGGCTTTCACATTTTCGAAAGCCACGCGTCGTACTATGTTCACTTGCTATTTGGTTTAAAGGATCGTAACATCGGAACTATATTTTCGTACTTGGCCGTGTACACATATAGAGGTTTTCTGGAACTAGAGAAAAACTGGCAACGTCTGGTGAAGGATATTGAAGAAGGAAGTTTGGACTCCGATCTAGAATTGGATTCTAAGACAAGAAGGTAAAAATTGTGTTGAAAGTACTCACGTTTGAGCCCTAAGCTTGCTAAGTGTATTAGAGTTTAAGGCAATTCCAGACCTTCAGATAAGGGGGAGCCCGGTCATCCAGACCCTGAGATAAGTGGGAGACCAGTCTCCAAAAATTTTTTTTCACCCCGTCAGTTTGGTCTAAAAATAAGGGGAGCGGGCCTTCCGGGCCCTTCCCCTGGATCCGCAACTGATTTATTGATTTGGGATTGGATCGAGTGATGGCGGCGTAAGAACGAAAAGTCTCTGTGTCGAAGAAATGGGATCCTTTAGTCCCTCTCCTCAACATTAATTGTTACTAAAAGACCTGCTTACTTTTGAGAGGGCATCGTTCTTCAAACATGATTTAGCGCTCTATTTGTTTCCTCGTTGTACTGCTTGCCACCGAAAACACCGAATGAGGAATAAAAGTGCCTGCGTTTGTAAACAGAGACGCATTATTGTGCCTCTTCTCATCACCGTGAAAAAAGGAGGATCAACACGTGATGGGGGAACTTTAATTGTTGTTTTACTATGGTGTTGTTTCAGTGAGCTGGATAGGTATCTTAAACCTGACAAGAAGAGAGCTGAAGAATTACGAAAAGAATTCCAGGCAGGATTTGATGGAATAGCATCAAGAATCTGGCCAAACTTAAGGATTATAAGGGGTAGGACTACAGGTATGGTAGCAAAGTGTCATGTTTTTGTCTTCATCAGATTAAAAAAAAAAAAGTGAACACCAGGATGCTACGAATCACTACGTATACTCGCTCGCCACAAGCAAAGAACGCACCCAAAAGCACTGTCATTGCTCAGTTTTCACTTGCTTCATTTCCAGATCCTCGTTGCAAACCTGACTTTTAAAAAATGATGCGATTTTAAGGAAATTTGTGTTTGCCAATGTTTTTTTCCTCCCTCGTTATTTAGGGCGACAAGAGTTGTATGCAAAGAGACTGCGAGAAAAATACACAGGTGATGTGCCTATGTACTCTTCTTTATACATAAGTTCTGAATCGATCATTGGTGTCAATTTATGGCCAAAAGATGAGCCGATGTATCTTCCTGTGCTGTCAGCCGCCTTTTTTGAATTTGTACCTGTTGAAAATTGCCATGAAGAACAAGCCAAGGTAAGTTTTCGTTGGACATTATGTCCAGATTGATTAGTCGCGAGGTTTTTCTTACACCCTCTCTTGCGGACGAGTCGCGCAAGCCATGTCATGATTGTACAGGCATATGTAAAAAAGAAACAAAAACTGCTTTTCATTTCTCATTCTTTTCAGCGCCGCTCACTTTATATACTTTTTCAGTCTCATCATGAGAAGGATAGCATCGCAGTGGAAGCATTTTTTTCTCCTATTTTTAACTCTTCATGACCACAGTCAACCATGAAAGTAAGTGACATTTCTTTAGGGGGGTGGTTATCCAGACCCTGGGAAAAGGGGAGGCAGTCTCAAAAAAATGTTTTTCGGCCCTTCGGGCCTCGGTTTGGTCTAAGGGCTTTTCTGCGTTGTTCCCGCAAGTTGTGTAATTCACGTTCACAGTGAAAAGCCACAGAACTGGAACTTGGCCAATACAAGCCAACCTTGCACGAGAGTCAATGGAAATTGTTTCAATATAGTATATGCGTATATATATTTGTGTGAATTTGCTAAAAGGTGCCTACTAAGTGTCAAGCCAGGGTAGCGGGCAAAAATAGAGGGGGCTGCCCCGGGACCCAATACCGGCAGATAGCCCAGGGACAGACCTAACAGTGGGTGGGTGGATGGGAGCTCTGGACCAAAGTACGGGGAGACTTTCGACACTTTGACAAGTTAGAAAGCAGCAGTGCAAAGTCAAGGAATTTTTCCTACGGGCTACCCCAGCCAGATAATTGCTCTATGTTGTTAATTGTACTTCACGAGGGAGGGGAGTGATTGAGTAATGATGAGTGGTCAGCACTATTGAACAAATATGTATGCCAAGTCAATAAAGGTTGTAGTGGGAGGTTAGGTTCTTGATTCTTGGACTTTGCTCTCTATAGACCGATTTTTGCAAATCCACTCAGACATATCTAGCCGAATATATGAAAACTGCACCAGCTAGCAACTCTAGGCCACATATCTTAACTTAATTTAAATAGAGTAAATATTTGTAAAGAAACTCCGCTCTCACCCACAAGCCCTCTAAGCTGAGTCTATTCTTGGTTTCTGGCCTGATTAGCAAAGAAATATTCAAGTCTATCAAAAGGAAACTCTTAACTTGGCCAACTCTAGCGGCTTTAAGGCTCTAGATGACAGAGGCAGCTCGAGACTTTAGCTAGCCCTAAGCAGAGAATTCAAGACCACATCGCCCTGACACGGCCTCGCAGCCCAGCAAATGGGTGAGGGGAATCCTTTTATTGGCCAATCGGCATGGCACATTTCAAAAATTTGGCATGACAAACTTAAAGCAGACACATGATCATTGAACCGATTATCCAAAGACTAACTGACAATATCACGCTTTTGCCGCACCCTCCCCCCGCTAAGGATTGACATGATATAACATTTGCGTCATTTTAAATTGGACTCGTTGAAATGCTTCTAGTAACCACTAACTTACAGCCCGGCGTCAGATAAAGGCTTTAAATCGGCCTTTAAATGATGTTTTATCGTTTTAAATTGCCAAGTAGTAGAATGAGTTGATTTTTTTGTAGCCTGGTTTTCAAAAATCCAGGTATATACATCCGTCTATAAATGGCTGTACCGGACTGTATACCTTGCCGTTGTTGAAGGTTTTCCAGATGGCTTTAATAAATAATTTTCCTCCTTTATTTTCATTCATAGACTTGTTTAGCCGAGGACCTTGAAGTAAACTCTCTCTACGAGCTAGTTATAACTACGCCGGGTGGTCTTTACCGATACAGAATGGGGGATGTGGTCAGAGTCGCACGCTTCCACTACAAATCTCCTGTGTTGGAATTCCAGTACCGTAAAGGCACGGTTCTTCCTTGTCATATGACTGAGAAAATGGTCTACGACGCATTGTGTGAATCTGTTGAAAGTTTCAAAGAAATTAAACTGGTTGACTACACATGCGCAGGAAGTCTGCTATTTGATGGCATCTCCTCGGAGACTGGAACCAAGAAAGGACCAGAGCAGGCTCCTTTCCATATCGTGTTTGTCGAGCTGAGCGGTTTCTTGACGAAAGAAGAAACGTGTTTACTCCAAGAAAAGGTATAGTAAACTGTACAGATTCGAGTGGATGGCTTTAGCGAGTAGGCTATCGTGTTAGACTTTTGTGCCGGAAGTTGTGTTGGCTTTTGGAAGTCCGCTGGTCTCGCTGCTACGCCGCTCCGTTGCGCCCTCACTAGGCTTTGATTGTGCTAGCATAATTTCGGCATAATTCGTCTTTACGAACATAATTTTCATATAGTTTCCGAAAAAAGCACTGCCAGCATAATTTGCACTTTTGGCTAGTTTTGCAGCACAAAATTGCCATTTATCGATCATGCAACCAATTTTTTTTTAAATTTTAATTGGTGCAACAAACAGATAACGTTTTATCATTAAAAAATGCCTTATCATGTTACCGTTTCTTATGAAACAAGTTAAATTTTCAAGCACTATACGAAGTGCTGAAAGATCGGTAACTTTCAATTAGTTTTAACATGGCAAATTGAATTTTTCAATCGACCTCAATAACTCGAATCCTCGCTATAAACTCCAACTGTTTTTCGTATCCCTTCAGAGTTCGAGTTACCGGGGTTCTATTGTAGTTCTTTCTAACAATAAAAATGATCAGTGTTTAATCCTGAGTGTGTTTTTTAGTATAAAAAATGATACTTGTATCATTCTCTCCAGTCTAAATCGTTTAAAATCTCTTTTGCACATGAAATTGCCGCACTTTATCCGTTAGTTCTCAAAAGAAATGAGAAAAGCACTGAATTATGAAAGCGAGTCTTCCGGAAGTCAACCAGTCCACCGGAAACTATTTCGGCATATTACGCATAGTTTCCAAAAATAACTTTTTGGTGATTAAGATATCACAGCCAACAGCCTTAGACTCCCTCTCTGTCCTATAATGATCTCTTGGGTAGTCGCTATGTTTAGACGAATGCCATCCATGGCCATACAGCGGACGTGGAGCTGGCACTTGTCACTAAGAAGTTTATAAAACAAAGGCGTTTTTTGCGACGCTAAGCTAATTTCAACTTCTTTCGAAACTCATAAGAAAAACGCTTTTAAAAAAATACGTTTATTTAGTTTTTTTATTAAGAAACTTCAAAGAGTCATGAATGCCAGCGTTCGATTGGTTTACTGCCCACCTAAGTATTGTCACGTCACTCCTTTGCTAAGAGAACTCCACTGGCTACCAGTGCGCTTGCGCGTATATTTTAAGATTCTCCTTGTTACATTTAAGATTCTTCACGGTGTTACGCCTAGCTATCTTAAGGATCTTGTCTCTGTCTTACCGGACTCACGTTACCAACTACGACGTAACAGTAATGGTATATTGTTAGAAAGACCTCGGCTAAGAAAGAAGAAGACTTTGGGAGATCGCGCGTTATCGATGGCTGCCCCCTTTTTATGGAACAGTCTTCCTCTGCCAATAAGACAGGAAACATCAATCGACTCTTTTAAACGCTCTGTTAAAGCATATTTATTTAAGAAGGCTTTTAGTTAGATTATTTATTTATTTATTTTTTTATTTATTTTTTAAATATTGTAATTTTACCGGGTAATTTTACTGGTTTTTAATTTAGTTATTAATAATATTGTAATGCGCTTTTGAGTATTTTTATATAAAAAGCGCAATATAAGTATTAAATATTATTATTATTATTATTATTAAATAGTTGAATTATTATTTTTAAATAGTTTTTATTTTTTTTATCAACTTTTTTATCCTTTTTATAATTGTTATTAGTAGTCTTTAGATAGTCATTTTACAACAATTCTCTTTCGTAGACAAGAAAAATGTACATAGGGTATATATTTTAATATTTCATATTCTTGAATCTGTAAATAGTCTATTTTTTTTTAAATCTATGAATAAAGTTTTGTTTTTATTATTATTATTATTATTACTATTATTATTATTATTATTATTATTATTATTATTATTATTATTATTATTATTTTACTAAATTCAAGCCGTATTCGTACCGTAGCCTGTTGTAGCAAGCGTTTCCGATCGAGCTATTGCGGAAATTTGGATCGAGAGGGAAAAAATGTTTGCTCTCGTCAGAACTTCTCGACGAACTTGCACGGAAACGCTTGAAACAAAGGCTAACTATTCAAAACAAAACCACTAAGATTTCGTCCTACGGTTCTCCATACATGGGAACGCGTAAAAAGTAAACTCATTTTTTTCCCACTTTTCTTTTTTCCCTTTTTTTTCTACCGTTTCTTCTTACCTTTCCCCATCTTTTCAAAATTTGTCTTCACTCTTCTTTTAGCCCTTTTTACGTGCAAAAAGAAGGTGAAAATTCATAGCTCATTCCTGACCACCAACTTTTACTTTAACTTCTTTCGGAATGTTTCTCTAGCCACTTTGTAAAACACTGTCATTTGCGCAAGTTTTCATATATTTATTCCCCTTGTTTTTCAGCTTGAAGAGGCTCTTTGCAACCACAACAGTTCTTACCGCGATTTTCGAAAGAATGGTGAAGAGTCGCCTGTTTTCCTGTACCGAGTGAAACAAGGGACATTCGATCTCCTGA
Organism: Porites cylindrica; assembly: GCA_964035525.1. Lineage (NCBI taxonomy): Eukaryota > Metazoa > Cnidaria > Anthozoa > Scleractinia > Poritidae > Porites > Porites cylindrica. The sequence continues at coordinate 50,049,846 of OZ037777.1, read as the reverse complement.
TGCAACATTTCATGGAAGCCAACCCTATGACGTCACCAGTTCAGTTCAAGATCCCACGGTTGATAAAAACCAAGGCCGCGGGAAAATTATTGCTTGAAAACTTGCATCCCCAGCATGAACACATGAAGTAATTATCAAATTCTCTCGTAATTTCATTATTTTGCACATCTACGAGAGATAGTTTAATTTTATGAGAGATAGTTAAATTGATACTAACTCAGGAAACATTCGATACGACGTCCCGCGTGTCACGAGTACAAACCTATTATTTTTTAGGAACTCCGTTGCAAGTAGAGGGGCTATTGTATGTATAGCTACTTTCTTAGCCTCCCACGCAGATGGGAATCGTATTTTCTCTGGGGCAGGAGGAGATGCAACTCCCCTAAAAACACGTGCCTGGGAGAATTCTACTTTCTACGCTATCAGACAAATAACTAGGCTGTTCCAGGCTCCAAGATAGTAATGTGAGATCGTAAAACTGATATGAAAAACGCGCAGGGGCAGAGGAGAGAGAAGGAAGGGGTCTCTCTTTAACCTTGGTTCTCTCACCTTTCCCCACCACTGCCCTCTTCCCCAGATCACGCGCGTCTTATTATGTTTGCTGGCTTGTTTTCGTGACCTCCCTACTATCTTAGCCTATTCAGGACCGCAAGATGGTGGGGAGAACGGATCGAGAAAAAAGTCACTTTTTTCGCTCGTCCACGCTGACCGAGAGCCTGGCACAGGCTACCAAATAACAAATTCAGGTACACAGCCTCCATTATTTGTTCACTTGTCTTTCAAATCAGGTTCATACTTGCAGTAAATTTAACCACGTTTTATTCTTTGAAATAAAATATAAAGTTTCCATATATTGTGTATGGTTTTTACAAAACACAACTTCTTAACTTACATAATACATCATAAATTTACCTGATATATAACTAGTATATTTATTAGAATTCAACAATTTGTTTCATAAAATAGAAATTATATTATTGTACTGCTTCAAGACCATAATTTTGTTGTTACATTTAACACCCAAATAAACAATTTTAAAGCAGTCATAAAAATTCTACATGGCACCATGCAAGAAGTTTATGGCAAAAACAAACAATATAGCTCTACATTCAATTGTCTCTTTACCTGAAAATGAATCCACCTTTAATGTGAAATCAATGTAACTTAATACACAGTAAAGCATTATTACAGCATGAATTTTTTAATTCTAAAAACAACAATGCACCGATACCGTGCACCGCAGACGAAACTAAACTCTAGTCAAGTCCGTCTGCGAAACAACGTTGAAATCTTTGTTCTGGTCCCCCAGCTGTGTACCAGGATTTGAGTACGTGCCATGATTGGCCTGTTAAAAATGTCATTGTCGATTTGCCAATCAAGATCAAAGGAAATTCAAAACGCTTTTCTTGTAATTCGTTGAGTCCATTGGGAGTCCAGGACAACGATCTCGTCGCTGCTTCGCAGACCTTAATAACCAAGGTTACGTGACGTCTGCGTCGCAAGCTATGCACAGATAGCAAAATCTGCGTTCTGCTTCTGACCTTTCAACTCGTTTTCTGAAAAACTAGACCTGTTTAAATTTAATTGCCTCTTTATCTGCAAACGAATCCACCCTTAATGTTACACATATGTAACTTAATACGCTGTAAAGCATTGTCAAATTATGTCTTTTTAGCTCATTTTCTGCAAAAACAACCCTATTACAATGGCTGCAACGGCAATAAACAAAGCCAACAGCACTGGATTAATGCCACGCCCTTCTTGCTTTGAACCTGCTCTGTTTTCTGGTGCTTCTTTCTTGGCCATGGTTGCAAAAGGACAGACTCCAGAAGTTTCTTTACCAGTCTCTTCAACAGCACTGTGAATCTCCTCAATCGTCAACTTTTTCTTCTGGGGTTGCTCTTCTTCGAAGCCAGCCAGAGTGTCGATCTCTTGAAACAGGTAGATGTTTAGCAGGAAGACATAATTCGCTTCGTTGACAATTTCATCTGCTTTCATTTTATCAAGGCGCAGTCCATCAAGGCAAGACCTGTACATCATCTTGAACTTCTTTGCATCAGGAATGTTCTCAAATACATAAAATTTCACCCCTTCGCCTGTGCTTGGAAGGTCCATTGCTTTAATTGCCATTTTACGGAGGATTTGCCCACCGGACAGATCACCAAGGTACCTGGTGTAATGATGAGCTATGAGTAGGGATGGATCTTTGTCTGCGACTTCATGGATTCTGTTCACATAGGATTTGGTGGCGTCAGACATGGGAACTTGTCTCCACTCTGATCCAAAATAAAATTCCATATCCTCTTCCAAGCTCTGAAGGCGACCAAGCTCATTTGGAAAATGAACAGCCTTGAACAGCTCATGGTCCTTGTGTTTTTCACTCTCTTCTTCAAGAGCTCTGAGAACAGGAGAACAAAAAGACCCAGAAGATTGATGTGACAACAGTTACTACACCCCCAAATAGGCCCAATGATGACAAGAAAACATTTCTTGCATTAAAATTAACTTTTTAGAAAAAATAAGGCATGAACCAACCAATCAAAAATATATACATCAGATGTGACCCGAATTACGTTTAAACTACATAAAATTGCTGATTTGTTTTTTTGTCTAATATTTTTACTGAACAAAACATTTCAAGTGCATGCAAGCTAAAAAGGCAAACAAAATTGAGGGCGACAATCAGTCATCATATCCAGTTATTTAGCATAAATTATTATTGAGCTACAGTCGCACCTCCGCTAAAGGCCACCTCTCTACAACACGGTTGTCACTAAGATTTCAAGTTGCCGGGTAAATACAACAAGTAGGTGGGGAATCAAACGGCTAGGGATTTCTTTTGGTTCTATTTTTCTTCTATTTTCCAATAAAAGAAGCCGGGGGTCACTCTCTTAGTAGCCGGGCAAAATCCCCGGCCCCCGGCTCTTAATGACAACCCTGCTACAATGGCCACTTTTTTTCGTCCCAGCGGACAAAAAATTCATACATTGACTCTTGTTTGAAACCTGTCTACAACGACCACCTCTTTACAATGATTACTTTCTTCTGTCCCCAAGGTGGCCGTGGTAGAGAGGTTCAACCGTACATGGGTATCTGCCACAGAATACAATAATGGTTTTTGAGGTACTTCAAGACCGTGGGACAATGCCTTAGCCCTTTAAGTCCCAATAGTGACCAACATCAATTTTCTCCTAACAATATCCATAGATTGTCAAGTGCAAAATCTATGAGAATTAATCAAGTGATCACAAAGAGAAAAATCTCTGATCTTTTACCAATTTTTCCCAACTGATTCTGTAAGGAAATGTATAGAGATCAGTTTGGAGAATTTGTTTGAGGATATTGGGGCTTAAAGGGTTAAGCGAAAGCAACCTTTTTGCAATGTTAATCAGGGGAAGGAGGGGTATACAGCCTGTCCCAAGTAAAACCAAACCTCTGGTTAAGTATGTCTGCAAGACAGCACCTAAATCTTTGTTCTAGGTCCCTTCCTGTGTACCAGGATTTGGGTAGGCACCATGATTGGCCTGTCAAAAAAGCTATTAATTAATTTACCAATAAGGTTAAAGGGGAAATTCGAAAAGCACTTCTGGTAGATCAAGGAGTCTGTTGGACGCCCAGAACAAGGATCCCCGCTCTGCTTCGCAGAAGTCACTAATTGAGGTTAGATCACGTCTGGGATGCAGGCTAGGGTGTGGGTGGGAACTTTGTATATCCTATACAGGGACATACCAGAGGACAGTGGGTAGATAATTAATACATTTTTCCAGCCACTTGGTCCTCAGAATACAGTATACACTGTGAACATATTATATGGCTACAATAGTACATGTGCTCTGATTGGCTGTTTTCTTGTAATGACCAGGCATTATTAGCTAGGTGTCCAAGGTATATACAATCTGTGTTTAACTTGCTAGTGGACATCCTTATGGACATTTATGTTATGGTCAATTGACAGCTGTCAAAAAGTGTATCCACTGACCAGTGTCACCTGAGTGTATTGTGGGCTTGAGTGTAAAACTCATTGAGTTGACATGTTTTTTTTTTAAGTTATCTGCTGACCAGTTGTTGGTTTTAATTGATCGCAGGCTCTGGTCCACAACGATTAAATGCCATATAATAAAAAACTTATTAACCTCGTCTTTTCGGTAATTACAGCAAAATCTCAGACCTCGGCCTGGATGTATTGACCTCACTATCGCCCGGTCAATACATCAAGGCCTCAGTAAGGCTGACAAGTATACATGTCAGCATGTGTATTCTCCAGTTTTTTGCACTGTTTTGTTACTGATGAGGAAAATTTGTTCAACAATCAATACCATTTAATTACCTATTAATATCACGGATGACAAATTACACTAACAATCTTGGTTTTTTTACTTGTTTATCGTATTGAGAACTCCACACACACCAAGAAGTTTAGAGCATAAATTTTGGCTTGAGTTCACAAGTTCTGAATTTTTCAGCAAGAGTGCTCTTTTGTGTGTTCAGGTTTTCTAAATGCCCCGACATCTTCATTCACAATATTTTGAAACTTCGACACCATCTTGGCACTGACATGTAAATGCAGAGAACGTTGCCATAGTAATTTTGTAATTCACAAGCAAAATTCTAAATTAACGCTGCAATTTCGCACCAAAATTAAGGAGTAATTTGCCACCCATGGTATTAGTATAGGTAATAGCATGATTTGTAGTGATATTTGGCATAAATACCACGAGTGATATTTTGAAATTGTTATACGTAATTTCACAAGCTGTTAGGCAAGTGAAATTTGAGAAAATTTTCAAATATCACAAATAGCATTTATTCCAAATATCATGTACAAATCATGCTATTATTTGTTTATACTACTGACCCGCAAAAGGTTTGTAATTTTCACATATAGGTATTTCAAATTAAGATGAAATACCACTACTCTAAGCCAATCAAATTGCAGAAATTTCTCATGCAGTAGTATAAAAGGGTTAATCTAATAGGCAACATGACAAACAGACAATTGAAATAAATGCAAAGACTTAATGAAAAGAACTAACCTGTACACAAAATAGAGATCAGCAAGGAGTTCCTTGTACCACTGTCTTTCAATTCTTCCTTTGGCAAATTCTTTAACAAAGTGCACACTCTCTGCTTCTCTATGCACTCTCTTTGTGCCTTTTTTGAGCTCCTTGGAAAGATGCATTGATGGCTCAGTTTTATCAATCTCTTCACTGACATCGTTAATGACATCTTCTAGGGAGGATTGTAGGATCTTGGTCCACCGCTGATCATCGAGCTTGTCAATCAAGGGTTTGCCGTCACTGCACACTGTCTTGAATGGACATCCCTCATCAGTCACAAACACTGGACACTCCCCAAGCTCATCTTTCAGAGACTGCGACACTTCATGAACATGCTTGAAAATGTCTAACAACTTGGCCCCATGAGATTCTTTGACGGAAAACTGAGGAAGACTAGCAAGCCTTTGATAAAGATCCCCAACATCTGAACTATCCTTGTAAGGACAGCCACTTTTGAACTCGGGACATTCTTTCAGGTCTTTTCCAACATCTTTCCTTCCAACCTTGGCAAATGGACATCCAGATTCAAATGCAGGGCAGGTTTCTTTCAAATCTGTTAGACCAACAGAATGGACTGAGGGTTTAACCTGCTGTGCTTTTATTTCTTCTGTTGGAAGAACTGACTCTGGAGGGTTTATAATGGCTTTCCCATTACTCTCCACACTTTTAAATGGACACCCATCCTTTTGGAGCAGTGGACACCCATCGGCTTTCTCATGGCCAACACTGTGAATAACTTTCATGGTCTGCATCAGAGCTTCTTTATGGTGACAGTCTTTCTCACCACTCGGCATCTGCGATAATTTGCTGTGGATTTCTTCCACTGATTTTGCATCCTTGAATGCACAACCATCTTTGAACTCAGGGCATTTCTTGATCTCTTCTAAAAGGGATTCATTATCCATCTTTGCAAATGGACATCCTTCTTTGAAAGCAGGACACTTCTCTTTCAACTTACTGATGTCAGTGACAGTCTGATTTTCCAGCACATCACTAGGTGGCTCTATCAGAGGCTTCCCTTCTTTGCTGGCATCCTTAAATGGGCAGCCTTCCTTTGTTTTGAAAACAGGGCACTCTCCAACTTTTTCTTCCAAACTTTTTGATTCAGAATGAATGGCCTTCAGTAAGCTTAATAACTGCTCGTGTGCTGGACCTGTATGATGTTTTGATTCCGGCATCTTGGATAGCTCCTCCAACATCTCCTTGACGTTGTCCATGTTTTTGAATGGGCATCCCTCTTTGAATTCAGGACATTTCTTGATTTCTTCCATGAAGATGTCTTGAGCAAGCTTAGAATAAGGACAGCCATCTTTAAAAGCAGGGCATTTTTCATGGACTGATTCTTTCTCATAAAATTCCATATTATTAAAAATCTAGCAAGGAGATAGATAAAAAAATTAGAAATTCAGAATTTTCAAAGAGAAGGGATAATAATTACACTGATGGGTAGGTGGGAAGTACGCTACATTTTTGTCACTCTGTCAAGCCTGGTCTTTGTGTAAGCTTTAGGGGAAGAATTAAGATTTATTTTACCAAACAGCAGCTGGTTAAGTCCCAAGGTAAGTGCCCAAAATAACAGCTGGTCAGTGGACAATGTACATCCAGAATGGTGACTTGACCGGCCAAAAAATTCCCTCACCAGTCTTGTTTACCGAACACTGCTTATGTGTTTGTCGTTATATGTTTGGCAGAAGTGTGCAACAAGTTAAACCAGCTATACAGGTTACAACCACCATAAAAAGTCACTTCAATCAAGTGAATCCCAGTTGTAAAAGGAAGATATTCGGGGGATTTCCATTGAGAAGCACTTGAACCAGGGGACATGGTACTGTTTAATTCCCCCATTCCTGGAGGAAATTGTTAAGCGTGGGATCCTTAACCCCACGGGGAGGCCGATGACATGTGCATAATAACAGCACACAGACCTATAAACAATCACACCTAATTTTGTAAGACATCAAGGTCGTAAAAGGAAAGGTCTCTCAAGGTCAGATTCGAATAGACCTTGTCACGGTTTTCGACGCCATCTTGACGAGTAGGAAAACGTGTGAGAAATTACAGTGTTTGTATGAGAATCTAATGTCGAATAATTTCCGTTAAAAGGCTGTTCTGAAAAAAATATCAATTGTAAACTAAAGCTACAAAGCAAAGGATTGTCCTAAAAAATTTGGGGGGACGTACCTGAGCTTAGATTTCTCCAGAGGCTTGGTTTAGATTTTCCACATAATTATTTGTCCGTAATTTTCCCGGGACTTTCTTACAGACAAATGTATAGAAAATTTAAAAAAGTGGTTCTAGGTCTTCTAGTGCATGTAACGCCCTCAATTTTTTTCAGTAAAATTCTTAGGAGAGAAGCTTTGGTTTACAAATCATATTTTTGTCAAAACAGCCGTTCTACGGAAATTATTCGACATTAGATGTTCATACAAACACTGTTATTTTTCACGCGTTTGCCTACTCGTAAAGATGGCGTACCCGTCGAAAACCGTGACAAGGTCTATTGGAACGAGCGCATCTTAGCATAAAAACTTGATGCATGGCGGGTAGCCTTTGGCTGGGTTCCTAGAGTTTTTTTAACAGAAGATACGCCCTCAACTCAATGATCAGCTGTCGGGTTGAAAAAACTATCACTACCTCACGAAGACGTTTAAGCGCATGAACCCGACAGCTGGATGTTAAACGAAGACCGCAGTTGAGCGAAATTTGGTTAATTTTCGTTACATACCCAGGCAAAATTAAAGACCAGCATAATCGTAGCGTTCGATTTGAAAAGCGCTGAGCATACCGAGCAAACGATTTGAGAAAGCGCTCCTGCCGCGAAGAATTCGAAATTAGCTTTATCAGACCAACACTGGCGAACAATGGCCAGAAACAAGCCACGAACGCAGTCTAGTGAAAGGACAAATTTAAAACAGAATAGCCGTCAGACAGAAAAGCGGAATTAAAAGAAAAAAGCGTTCTTCACAACCTGTGTGAAGAGGACAACCTATGGTAAAGTAATAACGAAAAATTTACCTGAAACTTCCAGAGAAAAGCTCCAAACGGTGCGGTGTTTACCGTGTTCGTCAGTTCTCTTGTAGGGCTCTCAAGGACCTCGTTGGGCCAATGTTGGCATACTATGTCGTAGCGATGTCTTATACTTGCCAAGCAAGTTCCAATCGGCCAATGATATCGTTGTATCCATCTCATGTGATTCCCTCGCGGGTTTCAGTTTCTGTAGCGTCATCGTTCCAGTAATAGTAAGCTATGTTCCGCGGTCATTGTGACATTGATTTCGCAACTGCGACATTGATTTCGCAATGCAACAATCTGTCACGTTGACTAGGCACCAAATTCTAATATACTCTATTTAAAATTTTTTTTTGCTTTTTTAGTGGTTTGCATGTATTTTGTCAATGTTGAGTTCTGTGCTTTTTTGTCTTTTATTTTGTGCTTGTTTGTTTTAATTTTATTCAATTTATTGATTTGTATTAAAAATTCAATAAAACTGAAAGACAAAAAAACAGTCAGGCCTGAAATACGACAAAACAAAAATAAAACCTCAGCACCCCAAATTTTTATCACGCATCAAAGCCCTTGTGCGCAGCCAATGCAGAGGTTCTAGTCGCACTATAAAAGCAAGAGCGGACGAAGCCTTCACCTGCCTAGGCTATGTCCAAGCTATACCGCAGGTAGCTCTGGCACGGAAAGGCTTCTGTTCACTCCATATAAGACCAGTGATTCCGGCGCGATTTCTGTAACAAGCGGAACTGTGCTGCGCCGATCTCGAACATGGAGCGTCACTCATCGGATATTCTGCTCTTTGCTGTGGTGTGAACAGGTTTTCAGACCATAGCGGAAGTGAATACGTAGGACCCATTGACCCGGAAGTAAATATTCAGAAGTGGAGATTGCTATTTAAGAGCACCAAGCCCTCTCGGCCACCGGGATTTCCGCGTGTCTACACGCAATTACTCTGCGTGCCTACACGCATGCCTACTCTAAACCGGTATGGTTTAGAGTAGGCAGACAAAACCTAAGGGATGGACCACTAGGAAAATGAACGGGGTAGGGAAAAAATCCATGCATAAAAGTTTCTCATGAAAAACTTCATACAGCCGGAACAGCCAGAAAAAAATACATTGACACTCAGAAAACGAAAAAAAAGAAATGAAAAGAAAAACATGCACACGTGGCGAACCACACCAAATAAACGTGCAAAGCAGAAACTTCCCAGCTCCCCACCCCTCCCCTCTTCACTGTTCTAATGGTCCGATCCGTCCCTGAACACAAGACTAAAGGTTTGCGGTTGGCGTTCACTGATTACTTTGTTAATTTATAATCAAGAGACTCTTGATCATTAGAGGATCTAGCCTACGTGGCAGGCGCAAAAAGGGGAAGGGGGAGGAGGGAAAGAAAAGTGCGATTAGGGACCCGCGCAGGGAAAGGGGCAGGGGAGCCAGCCCCCCCGCTCCCCCCCCCTCTCCCCCACTTTATAAAAAAGATAAATAAAATTAAGTACAGTGGAAACTCGATATGACGAAGGGTCAAGGGACTGGCAAAACATATTCGTTATAACGAGGTTCTTTAACTTATATCGAGGTTGTTTTTCATATTGCCTTATATTTTACCAAGAGCTATTACTGGAGTGAAAAAAAAAAATCGTTAAACAGAGGAATTCGCTATAGAAGTTCCACTGTAATATACAATTTCATATAAATAGTATCTTTGTTGGAATAAGAACCTTCCAGCATCTAAATTTATTATTGGTCCTTTTCGATCCCATCATTCTGATGTGTAGTAAGCCTCAAAACACTTATCTTCACAAAACTGCACTTAGTCCTAGACTTCTGCGTTTTCAAACCAGCAAGGCTATGTAGCATTTGCAACGATGCGGAATAGAATCCTTTTTGATGAAAGTTCTGAATACTACTCCAGGCCGACTACGGTTTCTTAAAACCAATTATATCGGGCTAATGATGTGGTTTCTGACGCATTTTGATGACACTAGACAAAATGAAGGGGTTACAGGAACCTCAAGTCTGCAAACTTCTACTAGTGGATCCTGCATGTGCAATCAGGCACAGCAGGAGAAAGGTACTTTTCAGCAGCGTGAAATTTATAAACATGACTCCGCTCAACAATGACTCAGTCAAGAAAGGTCCAGTATACCTGGCTGTTCTAAACAGCCATAAGGAAAGAACTGCCTAAATTTGCCCCCCCCCCCCCCCCCCAACCCCACCCCACTTCAAAGAGGTGTCCCGGCACTTTAAAAACTGCTCCGCGGGCCCTGTACTTCCTTGACACCCGAAACGTACATTTATGACTTTTTTTGGTAATTTGATAGTTAAGAATGATCATCAAAAAAAGCTATTACTATTTTTATTATTATTTTATTATCTAACTGCAAGTGTCGCGCTCTCCTAACGGTTTTTCCGTTCACCATATCTGGGACATTATGTTTTATGGTAGCAATGAAGTTAGACTAAAGTGTAAGCGAAATATGCACATATATATTACTAAGCTTCTTTTTTCTTCTCATACTGTTCCTAGAGAAGAAACATTAATACTTAGATGATTTCCTCATCCGAACTGCAAAAATTCCTGAGCATGCTCTTACAAGGACAAAAAAGGCCCTGTAAATAATCTGAAAACAAAAACTTGTAGGGAAGATTTGCCCAGCCGATACAAAAAAATTGATTTATGAGTAAAAACAGCGGAAATCGGTTGTTAGAGGTGACACCATGTTTTTGGTTACCAAGGCTGCTCTTGTTTTCCTGAAATATCCCATTGTCTTGAATATGGAAATTAAAGTAACAATGACGACTGTTTTTTCTGGGCCACTCATGAATTGGAATATATCCTTATAGTTAATTGCATCCGATATTCACAGAAGCAAGATTTCGGTTCAAGCTCAGGCAATCAGTGCTGCCAGTTTTCGGCTGAGTGACACCTTGAACTTTGAATTTTCAACTACAATCATACAACGCTTGTGATAGAGGTGAGATAGTTGTAAAGCAATCGCTGGGGCTTTTGTTGTTTCGTGCAAATCGACAGCGTTATATAAATTAGGCATTGCCTTTGCACTTTACCCTGCCAAAAAAAGAACAAGTCCTTCTTCAGTAGACTAATTACACAAGGACAATTTCTAGTTTATAGAACGAGTTAAACAAGACAAATAAAAACAAAAACAACATAAGGAGGTAATTATTCTGTATATTGAGAAGAAACACTTGAGTACACAAAGCGTTTCTTGCATACATTACAAGGAAATTCTAGTCTCTGGTTCTGATTAATGATCATTTTCTAAGTTAAAATTGCTTTGTTTTCGCTACTCGAAAAATATGAAGCACTTCCCTGTTGCTTTTATGATAATGGACGTGTTTTAAGAAAAATTTGTAAGCAAGCCAGCGTTTGCTCTATTTTTAGTTATGTGCAAACAAGTCAGTTTCTTGTAATTTTTATTATTGTTCTACTGGAAAGATTGCATGATTTAAAGAAAACAAAAAATTTTACGTCACGCACGTATCAGTTTTTTTTAACGACAAAATTGTCAATTTAATGGTATATGGGACAGTTCTAGCTATTTCTAGAGCCTATTTATAAAAATTAAGGAAAACCGACACGAACTGATTACTCGATCGTTTAGAACGGTTGACCATCTTTCTATTATCCATGATTTGACTTAGCCTCCTCCGCATGCAAAAAGCCATTTGCCATTTGCACATCCCCATAACAAACCTTGTTTGGCCTCCAAAATTTTGCATAAGGATTGTCTTCTATTTTTCTTGGGACGACTGTAATACCGAGGAGAAATGAAAAACAAAGGTTATGAAAAGCCTCTCAGTAAAGCGAGGCTAAGTGCGAAGCCATTGATTCGAAAATAATTTGTTATCCTCATGCAAATAAAACTCATTTTCGCAACAAAGGTTTCGCACTTAGCCTAGTTTTGAAAGCGAGAGTTTTTGGGACTCGGAAATGGCCTCAGGCTCCTAATTTGCAGTAGACTGCAAAACAGACCGTATTTTTGCGTATTCAAGTACGCGCTAGCAGTCAAACGAAAGGCCTGGAACGAAGCTGAAAACAGAGAGCGAGACAAGCGCCTTACGGGCGTGTAAGGCTCGTGCGCTTCGCGCTTAAGACTCTTACGCCACGCTTAACCGATTTCTTTACTGATTTTGAGAAAAAAAACGACTGTTTTGCAGTCTACTATTGTAGCGATTGCACTGACCGCGAGGAGCGGACTCCCCGTTCTTCCCCATTTTCCCACTCGCTCTCTAAAACAGGACAGTGAAACCTGCGTAGGAGGTAAGGTTTTGACTGAAAATAGCGGCAATTAAGCTTCTTATCTCTGACAACGACTGAGGGCGTGATCCTCTTAAGGAGAAACTAGAAGTACAGTGACTTAGGCCCATTTATATGGAAAAAAGGTTGTCTTAGAGGAACGAAAGCAACCAATTTTCAGCCGTTAAATAGTCAAATTTTATTTTCGTTTTTCGTCTACGGCTGAAACCAAAAACCGGTTTGGTGGGCTTAAGCGCACATGTTACCGTTCTCCATCCCCCCACCCCCCGCCCCCCTCCCCTTCCCCCGCACACTACTTTAATGGCACGTAACCAATGATATTTCCTTAAATAAATTGGGAATCTGCTGGTTGTTTTTATTTCAGGCCGGGACTTTCATTTAGACGCCAAACACAGATTCTGACAGGAAAAATAATATCGTAAGCGGCGAGTAGGGATGTGCCTGTTCGCGTTGTTAACATCGAGATGGAAAAGGAACCAGATGAGGCAAGCGAACAAGAAAAAGCACGACACTGAAGACGACTCCAAGTTAACGTCGATCACTCCAGAAGTTGCAAAAGAACCCAGAGAAAATAATGCCATTGAAAGACCACAAGAGAAAACTGCTTAAACAGCTTAAAGACTTGCTTACAAAAGAAACTCCTTCTTTGTTATTCAGTGTTAATTTCAAAGTAACTAATTATATGGTGAAGGATTGATAGGTAAGAACTAAATGAAGGAGTAATACTATAATTGTTTAGCAGGGCTTGAGACCCAATTAGAGATCTGGAAAGTGTAACACTGATTTCGCATGGGCTTAACTGTATTCTTTCTCAGTCGTAACACCAATTTTTTTTTTTTTTTTTTTTTTTCATTTCACTTTTTATCGGTATCACGAAAGCTTCGAAACAATATAAATTAGGATCATGACAAACTTCATCCTCAGAACGTTTCCCTTTTTTTCGCTCCTGGGGACGAGGTTAATGGAAGAATTTTGTTATTGTAAATTTTTTCTTAACAGGACGTCTTTTTGTAGAGATTGTTGTCCGTATTTAATATCAACATTAAATTAACAAAATTGCCCTTCATTGTCCAGTATGCAATAATTCAAGACATGCGGACATTGCTTATGTTTTATCCAGCAGAGGACGCCTCTTATTTATTTTCTCCGATGGACAACTGATAATGCAGTGTAGTTTTCATTGTGGCGCACAGATGAGGATAAGAACAAATAATTGAAATCTAGTCATTAACAAGGCTAAGAATCCCAAGTAAGCTTGGCCGAGGATTTGAAAACGCGGACTACTTGCGGTTAAGCGGAAATTGAACTCGGGACTACCGGCGGCTAGGGCGGGGATTGAACTCAAGGTTTCTGGGAAACTGCCCACCTACCCCTCCCCTAAACTAACATAAACACATAATTCTCACTTTGGGCAAAATAATGGGTTAGGGGAGGGGTAGGTGGGCAGTTTCCCAGAAACTAAATTGATCCGATTCAAGAGCCATAATAGGACTATTATGGCTCTTGTCCGATTACAATTCCATTGCTCTAACCGCCCGGCTTCCCTTCCTCCTAACGGAGGATCTGAAGACGAGATTTCGAATTTTCCGCCCCAATTAAGCAAGAAACGCTCAAAGCAGTCCCTCTCATATCGAACTTTTTTTCTTAGTCTGCCGACCAAAATGCGCGAGAGAAAAAGAATGCTCGGTCTCGCGAGACTCGAGGTGTGCAAAACAGTGCTAAAGGGAAAGGCATGAAAAAAGCAGCGTAAGTGTTTCACATCACTAACTTAAAAAATTGCTAAATTAGAGTCGGTCTACGTTCGGTCTAGTCATGCAGTCTAGTAACACAACGTTTTAGGGACTCAGTACCAAACCAATGCTATGCATGAATACTTTATCTCTTTCCGCTGCTAGAAGTAGGGAAACAAAACAAGTAAAAGATCGAATTGATACAGAGAACGTTTTGAGCTTGTGCGCGACTCTGGGTTGATGTTGTGATAATGGAACTATTTTGGGACTGCCTCCCTCCTCGAGCGCCGCTTCGTTTTTCGCACACGGGCGAGCGCGAAACGTGAGTGACTGGTAACGAAGGGCAAGGGACCGTAGGATAGACCGCCTAGCAAGCGTTTCCGCTCGAGTTATTGCGCGAAAACTTGTAGAGGGAGAGAGAGAAAGCAAAATTTTTTTTTTTTTTTGCTCTGTTTCCAGTTTTCGCGCATTAACTCGAGCGGAAACGTTTGCCACGCAGGCTAACCATAGGAAGTAGAAAGAGGAGAGACGTTTTGTCCTTCCCGCCTTCCGTAGCACGCAAATCTTCATCGAGAGAGAGACGCCTGGATTCGAGGCACTTCTGGGAGGTTGCACAGAAGTGGAAAAAGGCCTTCCCCATACAGTTCCACAACACAACACTGACTATGATCAGTAGGTCAGGACTCTCGTCTCGGCATTTAATTTAGAAAAACTTTTCTTAGCCTGCGAATACAGAAGTCTCTCGTCGCTCCTAAGACTGCAAAACAGTCGCTTTTTTCTCAAAATCGGTTTTGCGAGGTACGAAGCGCCGGCCTGATACTTTGGCGCGAAGAGCGTGGGGCCTCATGTGCCCACGGGTATTTTTTGCGTCTCAACCTCATTCTCCGTTTTCACCCTCACTCCAGTCCTTTCGCTTGACTTTTCGCGTGCGCGTTCTTAACCTAGGCAAAAATTAATGCGGGCTGTTTTCAGCTGTGTTTTGCAGTCTACTCGCTCCTTGCTGCTAAGGATGTTTCACGAAAAATCTCTAGCAGCAAGGAGCGAAGGGAGAAGGCTGTATTGGCAGGTTAAACTTTTCTCAGTTTGCTGAGCGGGTCCATGGCTCCTTTTCGGCATATCTAGCGACAAAGCAGGAAAAAATATATAGATTTCCTAACTCCAGATCGAGGAGTTTGAACACGGTCCGAAGTGCATCTTGGTAGGACTAATCAATAGTTTAACCAAACATGTTGATATGTAAGATTGCGGCAAGAGATCATCGCACTAATTTCAACAACCTCGCACGAAAACAAAAAATTTCACCCTTGTTGTTAAGAAATACTTTGAACATTAAACGTGAAAATTTTTATTTGCGTGGTTGGGTTTAGTCACGGATCCATGAATAAACAGTCAAAAAAGGACTGAACTGTAAAAAAAAAAAAAATTGGTTAACATGTGACACTCTCGTATTGTACCTCGGAAAAATTAAAAAAAAAATAATCGCAGTTTTCTTTCATTCCAAGTATTTGCTTGCGATCTACGTTGGTGTTAATTGCAGGCCGAGCAGTTCGTGAGAAGCAGCATTGTCCCTCTGAAGGTTCTTATTTCCAAGGGAGGGGGGGATTCTTAGCCTGTAAAAACAGCATTCTGTCCTCGCCCCTCTCTGCTTGGGACGTTTCGCCAGGAGAGAAGTCTGCGCCTCAGCGACAGAAATTCCATACTAATGACGTAAAATCTGTCCTGAATCTGGTCAGGAGCTCTGATTGGTCGACGTGGTAGTTATATAGTTTTAGCTATTGTTTACAAACAACAGACAAAAGACAAAGGTCCAAATGAAAATGTGATGAATCTACTACAAAAAGGTCAATATTCGTGGAATATAGCCGAAGTAGCATTTAAGTTTTGCTGGAGCTCGTTCGCAGAGGAACACAAAACTTTATCATAATCGACCAGAAGAATCCAAAAATCGAACAAATTTTCATTTGGGACCCCATGACTATCGGATTTATTATGTAAACATTGATTTACGTCATCAGTATGGAATTTCTGTCGTTGAGGCGCAGACCTTCCTCTTGGCGAAACGTTCCCTCGGCGAGAAGCAAGAAGAGACTGCTGTTTTCGCAGGCTAGGGAATTCTGGTCAAAGGCCTTGTTTTTTAAAAAGCCTCAAAAATCTCTACTATAACCCACGAGACGCTGATTAAGATATTATTTGATTCAAAATTAACAAACAACAGAATTTCTACGGCACATTATTTTCCAACACCATTTATTTTCTATTGTTCAGCTCACTAGGCATT
>OZ037777.1:50013497-50023497 GCA_964035525.1 Porites cylindrica | reverse complement strand
AAGTCCGATTGGTCGACGTGATTGTTTAAAATTGTTTTACCTATATTGTTAACGAACGACAGACAAAAGACAAAGGTCAAATGTGAATGCAATCATTGTATAGTCAAACCTTCCTTAAGCGACCACCCAAAATGCAAAGACTGAGTGGTCGCTTACGGGAGGTGGTCGTTGACAAGAATCGAACCACAGTGGGTCTCTTCCGAGATGTCCAGGCACATCTGCTTAGTGGAAGATAATTTGTTGCATGCAATGTCTAAATTAGGATATGTGTAGTTCTATGCTGCCACTAAAGTTTTTAGTATATTCTAAGTAACATAGTGCACTCAGCGAAAATAGAGATCAGAGAATGTATCCAGTGGTCGCTTACAAGGGGTTAAAAACAATGGAAAGTCATTAACCGTCAGGCCCAAAACGTGGTCGCGGTCGCTTACAGGAGGTGGTCGTTTACTAGAGGTTCCAATTGTAAGGCTTTGACTGGGAAAGTTTTGGTGTTTTGGATTGGTGGTCGCACATGGAGGTTCGACTGTACTAGGGAAAAAAAGTCAATATTCGTGGAATGCAGAAGAAGAATTGCTGGAACTCGTTCTCAGAACACAAAACTTTACCATAATCGACCAGGAGAATCCAAAAATCGAACAAATTTTCGTTGGGGACCACATGACTACCGGATATATTATGTTAACATACTAACATTGATTTAGGTCATCAGAATGGAATTTTTGTCGCTGACGCGCAGATATCCCTCCTGGCGAAACGTCCCTAACGGCGAGGAAAGAAGAGACACTGCTGTTTTCTCAAGCTAGGGAGTTCTGGTCAAAAGCCTTGTTTTTAAAAAAGCCTCAAAAATCTCTACTATAAACCTCAAGACGCTGATCAAGATATTTGTCAAAGTAACAAACAACAGAATTTCTACTGCACATTATTTTTTAACACCTTTATTTTCTATCGTTCAGCTGACTCGGCATTCATACAATTCTACATGCGAGTCTAACACAAGGTTTCATTTGCTTCTGGCAAACAATATACCACGTGGTGGAATACCAAGGGGTGTTACACACTTAGCTATGGGCAGCAGCATTTGTTGGTTGACACCGGACAAAAGTAGTTCTTAGAGCAATCTCTAAGACCCCATGGGCATGGCGTAAATTTCCAGTGGCAATTGGCCTTGTTCGACGGATGTTCCCAACAGTACTCTGTAAAGAATAAATTATTATTATTATTACTATTATTATTATTATTATTATTACACAGATGCGTCAGAGGTTCTAGATATCCATTCAAATCACGTGAGGTCTCAGAAGACTTCACTTTCGCTGTAGCTGGTCTACATCTGCACTCATAATTTTAGGCATAGATTTTTGATAGTTTTTTTCTTAGTAATGCTTGATTTTTCTTTTCTCACTTTTAAATTATTCACAATTGTAAATAGTTCTCTATCATGGACATATATTTAGCTTTTAATTTGTAAACAATACGATATAGTTTAAAATTGTAAATATTACTTATTGTTCTGATACTTAAATAAAGATTGGTTCATTATTTTATTATTATTATTATTATTATTATTATTATATTCATAACTGTAACAAAATTTTCAAATCTGATTGGCTATCAACTGCCCTAATTTCAGCCTACTAATAGGACAGTACGCGCCATCACGAGCCGCTTAATTAAATGGCTTTTTTACACTGGTAGCAAAAAAAAATCTTGGAATTTCTTGTGTTTTGATTTTTAAAAAGAGCCTTATATATCACAAATTTTGTTAAAGTTATGATTAGTTGGTAACAGAACTTCGTGTCGTCCAATTCGGTCTGTAATGATACTCGGGATTAAGCAAATCGGACTCCCGCGATTTTCGTAATCACTCGAATGATTACAGACCGAATTGGACTCTACTCAGTCCCGTTACCATTACTTATTATCCTCCGGGCGTAGAAAGTGGAATATCCTAGCCTTTCGCTAGCCTGCGTATCACGCGACTTTTGGTCTGTTTTTTCTTGTGGTTCGAAAAGCAGGCGCGGATCCACAACGGTTTCCACCGTTTTACGGAAATCGGGTCATATTTTTCATAATTAATATATTTTTAATAATAAAAGCACTTTCCAAGTTACCATCTGGCCAACATTCTGTCTGAATGACTAGGAAACCCAGGAAAGGGGACTTTAAGGAGTAAAAATCCAATTTTTTTTTCCTGGGGGAGCGTGCTCCCGGACCCCGCTAGAAGCTTGCGCCTTTGGCGCTCGTTTAGGAAATCGGTCAGTATTTATCCTAAATCCGCGCCTGTAAAGTAAGAGCCAGAGCCGTGCGAAAGATAAACAGATGTCCAACAAGAAAAGGGTGGGGAGGAGGGCGGGGGCAAGAGGAAAAAAGCAGCTAGTTCTCCCTGGCCTCTTTCTCTCGCCCCACCCCCATAGTTTTCTAGTTCGGGTTTCAAGTAACGGGGATGATCGAATGGGGGCAAAAATTGAAACCCAAAAAAGTCCCTGGACCAAAAAGCCCCAAAATATCTAATGCGGAATTTCCGAGCCTTGACCAGTTTGGATGTACTTTTTTCGCAGAACTACGCGGCCGAGATACGCGGGCACTAACACGAATCTTCAGTTATTTCAAATACCCCTTAAAAAGCCGTACTTGAATCAAACTGCCCAAAAATATACTCGCCAAATTTTCCTACCCAAAAAAGATCCCTGAATTGAAAGTTTCAAACCCCAACAAATCCTTCGATCATCACCGTCACTTGAAATCCGGTGTACGCCTCCTGAGCGCTAGACCTCTTACTTTAATTACGAACGGCGAACGAAAAACACACGCGTACTCGAGAAAGCCTCTGCATTAATCGGTTGAGATCTTCTTTAAGCATGCCCTGCACGTCGTTAAGATACAGTTTCGAAATTAGGCTTAAAAGCCGTACGCTAGGTACAGCGGGCTCAGCTAAGTCCTACGTTGCAAGCGTTTTAACCAGAGAAAACAAGAAAGACTAGTCTAGAAGTTCAAGCTACTGCAGCGGCTTCAAAGGTTTGACGCGATTGAGACAGAGCCCTCCATCAAGAAGAAGAATTTAAGCCTCTGCTTGCAAGGTAGAAGAGGAAGGAAAAACGGCTATTTTGGAGATTAAGAGACTCTTAAGAGTCCTGAGCATGCGTGGCAGGCCTCGCTAAAGGGGTGGGAGACGAAGGGGGAAAGGGAGGGGTTATTTCCCTTTCACGCTCCCCCGCCCCTCTCCTTCCCTCCCCTTTTTTGCACCGGCCACGCCGGGCCAGAAAAGCGCTCACGGGCACGTTACTACGGTGGTCCAAAATACGAGACAATAAAGTGCTAATTTTTTCTAACATTCTCACTTCTCGTGGTGGTTATATGTTAGTAACTTGTTACGTTCTGCTTGCGAAAAAGTCGGGAACAGTACCGCAAATGATCCCTAATTTCAAAGGAGGATTTAGGGGTGGGCCGAGAGACTGAGGGGCCGAGGAGGCCGCGGTCACCCCTTTTTCTTTGAAATTTTGTATTATTGTTATAGAATTGTCAGAAAAATAAAAAGTGTCTCTTCAGATGACAAGTGGGCAAGTGTCCCAGCCACCCCTTTCTGAATTTTCTGGATCCGTCCCTGAATTTCAACCAAAAATGATCCCGTGAAAAGCTTGGATAGTGCATGATGCTGAGTACTTGAGCAACGCATTTATCGAGTGGATGTTTCTCTAAAAAATCTATTTGTGAAGCAAAATTTATGCAGTTCAGTACTTCTTCTGGCTAAATCTATATATTGAAGGAATTGGCGAACATAATACAAACTTGGCTTAGGTGTCGGCGGGGGGGTCGGCCCAGATGGTGGCACAGACGGCGGCCCAGACTTCGGGCAACAGCATTTGTTGGTTGACAACGAACAAGTAAATTTCTTAGAGCAATCTTCAAGATGTGCTGGGCAGGGTTCAGGTTTGTAATAGCAGTTGGCACCCGAAGAATCAAAACAGGACCCTGTAAAAAATAGATTAATACTATTATTATGATGTATATCACTCTCAACTGGTAGCCAGTTCCCGGTAAAGGTCACATCCTGCAACTTTATTATTATTATTTAAATAAATTTTTATTCCCACTGACGATATAATTATAAGTTATTTTGGAGATTAAGAGACTCTTAAGAGCCCTAGCCTGAGCATGCGTGGCAGGCCTCGCTGAAGGGGTGGGAGACGAAGGGGGAAAGGGAGGGGTTATTACCCTCTCACGCTTCCCCACCCCCCTTCTTCCTTCCCCTTTTTGCACTCGCCACGCATGGCCAGAAAAGCGCTTGAGATGGCTTTCTTACGGGCACGTTACTAGGGTGGTCCAAAATACGAGACAAAAGTGCTAATTGTTTTTTAACATTATCACTTCTCGTGGTGGTTATAAGTTAGTAACGTGTTACGTTTTGCTTGCGAAAAAGCCGGAAACAGTACCGCAAATGATCCCTAATTTCAAGGGCGAATTTAGGAGTGGGCCGAGGGGCCGAGGAGCCGAGTAGGCCGCGGCCACCCCTTTTTCTTTGAAATTGTGTATTATTGTTATAGAATTTTCAGAAAAATAAAAAGTATCTCTTCAGATGACAAGTGGGCAAGTGTCCCAGCCACCCCTTTCCGGAATTTTCTGGATCCGCCCCTGAATTTCAACCAAAAATGATCCCGTGAAAAGCTTGGATAGTGCATGATGCTGAGCCTTGAGCAACGCATTTATCGAGTGAATGTTTCTCTAAAAAATCTGTTTGTGAAGAAAAATTTATGCAGTTCAATGCGTCTTCTGGCTAAATCTATATATTAAAGAAATTGGCGAACATAATACAAACTTAGTTTAGGTCGGGTCGGCCCAGATGGTGGCACAGACGGCGGCCCAGACTTCGGGCAACAGCATTTGTTGGTTGACAACGAACAAGTAAATTTGTTAGAGCAATCTTCAAGATGTGCTGGGCAGGGTTCAGGTTTATAATAGCAGTTGGCACCCGACAATTCAAAACAGGACTCTGTAAAAAATAGATTAATACTATTATTATGATGTATATACTCTCACTTTTCAACTGGTAGCCAGTTCCCGGTAAAGGTCACATCCTACAACTTTACTATTGTTATTATTATTATCATCATCATCATCATCGTCATCATCATCATCATTATAATGTAAATGTTTTACAATCATTTAGACTGGAAGTTTTCAGAGAGAACGCTGGGAAGGAGAATGTCTTGGAGCGGTTCCTGCTTGGAGTTTGTGTTTTATCAGGCTTAAAAAAATATTCGCCCGCATCTCGTACTTTGCACGTCATAAAACACTTCAACTCGTTAATTAAACATTGCATCTGTTGAACTTACTTGTTGCATGGCCAATAGCCAAAAGACTTAGAAGAACAAGAAATAAAGGAGTCATCTTCCTGTCTATTTTGACGACAAAATGATTTTCAACAAAACTGAAAGAAAACAAAGTATGCAACATTATTGCCAACGATCGAGCAAACGAGGCGTGCGAGGTGGCAGCATTATAGAACTGCGCGAGGTATTGCTGTAGGTAGAAAAATTCTCGTTCGTACTGCAAAAGTGTAAAAGTGTAATGTAAGGTGTAGACTCCCTAGAGACTTTGGTTTGGGCCAATCACAAGGCCGGAACTATCACTTGTGAACCGACTAGAGCCAATATGGCGTCACCATTTTTAGCCAATCAGGAGGCGATATTTCGTGCACGATTGACGATAAGTACAAGGGTTGGAAAGAGTTGTGCGAGTGTTTTTTTTTTGTTGTTTTTTTTGTTTTTTTTTTTTCTTTTGAGTAGGTAAGTTGTTTTCATTTTTCGCTTTAAAAATTTGTGTTCGTGAAACTGTGAATAATTGCAGTCTCAGACTAAGAGTATTTGAAGAAGGTGTGATACGAATATCTGAGAGAAATGATATACAATACCAAGAGTTATGGTTCTTGATAATACTCATCCAAACAGCTGATCCACAAATCTAGTCAAAGTAATTTGAATGTGGAACGCCGAACGCAGAACGCCTATCCGTATGCCCGGATTCACCGGCTACGCTACGCCGTGTGGACGGAAGCCGTATCCGCAAAGAAAAATTAGGGGATTAAAAAAATATCCGGATACGTGTGGAGGAGGCCTAAGTACCATGTGACTTTATTTACTTCTCGTGTATAGCGAAGGTTTATAATTAATTTTTGTCGCAAGTGCAGCACGCGGATTGCGCGTGAATCAAGCGGCCTGCATAACCGGGTGAAGAAATTTGTTCCAATAGCTTCAAAATAAAAGTGAAAATCAAGATAAAAGAGCATTTGTCAGTGCATCTCACTTCGCAAACGAGTTCACTGCTTAGGTCGCTTAGATTTGTCTGTTTGTGGGAAGTGCATTTCATTTCGGCTTTTAACCGTCCAAACCTTGCTTTTCCCAGAAATCTGTAACTTTGAATTATGATGTTCATGTAGTTGCGGGGTTCTATTGTATGCTTTTAAATACACATTTCAAAATCAAATAAGACAATGAAACAAAAGATAGAAGAAGGAGACAAGAGAGAAAAAGTAGGAGTCCCCACGACTGGCTTAACTGAGCAGGGGATGGTTTCATTGTTTTCATGTTTTCTGATTGTTTCTCCTTTCCTAAATCATATTGTTGAATTTAAACTTGTTCTAGCGTGGGAAAAGGACTGAATGGTGACTAAAAAATGTAAATTGCATGAATAACGCTTTGATATTTCTTTCTTTTCAATAAAACAGAATTTTTTCTGAATATCAAAGTTAAACTAAATTGAGAAGACTGAATAGGAATACTTTACCTCAAAGGGCTACACGGAGCTACACGGCAACCTTCCCTGGTGGTGTCGAGGTGGATCACTGATTAGTAATGTTTACGAAGCCTTTTTTATCCTGGTTAGCAAGGCGTGGTTAAAGAACGGATCATGCAGCACGTTTCAGTCATCTAAGCGGGTCAATTTGAACAATATCTGCAATATTTCCGTATCACGTCCATAATTATAGTAAACACTTAAAGGACGCGCATAAATTTTCGCATCTGTTACATCAAACACTCTTTTGAACTGTCGACTACGTACAGGCACAACAAATGGCTGAACACAGAACATAAAATCGGTGAACGTAACTCGTAAAAGCGTCTAATTTTCCAAGTTATCATTCAAAGCTGGTAGTCTCAATTACTACTGTGAGATTGCCCGCTTGATGAAATTTTTTTGTAAGTGGTCATCAAGTGCTTTGAAAAAAAGTGATTTGAAAAAGTTTACAGCAACAATTCCGAAATCGATGCACAGCTAAGAGTTTAAAGTGACATTAACCGACAGGTTTCGGATCTGTATAGGGTTCAATAGGGTTAGGCCGGGCACTAATAACGAGCAAACGTTGGTGAGGTGGAAACATGTTTAACTCAGACTCCTTAAAACAGTAGAAATAATATTGCCTATTAAATACTTTCTTTGAAAGTGCATTTGTAAGAGATAGCAATTCTGCCTAAAGATGGCAAAAAGATACAAATCTATCATCATGAGTATAGCTTCCGAGAGCTCCTTATTGTACCGGACTCGGTCTGTGTTTTTTTAGTTTGCATTTCAGCGTAACACTGAGGCCAAAACTCTTTGCCCCTACTCTTTAAAAGTGTTTCTTCTTTCTCGCAACATGACCTTTTTTCTTCATATATGCAAACGTTACCTTTTATTGGTCTTTATTAAATAAAACTCTATTAAATATGCTCCAATATCGACTTAAAAATGTCCTGTATAATATTGGCGATCATGTTGTATTGCCCAAATAGCTTCGTCAGTCCACAAGTAATTTACATACCATAGGTGACGCGTGATTACTTTACACCCTTGTAACGTGAGTTTGGCTTGGGCCTCGTATTCTTGGCCCCAATTGGTGACGGTGGGGAGGTGGGGTGGGGCGCAGTGGGAAACGAAATGACAGATTCCCTTGCCTTTTACGGATACATGTGTGGCACGAACTTTTTGCGGGTTCTAATTTTTGCGATTTTTCCAGCGACCCTCTCTAACTTGAATTCGCTAGACAAAAATACAGTACTAAGAAATCGCGTCTGTTCAATTACAACTTGTCTCTTCCTTTCAGAAACAAAACGGTATACAATGAACTTACTGGTTTTACACAGGGTACGCACACCGTCGTATTGTTTGAAAATATGTATTTCTATAATTTGCACGTACTCAATAAAAATGAATATATTATCAGTGCTGGGTACTGGGTACTTTCTGAAAATCTCAAGAATTAATTCCCCGCAGTAAAAACTTATCTGTCCTAATAGCAAAAATTAGTTCCCGTAAAACACAAAAAATCGCCAATCCGCAAAAATTAACTCCCGCAAAAATTTCGTGCCACTCGGTACAGTAGAACCTAGACTTTGAGACACCTCCATTCAGGGGACACCAAATTTGGTCCAGGAGAATTGTTCACGTAATCTTTAAGACATGCTACAAATTGACCTCTAGGGAAAAATAGAGGAATTTTAGAAAGTAGTAGTCATATTTATATTTGTTACCTCCATTGAAGGGACAAGACACTTTTTCTGGGTCCCGAAACCCGGATATAACCTCCATTCAGGGAACACTTTAGCACTCACAAAGTGACTGACCACTTGTTGATAAGTTTAAGTGTACACTAGTCACATTGGCGACAAGTTCAAAACATGAACAATCTCACTTAAATTGATGTAAAAGTACTTGTGCGAATTCAACACACAACATCGCAGAGATATATAAGTTAATCGTGACTTTTTCTTCAAGAGAGATTATTCTCTCTTGTTTTTATACATTATCTAGCTGCTTGAAATTATAACTGCAGCAGATTCCGAGGTAGAACAAACCCTAACCCAACCTCCATTCAAGGGACACCTCTATTCCAGGGACACTTGCTTGGGTCTCGAGGGTGTCCCCTGAATAGGAGTTCCACTTTACTTCAGCTACGAATTCTCTACCGTTTATATACCTGAAGCCTGGGCCCTAACTATACTTTATTTTCTTATACTTCTTTGGCGAGTAAAAATGTTCGCGATTTTCAGATGTCTTCGCGAAATTTCATGAAACAAATTTGTTTTGACACAAAATGCGATACTTTGCAAAATTTTATCTTCAGCAAGACAAGAATAGATCCGCGTGAATTCCGACACGTCCAATGTTCAAAACAATTTCCATCAAATCTGGTTTTGAAAATTAGCAGACTGATTCCCCGTCCACACGTATCAGGATATTTTTGAATCCGCAACATTTTCTTTCCGGATACGGCTTCCGTCCGCCGTATCCGGTGAATGCTACATACGAATCCGCAAATTTTGAATCCGCTCTCCAGAGTGGAAATTTTTGAATACGCTGTATGAATCCGGAATCGTGTGGATATTTTTTATCCAGGGGCGGGTGGGGAGGGGGGTCACAAGATTGAGCCCAGTTCTTTACCGTATATTTTCAAGACGGCGCCGAGCGCAATGTTATCGCTTCTTTACTTCTTGGACTTCAGTTTCAAGTCTTATAACGTCTCTGCAGTTAAACCTAGCTATGATTACCGTACACTTCAATTATGCCAAACGGCGGCTCGACATTTTAAAGTGGACGGACGAACTGGACGCCATAAACAAGATAAACGCGAAATAGTGCTTGCTTGACAGTTTTAATAACAGTGAAACAGTTACTGAAGACGATTGGCGATAAAATTTTCGCACGAGCCAAAGATCGCTTTACAAATTAGCTGACGAACTGAGAGTGGATCCGGATACGTGTGGACGTGGAAATTTTTGAATCCGCGAAGAAAAATTTGCGAATTAAAAAATATCCGGATACGTTTGGATGGGGCCTGAATAACAGTAGTCTCGAAAAAAGTGCCAATCACAGACTGAATTACCATTGTATTTTATCACGCCGGCGCAACTTTCTAGAGCTGTGTGGCAAATAAGTGAACAACTAACGGAGACCAATAATATTTTCATTAATTAATTTAATTAATTTTACACTTGTAAGACCATGCCCATAAAGCTTAGGTTTCCCC
>OZ037777.1:49975997-50003497 GCA_964035525.1 Porites cylindrica | reverse complement strand
AGTTACAGCAAAGCGAAAAACAATTAGCTAACTAGAAAAAATAAATAGAAAAAAGACAAGAAAAAGGTAAAAAAAAACTTACCTAAAAGTTAAGCCCCGATGAAGGCAAGACCAAAAGTGACGGGCACCCGTATCCACTCAGAAGACAAAACGGATAAGAAGCGAAAACCACTCACCAAGCTCGACCCGGTTGGCCAGACTACCAAGTGAGAGGAGAAAACAAAAGACCACGAACAAACAAGAGCCGGTATCTACAAGGAAACACATACGCCTTGAAGGTCGCAGCAATACTCACCAAACGGACGGGAATCTAAGCCCAAACGGGTAGAATTTGTTATTGCAATTTGCCTGTTATCACGACATCAGGATAGCCTGCGTACCAAGCGTGTCCACTCGAGTTATTGCGCGAAAACGTGCAGAGAGAGAGAGCAAAAGCCTTTTTTTCCTCTGGTTCCAGCTTTGGCACCGCCTGACTGACTCGAGCAGAAGCGTTTGCTACGTAGGCTAACCATAGGAAGGAGAAAGAAGAGAGACGTTTTCTCCTTCCCGCCTTCCTTGGCGGGAAAATTTTCATCGAGAGAGAGACATCTGGATTCGAGGCAGGTTTTGGAAGGCTGCACAGAAGTGGAAAAAGGCCTCCCCCATAGAGTCCCACAACACAACACTGACCGTGATCAGTAGGTCAGGACTCCCCCCAGTTCCCCGCTCGACCAAAGGCCTGTTCACAGGCTAGTCTCGGCATTTAATTTAGAAAGACTTTTCTTAGCCTGCGAAGACAGCCGTCTCTCCCAGCTCCTAAGACTGCAAAACAGTCGGGTTTTTTTTCCTCAAAATCGGTTTTGCAAGACACGCTGCGCCGGCCTGATATTTTCGTACGAAGTTCGTGTGTCCTCACATGCCCACAGAGCAAAAAAAGCGAACAGGAATACATATGATATTTCCTCAATAAAACGTGTATAAACTAGGAAGTTTCAGGTTGTAGTCGTGCAAAGCAATGGCAAAGAAATGTACCAAAAAAGTGTGCTGCAAGTGCAAAGTTGTTTTTTTGCTAATTAGACCTTTCATTTTTTTGCCGTTCTCATTGTTGTTGCCGTTTCAACATTACACTATTTCATTTTTTGTTTGAGTAAACTATAAGTATATTGACGAGAGCCTTGCTTCTAGCCCTGGCTGAATCTATATAGTAAAGGAATTGGCAAAGATGATACAAACTTGGCTTAGGACTCGGCGGGGCGGTCGATACAGACGGCGGCACAGACGACGAGCAGCAGCATTTGTTGGTTGACAAAGGACAAACGAATTCATCAGAGCAATCTTTAAGACCCGGTGGGCAGGAATCATTTTTGGAATAGCAGTTGGCCTGCCGTACAGCAGTTGGCTTCGGCGGGTTTTCCCAACAGTACTCTGTAAAGAATAAATTATTATTAAAATCATTGTAATTCTTGATCAAAAACGATTTCTTAAAACATAAGCAAGCGAATATAATAATAATAATAATTATAATTATAATAATAATAATATTCGCTTGCTTATCATTGTAATTATTCTTATTAATACTAGAAATAGAGCAAGGCACATTCACCCCACTGGTGTTTACAACGACGGGAGGGATGGCTGACTAATGCCTGAGATACCACTCAAGATTAGCCGAGCTATTATCTGCAAAAAAGCAAGAGAGCTACGCCACAACAATTTCATGGGTCAGGGCGAAAGTGTCCTTTGCAATTTTGCGGAGCGCGCTCCTTTGCCTAAGGGGATCGAGAACCCCGAGAAGGAGGAACTTAGATGTCAAGGACAGGGATATAGAAATAGAGAAGGGTCAAGCAGGACTTCCCTAGACTCAACAGCTATAAATGCTTTATTAATTGTCTTTATTTTATTTTATTTTTTTTTAAACAGTTGAAAGAAACTTTTGAATTTTAGAGGCTGACAGTTTATTTTATTGAAATGAAATGTTTTTAGTTCGAATAAATTTTTGTTAGTTAAATTAACTCTTTCTAAGCTAAGTTAAGTGCTTTTTAAATCGACAGGAATTGGAAATAGTGTTTTGAATGAATAGTTATTCTTTTTTTCAAGCGAATTAATTGTAAATAGGATTTTAATACTCAGCATTGTTGTCAATAAATTTTTTTTCATTATTTTAAGAAAATTACTATTATTATTATTAATATAATTATTATGTTTTATCATTATTATTATTAGTGTCGGTGGCTAGTGGTGGATGTGTAGCCACCACCACTTCGGTGAATATTGTTATTTATTATTTTGTAGAAGAGGAAGGAAAAACGGGGGATTGTGTTGGTGAATACCACCTGTAAATTCTAATTCCTACTGACGATAAGCTGTTTTGGAGATTAGCAGCCCTGGCCTGAGCATGCGTGGGAGGTCTCAGGTCTCAGGTCTTCACCCCCTCCCCCCCCTCCCCTCCCCTCCCCTTTTTTGCACCCGCCACGTAGGGACAGAAAAGCCCTTGAGAAGAAGGGGTAAAGAGAGGGGTATGGCCCTTTCATACTTCTCTCCCTCCCCTCCGCTTTTTTACACCTGCCACGCAGGGCTAGAAAAGCCCTTGAGATGGCTTTCTCTTATGCATGTTACTCCGGTGGCCCGAAACTATTGATTTTTCAGACAGAATTACCAGTTTTATTGAACATTGTCATTTACTGTGGTGGTTAAAGCGGAGCTCTCGCGCAGCGGAGCACCATGGGTAAGAAAACTCGGTTATCTATGCATCCAAGAAATTTTGGTTCTGAGAAAATCGTTCGCACGTACGTCCACCCCACTTATGTAAGCCGGGGTAAAATTTTGCATTTCAAGCACCCGAGCGTTTCGGGGGTAAATCGCATAGCAAACCGGACTTTTAGAGATAAACAATAACAACAACAAAGCCGATTCTTTGTTTTTATGTCTACATTAACGTGAAGAACAGAGAAAGAGCTAACGCAAGATATAAAAAAAGGAGACAAATTTCGTGTAAAGAAAAACATGAAAAATTTATAGCGGCGGTGAAAACGTGAGAGATGCTAGCGGCCACCAAAGTGAAAATGAGCAAGAGCGAAAAAAAAAGGTGAACAGGTGACAGGTACACATACAACATTTCCTTCATAAAACGAAACTAGGAAGTTTCTGGAAGTTTCACGTTGTAGTCGTGAAAAACAAAGGCAAAGAAATGTACAAAAAATTGTGCTGCACCATAGTTCTGTACAGTACCGCAAGTGATCCCCGACCGCAAATGATCCCGAGACCGCAAATGATCCCCAAAATGGACCGCAAATGATCCTCGACCGCAAGTGATCCCAAAGTCGACCGCAAATGATCCCGTGAAAAATTGCGGGAATGGATTGGATCTTACGGGACTGATTACAAAAAAGGACTGATTATAAAAAGGAACCGTTTCCTCTTGCCTTCTACAGAAAAAGACAGGGAGGACGCCCGATCTCAGGTCAATTTGTACAAGGCGAAAAAAAAAAATGGAATAAATCTGAAAATGATATGATTTCAAGAATGTTTCATCGGTGTAAAAAAAAAATCCTTAATTTTGTATTAAATTATTTTTTAATATAACAAGCGCTTAATTGACTTTACTGATCTTTTTGGAAGTGTCGCATTAATTTTCAGACATTTAATTATCATTATTCTCTGAAGTGTTAATTCTACGTGATAAACAGCAAGACATTTGTTAGTAACCCAAGTGCTTGTTACGAAACAAGACATGGTTTAAAATAAACAAACGTCAAAATGCCCCCGAACTTATCTGATGTCCACAGGTTTCGGTTTATTTGGAAATAGCAACTTGCTCACTGAACAGCTCATAAACATGTTGCGGATAGTTATATTGACGCTTATATGTATGTTCATTTGTTGTGCCTTTGCTGGAGACAGTTACCAGGAATCTAAACCTGGTAATGAAAAACACAAAAGCAAAGTAAGCGGTAGTTGTGTTTATTTTTACTTATCCCAGCCAGAAAGAATGTCGACATTCGGATTACGGTAAGCACGTGGCTAGGTATTCCATTTAACAAGTATTTGGAGACTGACGGGACCCTAGTAATACACAAAAAAGTGCTATTGTTATAACGGGAATAGTGTTCCAGAGCCTCTAGATTTTCTGCTCCCAGACTCTCTACTCGGGCTATCGTTCGCCCTCGGCGATCGCAGATCTTTACTATGTCACCTCAGTACTAAGCTTTGAAGACGCACCTAGCTTAGTAGGATACTTAAATATAAATTGCACATGCAGTTGGCGTCTCATGTAAACAAGTTACTTCTAAAAACTAAAAAAAAAACGCCAGTGTAAATTTGGAAAGAAAAAACCCCTCCTTTATTCAGTTTTCAAAAGAGTTGACGAATATCATATTTTTCGTTTGTTGTCAGCCTCAACGAAAAAATGTCCCAATAGACGATGACGTATACGATGCTTTGCTGTTGGTCTTAAGTGGAGCTAGAAGGTTCCAGGATTGGCCTAAAACTGATAATCCAAGTTTGAGACAACGGGTTTACAGAAAATGGAAAAGTGGTTTTTACGAAATTAGAGACGTACATGATCCCATGGCAGGGAAAATTTGCCAACGAATTGTACACAAGGCCTCAAATTGTATTGTGGTAAAAAACTCGGAGGTGTCAAAAATCGTAGATTGTGCTTATCAAGAAACGAAAGGTGATGGTGCTGTAAAGCTTAAGATCCATACATCTTACCAATATACCGGAATGTCTCGACGAATAATTCAAGCAAACTTGAATTTCATGAAACAGAATCAGAAGGTCCGCCCTCTTTTCCAGAATAAAGCTCCTCTGAGACCTATTAAGGCCTCCAAAGTGCAGGAGAGGCATCAAGTAGATCTAGTGAGCATGGCCAGCATGCCAGTAACGATAGATGGTGAAACATTCAAGTACATTATGTCAGTGATAGACATTTTTAGTCGGTTTGTGTTTTTACGTCCTCTTCAAACTAAGGAGTCCGCTGAAGTGGCTGAACATCTTTTAGAAATTTACAATGAGCACGGTCCCCCTGAAATTCTCCAGAGTGACCAAGGAACAGAGTTCAAGGGTGTAGTTAAGTTGGTTTGTGAATCCCTCAATGTTCGTATTATCAAAAGCTCAGCTTACAGTCCGCAAACCCAGGGAAAAGATGAACGCTCCCTTAGAACGTGGAGAGAGAAAGTTAAGTTTGACATAGTAAGTGGCGATGAGTTAAACTGGGTACAATATTTATCTGAATATCAGAAGTTGTATAATGAATCTCCACACAGCTCACTGGGATTTATTACACCATTTGAAGTGTACTTTGGCCGGCCCCCAAACAGACTTAAAAACAAACTTTTTCTTGATGAAGGAATGGATTTTGAAGTTCAAGACGAAAATGGGGAAGCATTTCCACGGGTAGACGAAATTCTCAGAGAGGAAGACCTGTGTGAATTAGAAAACAATAGATTTTTGTTGAGACAGAAGGCTTTAAACGCTTCTAACAATGCGGCGCAAAAAATGGTCAAGAGGGAGTTAAAGCGACATCTTCCTTCACTGTATGTCATAGGAGAGACTGTTTTAGTTAGAATTCCCACTTCCAAAAAAACCGTCAAAGGGAAAAAGAAATCTTTGAAGTCTACCTGCGAGGGGCATGTCGTGGACATGGACCATGCACTGCACACGTACAAAATTCAGTACACAGATCCAGTCACCTTAAAAGGAAAAAAAAATTGGTTCAAAGTTAACGACATTACGTCCCTTACAAAGGAGGAAGAAAATAAGAGACAAGAAAAAGCTAGAGAAAAGAGCTTTGACAAAAAGCGAAAATGCTCTGTCGGAGGGTCTGATAAAGAAAGAAAATCTTCCAAAGCGACGAAGTGTAATGGTTCTAATGTAACCTGTCCAAGTCTGTTGGATGCTGTATAGATCAAATAATTTCCTCCGAAAAATTGAATGGGGATACGGTAAACTTATACTTTGACTTCTTAGGAGAGAAGCTGTTCTGCGAGAACGAAAATATTTGCCTGGGAAGCTCCTATTTTTATCCTTCTTTGCAGCGACAAGATAACAGAGGAACATATAGCAAATATATCGGAAAAAAGTCACTTTGGGAGTACGAAAACTTGATATTACCGGTTCATTTAGCCGATGAAAGGCACTGGATTCTTGTTTTAATCAGTGTCGTTAATTTGTGCATTTACATATACGACTCCGCTTACTGTTCTCAAGACACCTACAAAACTGTTTTCGGGACCATAAAAACCAAGTTTATCAGGCAGGAGCTTCAACACTTAAAGTCAGAAGATAGGGCACTCTTCCAGGAAGAAAACTGGGATGAAGAAATACCTAATTGTCCAAAACAAAAAAACCAAGAGGACTGTGGTGTGTTTACTTGCCTTTTCGCTAAACATCTGATTCTTTCAAACAACTTGGATGAAATAGAGCTTGACGATACGGATCCGCGAGGCGAAATGAGTAATGATTTGCTGGCCTTGGCAACACCTGGAAACAAAGTTGCTTATCTCCCTCTCCCTAAAAATCTGCAATCATTCATCAGCAATGATCTCCATACCTCAATCCCCAGCGAGGATCAGAAGGTTGCACTAGATCAAGAAGTTGCTAGTGCCGGATTAACTTATCGCCAGCCTCCCACACCTAAGGACGGCAACTGCTTGTTTCACGCAATGAGTGACCAGCTTACTAGAGTGGGAAGGCTCCCTCAAACACCATCAAAGCTTCGCTCAGATCTAGTGCGCTATCTTAAAAGTAATTCTACAACCCCGGATGGTGTTCACTTTCGGGAATTCATCAACCATGGTGGTTGGGACACCTACCTGCGAAGGATGTCAAGGGATGGCGAGTGGGGCGATTGGATTGCTTTGTGGGGGCTGGTGAACATGCTTAACCTTCCTGTAGCTTTGGTTTCCAGCTTAGGGGAGGGAGAATTACAAATTATCAATCCAGCCACAAATGGAGATGAAGGAGGGGACATTACAGTTATGGCCTTGCTTGGACATGAAGCAGAAGTTCATTACCATAGCCTGGAAGCCCTTCAGGACCCTGTTACGGAGATGAAAGTTAAATACGGAGAGGGAAAAGTCACCGAGGAGATCTGCCCAAAGTGTGGGAAAAAGTTTGCGTGCTATTCCCAAGGAGTATTTGAAGGGTTAAATGGCATGTTGCAAGTATACTCCGACGACAGCTTCTTTTGCGATAATTGCCAGATGTTAGAGGACTTTGATTATATGCAATGAAGAAGGACCCGCTAATTCATAACTGCAGTCCATAACAAACATTGTATTACCTCAACGAACCTTTTGATATATAATTTCGTTTTGTTAGTGTTTAAATCCCGAAAGAGTTTTTCCTAATAATACACAGACGGTTCGCAGTTCGAAACTATGACAAGGAATGACAAGAAATGAACGATCACATTCACTGTGACAAAAATTATTATTTTCAAAAGTTGATAGTAAGTTTAGCCGATTAACTGATTATGAGAAAGTTCTTATCCATTTGGAAGTTAACTACAGTACGTTAAAGTCTACTGTTTTAAGCTTAATTTTGAAATAGTTACTAAACAATACACTGCGATGCGTTTCAGCTGTGTTTCTTTGATTTAATGAACTTTTAATAACGGTGTGTTGAAAGTTTATTTTTTGTTTGCTTTTATTTGAAAGAAATATTTTCATTTACTTTTTATTTATGTAATTATTTGGGAAGCAAAATTTCGCTTTTAATGTTACTTTTTGTAATAATAATAATAAAATTTACACAATGATCCGCAAACTTGAGTCCAAGCCATTCCTATTTTTCTTTCGGGATCATTTGCGGTCGACTTTGGGGATCACTTGCGGTCGAGGATCATTTGCGGTCCATTTTGGGGATCATTTGCGGTCTCGGGATCATTTGCGGTTCGGGATCATTTGCGGTACTGTACAGTTCTTGTTATGAAACCCGTCAGACTCCTTTGTTATATGTTTTTGTGGACCTGAAAGTGCACAACGTTCAAAAGAATTCCTATCATTTTGATTGTATTGACCAATAAAAACGTTGCATTAATTTATTCCGTAACAATTTGCCAACAGAAAACAAAGGATTGTGCACTTTCACGGTGCTTTGAACATAAACTGCAGCACTGTTGTTTTTATCATTGATGTTTGCCGCTTTTCCTCTAATAACTATGGCTGCACATGCAGAGTTGCTTCATTTTTTTCGCTAATTAGACTCACTGACTTCTTTACCGTTTTCGTTGCCCCGATTTTATATTAACTGTGACTAAACTATAAATATTAACCAGAGCTTTGCTGTTAGCCCTCAGGACTAAATCTGTATATTATATTAGTAACTTTTTAAGCTTTGCTTGCGAAAAATGTCCGGCACAGTACTGCAAATTATTCCCAAAATGGATCGCAAATGATTCCTAATTTTAAGGGGGGTTTTCAGGGGTGGGCCGAGGGGGACGAGGCTATAGCTGGCAAGTGGGCAAGTGTCCCAGCCACCCCTTTCTGAATTTTCTGGATCCGCCTATGAATTTCAACTAAAAATGATCCCATAAAAAGTTTGGATAGTGGATGATACTGAGTACTTGAGCAACGCATTTATCGAGTGAAACTTATTTCGGCTCGGTATAGTGTATTTAACTCAAAACTACGAAATCACGTACACGTACGTACGTCCACCCTTTCATGAAAGCCGGCAAGAAATTTGCATTTCTAGCGCCCGCGCGTTTTTGGCGGTAAATCGCATGGCCACCCAGACTTTTCGAGAAAAAACACAACAGCAAAGCCAAGTCTGTCTTCTTCTTTTTGTTTTTTTGACTAAATCTTATTGTCTACACTGAGATGGGTAACAGAGGAAATAGCTAAAGCAAAAGATAAAATACAAAGGTAACGAATTTCGTTGAAGGGAAAACAGGAAAATTTTATAGCGTCGGTCAAAAAATGACAAATGCTAGCCGCCTACAAGGTGAAAATGAGTGCCAGTATCAAAAAAATGAACAGGAATACATGTGACATTTCCTCAACAAAACGTGTAAAAACTAGAAAGTTTCACGTTGTAATCGTGCAAAACAATGGTAAAGAAATGTCCCAAAAAAGTGTGCTGCAAGTGCAAAGTTGTTTTTTGCTAATTAAACCTTTGATTTTTTTTTGCCGTTCTCACTGTCGCCGTTTAGTATTACACTATTTTATTTTTTGTTTGAGTAAACTATAAGTATATTGACGAGTACCTCGCTTTTAGCCCTGGCTAAATCTATATACCTTACTTGTATTAAAATTCGGGCAGTAC
This sequence comes from Porites cylindrica, assembly GCA_964035525.1. Classification (NCBI taxonomy): domain Eukaryota; kingdom Metazoa; phylum Cnidaria; class Anthozoa; order Scleractinia; family Poritidae; genus Porites; species Porites cylindrica. The sequence continues at coordinate 49,994,248 of OZ037777.1, read as the reverse complement.
TAGAATTCGGGCAGCGCTGGGTGCGTCAATTTTAGTACTGCGCGAATTATTATCGGCGCGAAAAGCTTTGTCGTGTAATATGAGACACTCATTGTTAGTAATGCAAATCAGTTGATTTATTAACCCATAGACACATTCGACACATGTTTTAAGTTGAATTTTGCTTACATTACATAATTTACATAATTTTGAAGGCATTTTCTTAGGGCCACCTAATCGCTTTTTGATTAAGTTTTGATAAATATTGTAGTATTTGTTGATAAAAAAAACACTCATTATAAATGCGTTAATTGTTGATAGCTCTATTAAACAAACCAAAAAGAACGAACACGGAAAATTACTTGCGCCAATTTAAAACTGCGCGAATAAGTCTTAACAAGGTGCTCGAAATTAAATCGCACGAATTTAAAGCTGAGCGAAAATGGGTACGACGCGAATTTTAATACAAGTGAGGTATTAAAGGAATTGGCTAACATAATACAAACTTGGCTTAGTTGTCGGCGGGGCAGTCGACACAGAAGGCGGCACAGACGACGGGCCAGACTTTGGGCAACAGCATTTGTTGGTTGACACCTGACAAACGAAGTTTCTAGAGCAATCTTTAAGACCTTTTGGGCAGGGATCTTGTATGTAATAGCAGGCGGCCTCCGGCGAATTTTCCCAACAGTACTCTGTAAAAAATAGATTATTATTATTATTATTATTATTATTATTATTATTATTATTATTATTGTTGTTGTTGTTGTTGTTATGCATATGTAAATGTATCACAGTCATTAAAACTGGAAGTTGTCAGACTGAACGCTGGGAACGAGGATGTCTTCCAGTTCGTGTTTTATCATACGTCATAAGACACTCCAACCTCATTATATCTATTGAACTTACTTGTTGCATGGCCAATAGCCAAAAGATTAAGAAGCCCGAGAAATAACGGAACCATCATCTAGTCTATTTTGACGACAAAATGATTTTCAACAAAACTGAAAGAAAACGAAGTATGCAACATTATTAAATTGTCAACGAGCAAGCGGAGCGAGGTCGCTCCGCTTGCGAAGCGGCAGCATCATAGTGCCGCGCGAAGTATTGCTGGAGTCAGAAAAATTCTCGATCGAAAGCGATCGAGCTGTAAAAGTGTAAATGTAAGGTGTATATTCCCTGGAGACTTTGGTTTGGGCCGATCGCAAGGCCGGAACCAGCGGGGAAAGAGAGAGGTCTGAGACCGAGAAACGATGTTCTTACAACTTGCAAAGCGGTCACATTGCGTGGTGTTCAGCGGATAATTGCACTGTATTTTTCACAAAGTAAAATATTTCAGAGGCGAGAAGCGAATCAGCAGGGGAATAATTCAATAATTGAAAAAATAATATGATGCCTCTTTGTTTTTCTGGCATATCGTCTTTGTCCTTTGGCATTGAAATTGCAAAGCGACCGTGTGAATTCTTAACCGACAACAACGCACGCTGGACCATCTATCGAGTTTAAGCTTGTAGGTATTTTGCCAGGCGAGGAGAATATTATATAAGTTATGATGCTGATAAAAATTACTGGAGAAAGTGTCAAATTTATCTGAATTAAGTCTATTCAAGACAGCTTTATAAATATGTAGAAAATTGCTCGGCAGAAAATTGCAATTGCTCTACCTCCAGCAACGCTCTTTGAATATCCAAGTATGAAGGGATTCGAAAAAGATTGCTATCTAGCTGATCTTAGTGACATCCCCTGGGACTCAGCCTACATCTGTGATGACACTGATGATATTCATGACCACTGGCATCATATATTTATTAAAGTTGTTGATCAGCGCTTCCCATTTAAAAAGAAGTACATCGGAGACGATCAGCTGCCCTGGATTACTCTTGAGATCTACTTTGCAATTTCAAGGGGTAACATTTTTTTCAGGAAATTTGAGGGAAATAAATCTGATGATAATTGGGAACAATTTAAGAAGCAGAGAAACCTTGTTGCCCCGCTAAAAGGTCTACGAAATCCTATTTCATTCAGGCTTCTGCTGAATGTGCCCACCCCGGTGAATTCTGGAAAAAAATTCAAGCCTTTATTACCTTCCAAAGGTACTCAACAACAACATATACAACGTTTGGAGGAAGGATGGTTGATTACTGACAACATGGAAATAGCTAACATTTTCAACAAACACTTTATAGATGATGTTGCTGCTCATGTTCCTATTTTGTATGCGCATGCTAATCACCTTAGTCTCAGTAAAATTAGTCAGAGATTTTTTGAGTTCAAACGAAACCGAGGCAAATCCATAATTGATTGGTTCTTTCCCCGCCGATGGATCAAATCCGTGCATCGATCGGCCATTGAATCCCAATGTAGAATTTGCATGCGAAGTTGCCTTTTTGTTTTGTTTTGTTTTGTTTCCATTCGGCGACCGTAAAAATGCAAATTACAGTAAAACCCCGCGACTAAGAACCTGGATTTTTTCCAAGTTAACCTAAACAGGTTCCTATATAAATGGTAGTTAGCACAAGTTGAGGCTATTTACTTTCTTAAATAGGTTCCTATTTTCTGAAGGAAAAAGAACAATATAGCTAAGAGTAGTTAGAGGTTCAGCTTGTCAATCCTCGTATAAAATCTGCACACCAAATTAGAAGCTATGTAAAGATGAACATAAAAAGAAGAACTACATTTCATTTGTAATTGTATCAATAACAATTTTACCTTGCATTAAACCAGGTTCTTAGTCACGGGGATTTATAGCCTGAATTTCATCCGATTACTTCGAGTCGTTATTACTCCCTCAGTAACGTCGTTGCTGAGAGGAGAAAACGACTCGAAGAAATCGGCCGGATGAAATTCAGGCTACCTCACAACTGGCTTAACTGAGCAGGGATGTTTTCATTGTTTGTCCTTTCCAAAATCATTGGGAAAAGGACTGAGTAGTGACTAAAAAAATGTAAATTGTATGAATAACGCTTTGATATTACTTCAGTTCTTTTCAATAAAACAGAATTTGTCCTGAATATCAAAGTCAAAAGCGAGAAAACTGAATTGGAATACTTTACCTCAAAGGGCTACACGAAGCTACACGGCAACCTACCCGGGTGGTGTCGTTGTAGATCACTGATTAGTAATGTTTATCCCGGTTAGCAAGGCGTGGTTAAAGAAAGGAACATACAGCACGTTTCAGTTATCCAAGCGGGTCAATTTGAACAATATCTGCCATATTTCCGGATCACGTCCATTATTATAGTTCTGAAAACGCTTAAAGGACGCACATAAATTTTCGCAGCTATTATATCAAACACTCTTTTGATCTGTCATCTACATACAGGTTCAACAAATGGCTGAACACACGACATAAAATCGGTGTACCTAAGTCGTAGAAGCGTCTAGTTTTTCAAGTTATCATTCAAAGCTAGTAGTCTCAATTATTCCTGAGAGAATGCCTGCTTGATTAATTTTTTTTGTAAGCGGTCATCAAGTGCTGAAGGGAGAACCATCTTGATTTTAAAAGGTTACAGCAACAATTCCGAAATCGATGCACAGCTAAGAGTTTAAAGTGACATTAACCGACAGGTTTCGGATCTGTGTAGGGTCAGGATTAGGCCGGGGCTAATAGCGACCAAAGTTGGTGAGGTGGAAACGTGTTGAATTCAGACTCCTTAAAACAGTGGAAATAGTATTGCCAATTAAATACTTCCATTGAAAGTGCACTTGTAAGAGATAACAATTCCGGCCTCAAGATGGCAAAAAGATACAAATCTATCATTATGAGTATGGCTTCCGAGAGCTCCTTATTGTATCGGACTCGGCCTGTGTATTTTTAGTTTGTATTTCAGCGTAACACTGAGACGAAAACTCATGGTCCCTACTCTTTAAAAGTGTTTCTTCTTTCTTGCAACATGACCTTTTTTCTTCAAATGTGCAAGCGTTACCTTTTATTGGTCTTTATTAAATAAAACCCTATTAAATGTGCTCCAATATCGACTTAAAAATATCCAGTATAATATTGGCGATCATGTTGTATTGCCCAAATAGCTTCGTCAGTCCACAAGTAATTTACATACCATAGGTGACGCGTGATTACTTTACACCCTTTCCTCGAAACGTGAGTTTGGCTTGGACCGTTTGTAGACAGTCACGCTACTCCCAATCAACGGCCTCTTATTCTTAGCCCCAGGTCCCGAGTTGGTGGCGAAAGGGGGATAGGGCGCGGTGGGTACTCAGAAACAAAATGACAGATTTCCCTACCTTTTTCGGAAAACACTAATTGAATACACAAAAAACGCAAAAATATAAATTAGGGTCCAAAGGGTAAAGTAGTAGTTTTCATTGTGGGCACAAATAAAGATAGGAACAAATAACTGAAATGTAGTCAACAAGGCTAAGAATCCCAAGCAAGTATGACCGAGGATTTGAAATCGGGGCTACCGGTGGTTAGGGCGGGGATTCAACTCAGGGCTTCTAACCGCCTGGCTTCCCCGCCTCCTCACGGAGCGATATGAAGACGAGATTTCGAGTTTCCCCAGCTAACTAAACAAGAAACGCTCAAAGCAGTCCCTCAATTACCCTCTTTTTTCTTAGTCCGTCAACTAAAACGCGTGAGATACAAAAAAAAAATGCCCAGTCTCGCGCGACTGGAAGTGCGCGGACAGTGCGAAAGGGAGAGGCTTTAAAAAAAGCAGCGCAATTGTTTCACATCAGTAACTTGAAAATTTGCGAAAGTCCCGATTAGAGACTCCATGTAGTCTTTAATCTTTAATCTTTAATCACAGTTCGTAACCATACATAACTGATACAAATGAACTAATACTAACATATACAATCGAACAAAAATACAAAAATGGTTAACAGGACGGTAGTAGGGGGAAACCAAATTCCCATGCTAAGACATACCTCCCAAAAAAGAAAAAAGAAAAAAAAGAAAAAAATAATTAATTAATATATAAACATATATTAAAAGACTATAAATTAGACTATAAATTATAAACCTAGATGCCTAATAATAATGATGCATAAACTTATATTAAAGACACTATGCCTAATATTTTAAGGTAAATTATGAGCGAAGGTACTTAATCAGTGAAACTTTAAAAGACTGAAGGCTAGGAGATGACATTACTTCAGAAGGCAAAGAGTTCCAATCATTAATATATCTATGATATAATAATATATTAATATATCTAGTAACACGTTGTTCTAGAGGCTTTTACCAAACCATTGCCATGCATGTATACTTTATCTCTGTCTCTGCTAGAAGTAAGGAAACAAAACAGGTAAAAAAATCGTATTGATATAGAGAACATTTTGAGTTTGTGCACGGCCCAGGGTGGACGTTGTGGTTATGGACTGTTTTGGGGCTGCCTCACTCCCCGGGCACCGCTTCGTTTTTCGCACAGAGGCTAGCCTGTTCCAGGCTACGAGATGGTGGTGAAAAGTCGTTCAGTAAAAAAAAAAATGCGAAAAACGCGCTGGGGCTGGGGAGAGACACGGCCCCCTTTCCCAAGTGGCGCTCGTCGCTTTGCGCGTTTTAATACGTCCCCACTATACTATCTGAGAGCCTGGCACAGGCTACACAGAGGCGAGCGCAAAACGTGACTAACTGGTGACGAAGCGAAAGGGACCATGCGATAGACTGCGTACCAAGCATTTCCGCTCGAGTTATTGCGCGAAAACTTGCAGAGAGAGGGGGAAAAACTCTTTTTTTGCTCTACTTCCAGCTTTCGCGCATTAACTCGAGCGGAAATGTTTGGTTTGAAGGAGAAAGAAGAGAGATGTCCTCACCTTCTCGCCGTGCGTGGCGCGCAAATTTTACATCGAGAGAGACGTCTGGATACGCGTACGAGGCAGGTTTTGGGAGGCTGCACAGGAGTGAAAAAATGCCCCCCCTCCCAAAAAAAGAGCATACGGTCCCATTGCGTACAATTCGTCACAAGACTGACCATGATCAGTAAGTCAGGCCTTTAGTCTCGGCATTCAAGTTAGAAAGACTTTTCTTAGCCCGCTAATACAGCGCGCCGTCTCTCCAATCAAAAAATCGAACAAATTTACATTTGGGACGCCATGACTACCGATTATTTATTCTTTTCGTCATCAGAATGAAATTTCTGTCGCTGACGCTCAGATGTCCTTCCTGGCGAAACGTTCCTTTCGGCAAGTGGCGTGGAGAGACTGCTGTTATCTCAAACCAACCGGGAACTCTGGTCAAAAGCCTTGTTTTTCAAAAAGCCTCAAACACCTGTACTAAAGCCATAACCCTAATCCTAACCCTAACCCTAACCCTAACCCTAACCCTAACCCTAACCCTCAATACGCAGATCAAGATATTGTTCGAGTCAAAATAAAAAACAACAGAATTTCTTTTATTTACACCTTTTATTTTCTGTTGTTCAGCTGACTCGGCATTCATACAATTCTACATGCGAGTCCAACACCAGGTTTCATTTGCTTATGGCAAACAATCTACCGCGTGGTGGAATATATAACAAGGGGTGTTACACACTTGTCTCTATGGGCAGCAGCATTTGTTGGTTGACAAAGGACAAACGAAGTCTTGAGAGCAATCTGTAAGATTCCGTGGGCATGGATCATATTTGAATTCGCAGTTGGACTCCAACGAATGTTCCCAACAGTACCCTGTGAAGAATAAATTGTTATTATTATTATTATTATTATTATTATTATTATTATGAAATGAATAATTAATAATTTGATATGTTTAAGTTTTTTTTTCTTATCAAAACTAAGTGCTTTTTAATCGAAAGGAATTGTAAATAGTGTTTTGACGGAATAGTATTTTTAAGCGAAATTGTTGTCAATAGAATAGTTAGCATTGTTATCAACAAAATTATTATTATTATTATTAAAAAATTTAAAATAATAATTATTATTAGTATTATCATCATTATCCTCCTGGCGTAGAAAGTGAAATGTCCCACTAGCAGAGCGGAGTTTCTTTCGCTAACCTGCGTATCAGGCGATTTTTGGTCTGTTTTTTTATTTGTGGTTCGAAAAGTAAGAGCCAAAGCCGTGCGAAAGATAAACAGAGGACTAATGAGAAAACGGTGGGAAGGGGAGCGGGGCGAGACGGAAAAAAGAAGCGAGTTTTTTCCCTGGCTTCTTTCTATGGCCCTAGGGAAGGTAATCCGGGTTTTAAGGGCCGGGGATGATCGAATGGACCAAACAGTTCAAAAATTAGCCCCCAAAAAATCCGATGTCGAATTTCCGAGCCTTGACAAGTTTGGATGTACTTTTTTGGGCAGAACTACGCGGCCGCGATACACGGGCACTAACACGAATCTTCATATTGTTTTGAATACCCTCCCGCACCCCCTCCAAAAAACACCTGTACTTGAATAAAGCCGCCCAAAAATATACTCGCCAAATTTTTCTACCCCCAAAAAATCCCTGAAGCGAAAATTTCAAACCCAAAAAAATCCTTCGATCATTCCCGTCACTTGAAATTCAAAGTGCCCCTCCTGCAGTGTTCGACCTCTTCCTTTAATTACGAACCACGAACGAAAAACACACGCGTACCTCGAGAAAGACTCTGCATGAATCGGTTGAGATCTTCTTTAAGGATACATCCGCTACACGTTGTTAAGATACAGTTTTGAAATTAGGCCTAAAAGCCGTACGCTGCAAGCGTTTTATCCAGAGAAGACAAGATTGACTAGTCTAGAAGTTCAAGCTACTGCAGCGACTTCAAAGGCTTGACGCGATTGAGATAGAACCCTCCATCAAGAAGAAGAATTTAAGCCTCTGCTTGCGAGGTAGAAGAGAAGGGAAAAAGGGGGATTGTGTCGATGGATACCATCCGTAAATTTTTTATTCTCACTGACGACGAGCTATTTTGAAGATTAAGATCCCTAGTCTGAGCATGCGTGGCAGGCCTCGAAAAAAGGTGGGAGCAATCTCGTACCTCGAGTCTTCGTCCCTTACTGCGCATGCTGGCCGACCGCTGGTCAAGTGGAACGAAGACGCTAAGTATGAGGGTGAGGTGGGAGAAGAAACCTGTTTGCCCTCTCACTCTTTCCCCTCCCTCCCCTCCCCTATTTTGCGCCCGCCACGCAGGGCCAGTAAAGCCCTTTAGATGGCTTTCTCACTGGCACGACAGAAGTGCTAATCATCACTTATCGTGGTGGTTATATGTTAGTAACTTGTGACGTTTTGCTTGCGAAAAAGCCGGGCACAAAACCGCAAACGATCCCCAATTTCAAGGGCGGATTTAGGAGTGGGCCGAGGGGCCGAGGGGCCGAGGCCACCCTTTTTCTTTGAAATTTTGTATTACTGTTATAGAATTGTCAGAAAAATACAAAGTATCTCTACAGATGACAAGTGGGCAAGTGTCCCGGCCACCCCTTTCTGAATTTTCTGGGTCTACCCCTGAATTTCAGCCAAAAATGATCCCGTGAAAAGCTTGGATAGTGAATGATGCTGAGTACTTGAGCAACGCATTTATCGAGTGCAAGTTTTTCTAAAAAATCTATTTGTGAAGCAAAATTTATGCACTTCAATAATTCTGGTTAAATCTATATATTAAAGAAATTGGCGAACATAATACAAACTTGGTTTAGGTGTCGGCGGGGCGGTCGACAAAGACGGCGGCACGGACGGCGTAACAGACGTCGTCACAGACGTCGTCGCAGTTGGCGTCACAGACGACGGGCAACAGCATTTGTTGGTTGACACAGGACAAGCATAACTCTTAGAGCAATCTTCAGAACCTGCTGGGCAGGGATCATTTATGTAACGGCATGTGCCCTCCGGCAAATGTTCCCAACAGTTCTCTGTAAAAAATAGATTTTTATCATTACTAAAATGTATATGTTGTAGTTAATTTATTTTAATCATATGTTGTAGTTAATTTTTTAATTTTTGTTTTTGGGCATGGTAATGTATCCTAATGAAGATAAAAAATTAACTACAAAATCTCATTCTCATTGGTTCAACTGGTAGCCTGTTCCCGGTACATGACACATCCTGCAACCTTATTATTATTATTATTACATTTTTAAAATTGAATTGATTTTTTTTTTAATCGAAATGAACAGGAGACTATGAAATGAAATGACTTGTAAATAGTGCTTTGACCGAATACTTTTTTCTTCAGCGACATTAATTGTAAAAAGTTTTTAATAGTTAGCTTTGTTGTCAATAAAAAGGTTATTATTATTATTTTTAATTATTATTATTAATATCATCATCATCATTTTTTTAATTTTTTTTTATTAACTTTTTGATGCTTTTTATAATTCTTATCAGTAGTCTTTAGATAGTCATTTTACGACAATTCTCTTTCGTACACAAGAAGAATGTACATAGGGTATATATTTTAATATTTCATATTCTTGAATCTGTAAATAGTCTATTTTTTTAAATCTATGAATAAAGTTTTGTATCGTCATCATCATTTAACTGAAGCACCTCATTATTATTATTATTATTATTATTATTATTATTATTATTATTATTATGTAAATGTTTCACAATCATTAAAACTGAAAGTTCTCAGGGAGAACGCTGGAAACGAGCTTGTCTTGGAGTTCGTGTTTTATCACGCTTAATAAAATATTCGCCCGCACCTCGCACTTTGAGCGTCATAAAACACTCCAACTCGTCAATTAAACATTGCGTCTGTTGAACTTACTTGTTGCATGGCTAACAGCCAAAAGATTAAGAAGAACGAGAAATAACGGAATCATCTTCCTGTCTATTTTGACGACGTTTTCAACAAAACTGAAAGAAAAGAAAGATGCAACATTACTACCAACGGTTGAGCAAGCGAGGCGTGCGAGGTGGCAGCATTATAGTACTGCGCGAGGTATTGCTGTAGGTAGAAAAATTCTCGTTCGTGCTGCAAAAGTGTAAAAGTGTAATGTAAGGTGTAGACTCCCTTGAGACTGGTTTGGGCCAATCACAAGGCCGAAACTATCACTTGTGAACCGATTAGAGCCAATATGGCGTCACGGTTTTTAGCCAATCAGGAGGCAGTATTTGGCACGATTGATAAGTACAAGGCGTTGATAAAAGTTGTGCGATTCTCTTCCTTTTTTTTTGGAGTAGGTAAGTTGTTTTTCGCCTTTGTATTTGTTAAACTGTGAATAATTGCAGTCTCAGAGTATTTGAAAAAGGCGTGATACAAACATCTGAGAGAAATTGATGTACAATACTCATCCAATCAGCTGATTCAAAAATCTAGTCAAAGTAATCTGAATGCGAAACACCGAATGCAGAACGCAGGACTCGTGTGCCGGATTCACAGATTACGTGTGGACGGAAGACGTATCCGCAAAGAAAAAGTAGCGGATTCAATACCCGGATACGTGTGGAATAGGCCTATGTACCATGTTACTTTATTTATTCCTCTCTTAGCGCCCGGAGTAGTCAATCGATAAAAATAGGTACCGATTTATCAGTCAATAAATCGATAAAAATCGGTAAATCTAATTTGATTGATATCGATCGTATCGATCAATCGGTAGAAATCGATGACACACTCGTTTCGTTGATCGATTTACCTTGATTTTTGCCGATTTCATCGATTTATATCAGAAGATGTATCTGTTCATCTGTTCATTCAAAAATGAAAACTGATTTCATGCAAACAGTCAATTTGTTGACAATTGAGTTGCAGTTGAGCGTCGAAGGAATTAAACAGTTATCACTTTTTAAAAAATTCTTTTAAAAAAATCTGAAAAATCTTATCTTTTCTTCAAAACCAGGTTTAAAATCGACTTCTGGTTTGTAGGCGCCCAGTTTTTCACGATTTAGACCCGCCGCCCTTTCAAAATAACGTCGGTGTAGTTCCACGTTTAGTTAAATCCCGAAGTAGCCAATAGATAAAAATCGACATCGACAAAAATCGCTAGCAATCAAGTGATTTTTATCGATTGATAAAGAAAACGGTGAAAATCTATCCAGGGAAATCTTTGAATGAATTTCAGACATCCCTTCGACTCGAGGGGATGTCTGAAATTCAGGCTCAGAAAAATCAGTTCACTACGGTTGTATTTCTCGTGATACTTGCCTGCGAGAACTGAATGTAATTATAAAACTGAACCGTTCAGTGTTATTATGTACCAAACGACGAGTTTTAGAGAGAAACTTGTGTGTGATAGTTTCCACATTTCTCATTTTCATGTTTGCTGAGCAGTTGATATTCGTAGATGTGTTTTCTCAGCTGTAGTAACTCATCCCACAAAACAACAATGGCGGACTTCCGTTATAAATCGATAAAATCTTGAAAATCAATAATATCGATTTGACACAGCAATTTAGTTTATCGATTTTCACTGATTTCCGTTATCAATCGATAAAAATCACTTGATTGCTACCGATTTTTAGCGATACCGATTTTTATCGATTGAATACCTGGGCTCAGCGAAGATATTAAAATTTTTGTCGTAAGTGCAGCGCGCGGAGCGCGCGTGGATCATAGCGGCCTGTAGACACGGGTGAAGCAATTTGGACCAGTAGCTTCAAAGTAAAAGCGAAAATCGAGATAAAAGAACATTTGTCAGAGTGTCTCACTTTGCAGACGAATTCAGTTTCTAAGACTTGTTTGCTTGTGGCAAGTGCATTTTATTTTGGCTGTTAACCGTCCAAACCTTGCTTCTCCTAGAAATCTGTACCTTTGACAGGGGCACCCAAGGTCAATTTTCGGAAAATATCTGTTCGGAAGACGATTTGAGATCTAGAATTTTCGGAACATTTGTTGTAAAATTTCTTGATTGCCTGCCTCTCCTAGGATTTTCGAACATGTAAAAACTAGTATAATTGACAATTTTTAACGGATTTTTACACGAAAAAGGTCACCTAGAATTTTCGGGAACCTTTTTTCTGGCTGAAACTTTCGAAAAGGTAAGTTTTGATCCCCATAATTTTCGGATCACTAGACTTTCAGCTAGGAAATCCGAACAGATGAAAAATTTTTAGGGGATAAAAATATGCCTTTATCTACCGTTTAAATACTAAAATACGTTCAACATTGCTATGTTTAAGTGGTTTTGAAGTATATTCTCGATGGGTGCCCCTGCTTTGAATTCATGTTCATAGTTGGAGAGTTTTACTGTACACTTTGATCGAAATACGCAATTAAGATCAAATAAGACAATGAAACAAAAGAAAGAAAAAAATACAAAAGAGAAAAAGTAGAAGCCGTCACGACTGGCTTAACTGAGCAGGGATGTTTTCATTGTTTGTCCTTTCCAAAATCATTTTGTCGAATTTAACTGACTTGTTCTAGCGGGAGAAAAGGACTGAGTAGTGACTAAAAAAATGTAAATTGCATGAATAACGCTTTGATATTACTCTGTTTTCAATAAAACATAATTTTTTCTGAATATCAAAGTCAAACTAAAGCGAGAAAACTGAATTGGAATACTTTACCTCAAAGGGCTACACGAAGCTACACGGCAAGCTTCCCGGGTGGTGTCGCTGTAGATCACTGATTAGTAAATAAATGTGTAATAATGAGGCCTTTTTATAGTCCTGGTTAGCAAAGCGTGGTTAAAGAACGGATCATGCAGCACGTTTCAGTCATCTAAGCGGGTCAATTTGAACAATATCTGCAATTTTTCCGCATCACGTCCATAATTATAGTAAATGCTTAAAGGACGCACATAAATTTTCGCGTCTATTGAATCAAACACTCTTTTGATCTGTTTGATCTGTCCTCTACATACAGGTACAACAAATGGCTGAACACAGAACATAAAATCGGTGTACGTGAATCGTAAAAGCGTGTAATTTTCTGAGTCATCATTCAAAACTAGTAGTCTCAATTACTCCTGTGAGATTGCCTACTTGAAAATTGTTTTGTTAGTGGTCATCAAGTGCTAAGGCGAGAACCTTCCTTGATTTAAAAAGGTTACAGGAACAATTCCGAGATCGATGCACAGCTAATTATAAGAGTTTAAAGTGACATTAACCGACAGGTTTCGGATCTGTGTAGGGTTCAATAGGGTTAGGCCGGGGCTAATAGCGACCGAAGTTGGTGAGGTTGAAACATGTTAAACTCAGGATCCTTATTAAAACAGTAGAAATAATATTGCCTATTAGGAATCGTATATGTTCGAGTTAGCCTTCGAGTTGAACTTCGAGTTGTACTTCGAGTTACACAAAAAAATAACAATGATTTATCGTCTAAGAGGCGGGCTTGGTATATCACAATGCCATTTTCTAGTCATGTCATCTATGTGGTTTTTGGGTGGAGTTCATTAACGAGTTGCCACAGTAGTTATACCTTTATCCGACTTCTTCCGCCATCTTCTTCACGGTAGTTTCAAGTGAGTTTTGATGACGTTTGTTGTAAACAAACTCCTGAAGTTCGGACATCCGTTCTCTGTCACATACTGTACTTGTACGAACTACGAGTCGCTATTTCAAGTTCGCGTTGATTTATAAATTTTATTTCCCTTTCCCTGTTTGAAACTCGGATAGTTTAAGGTTCAAAAATGTCTAAGCAGAAGAATACAGTCGACTCCCGATAACTCGAACCTTCAAGGGAAATCGAAAAAGGTTCGAGTTATCGCCGGGGAGTTCGAGTTATCGGGAGCTCGAAAAAAATAGACGGGAGTAAGGAAAAAAACAGTTTTACTGCATAGTGAACATTTTAATCACATTTAGATGTAGAAATGTCGAGTGAAAATTAAAAGATATTTCTAGATTATAAATCAGAACATAACGTAACAAAACATTGCCAAAATAGAGCATGCATGTCAACTGTAAGAGCGATTTTAAGGCCAAGAGCACGGCAGAACTGCAGGAACAAGGACTTCAGTGCTTCAGTGGAAATTCCCGCCTGAAATGGTTTTAACATTTAACATTGGAACTAAACTTCGAAAGAGATAAAAAACCAGTGATGTAGGCAAATTTCATAAACCATCATAATTCAAATTTCAAAATTATTGATCACACGCTATTAATTTCCAATCCATTTTCGCTATAAAGACCATTGTTTACGACATTATATTTTCAACTGTATATTACGGCAAACAGGGACTCGACACTTCTGATGACGCTGATGTTGATTATTTACTAACTGAAGTTGAATCAAGAGGCTGTTCACATATCTTTAGCAAAAAACGTGCACGCTTCTGTGAACATTTACTGACTTTGTATTTAATCGTGTAGAGACAAACGGAGGCAGTGTGCTTCAGGTAAGATAAGCATAAGTTTAAATTAAACCCGTAAACCCGAGTGTATAAAAAGCGGTCGAGATGAAAATGTGAGCAAATGCAGTATCATAAATTATAAGTGTGTCTGCATCATTAGTTTCATTTTTTCCAAGTTTAGGTCCACCGGGTAAAACCATTCTTCAACTGCAGAGGAGATTTCCACGCGCTTGTTGAAACTCCATGTTCCGGAATTAATTCCGGCGAACATTTTTCTGTCTCACCACACTCGAGGCGGTCTCAGTCGCTCCTGATCTTCTTCTTTGACATTTTGAACCTTAAACTATTTGATTTTCAAAGAGCGAAAGGGAAGGAAAATATTTAAGTTAACGGAAATTCCAATAGCGACTCGTAGCTTGTACAATTACAGTATGTGGGAGAGAACAGGTGTCCGAACTTTCGGAGTTCGCTTACAACAACGGTCATCAAAAGTCACGTGAAACTAAACGTGAAATCTGACGCTCCGAAGGTGAATTTTAATTGCGTCACGTTCTTCAGGTGGAAGATTATTTTTCATAAAACGAGTTTTATTTGCATGGGAATAAAAAATAATTTACAGTTACGTGATAAGCATTCGTAATAAAAAACTAACTATTAAAACCTATTTACAGTTAATATCGCTGAATAAAAAAGAATCTTCAGTCAAAGCACTATTTACAAGTCATTTCATTTCATAAGCTCATATTCGTTTCGATTTTTTAAAAAAATCATTTCAATTAAAACAGAAAAATTCATTTCAGTTAAAAACAATTCATTTCAATTAGGCGGGAGATTATAATTGGGCTTTGTAAAATTCACCTCTGCATGCTGTACTTTCACCTCTTCTAAATAGTTCAAGGGCTACTGACGGTTGAATCAGTTGTTGAATTGGCGGTATTCACGTTGATTTAACGTGAAAAGGGTGAGGTTCCTTATCCTGCCCGTGATAAATGTATCTTAGTCTCATTTCTCCTTGCGAAATCCTCAAAGTCACGCAAGAGTTGTTGTCTAATTAAAAAAAAATTCCAACTCCAAGTCCCACACGAAGTCTAACTTTAACTCGAGCTCGATGTCCAACTCGACGTTTCAGGACAGACGTCACGTACGGACGTATCTGGATATTTTTCAATCCTCAACTTTTTCTCTGCGGATTCGGTTTCCGTCCACACGTACGTGTGCGGTGTACTGATCCGGCATTCGAATCCACGACTTTTTGAATCCGCTCTCCACAGAGTGGAAAGTTTTGAATACGCTACGATCCGGAATCGCGTGGACGCTAAATGCGTTTTTTTTCTATCCAGTGTGGACGTCACAAGATACGATGACCCAGTTCTTTCCTTGAATTTTTCAAGACGTCGCCGAGCGCAATGTTATCGCTTCTTTTCTTCTTGGACTTTCAGTTTCAAGTCTTATAACGTGTGTGCAGTTAAACCTAGCTATGATTACTGTACACTTCTGATTATGCCAAACGGCGGCTCGACATTTTGAAGCTTCTTTACATGTCGGACGGACGAACTGGACGCCGTAAACTAGTTAAACGAGCGAAATTATGCTTGCTGGGGCAGTTTTGTCACTGAGTCAGAAATAGTTATTGAAGACGATTGGCAGTAAAATTTTCGCCCGAGCCGAAGATGGCTTTACAAATTAGCTGACGAACTGAGAGTGAATGCGCGAGTGACGTGTGGACGTGAAAATTTTTGAATCCGCAAAGAAAAATTTGCGCATTCAAAAATATCCGGCTATGTGCGGACGGGGACTGAATAACAGTCACGTGGTCTCGAAAAAACTGGCAATCACAGATTTTGCTGTTTGATTTTTTAAATGATGTATTACGCCGGAGCATAAACTATCTTTATAGAGCTGTGTGGCAAATAAGTAAACAACTAACGGAGACGAATAATACTCCCGTTTCATTAAACTTTATATTTTTACACTTGTAAGACCATGCCCATAAAGCTTAGGTTTCCCTGCTTCGTTTTCTCTTGAAACTATTTGGGTGGTGAATGGCTTTTCAAAAAATGAGATCCTAGCTGAATTTTAGTCGAGTTTTAAGTCTAGAAGTCTCGGACTTTTCTCGGGACTACTTAGGTTCTACAGTCAATATCTTGGTCCTCTCCAGATCTGTCATGTGTCCAGGGTGATCTACGTGAATGTGCGGGAGACCTCAAAGATCTTTTATAACATAGCTAGAACACTCATCTAATCAAATTCAATAGCGCGAGCGTACTTCATATTCCCATTGAGCACGCTGAAAACGTCAATAAACTATACCTCGAGTTTTTGTGAGCTTAGCAATCCTCCCATGTGCATCGGTAACTCAACAGCACACGATGAGGCGTTAACAATGTGTTTTATAAAGAGAACAGTTTTGAATTTGTCAACCGATAGCAGGGAAAAGAGGTGAGTGTTTTTGTTGTCATCTCCTCGTGGCGTGTGCAAATCATTCTTTGCAAAGTTATTTCTTTCAAAAAGAATTTTTCTGTGAATTAATAGGTGTCCGGAAGCTCAATATGAATTTTACACTCTCCGTTTCAGGTTATCTTAAGCGACCTGCGAAAACTTTCTCTCAGTTTCAAGACAAAAACATAATTGTGAGATAAAAAATATAGTCACGCAGACATTGACGTGTACTGCTTTTGAGCGCGAGCTACAATAATAAAAAAATTTAGTTAGCTGCTGCATTGATTGCCTTGATAATGTTATAAAACAATTAGTTCATGCTTCAGCTGTGCGAATGTCAAGATATTGAGCACTTGGGAAGTGTAGGGAGCACTCAAGAGTCTAGAGTTTTCGTGCTCTACAAACTTCCCGCGTGTTCAATATCCCGACATACGCAAGCTGACGCATGAACTAATTGTTAATCTGTTTCTCCAACATCCTCACATGTGTTACATTGTATGTGATACATTGGACCCACCACTTCCTCCTTCTAGATCTTATCCTTGGGACGTAAATAGAGAATACTTCATGGAAAGTGTTGGCGTACGGTATTTACGCACGAGTTATTGACGTATCAGAAATCGAACGAGTGAGCGCAGCGAACGAGTGAGATTTCTGATACAAAAACAACGAGTGCGTAAATACCGTACAAAGCACTTTCCATGTGGTATTGTGTTTATTATATACATACTGAGACATTCATTATTTGGGGGGCCTTTTTATTTTAAATCTTTCAAAAGTGCTAAAATTTGCCGCTACACACTTACCGCAAAATGACAACGAAAACGAAGTATCAGCATTTTAGTAAAAATGTTTGTTAAAAACATAAATGACGGTGAGGATATGAGGTAATCCAAGAACTATAAGTAATCTTAACTGTTTGTTCTCAATGTACAATTGAAAATGAGTGAATTTAAGTAAAATGGCCGGTTTCAATATAAGCTTAACTTAAATGAAAGGCAAAGTAGCTCCGACAAAAAGCACAACAAAAGCTTACGTCTCGTTCTGTTTATCCCTTTCCGCTGTTGTTTCCCCGGCTCTCTACCGTTTTCTTTATCGACAGTGAAACAAACGAAACTATTCTACTCCATTTCTGAAATGTTTTTCACTTTTTTAGCGAGAAATACTAAAAAAACGTTTCTCGTTGAATGTGTGCGAAGCAGCGCTGCAAGCTGCAATAAAAGGCGGGAATTTTGGCGCGAAACTCACACACCTCTGTGGCTTCTGATTGGACGTATCATTTTTCTCACACGTGAAAAAACATCGTTCGCGATTCTGATTGGACGTATCATTTTTTTCACGTGTGAAAACCATCGTTCGCTCCTCTGATTGGCTAGAACTATTTTGCGTACGAAAATTTACGACATAGCTTTTTGGTGAGTATTTCTCAGTACGTATATAATGATAATTGCAACACGTGGTGTATAATAACAAATAAGATCTGTGCCCGGTCGGGGGGGGGGGGGGGGGGGGACACATTAATATAGCCTATAGGAGATGTGCCGCTGGACAGGGTATGCTTTTTGACCTCTCTGTCCTAAACAGGGTATATAATTTCGCGCTAGTCTGTCCTAAACAGGGCATATGATTTGTGCGAGCTGTCCTGATTATAAACAGGATGAAATTTGTTTGTACCCGACGTATACAAAACCATTGACTATAATTAACGTGAATTTTCTCTTTTGCAAT
>OZ037777.1:49890997-49968497 GCA_964035525.1 Porites cylindrica | reverse complement strand
TATGTTTCAAGGTTCGTTGCGTGTGATCGTAATTATGATTGACGGCAGCGAAAAATGCAATTGTGAAGGCGGCCTTTGAACTTTAGAGTTCGCATGTTTGTGAAAAGCGCAGCAAAGGGTTAAAAGTCCCGCAAGTGATGAAAATCAATTTTTTTCGTAACGATATCAATACATAATCAAGAGAAAATGTTGTGAGAATATATAAAGCAATAACTTCATGGAAAACACTTTGATCTTCAAACAAATTCTCCCAACTAATTCACTGAGTGAATGTACAGAAATCAGTCTTGTGAATTTGTATTTGGATATTGGGGCTTAAAGAGTTAAATTCCCCACTTTCTACTAGCATTGCTTAGGTTAATAATAACAATGATTAATTATTAATTACCTGAAGTTTGACAGCTAGTCCATTGAGTTCCATGCAAAACTGTCTGAGATGTTCATATTTCCACACTCCCTCATCTTGTCCTTCTGGTGATTCTAAGATGGCATCTATATTGGTGAAATCTGCTCTGATCTGTTGCTGAATATACTAAAACAATAACAAAAATGAAGGGCTGTCACTAAGATTTCAAGTTGCTGGGTACGTACAACAAGTACCGGTAGGTGGGAATAAAAAAGCGAGGGATGACAAAGTATCTTGCACGGCCTTATTCTTGTATTTTTGATCAAGCAACTGATTTAAGGGCATTAAACTTTGCAAAGCATTCACTGTCAAAATAATTTGAATTTGTAAAGATAAACAGACAAAAACAAAAGAAAAACAAACTGGAACAGATGAAAGTGATACATTTCTGTCATATGTAAAATGTCAGTGAACGGATTCATAACCAAATTAATTGACATCATCATTATCATAACCATTTTATTTGATAAAGCAGGTTACAAAATAATATAATACACGTAAGGTAGCTGACATGAACGCACATGAAGTGCTGTCTTTGTAATGACATCTGCAAATGATTAGACTTTCAAGTCTTCTCGGATAAGGACGATAAACCGGAGGTTCCGTCTCACAAACCTTGTTCACATATAACTCTGTGGGACGTTAAAGAACCCACACACTATTCGAAAAGAGTAGGGGAGGTAGTTCCCGGTGTTGTGGTCTATCTTCATCACTTACATCATTACTCATCATGGGTTGGGAGGGTTCAGTGGGCTCATAAATGGACTGATAGCGGCTGCCATCGGCGCCCTTAGTATGCTTATGTCCGAGCCCACTGCAGAAAGCTATGTAAAGAGGACATGTATGTTTGTCCTCTCAATCGCGACATTGACATTGACATTGACAGGATTTTAAGGTTGACCACACTACTTTGGTCTACGAGAGATGCTTATTTGAGAGTGGGCATCTAATTATAGATCATTTACAGTAATATTGAGCTAAGAGAATGACAGTTAAAATGGGTGAACTGGAGATGTGGTTCCTTTTGAACAGTCACACCATGCTGTAAGACTTAATCAACAAACAAATAGGTCATCAATACACTGCACCACTGTACAAGCAAAGTTTCATTCCCTTTTTGTGTTCCATGCTAGCAGAGGGTTCTTTTTTCTGGCATTAGGTGGGCAACATCTCTTTTCCCCCGGCCCGCTGAATACCAAGAAAAGAAGCCTCTGCTAGTAAACTACCCTTTGTGGATTGTGGAAATAAAAATAGTAATTCACAGCTCTTTGGTCACCTGCTGGACAGCTAATGTACTATCCATCTCCTCAAAAGGTTCATCAGGCCACCCGTACATGTCCTGTTGAAAAGAAACAGTCATCACAAGCTTTACCGCGAGCCATAAAAAAAAAAGAAAAAATACTTCAGTACATGTATTTTTAATTAAAATTATTATTAGACTTTAAAGTAAATGATGACCAGGGATCGAGTAGTCTCCCTTGCAGCTGTTTTAAGTGTCGTTGTGTGATAACATTAACAACGGCTGTGAGGGAGACTAAGGATAAAGTTGTGACGGTTTTGACATGGCTGCCATTAATTATGCGGTAGTGCTTGAAAGTAAAATGAACATGAGATATACCCTCAACACAGAATTCACCATTTTGAGACCTTTTATGCTTCTTTTCGCCAGTGATGATCAGTGCATTATTTCATAGGGAAGCATAATCCTCTATTTCAGTTATCAGATTTCTGTCAGCAAGAGATTGTGTTTTTGTAATCCAATGTGAATGACTCATTTGCAGCTGACATCATGGTGGCCATGCTGGTGGACACAGAACCAAAGTGTTTCCCTTTCCTCTGGGAACTGAACTCTTTTTCCGTGAAAATTTTACGCAGATAGTTTTATTGCTTTGCAAGTGTGTGTCACTGGCTAAAAAAAACATCTTTCTCATGTTCACCGGGCTCACATCTCTATCATTGAACATGTTTCTTCTTGGTAAATCTAACGAAGTTAATCCCCCTAATCATACGTTTGACAGAAAAATGAAACAACTACGATTTTTTAGTAATAGAAATAAGAAAGACGAACCGCAGCCTTCGTTCCTGGCCTGTTTCTTCTTATAATCGTCGTGAGGACCTCCGCCGTCGCCATTTTGTAATTTTGTGTTACTGAAACTGCAGTACAGTTCAGCGGACGTTTTTAGAACAGCAGTTTGGGCATGTATCAGAACACAAACAAAACACATGTTTTGTGTTTGGGAAATACGTATTAAAGTCCAGGATGAATTCTTCCAGATTGTTTCATTTCGTTTTACCATTCGACAGCTGTTTCTACAGACGGATTGCTGGTAAGTGTTAAATCTCTTTTCAGGGTTCGCCCAGTTGTACACGACTGCAGCCTATTAATCTTAGAATGTGTTCTCACCCTTTAAACCACTCTTTTCGTTTGATAGGTATTGAAGAGTTGTAAGATCTCATTTTGCAAATCAATTATTTGTGTCACAGTACTGTGTAAACTGTTCTTTAGGTAGAAGATCAATGGTATCTGGTCCTCTATCTGGAATAAGAGTCTTGGACATGTCCAGGTACGTCTAAGAGGATAGGACAGAGGTGTCTGGAAGGCTACCCCCAGATTTGTTCCCAGGAGCTCGCAACCACCTTGCCAGGTCCTCTCTTACTTGTCCCGTGGAGTGAGGGAGAGACTGAGAATGAATACGAGAGGACCTTGGAATGCAGTTGAGGAGCTCCTGGGTCAACTTCCAGAAACCTCCCCTCCCCCACCCCCAAAGGGGATCTCCCATATTAAAATGACAGGGATGCTCATCAATATGCTTAGGCAGGACTGTCATTAAGATTTCAAGTTGTTAGGTAAATACAAAAAATACATGTAGGCAGGGAATCAAACAGTGAAGGATATGTTTTGCTTGTATGAGATCCGCAGGGACTATCCTTCAGTAAAAAAGAACGAAATAAAGACATTATTTGAAAACGTATGACATTGTACATGTGTGATATTTAGAAAATTATAGGTAAATAGTGTATATCTGCTTTGTTGTTAATGAAGTAGTGCAGTAATTAAAGAAGGTACCAAGAACACAATTATTTAAAAATAATATTAATGCAGTAACTTTTTTGTCCATAAAGAGTTCTTGCAGGACCATTTGCAACAATGCTTCTTGGTGATCTAGGGGCAGAAATTATTAAAGTTGAAAATCCAGGTAATATGCATGACATACTAGTCATTCCAAGTAATTATTTCAATGTGAGTAACACGCTGATTTAATTTCCAGAATAATTTTTTTTAGAGTGAGCAAAAAAAAAAAAAGATGGGAGACTGAGGAGTCGGAGCAAACAAATGCCAGTTATTTGCCTCTCTTCACAGGCCATCATTCTTTTTTGCTTGCCTTACTTTTTCACCTGTGCTTTGTAATCTGAATGCCCTGAACAGGTTGTAAATGTGTAAGAACTGATAACCGACAATTGAACCTTTCAAGCAATCTGATCGGTGTATTTAAATTCATCAGTTTCAACATAAATACTATTTAAATGGTGAACTTTAATACTCTCAAACGGTCTAATTCCCCAGGGCAGACCACTTTGCATTTTGTGACCACATAATTTTCTGTCTCATATACAAAGGATGACCTTGAACTTTTTAAGAACTTCACACCTCCTACAGGGAACTAACATCTTCATATCCACTAAAATTTACTAAGTAAATTGTAGGGGTATGTTTTAGGTAATGTGACAGAGGTGTATTCCAGCCAGATCAGTGAAAACCACATGCTAACCATTAAATCGCTCACAATAGCACATAATTTACAGTGTACTGGTAGTCTATGAAAATGAGTCAGAATATCCTTCTTTTTGGTAATGTGACAAAGTCTAAAGCATGTTTTGTTTCTTTTGCTGTTATGTAGATGGTGGAGATGACACAAGGTCGTGGGCTCCACCTTATTGTAGAAATGAAAGCACATATTTTCTTTCTGTTAATAGAAATAAAAAGGTAATTACCTCCAGCCAGATTAAAATTTTGACCATATTTCTTCAGACTGCAGTCCAAAATTAGTTTGTTCTTGAAGAGAAAGGAAAGTAATATTACGATTTAAGGTCTAACTGTATTTTAATATTTCCTATTTTATCATATCTGTGAATTTCAGAGTATTTCCATTAACATCAAAGACCCTAAAGGTGCAGAAATTGTCAAGAAGGTATGTTGAAATGACTTCAACTTTTATGATGACAGTTGAACCTCAATGGCCACCCTCGGGGTACTGGCAAATGGCTCTTTTAAGGTTGGCTTCTCAACAGAGGTTTGTCATAGATTAGCATAATCTTTAGCAGAAACATCACTTTATTTTGAAACAAATATGCGATGGGAGCAGCATAACTGGTCCACAATCAGGCATCACTTTTTTATATCTCAGACTTGATTTTCCTGCATCGCATTTTTGAAATTAAGCCAAACTGAGAGGGCTTGATGCCCGGGGGGGGGTACTGCCATAATATTATTATATGGGCTATATAGGTATGTGCTGCTGTGAAGGGTATGGTTTTCAAGCAGTTTACTCTAGGATAGGGTATATAAATCAGAGCGTTTGGGTCTAGAATAGGGTATGATTTTTCAGGAAACTGATCAGTTGGTTGAAGATTTTATCTAGACTGGGGAAACAGCTACTCTAGGATAGGGGGATTTGGGGAGTTTACTCTAGTATAGGCTAGCAAAACTCAGCTGAACTAGCTCTGGTATAGGTTAAGGGTTCCAGGGTCCCAGCGGCACATCCCCACCCAGAAATTCCTAAAGTGCCCCCCCCCCCCCCCCCCCGGGACTTGATGGCCACTTCACAGCGGTAATTAAACAATAATGAGAACTGTAATCGCATACCAGGGGCACCCAATGACGGTTTCCTTCTAAATACATTGAAAACCATTTTTAGGCTATTCAGAGTGCTTTTAGATATCTAGAAATGCATTCTAAGCAGCGCTTTATCATTTGTACTTGTTCAGTCTTTCTAGGGGAACTTGAGTATTTCGAAATTACAAGGGCTTCAGTATTATTTTCCCAAATATTTTAGATGCAAATATTTCACGTATTCGAAAGTGAGAATTTTTCTAATTCCCCAGTCCATCACATTTTTGTATCTGAAAATTTCAAGTTTCCTTTTTTCTACAAAAAATAGCCTAACCTGGGTAGTGAAATATGTAAAATTAAACTTCTGAGCCAGAATTGTAGGGAATTCATTAGAATAGCTTCGAAAATTGTACTTGTATGAATGCATATGGAACTTATCATCTAGACATCTTTAGCTGTCCTCAGATAGTAGAAAATTCTAGGCAACATTTGCCTCTCGAAACAGATATTTAACAGAAAATATTCATTGGGTACCCTGTGGTATGGCCAAAAGGTACCTACAGCCGTCTGATGGAGCTGGCAGCAATATTATTTGTCACTTTGTTTACTGGTTGCTTAATAGAGGGTGGATAACAAATGAGAATTTGAATTTTGATCTTAGGATTGAAAGGGTTTTGGTTGTACCTTATTTTTACCTTATTAACTTTTTTTTTATTCAACAGCTAGCTCAGAAATGTGATATTTTAGTAGAAAACTACCTTCCAGGAAAACTAGACAAGTTTGGCTTAGGATATGACAGTCTCAAGAAGTCTGTCCCATCCCTGATATATTGCTCCATAACTGGATATGGCACAGGGGGACCTTATGAACAGCAACCTGGATATGATGTGGTGGTTTCAGGGATAGGCGGACTAATACACATAACAGGCCCTGAGGTACATAGAACAAGGACATTGGACATTTTAGGTATTGAAAACCTTGTTCCCAGGGTCCTATCTCTTCCACGAGAGAGGAACAGAAAGGGGCCTGGGAACAAGTTTGTCACGTAGAACCAACTGGAAGTTCGAGGATGTGGGAAACAAAGTGGGGGGTGAGGGAGCCAAAAAAAAGAAAAGAAAAAAAGAAATCTATAACGTGACTTTGCCAGAACTCGAACCCAGGCTCGAAAGCGAGTAAATTAACCTAGCTATTAGCAAAGAAAGAGTTTCTTGACCCTGTCATAATGATATTCAGACTAAAACTCAGTTTGCTGGAAATAAAAACTTATTATACACAGGCTTTCCATCTTATTTTTGAATGAACACAAATCTGCAAAGATTATCGTACTTCCGAAAAACTGGTGATGTCGTCTTTTATGTCTGGCAAAGGTAATTTTTGTGTTGTGAAATCGGTTTTACAGATTTATGTTCACTTGGTATAATTGTTTTTCTGATCAGATCTTTCGTAGATCCTATGTGCTGCAGTATATTGGTGTGCACTGGGTCCTTTGAAATAGCTCGAAAGTAGCCAAAGTGGCAAATTTCATAATGTGCTTATCCTACAATCTACTTTATCAACTTTAATTAAAAAACTAGGAATTGACTGAAACACTTCTTATGCTTGCAGGATGGAAATCCATGTAAGGTTGGCATCGCAGTAACAGACCTCACAACCGGATTACACGCACAAGGAGCCATCATGGCAGCACTGATACAAAGACAAAAAACAGGACGGGGTCAGAAAATCGACTGTTCACTGCTAGCATCACAGGTCTTCATATCTTTTAATCCCATAAAATGCTACAAGGGAACTGGCCCTGAAATTTTGCCAGAAAATTAAAGGCTTGCAGCAAATACAGATAATAGCCTAGCCTACGTGTGACTGCACCCTCTCCCCGACAAAGGAAGAACAGAGGGGGGAGGGTGCGGCTACACGTATGCTAAGAATAGCCGCTCAGAGAAGTAACCACTGGGATAAGGGGGGAAATGGAGGATGCTCGTCGGAAAATTAGAATTAAACCCATAAAGGAGACCAATTTGAGCGCGGCTCAGATTTTATTTGACCCTTTAGGGAGACGTACTTGGTCTTAGTACTCCAACACAGTATGACGGCATTTGTTACTTATATTTAGGGATTTCTTTGCGTACAACCCAACCCAACCCAATTTTTATGGGTTTAAATCTCTAGCTTTCGTCCGGAACTCCTTATTAAAGTTACCCTGCTAGCAGAGGCTACATTTTCGCTGTGTGAGCTGGCTTTTGAAAAGTAGCTTTTGTGTACAACAGCTCACACAGCGAAAATGTAGCCTCTCTATGCAGGGTATATTAAAGTTCGTCCAAAAGATGCAATTTCTACCCTCAGCGCAACGACGACTATCGCCGTCATTTTCATGTAAGAGTCCCCACCGTAGGAGTAACCACTACATGTGCCAAATAGTTCGACCAATGTATTTTTAAGTTTTTTCTTTTTTATATGAAAGTGCTGGTGTAACCAGTCTAAAACCTTTGGAAAACAATGCTATATTTATGGCAAGTGCGATGTTTTCTTTCACATCAATCCTACGCAACGTGTTAGCTCCAGTCACTCTCTGATTAGGGGCTGATGTTCAAAACATCATCATCATCGTTATCATCATCCGCTTATCATCATTATCATCATCATCATCATCAACGTCATCATTGTCGTCATCATCATCCTCATCGTCGTCATTATCCTCATCATCCTCCTCTCAACGTCACCATCGTCATCATCAATATCATCATCATCGGCTGTAATGCCGACATCTCCAAAACTTTATCTTATTTGAAGGCGAGTCAATTCGCTTAACCAACGCACCGTCGTAGCACCTGATTGAATTTTTTAAAAGCTAACCCATTTCATATCCCTAACACCAACGTTTTCTTAAACCTTATTTTCAGGTCGCTATGCTGTCTCATGTAGGAACAAGTTACCTTAATGCTGGATTTGAAACAGGGCGTTATGGTACTGCGCATCATAGCATTGTACCATATCAGGTAAGAACGTAGGTACGTTTTACGTGCAAACAGTAGCCTTGCTATCTCAATTAATTGCCAAGTAATCAACAGTAAAGATGTTGTGTAACACTTTGTGTTGAATTTAACAACGTTTGTACAAAAAAAAATTGACCAGCGTTTATCTCAATTTTAGACAAATTGTAACGCAAATAGCAATAGCAAATGATGTCTTATAGTGCGGCCATTAATTAGTGATAGGTAACCCCAGTGCGAATCCTTCACTTCTCCATCTCTCGCTTCGTTGGCCACTTAACTCTGGTCCCAAGAGATAGTTCCAATATACTTTGCTTTCTCTTCGTAGGCTTTTAAAACGAATGATGGACACTTCTTAGTTGGTGCTGGCAATGATGGTTTCTTTAGAAGACTTTGTGACGTAAGTTGTATGTTTTTTGTTTGTTTTTCGGGGCAGGATCACCAAGACTTAGTACCTTTACTAAAATATTTAGCAGAAGCTGAGTAGTTAAGGCATAGAGGGCTGGTTTTGTTACACATACAGTATGGTTAAACAGTACATTTGTTTAAGATCTTTAAGGACGGATAGAAAATAATTGGAGTTAAACTTGATCATTTGGGCAACGTTTTCAAAGTTTAAGTATGTTTTTGTCAACAACGATTTTGTTATTCATAAGGAGGTCATGATGACATCGACACGTCGGTTTTCTTGCTATTTTGTATTTGATTTGTTTTGTTACTATGTTTACGCGTTATTTAGGAAAGAATCGCTCAGAAATCAGTGGTTGCCACACAATTGAACCACAACATATGTACTGGCTCTCTGTTTAAAACCACTTAATGATTTGGTTGCTGTTTTAGTTATTAGATTTAGGCAATCTGGCAGATGACCCGCGGTACAGTACAAACGCTGCAAGGGTAGAAAATCGAAAGGAGCTACTGTTAATTTTAGAGGAATGGTGAGTTGCTTAAAGATGTTTACTTTTGGGCCATACCATTTTATATACACCCCCTCCGCCCCCTGCTTTAACGATTTACTTTGAAATTTTCCTGGCTCCAAGAAAAATGCTCATTTTCCCCAAAGAACTCAGAAAAACTGCGCTGATAAACCTTTTTCCCCTCGAAAATGTCTCTGAGGTGTCTGTTATAACAAGTTATTAGTATTATTTTTCGTAATTGTTGAACAGTTGATTTTGCTTTGCAAGTAGAAAATTATCTTAGGCGTATAACCACATCCTATGACGGAATAATAGAATTGACTCGGTTTGTTTTTATCAACCTTAGTGGTTTTGATTGTAATCGGTTTATGCGCGGTAAATAATAATTAAGGTAGATAATGTGGGATATGTTAAGGAAATAGGTATCACGCTCATGTTTGAGATCGCAAGAAATAATAGTGAGCCTTTGCCAAGTTCGGTTTGCGGCCGGACATACGTAGTTAAGGCGTTTACTTGTGGTAACCATAAAACTAGTGAGCATTGTAATTTTGAGTAGAACGTTTAGAACGATTGTGATGTACGAATGAACGAACGAAATAAAGCGAAAAAAGTGAAAGATACAGTCCTGATTGTTTATTGAACCAGCGGACGCGGAGATATTCCAAACGCAGTGGAAGATTCCGCAACAACTGGTCCTTCGAGCCGGATTAGAGAATGTCTAAAAAGAAAGTAAGAGCGGGCCATCGTGGATTCCTCACGAAAATCATTGAAGAGGCTAACGAGCGTTTAGATGACGAATATTCAACCGTCAGAAAGGCAGAACTGCTGAAATGGAAAGCTAGTTTAGGAGAACAGCTTCAAAAGATCGTGCCGCTTGACGAAGAGATTTTGGCCGAGTTAGCGGCAGACGAGAAAGTGACAGAGGAAGAAGTGGCGGACGAGATTGAACGGAGTGGCCGATTGAGGGCAGACGCGACACAAGTGTTAGCTGCCATCGAAGAACGACTGACAGAGCAACCTCCTCCACCGCCAGCTTCACAAGTTGCACCTCAGTACGTAAATTCAAGCCAAGGTTACCAGCCGATAAGTAGCCAACAAAAGACAGTGCGAGCAAAGCTTCCGAAATTAGAAGTAAAAAAGTTTAACGGAAAACTCTGCGAGTGGCAGGAGTTTTGGGACTCGTTTGAGAGTGCCATACATATGAACGATGGGCTTTCGAACGTCGACAAATTTTCCTATCTAAGGAGCTTACTTCTGGGATCGGCAAAATCGGCAATTGGAGGATTTGCGCTGACATCAGCGAATTACGAGTCAGCCATAGAGCTCCTAAAGAAACGTTATGGCAAAAAGGTAGCGATTCAGAGAGCACTAATAAGCGAACTGTTGAATGCACGTCCCGTGTTCAACGAGAGTGACACGCCAAGACTTCGCAGCCTCTACGATTTCGCAGAAACGAAGTACAGAGCGTTACAGGCCTTAGGAGTGGATGAACAAAGCTACTCAGAAGTCGTCGTGCCGACACTATTAGAAAAGATTCCCGACGCCATCCGATTGACGATTACGCGAGGAAGACAGTACCTGGAGTGGACATTAGGAGACACGTTGGAGGCACTCCTAGTGGAAGTGGAACTGAGAGAGGACCATTGTCTGGCGCAGCACAGATCAAACGAGGCGAAAAAGGGTCCTGTCACCTCCAGTGCGCTGTTCGCCGCAAAGGGAGACCGAAGATGCGCATTCTGCCTGGAGAATCACCTACCGGAAGATTGTAAGAAAGTCACGAAGACGGAGGAACGTAAGAAACTGTTAATTAAGTTTGGTAGATGTTTTAAGTGTATTAACAAGGGCCATCGTGCCCGAGATTGTAAGGCTTCCGTTCAATGTAAGAATTGTAAGGGATCTCACAACACGTGTTTGTGTGAGTTGGGATCACAGCAAACCCCAGCGGGGGATAGTGGTCAACCACTAGTAAATAGTCCGAGTAGTTTGCTTGTGGGAACAGAGAGTAGAATTGCCCTTCAGACTGCCCAAGCCTTAATTAAGGGGGATGTACCGGGGAGGGTAAGAGTTCTATTCGACTCAGGAAGTCACAAGTCTTTCGTAACAACAAAGGCCGCGAGTAATTATGGTTTAGAAATTGTAAGGAAAGAATGGGTAACTATTAACACATTCGGACAAACAGTTAAGGAATCGGGTTTGAGGGAAGTCGTCCAGTTTGACGTAATGCCTCTACAGGCCGACCGTTCACTTAGGCTTGAAGCTTATGTTGTGCCGGAAATATCTCACATAAGCAACGAGCACGTAGAGGTCGTCAAGAACGATTATCCTCATTTGCGTGATCTGTGGTTTTCAGATGTTTGCCAAACCAAAGAAGAGCTCGAAATAGATTTGTTAATAGGATCGGATTACTTGTGGGAGTTTCAAAAGGGGCGGACAATACGGGGGGAGCCAGAAGAACCGGTAGCCGTAGAGACTGAGCTTGGATGGGTGTTGTCGGGCCCCCTGAAAAAGAAAAAATCAGATAGCGAGCGACAAGAAGTGACCGTAAATTTCGTGGCGCATGAGGGTGCGGTGACCGTGGGTGATAGTTTAGAAGGGGCGGTCGGTAAATTGTGGGACTTAGAGAGTTTAGGAATTAAAGCGAGTGATGAGGTACACGAATTGTTTGAGAGCGATATCAGTTTTATCGATGGGAGGTATTCGGTCAAGTTGCCTTGGAAACAGGGTCACAACCCCCTTCCCAGTAATTATGCAAACAGTTTGTCACGCATGAAGAGCCAAATTAAAAGATTGAAAAGGGAACCGGAAGTACTAGAAGAGTATGACTCAATCATTAAAGACCAATTAAGTTCGGGGATCATTGAAAGGGTAACGGATTTGGAGGGGGCGTGCAAGGTCCATTATTTGCCACATCAAGCTGTCATTCGCAAAGATGCGGAGACAACAAAATTAAGGATAGTGTATGACGCTTCAGCAAAAGAGGGTAAAAATGGGACATCCCTGAACGACTGTCTACACACCGGGCCATCTTTAAACCCCTTACTTTTTGAAATACTTGTTAGGTTCAGAGAAAATAGGGTCGCGCTTGTCGGAGACATTGAGAAGGCGTTTTTAAATATAGCAGTAGATGTGAATGACCGCGATTGTTTGAGGTTCCTGTGGGTGGATGACGCACGAGACAGCAATTCAAATGTTGTCGTGTATCGATTTTGTCGAGTTGTCTTTGGATTGAATGCTTCACCTTTTCTGCTAAATGGAACAATAAGGCATCATTTAGCGACCTTCGCAGAAGCAGATCCTAAATTTGTTAAGAAAATGGTTGACAGTTTCTATGTAGACGATCTGGTTTCGGGTGACAGCACAACTGACAAGGCGCTCGATCTATACAGCAAAGCGAGGGCCAGAATGGCAAGCGGAGGGTTTAGACTGCGAAAATGGAAAACCAACGACCCGAAGTTAAAGAGGAGAATCGGTTCGACGGAGACGGTCGCTAGAAAAGAGGAAATCGTCGGACGATTAGAAGATGAAGAAACTTATGCGAAATCGAAGCTAGAATGTCAAGGGGGGTCGAAGGGAGAAAAGGTCCTGGGTGTTAAGTGGAACTGTGAATCAGACACCTTCCACCTTGATCTTGCGCATATTGCTAAAAGGGCGGAAGGTCTAGAACCCACCAAGCGAAATGTTTTGAGCTTATTAGCCAGCTTATTTGACCCACTTGGGCTCATTAGTCCAGTGACGGTTAGTATGAAGATTCTTTTTCAAGAAATTTGTAGTAGCAAGTTTGACTGGGACGAAACGTTGACGGACGATATTAAAGGGAAATGGGCTAAATGGGTCGAAAATTTGTCGCAAACGAGGGAAATAGAAGTCAATAGATGTTTGTATGAGGCGAGAGAAGAGTGCGTGACAGAGTGTTTTTTGCATGGGTTTGGAGATGCGAGTAAAAAAGCGTACTGTGCGATGGTTTACTTCGTGTACCGTACTGACGATGGACAGGCCCATGTGAGGTTAATGGCAAGCAAAACGAGAGTTGCCCCCTTAAAAGAGCTTTCAATTCCACGGTTGGAATTGATGTCAGCGAGAATACTGGCCCAACTTATGAACACGATACGCAATTCGTTACAGTCACAGCTAAAAATAGATGGCGTGAGATTTTGGCTAGACAGCAAAACGGCCCTCAGTTGGATTCAAAATAAGGGAGAATGGAAGCAGTTCGTGCGGCACAGAGTAAACGAGATTCTCAGCCTGACGAGCAAAGAGGAATGGGCGTATTGTCCGACTGGTGAGAATCCAGCAGATCTTGGTTCCAGAGGGGCGCTAGCTTCCCAACTTAAGGAAAATGAACTTTGGTGGCTTGGCCCACAATGGCTGATAAAAAAGAGAGAAGATTGGCCAGTTACGACTGAGCAGCTTCAAACTCCTGAGAGTCTGCTCGAACAGAAGAAGCCCACATCGGCATTGTTGGTCGAGACAAGGAGCGAAGTCGGTGTTGCAGCAGTAATAAATCCGAGTGACTATAGTAAGTTGCATAAGCTGGTGCGTGTCGTCGCTTGGGTGAGGCGATTCGTTGGCAATTTGAAGGCCGCTTTAAGGCAAAACGAAAGCACTAGACGAACAGGTAAGTTGGAAATGAGAGAGTTGAATGAAGCTGAGCTCGAATTAATTAAGTCGGCCCAAGACAAATTGAAGAAACAGAGCAATTTCGAACAACTGGTAAGTAAACTTGGGATTGTAAAGCAAGGAGAAATTTTGAGGTGTGAGGGTAGGCTTGTAAATTCGGATTTGGATCTTGACGCTAGAAGACCCTTCATTTTACCCAGAAGGCACCCTTTGACTAAACTGATAATACGAGAAAGCCATGAAGGTGTGCACCACAGTGGTGTGAGAGCCACATTAGCTCAATTGCGTTCGAAATATTGGGTGCCAAAGGGCAGACAAGAAGTGAAAAGGGTACTGAGCGAGTGTGTTACTTGTAGAAAACTGAAGGGGAAACCGTACAGTTCGCCACCAACCGCCGCGTTACCAGAGTTTAGGGTCAGAGAAGCCCCGCCATTTTCGAGGGTAGGTGTTGATTTTGCTGGGCCCGTATACGTGAAAAGTAAGACGGGAGGGATGGAAAAAGTGTACATTGCACTATTTTCGTGTTGCGTGACCAGAGCTATCCATTTAGAGTTAGTAGAAGATTTGTCTGCCGCAGCGTTTAGGCGTTGTTTGCGACGATTCGCTGCGAGATATGGAACGCCTGCGCTGATTGTGTCTGACAACGCAAAAACCTTTCAAGCGACTGAGAAAGCATTAAACGAATTACTAAACCATCCAGAAGTTCAATCAGATTTGGGTCATATGAGGGTAGAGTGGAGGTTCAATTTAGAAAGGGCACCCTGGTGGGGGGGATTTTTTGAGCGAATGGTTGCGAGTGTGAAAGACTGTTTGCGAAAGACACTGGGAAATGCTAGATTAACTTATGAAGAGTTATTAACAGTGCTTGTGGAAGTAGAATGTACGCTAAATGCGAGGCCGTTGACCTACGAATATAACGAGATGGATGATGAAGTGTTGACACCTTCTCATTTGATCTATGGGCGAAGGATTAAATCACTTCCGGATGAAATAGTAGAACCCGATGATGTGGTCAGTGAGGCGCAATGTTCTGAAAGGTTTAAATATCTAAGCACTCGATTAAACCATTTTTGGAACCGGTGGCGAAACGAATATTTAGCGAATCTGAGAGAATTTCATAGGTGTAAGGCGCAAAGTAAAAATAGGACAGCAGAAGTGGGAGACGTTGTTCTAGTGCTCGAGGAAGAAAAGAAAAGAGGCGAATGGAGGGTGGGAATAGTTGAAAACCTTGTGAGGGGATCAGACAATGTTGTCAGAGGCGCTAAAGTAAGGGTTGTAACAAAGGGGAAACCTACCCACCTATCCAGGCCAGTACAAAAACTATATCCCTTGGAAATTAAAAGTCAGGGGGAGGGAGACGCAAGAAGAT
This sequence comes from Porites cylindrica, assembly GCA_964035525.1. Taxonomy (NCBI): domain Eukaryota; kingdom Metazoa; phylum Cnidaria; class Anthozoa; order Scleractinia; family Poritidae; genus Porites; species Porites cylindrica. Next base: position 49,953,370 of record OZ037777.1, on the reverse strand, counting down.
CTGTACGAGCAGTTGAAAATTCCACAAGAACCGTTCCGCGCAGGAATGCGGCACTAGATTCGCGGTGGAAATCACGCCTTATGCTTGACTCGTAGGCGAGTCAAGGGGGGGAGAGTGTTATAACAAGTTATTAGTATTATTTTTCGTAATTGTTGAACAGTTGATTTTGCTTTGCAAGTAGAAAATTATCTTAGGCGTATAACCACATCCTATGACGGAATAATAGAATTGACTCGGTTTGTTTTTATCAACCTTAGTGGTTTTGATTGTAATCGGTTTATGCGCGGTAAATAATAATTAAGGTAGATAATGTGGGATATGTTAAGGAAATAGGTATCACGCTCATGTTTGAGATCGCAAGAAATAATAGTGAGCCTTTGCCAAGTTCGGTTTGCGGCCGGACATACGTAGTTAAGGCGTTTACTTGTGGTAACCATAAAACTAGTGAGCATTGTAATTTTGAGTAGAACGTTTAGAACGATTGTGATGTACGAATGAACGAACGAAATAAAGCGAAAAAAGTGAAAGATACAGTCCTGATTGTTTATTGAACCAGCGGACGCGGAGATATTCCAAACGCAGTGGAAGATTCCGCAACAGTGTCTTATAGGCTGAGAAATTTTTGATTTTCTGTTTCTTCCCGTTAGAACAACTGGTCTTGGTACCAGCGAAATTCCATTTTTTTAAATACCCCTTCAGAAAATTTCGTCAACAGTTTCGGGGGCTGTATATTAAATGGATTAGTCCTTTGTCAACGATCAAAGGGAGACTTTAGGTGACGATACTTGTTAATCCTTTCCTTAAAAAAGAAAAAAAAACTTCTTGTGAGAGCCTTTCGCTGGAACCCAGAAAATCTTTTAAGAAGAGCGAAATTTTATTTATATATCAAATACAATCTCCCTTAGATAGTTTATGTTTGTAAATCGCAGTTACTAGAAGGCGTCTTAATATTAGCCTGCGAACGGCAGACGTTTCTGCTCGCTCATCGCCGCTAAGGGACGTTTCGCGAAACGTCCCTTAGCGGCGATGAGCGAGGAGAAACGTCTGCCGTTCGCAGGCTATCTTAATATTTGTCATTTCTCCAATGCAGTTTTGAAAAAAGATCCACAAAGGACTGGGCTGAGGCATTTGAGGGATCTGGGATACCTTGTGGACCTATTAATAGCATAAAACAGGTGTTTGAGGACCCACAGGTAAGTTTCGTTACGTAATAGAGACCTCTAAGTAGTGTGCACGTGTGAGCCAGCGTCATTTTGGCGGGAAAACGTGATAGCCGTCGTCATTAAAGTAAGTACGGCTTTGGCGTCAAGAAGTTATTAAAATAGAAGTTTTATCATTTTGCAATCGGGAGAGGGCTTAACAAAAAACCTCCTTCAATAAAAAGAACCGTGCTAATTATTCTGGTGAAAAAGATAGAAATGAAGCTTTTCGAGGTGTATATTTTTTTGAGAATACGCAAAAAAAATTAAGCCAAATCCCGTCCGCGTTTTCGTTCCCTTCCTCGAATCTAAAAGTCTCTAATGAACGCCCTTGGGATATTTTACAGGTGAAGTACAAAGAAATGGTTCAGGAGTTGGATCACCCGACGGCCGGCAGAATAAGAGTACCAGGTAGGATGTATCGTCTCAAGATAATGATGTCCACTGGGACATAAGTCACTGCTAACCAGGCTGAAGTCGCGCCAGGGTTTTCCAATAACGTGGGTTCGTTATTACCAAGTTACCGCCCCGAGGCTCTCCTCAGCAAAAAAGCAAGAGGGAGAGGATGAAAACTGGAAAACTTATTTTGCGAACGCGGAATACTAGAAAAAAAGAAAAACTTGGATGTTTTGTAGTACTTATATCACTTACAATAAATGAAATTTGGTTGTTTAACAGGACAGTGTTACTTAAGCCGGCTATAGGCTTAATATTGTTTCTTGTAAAAAGAAATTATTAGACCCCTTTCAAGGCCGTAGTTATTACATTAAGGTTAGCCTGCGAGCAGGCACACCTATACTTAGCCCTAACGGCCGCCAAATTTTTTCCCGAAATTACAGAAGTGGGCCTGCTCGCAGGATACTTTAAAGTCTTCGAGTAGATAGTCTGTTATTTTTGTGAGTTTTTCATTGTGTTTTTGTGTTTTATAGGACCTGCTGTCGAGTATAACGGACAAACCTGCCAAGGCGTCCCCTCTCCACCCCCCATCTTAGGTGAACACACCACTGAAGTATTAACTCATCTTCTAGATTACGATGACGCAGAGATTTTGAAACTTGAGAATGATGGAGTTGTCTACTGTTACTATGAAAATCCATTTGAGTGAACTACTTGTACAATATCTTAACTTAAAAACAATTTTAATAAATTCATTTAACATTTTCAACTCTTTGCCTTCTAAAGCCCCCTTCAGAGGAGAAAATGTTGTGACAATTTTAATGTCACCAATTTATTTGCTTGTGTACACGGCACGGCAAAGTTTAATTTAAAAAAGCATTATCAAAAAAGCGTCAGAAGTGACTGAACAGCCTAAGGGTTTATTTCCAGTGTCGCGTAATTTTTACGTGCGTACATGCGTAAAATTTACGTTCGCAAATAAAATAGCAGCAATGCATGAAAGGTGGCTCATAAGCGTAAAAGTTGAGCGTCGCTTAACTTCTCGTTTAAGCTCAGCACTTTTTATCTTGCCTCTATTTTATTTACGTGATTACAACTTACGTGCGTTAACGCGCGCAGGCAAAAACACATACCGAACCAAACTGGTCCCTAGGCTTCCAACGTCCCATTTTCTAAGCCAAAAGGCCAGGGAACGAGGTTCATACAGGACGACAAGGCGAGAGTACTAAGCGCCAAGACTGATTACAGGGTTTGAGCTAGGATTTGATCACTGGGGGACAATTTGTCCCCTTGGCAAAAATTGTACACCCTTCTGCTGATGCAAAGGGGTTTGTCTTCTTAGCAGGGCTTCTGATAGGTCTCGCAAGAAAAAGTCAAATTTTGCGGGATTTCTAGGGACAAATTCGCGGAAAAATCGGCCGATTTCGCGGGAGTTTTCGGGGCAAACCGAAAACCAATCGGTAAAAAACGGCCGATTTTTGTGGTTATTTTCAAGGCAAATTAAGCTAGAAATCGATCGGTTTTGCGCTGATCAGACCAGCCTTTTTAACGTTTTTCTAACAGAGGTCATCATTTGCTCTTTCAACAACAATACGCTCCAGAAATGAACCAATGGCAAAGCCTTTAATATCATGGCTAGTGCCCAGTTTTTCGCAACATAATCTGTTTGCACGTTTCAGTGACGAAGTTCCGAGATAAATTTGCAAGTTTACGGCAAGTAAATAGCCCCAATAGCTGAAATAAGTTTCAAAGATGTTGTACAGACATGTATTTGATAAGATTTCTACCGAATTTCGCGGTATTTTTCGCGTTTTTGTGAACTTCGCGGCTCCGCGACCGCGCGAAGAATCAGAAACCCTGTCTTAGATTTCCGACAAAAATAACAGAAGAGCGTGACTGAAACGTAACTTTGGAATGAACTTTATAGGTGTGATAAAATATACTTTCCACGTTCTGTTTCGGCTTGCAATTTCTGTACTGAAATAAATCTCTTCGTGTGTGCTTCCTTTCGAGTTTTTTCCCTAAATTTTGAAGGGGACAAATTGTCCCCTTGGCCGTTTTTTAAAGGGACAATTCCAATTGCAGTGCGGGATTGGCGCAATGGCGCGGCCTGGCTCAAACCCTGCTGATTATCCGACAACTCTCATGTCACAAGTCGTGTATACAAGCATGTTTCACATGAAAATTTATTCACCACATACAGACTGACGTACCAGTTTTACAACGTTTTACAAAGGAGACGTTAAGCATCACAGTTATGGCAAACGCGAATTTGTACCACATGACCAAGTTCCCCATTACTTTTTGTTTACTGTTCATTATTTCTTCACATAAATTAATAGTAATTTTTTATCCATAAGAATTGTTTTGAGCTGTTTTTATCTTCTCATTTTCTATTTTGAGACGTTTGCCGCTTGCCATATACATGAAGCTTAAACTCTCTAAAAATACTCATATACAACGAAGACCAGTATAGGGTTTTTAGAAACTCCTCACCCACCCCTTCCCTAACCCGACGTTTACATTTAAGGCAAAATGTTGGGTTAGGGGAGGGGTACATGGGTAGATTCCCAGAATGGTATATTGAACACTGTTTGACAAGCAAATTAAAATTTTTAAATAATTTTGCTCGAGTAGGCCTAGAACATGGGACTATCCAAGAACTCACAAGTGAAAAAAGACAATTCAAGATTTCACCAGCACTCACAATATGAATTGATGTAAAGAATACGCCAAAATTTTGTTGCAAATCTCTTGTACCGTGCTTTTTGGGCCCCTTGAACGTTGCAATCATCGGGATACCTTTATTTCAAGCAGATTTCCTATTACTGCAAAGCAATGAACGCCAAAATGAGTGATTTCAAGAGTTTTAACTCCATTTTAATTCCATTTATTCTTATTTCGGAATACGATGAATCGGACATCCCCTAAAATGGCTAAAATTAAACTCAACGTCTTTAAACTATTCCATCCTGTTTCTCAGCTAAATTACTGCTATCTGAAGTCATCCACATGTATGGTAAGTGGGACTTCTGGTTTTCTTGCTCGATTATTTTTCCTCCTGCAACCAAGAAAAAAATATTGTATGAACAGTGTTCGCATCTAGCCAAACTGAGTAAGTGCCTTAGACATGCTAAGTGTGCGGCAGTATCGGAGGTTCCGAGTTTCATTCCTCGGTGTGCCCTTAACAATATCCTTGTTGAACGTCGAACTTTTCATGAGACGAACCAAACGCTAATTTGGCTGTTAGGTCAGACGTCCAACTTGAGACGCGTCGAACCAATCAACTGAATCAGACCAAAAAGGAATTTTAATAAATTTTCTCCCGAACAAAGGCTAAATATACATTATCATACAAATTTTTAATTCACTAGTTTAGTTCGTCGCATGTGAAGATCGACGTTTGTTCCGGAGACGATCTTCAGAAGACGTTCTATCCATCTGAAGTAGACTGATAGAACATGTTAGACGATCCCAACTCATTCAGACGAACTTGACCGAGCCAGACGTCGAAATTTCATAAACTTAACTTACTATTAAAGTTTGGTTCGTCTCATGAAACGTTCGACGTTTGGCCAAGGCCTTGGATATTTATCAACAAGGATTGTTCGAACCGGTCAAGATGACTGAATATTGACTTCGTTCTCTTGGCCAATACGCAGCCATCTTGACCTTAAGGTGATTCCCTGGTTTTGCACTGCGCATCTCTTACTGCGCATAACAATATGGCCTCCGTAAAAAAGAGCATGTGAAGTAACATTATTAAAATGAAGTTGACTGAAGAGAAACGTTATTGGAATTTTTGCTAGCGGTTGTTTCTTACCGAGGTGAGACTCAATGTGGTGGGAATGTGCATAACGTAAGCAGTACGTGTGTTGCTGAGTTCGACTTCCTCACGGAGAACCTCGATAGTGGATGTTTAATTTGTGCTTACTCACTTTGATTTTCATTTAAACACTTTCTTTATCACATTGTGTCCTAAATGTGATATCTCGATGTAAATTCTGTAAAAAGAGATTTTTTAATACTTTCTTCCCCCTTTCACATACATTCTATCCTGAAACTCGCTCCAGTCCTCTCTCAAAAATCGGAGAAAATGCATTTGATGCGCACTTTTTGCAGCTCTACCGCAAAAACGAGTACGGTGACCCCCCATTTATTATTTCATGATTTTAATAAGGACAGTGATTCCTTTCGATGAGAAAAAAATTGGCGCAAATATATGTTGAGGTTTTTTGGCAATTTTACTAAATTGTACGGTTTGAGCTATCACGGGTCGAATAGCGCGTGTCCAATTTAATTCTACTTTGGAGCGTAAAGTAAAAACAAGGGCATTAAAAGGCATTTTTCTGGTACATAAGTGGATAAACAATATATTAAAGTCAAATTCTGTGCGATACCACATGCATCATTGAAAAAATCTCTCCTTTTTGTCTAGTTTTGGGCTGCGCGCGGTTTTTGTCAAAGGGTCCAAAATAGCCGTATTTGTCAGCATTGTGACGTCAAAACGAGCACGGTGACCCCCACTTTTTATTACTTTTTTATCATCTTCTTGACTTGTTACATCAGTGTACCAAGTTTCATCTACAATCTATGTTAGGTTCTTTTACTAAGGAATCACCTAAGCTTGGTCAATAGAGAGATTTAGATTCTGAGACGAGGACGACTATGACTGAGTACGAGCTTTTCTCCTTACCAAGTATTGCTCTCGCGTAAACCAGCGTCATTTTGGCGGGAAAACGTGATAGCCGACGTCATTGTACGGTTTTTGGCGGGAACAAGTTGTCAAAAGTAAGCAGTTTTATCATTTTGCTACCGGGAGAGGGCTTAACCCCCTTCAGTATAAATAACCGTACTAACTTTTTTGGTGAAAAAAAAGTAAAATGAAGCTTTCCTAGGTGTCTTTTTGTTAGAACACGCGCAAAAGCTCTAGGTTAAACCTCCTACTCGTACTCGTACACGTCCTCAAATCTAAAGCTCTCTAATAACGCATATTACATTGCACATATAAGAATCACGTTGTATGATCGTGCCCTCAAAGATTCCCCTATATGATAGCTACGTGGTTCGAGCATCTAAGGACACGATCACATTTCTTCACATCAATCAACTATTTACATTTACCTATGCTTCTTTTCTTCCTCTTTTTGTCGAAGTCTTTCCTTTCCTTCGTCATCAGCTGGTGTACTAAAATCATCTCTGTTAACAGACTCCAACTTGCAGTCCTTGGAAATAGAAAACAAAATCACCAAGAGATCTAGAGTCCATAAGTCTGTCGGTACCAAGGGAACTATTTAGGTGGTAATGTTTAAGATACCACCACTTAACATACAGCATACAAAGGGATCTTCAATTATTCAGTGCCGACCGTCGAAAATAATTACATGGACAATCATAATTTTTTGTTGTTGTTATCGCGTTGCCACGCTTTCGGATTGGCTTATATTAGAGTTAAAAAGTATCGCGCAACTTTGCCTTGCACGTAACCAATGTTCGGCTCACATGATCCGAGCCTGGTCGTTTGTCTTGGATAAGTAAACAAAGTGAAAAAATGTAATTATCTTATTTCCCCCCTTCCCTAAGAAATTTTCGGGGATAATTCACAACACTGGTTGGGGTAAATTTGGCAGACTGCTTGTGGCGTATATGTGAATTTGAGACAGACTACCACACCTTGGATTACTTCCCCTACTCCAAAAAGTGTGAGTACGTTTTAAACGTCCCACAGAAGTTACTATATTTGCAAGAGTTTTGAAAAGGGGCGTATGGTTTATCGTCCTCATCCGAGTAGACAAGAAGGTTTAACCATTTGCAGATGCCATTACAAAGGTAGCGCTTTCTCTTCAGTTATTTCGAGACCCCGAGTGTTGTTCCGGCCGCGCTTTGAACAAGCGACCTCCCGCTCGACAAACCAGCGCTTATCCATCGAGCTAACCGAGCGACGGTTAACTCATCTAGATTGGGTACGTATCGAAATACATGATAGTGAAGGCCAGGAAAAGCGCCGTGCTGCGATTAGGCAATTTCTAAGCCAGTAGGCTATGTAGGCCATTTTCGAGCTCCCCCAAGCCTCTGTTTCAAGGAGAGGCAAAGTGCAATGCCATTGATATGATGATGATGTTTTATTCTCATGCAAACAAAACTCATTTTCATGAGAACGGTTTTGCACTTAGTTTTGTTTTGAAAGCAAGAGTTTTTTTGGAACGCGGAAACAACCTATTAGAAAAAACGCAAAAAAAAGGCGATAAAAGTTTCCTCACTCAGGGCGGATGTCATATTCTGTTTCTTTTGGGATCCAAAAGTTCATTTAATTGCTCCGGTTATTGTGATTGGACAGTTGACTGCAAACCGCTGTACAACAACCATTGAAGAGACTGAGCACTTACCAGTAGCTGAGAAGAAAGACATTTATCGGAATTGAGTGGTTAAGCGCCTGGAGAAGCCAAAATTGGAAGCAGGGGGATGCACTTGCTTTAATAAAATATTAGTGGGGGAGGTTTAAGATTTATTACCTTAACACCAATGATATCGCCATCTTGAAGGTAAAAGGGCGATCGTCGTAGATTGATTTTATTTTTGGCACCTTTCTGTTTCCCCTGCTGTAATATATGAAATACAAAAGGAGAGAGAGATAAACCCTACTATTTGCCTTAAGAGCAAAAGAAAAATAACCAAAAAGCTGCGGCACACACGGCCGTGATAGAAACGCACTTTAAAGGAGCTGAATTCGCACTGTAACACTTCACGTTCATGCTAAGGTATAAACACTGAATGCAGCCACTTTCATTGTTCAAGGCTAGCTAGGGGGACTACTCGTGGCAGTAAGCGATAAGTATTTGCCAAGATGCCTCGGTCGGCTAATTCAACAACACTTATACTACTTTAACAACGGTGTTGGTCATTGCTTCGAATGATTACGTTGAATTTGGAAAAGTTTTCAGTCCTTTACTAACCCGCAGAAGCTAAGAGTAGTGACCTTAGCAATGGTCATAAATAATGCCAGCACACACTACATGACATCACGGTCCGCACATCGACTATCACAAATTTGGAGAACTAGGTAAAGAAAGCTAAAGGTCATAACTCACATACCTGACCTGGTTTTCCCCTAATAACTAACCAATCATATTTGGCGGGGAAATATTTTGCTATATTCAGTTGATCAAGAGGTATGTCGCTGATTTTGCTCACAAAATGACGTAACAAAGTGGGCGTGACAGCCTCTGTGGGATCAAATATCACCTGGAAGAGACAACAAGTACGATTTAAGGGGCAATAATACGCTATCACTGCCAAAAGTAAATACTACAAAGTATGGATTAAACTCCTTCAGATTTTTCGCCGCAAAACAATGGAACAGTATTCCAAACGAATTGCGATTAAGAGCTGGAGGACTAGAATTTAACAAACAAGTGAGGAACATTCAATTTTAGTTATCTAATTTTGTAATTTTAGATGCCAGATATTTTATATTTTTACACTTCTATGTACATATTTTCTTTCTTTCTTTCTTAATATTGATTTGTGGAAAACCTGCAAAATAGCTTTAGCTAAGTGTTTCTCCCACGTTAAATAGAGATTATGTTATGTTATGTTATGTTAAGAACAAGGTTACATGAGAGGTAAGTTAAACTCTTGTATTTATCTAGCCTTCGTGGTGAGAGGTAAGAGAGTGCGAAACTGCCTTTCGGCAACTTTTCGAGCGGAAAACGCGACCTGATTACAATGTATGAAATCTTGGTTTACAAAGAAATATTCTAAAACATCAATAAATTCTTAAAAATTACGCAGAGCTTTCGGAACACAACCAGATCCCCTCATCAGTGACGTTTGCTGTTATTCGCAGCCTCCTCTTGATGAGGCTGGAAATTTTTCCATGACTTGGGGAAGGTGATAGCCCTGATCAAGCTTCATTGCCGCTCGGCAAGTATGGCCTCGCGTATCTTGCGTGAAAGCTGGTGTTTTTCAGTCCTATCCGATAAACGGTTTCATCCCTTACTGTTTTAGAAGAAATCTTGTTAAAAATTCCGTTATTCACGACCTTTAAGCTAGGTGATCTACAGACATACATTCCAGTAAATAAAGAACGTCTTTTGCTAACTGGAGTGCAGCTCAGACGTTTGTTAACACCACATCGGACATGAACTGCGTATGAAATTTAAGATTCAAAAGTGAAAACTTGGCGGTAATCTTGGGACACTATTATGAAGAGGTTTGACCATTTACGACCACGGAAATGTTGCTCCAAATGACAGTCTGTACTACGTGATTTTTCCGGTCACCATGTCCAATCGCAGAGCAAATTGTAGTCGAACATTGTCACATGACCAGCTGTTATTTGCAGCTCTTGGTTACAACGTATGTACCTCTTGCTCTGCATAGTAACGCCTCTCTCCAGGAAATTTTCTCCTCAGCTTCAAAAGCACCGCAGATGGGCTTAAAAAGACACAACTCTGTTAGCATCAGCTTATGTAAGATGGACTCCTTCCGCTCAGGGGATTTCCTTGACTGGCCCCTGTAGGATGCTTTGATTCCGAAGTATCCTCCCGCCCCTGTTTTGAAGAAATGCAATTGGAATGGAACGTCTTTCTCGAGCAAAAGTGTAACGAGAGTACCGTACTTACTCAAATGTCGTGTTTAATTGAGTGTGGCGCTCATTCGAGGGTGGCTTTTATTTGAAAGTTGGCGCGACCAAGAATTGTTTCTTGTAAGTAACCGGTATCATTATTTTCAGTAACTAACAGAAACGTCTTTTGATTTTGATTGCACTTATTCGGGGACAGCGTCTTATGACTTGGATATCCCAAATGCGGCGCTTATTCGGACAAATAAGGTATAGTTGATAGATTAAAGGGTCTGTTAACGATCAAGCAGCCCTCTGCTCGTTCTTTTTTTTTTGGTTAATAGATAGGGAGCTTAAACACAGGTGGTTTTGAGCGACGAACGGCAACCGGAAATGGACTTCTTGCACCCTGGGCAGTGATTTTGCCCAGATGTTCGGGCAACAGGCTTCTCTAAACGAAGAGACACTTGGTAGCGTTTAAAAGGTAAAAAAAGCCATACTTCCGAATGCCGTGTGCCGTTCAAAAGTGCTTTTGCTTAAGCTCCCTATCGGTACTTACTACCCGTTAGGTCAGTTGTATGGCGAGCCTTGCTTAGTCCCTGTACGGCGTCTTCCCAGGCCTTCTCGGTCAAAAAGAACTCACTCGGACCACGTGACACGAAACGCATAGGGCGCGCGCGGAATAATGAGGTTTAGGGACTGGGACGAGGCAACTTCTCCCGCAATCAAATACCCTTTTCTTCAGCGTATTAATACTGTAAGAAAAATCTCCTTTTGGTTACAAACCTTAGATCCTCTTCATGTTGTAGAACACGAACAGAGAGTTGAGTTGAGGAAGTTAACTTCATCTGCCTGCAAAGGAGAAGAACTGCTAAAAGGTATACAGTCCGATAATAGAGGCAAAGACAGGGGCGTAGCCAGCTTTCCTACTAGTTGTAGGCCTGGCTGATTTTCATTTCCACATATCCTGAAAATTGCGCGCAACACTAGTACGCACTGACCTCATCAACACTTTGAGCTCTCAAGCTTTTTAACTCACCCCAACGACCCATAATTTATTACAAGCGGTAAAGTGATCAAACCAAACATTTGTAGGCCCGGGCCTACAGGTCTATGGGCTGGCTACCCCCTTGTGAGAAGTTATTTGACGCGATTTGAGAAACTGATTTGTATTCCGAGACCAGAAACAAATTTTATCAGGAACTCCATACGCTTTAGAGGAGCAATCGCATGGAACACTTTCACGAACAAGGAAACAAGGGCCAAAACCTTGAAAGAATTTAAACGCTGTCTTGTAAAATTTGATACCGATAAAATGCATTTCAAACCAATCTTAGCTACTACTAAAATAGAGATATCGGTTACGAATACTTTTGACAGTTTTAATTTTTAATTGTACATTTTCAAGACCTATTTTAAACATTTTCAACAGTTCTTAATTTTTAATCGTTAGTACTTCTTATTTTTCTTGTAATTGTTAGTATGCACGACCCCACCAGTAATGCTGATCTTTTTATCGTGCTTAAATAAAGTTCTTACCTTATCTTATCTTATCTTATGACACCTATCCGCGGTATTGCTCGCCTTTTATAGTTTTATAAGCTCTCCCTGAAAATTTTCTCCAAATATAATGCCATACTATCTTCACTGCGCTGCAACTGGGTTCAGTAAAAAACCGCAAAATAACATGAGATACACAAACCTCAAAGTTCGATTGATTCCTCGTAGAACTCTCGTCTGTTGACCGTCGACAACTTCCTGAAGTCTTAGAAAACCAGGCGTAGGAATCAAGTGAGCTGCAAGCTGGGAAAAAATTTTGGTAAAAAAGAACTATGTAGATAGCTTTTACTTTTATAGCAGAAGCAACCTACACGGGTCAAACCAAAAAACGATAGAAGATTAGAAAATAAAGAAAAATACTTCAAAGCTATGATAACGACAAATAATTTTACAAAATAAATTTTAAATTTTGTTCAAGTAGGAAAGTTTTTTAGGGTAGCAAATGGTTGTCGCTTTTGCGTTAATGCAGACGAAATCCTACGATGTGATCATTTAAATGATTCATTATTTCTTCAAAATGACAAATAGACTACAATTTTAAAACTCAAATGGAACCACAGCTGAGCTACAGGAGAGAGATTCACTGCAACGTTTGATCGAGGGAAAAAGAAAGGGAAAACCAGTCCATCTCTTCCTTTTACTTCCCGTCTTTCGCTCCCATTCCTCCACGTCCTCTTTTATGCCTGCATGTAAAATACATCATGAACATTTACACTGACCTGTGGCAAAGTGCTTATCTGCATCTTAAGATCATAAAGTGAGGTTTCCTCGGATATCTCGATATCTCCAACGCGAACCAAGCATTCAGTATCACACTGAGTTCCCTGCCGAAAAATAAACCAATAAAAAAGGTTACACTGACCTTAGAATTTCTTTGAGAAGGGTACCGCGGTTCCTCGCTGATGACACAACACTACTTTTAGTCCATTTCTAACCTTCGCATCGTGTAACGTGGACCTCGAGGAGATGTTTCCAGTCCCAGTGTGGGACTACAACTAACCTACACAAAGCGCGAGGCGAAGCGCGAGATACGCACGAGGGGGAAAAACGAGAATTGTGTGACCCTAATACTCACAGAGAATTGTGTGACACTAATACTCAAATGGCTCTATGCAAAATTCTAAAAGTTGGAAAGTTATCGAGATACTTATCATTGCATTTCCCGACTGATCCTTGCTTAACGACCACAAGAAAAAAGTTAATAAAAATAAGCGTGGACTATGCAGTTGTGATCTGCTGGTTCACTTGAGTAAGCAAAATACCGAGGCTCGATTCATCGTAGAGTAGCCACAACCTGTCTTAATTAGAAACTCGTATAATTCAATGTACGAGAACCGCTGCCAAAATAAACCAGCATCATCTCACCTCAGAGTTACAGTGCGTCAACCTCGAAGTTTCCACCGTTAAAGCTGAGCCTGGGGTTCTGATCTGAGAATTAACGCCCAAAGAAGTCTGTTCATTTGTTTTTCCACATCTCACTTGCCACAACGAAAGACGAATGAACCCCTAAGGGAAAAAAAGAATTGTCAGCAGCAGTTTTATAAGTTATAAGTAAGCCTGCGATCGGGATGTTTGGGGTCTGATAAATAAAGTGAAGGAAATGAAGTTTATAAATGCCATCGTGCAACTTTTTAAAACTCGACAATGATTGCGCGTGGCTTTTTAGGACGTCAAAAAATTCTAAGCAAGATTTTCCTGGCAATTTTACTCTCTTGCCTTCTGCGAAACGAAACGTGTTTTAAATACGAAGATTAAAAGAATTAATTTAACCAAATTTTTACAGTAATTGATGCATACCCCACTTTTCTGTAGAAAAAAAATTAAATACGAGCGGACGGTTGACATTCCGGGGGGAGGGGGGGGGGTTGCTGAAGTGAAAAATAGAGAGTCTCCGGATTTTAGATCTCCCGAGGATGGCATCTCTGGGTTCAGGTGACAAACATCCTTCATGCTGCTACGACTAGAATGGTGATATGTGCTTATGCGCAATGAAACTTACCTTATATCATTTTCATGTTCACAAGCACTCCACATTTTTTAATCTAAGACAGTTACTTTTTAACAAAAATCAAAATTTATTTGACAGAGTTTATTGAATAAACTTCAAGTACGACTTGTTGTTCATCATTCGATGTAATGTCGATCTGTGGTTATGCGCAATGATAGAGATGTGATGGTGAAATTTAAAGCCTGGTAAATACATCAGCATAATTTTTTTTCAGTCTTTGACATATGCGGCTCAGAAGAAACAATCCGCGTATACTACCAAGAGCAGCCTCGTCCCGGGGCCAAGTAAACGGAGGAGTCTTGGAACCGAGTCTGACAAGATTGACAGGTGACGTCACACTCGAAACCGCCAAGGACGAGCGGGAACGAGGCAAATACCAGCAGGAGTCGAAGAGTGTTTGAATGACAAAAATCAAACATAAATTTACCTTTGGAGGAAGTCTTCCTTCTTCAATTATAAGAGTGCCACCATTCTTTACATTTGCATTCTCTAGCGTTTCGTCCTATGAGTAGGGGAAAAAAGGAACAGATAACCTTAGCTTTGATTTTGAGTTTGCTTGGTTGTAGCACTGGTTCAAACGATGAGCGCTAGGCTTGATTTAGATTTTATGTACGTCGATCAAACGAAACGAAAACTCTCGCTACATAACACAAAGTATTGTCTAGTGTCACCTCATTGTCCAAAGAGTCAGCTGGTTCTCCGATCCAGTTGGTTTTTCTTAAGTGCCACGTCCTTCCTAAAGGTTAAAAAAAAATGGGTTAGGCGACGTTAAATTTGTTTGGTACAGTTTTCTGTACTTTCTCTCTTCCTGTATCACCAAAAAATGTGAATAAAGATGATATGAGTTTTGTTGTTGTTGATCGTTGTTATGTTGAACTATAGGTTGTTATGTTGGCCAAGAGGTTGCTTAAAAGAAGGTCGAATTACAAAAACAACTGCAAACCCAAAAAAGTAACTAGAGAGTCTTTTCATGGGAGTGATGATAAATTTTCTTTGACACAGATGAGGTATAACAAAAGACCTCTTTGTTCTCTGTTCAGGGAAAGATCGGCTTGGTCTTTGTTCTTTTGTTTTACGTCATATGCGTCCGGTAGACGAAGTAAATGCCCGTGTAAAACACACGAATTGTATCGTATAAACTAAACTTACACCTGCATTGTGGCTTGCAATCGCACAAAGTTTGATTTACACGTTACGATTCGGGTTGTCGGTTTACCGTAAACATAGCGCACGCGAGAAGTTTGTACAGTGTAAAGCGGCTGTTAGGAAGAAGGCATATTACAGTTATTAACATACATACCTTCCAGGTTGACGGTTTCTGCCAACAATCGTAAGCACTGAAAGAGAGAAGAAGGAAAAGGAAAATGTTGTAAAAAAATACAAACTCCATTCTGTGGAAGCAAAACATGAATTATCATTTCTGCGCAACCACTGTCATGTTGTTAATAAAATACCTTAGACGCGATAAAAAAAATTAAATTATCCTCTCTCCTTATGGGGCTTTTCAGGGATAATGAAACAAATAATTTAAATGGAACAGACCATGGTTACAAATCCCAACTGGCCAGAGGCAAATCAGTTGGCTATTTTACAAGCATGGCCGATGATTTGAACTCGGGACTACCGTGAACAAATCCAGCTAGAGGTCAGGGCGGGACTTGAACACGGGGCCTCCGAATTGCAAGTCCAGCGCTCTAACCACTCGACCACCCTGCCTCCAGTACATATAAGGTGTTCCGTTAAATGAATAAAAGAATTCAGAATTTTATGTAGATCTCGACTGTTAACGTCATCAAAGCTTCATCGTGCAGATACGAAGGTGGTTAAATCATTGTCAACAGACCTCGTTCTTACTAACAATGAGGTCCGCTATTACTTACCTGCGATCACGATTTATTTTAGCTTATTTTCGTTTGAAAATGTACGAACGCGCCCTACAATACGGCCTCATCGCAAGTTACGTCCTTTTAATATAATTGAAAAATAAGAAGTGATAGTATAGCGTATCATTTATGAGTGGATTACCTCTCCAACAGTTATATTCTTATTGACAACCTGCTCCATTTCCTGTCTGGTATGAAACGGTGCGACCTCTTCGAAAGTTACGTTCTTAAGATACACTGTATACGTGAAAAGTAAAAAGTGGTAATATCTGTTATGAACGGATTACCTCTCCAACAGTTATCTTGTTACTGACAACCTGTTCCATTTCCTGTCTGGTATGAGACGGTGCACTCACATAGAAGCGTATCATGATTTCTTCCGGAAGGAGTGGAGCTCCTGACTCCAAGACAAGCTTTTGACCTTCTTTAAGCCAGGACTCACTGACTTTTTCGTGGTCGTACACTGCAAATTAAACAAAAAATGTACAATATTAATCACAAGCAACATTAAGCTAGGAGTTTAGTATGAATGTGTGTTAACGTTACCTTGCATCAGGTTTTCTAAAAAAACAAAAAAATTCAAGAGGTAAAGTTTGAGTTTTTTTTTTTTTCAGTCTTCAGATTCGTCTTTCAAACCATGTTTCTTTGCTTTCATTCCTTTTGTTTTGTTTTGCTTATTTGTTTTTTGCGTCTCTTTCTCTTTTTTGTATTAGGAATATGAACCGAGGAAGCCCTGAGTAAAGCTTTGTATAATACCAATTTAAACGTGATATATACAATACAGTCAATGCACATTATTACTGAACACTGAATTACGACAGGACGAACAACGGAGTCAAAACTACAAATACTCCTTTATTGTTCTTAATTCTATTGTGGTCGTCCTGCGATCGCGCAACTGGGAGAGTGGTGGTGGGGAGACCAGTTAGCTAAGGCGGAGGCAAAATGGAAGCGAGGCCCAGCTCATTAAGGTCATGTCCACACGAATTTGGACATTTCTGGAATCGTATATTTTTTTATCCGGATTCGTGTGGACGGGGCCTAATTCTCTTTGATTCTCTGGGGGGGAGGGGGGGGGGGCGGGGGGGAGTAGTATTGTCCTGCCCTGACAAACTGCACTTGGGTCTCTGAAAATATTATAGCAAACAATTGGCCTGCCCTACGACGAGGGAAACAATTCTAAAGCTCCAGTAAAACCTTGTCGTCTCTAATACAACCATACAACTCAAGGGGGAGAAGAAAAAAAAATCAAGAAAATTTTGTCAGATATTTACAAAGAGAATACAGCAATTTGAAAGTACTGCTGAAGAGTTTTAACACTACAGGAATTAGCCCAAGAAGTCAAAAGTTAGAGATCCGCAGTCATTCATTCATGTTTCTTCAGTAAGTTTGGAAAACACAAGCAAGAAAGATAAACAAGAGAAAACAGGTAGAAAACTTTCACTCACACGGTGGACTGAGACCTTGAAAATCGTCATCCACGCGGATTCGACAGACCGTTTCTGAAAGTAAAAAAAGACGAAAAGTCAGTTGATGGATGATTACAGTCGAAATCTTAACCACGAAAACATTCTCTTAACTGATTGGCCATCAGCTGTCCTGATTTCAGCATTAATAGGACAGTGTAATAGGACAGTACGTGTCACGCGTAAGTACTTGGATAGTACGCGCTATCGTGCGCAAGTAGCTAGCAAAAAACTCTTGAATTTTGCGCGTTTTAATTTCAAAAAGGCTTAAAACATCACGAATTTTTTTATAGTTACAATTAACTGGTAATAGAACTTCATGTTGTCCAATTCAGTCTGTAATCATACTCGTGAATAAAAAAAATCGGACCCCCGCGGTGCTGGTAATCACTTAGTCTGTTTACAGACCGAACTGGACTCCACTCAGTCCTATTAGAACAACCTCGTCCCCAGAGCGCTTTTCCCTGCCCACCTCCAAAGCCAGGGAAAAGCGCCCTGGGGACGAGGTTGCTATTGGCATTACTTATAAAACAATAATTGCAAAGAAAAAACAACAACAAAGTAACAACAACGCATGCTGTTATGTTTACGCCTCACAACGTACCTGCAATGTGCTGAAATTGGCTTTGCAATCGAAGTACTTTGGTCTTCAGATCTCTAATAGTCTAAAAAAAAGCTAAGTGTTGGTGTGATAGATTTCAAACTTGCTTAGAACTAAAGACAAAACTGATATATTTTACCTACCGCCGGTATGTATTATCGCTCAGTTGCGCGGATGAAACAGGCAAAAGCGCAATGCTTGAGGATTGTCAAGCGGGGAACTAAATTACCTGGTCTTTAAGAATTTGAACAGGAAAAACTGGCCACGGAAATTTGTTTTCTTTGTCCTCAAGTGTCGCTGTTTCCTGTTGTGATAAAGGAACATGAAAGATCATGGGCTTAAGTACTTGCTTTTCTAATCTGGAAAATTATACAGAGAGATAAAGACAAGTACTTACAACACAGCGAATCTCTACGGTGAAGGAGATCACGTTGTCGTGTTTTTTACTTTCTTGAGAAGACAAAGTAGTTTTGCTTTTAACATTGGATCTAGAAATCATGAAATAAAACGAAAGTTGAGATAAAACAGCTACAATTTCTCGTACGGCTTAGAAAAAGGCTACAGAATTAATACTCAGGGGTTTCGATAATAATTGAAGTAGCCAGCAGGACTGAATAGAATACCTGACCTTTAAACAAGGGGGGGGGTTAATCCAGTGCCTCTAGAGGGGTCTGGGGGCATGTTCCCTTAGAAAATGTGAATGGAATAACATCACTAATTTTCTTTGAATATACTTACTCAATATGAATCATTTTCTCGGCAACCAGATAATCGCCATCTTGAAGGCAAATTTCGTTTAGCGTGTCACCGTCCTAAGATAATGAAAAACCTAAACTGAGAATAACGATCGTTGTAGCCAGTCCACAAACAGCGTTTCAAGCTGTCACCGTCCTAAGATAATGAAAAACCTAAACTGAGAATAACGATCGTTGTAGCCAGTCCACAAACAGCGTTTCAAGCAAGAAGATAAAATAGACACTCGAGGGAGTTCATGTGGTTACAGCTACAGTAACAGCCCCTTTCGAGCTAAACAGTCAAACGGTACCAAAAGGACGGGCGTCGGGTTTAAAAGCGGTCGGGGGAGGGAGGCGAGAAAATTTATTTTTTTCAATTTTTCTCGCTTTCTCCTAAACCGTCCCCCGCCCCCTAGGTAGATTTGATACTCATCCAACATAGCCGCCCGTAATGCAAAGCGCTCGCTCTCGACGATCTTATGGAATAATAGGGGGCTGTGGACAGTCAAGTTGGAGAGCAAACGACGCAAACGATGATGTATTTGTATTGTTTTACTTGCTCCACTGCGTCTCACGCTTTTCAGCAAAACGGTTTTGCCCCACGAGACTGTTTAGCAGCAAAGGACCAATTTCTGGTCGATTATCAGCGAGTAATTTTTGCGTAACTTTTTCAATAAAAAATGTTTCTGTGGATAAAAGTAGTGAACAGATCATGTAATACTTTTCGACCACACCCTGAAAACTTGGTCCATTCTCAGCAGCCATAATATAGCCGAATCCTGGTTAATTCAGGTGAGTAGTTTGTGCTATCAATAACAAAGGAAATTTCAGCAATCCAAAACCGCGAAATTGCTGGGTGGCAAAAACGTTAATAAGTTCATACATTCTTTGCAAAACTTGGGGTTTTTTAAAGAGAATTTCTCCGAAACTATTCTGTATATCGGGTTCAAATTTTCAGAGATAACTGAAATTGTTGTGCTCTTTCAAAATTCACAGATTTTATTTTGTTACCTTAATAAACATACGTTAAGAATGAGGCAAAAAATGTAAACAAGGGTTAGTCTTTATCATAGCTCGTTTGTAGTGGCTATCTACAACGAAGAATTGACCGTTTCTTTTACCTTGTCGGCGTTTAGCGCACAAACATTATTTTTAACTGTGGAGAGAATAAACATTATTAATGAGTAACAAGGAAACAAACATTTTGCAAGTAAACAGACCTCTAAATTTCACTTGAACACGACACGAATGCTGCATAACGAGTAAGGTCCTAGAAACGAGAGGAAGCAGGGAGAAGAACAGTTCACTGAAAGATGGTTAATTTGTGCGTTCGACTTTCAACCTGAATGGTCCTGCTTCAGGCGTTACGTTCTGCTATCATGATTTTTTTTAAATGAAACAGTTTTGGGTCATTCTGGTTGTTGGAATGCGTAATGCTAATTCTAATCCTTTTGTTCCATGCTACAGAAACCGGTCAAACGTCCTTGCTATAATTCCATCTCGCTCTATCTGGCAAACGTAAGCAGATTTTTCCAGAGTTGAATTCTTAAGGACCAAAGTTCAAAAAATGACACGAAAGAAAATAATCGTCTCGACAGGAACGTCTCCGCCACAAATCGCCTAATGTGTGAGACAGACCAAGAAAGAATAATATTCTCTCTTTGAGAGACGCAACAACGCCACAACCAGTGCCCTCTAGCGTAATCTAAAAACATTAAAAACCAGAACAAAATAAATATTACTCTTTGATTTCACCCAGCTGAGAAGCAAATCTTCATAATCTATTCCAACAGAACTGCACAGCATCAACTGTAAGATAAAATAAATAAGGCCTTCGTTATCGAGTGAAAACCGTAACGCTTAACCTCCTTCAGTATAAATAACCGTAATAACCTTTTTTGGTGAAAAAAAATGGAAAATGAAGCTTTCCGGAGTGTCTTTTTTTTAAAACTCATACTCGTACTCGTTCTTGTCCTCAAATCTAACGCTCTCTGATATTTAACCCGAAAATCTATCTGAAATATATGCCTTTGTAAGGTCAAATGGGGTGAACACGGGATGGGACCTATGCAGCATTGGCTAACAACAGCAACCCCAGTTAAATCTCAGAAGATCCCTTTTAAAGCCAGAGCACTGAGTTCAAATTTTTAAAAAGTACATCTCATCTTCCAATATTAGACCCACCCTCCCCAGTTACATGATTTACTTCATTTCTCTCCTGTCCTCCCACCCCTTATGGGCTCCCCCTCCCAAGCTTCGCGAGGTTCTGCGATATACGTATTTCTAGTATAAAGATATTTCCTTCCTTTCAGTTAAAGGTTACTGATTGTATAACAACACACCAGCAGAATTCGGTGCTTCTTCACGTCTTTGTCTACGTCCTCGCCCCCAGTCAAGACAGATCGATCCTCCCAACAACGAAAGCATGGTAAAGAATAATGTGCCTTCAAACAACGTAAAGATCTTGAAAACTCTGACCTTCATCTCTCCCAGTGTGGTGTTCTTTCTAAATGTTTTCTGAATCTCCACAGCTGCCTCATTTTCAGACACTGAATATTTTATATTGAGAAGAACTGGGGCTGAGTCCTCTCCTGTGTATACCTTAGATCCACCCACCTACAAAACAAACAAACAAACAGAAAACGCCAAATGCGTGGTTAGTACACGAGTCGACTCGCAGCTACGATTTTTAGCGCAACACAGCGTTGCAACATTGTTACGACACTGTTTCGAATGATTAGAACATTGTTCCAACATTGCAGCACTTTGTTGTGCTAAAAATCGTCGTTGCAAATCGTCCCGTAAAACAACACCTTAAATTGAACTGGGGACGTACGAGAAACAAATCCACCAAGTGGCCAGAGCGGAACTCGAACCCGGGACCGCCAGAGTGCGAGTCCGACGAGCTGACCACTGGGCCACGCAGCCTCCTAAACAAGCAAGATTATCTTTTTAAGATCCTTAGATAGCCAATGCCTTCAAGATCTATATACACGGCCACGTGAAAATTGTCGAGTCAGTCATTTCATTCATTGTGATATTATGATTTCAATAGTCAAAAGAAAAACAACCACAAAACTTTATTGGTAAGTAGATAACATTACAAAAGCACTGTCCGCAGCAAGCAAAGTTATTCCAGGCGGGGTAGTGCATGCCAAAAAGAAATTAAGATTTAGGGTCACTAAGAAAAGTTTACATTTTATAAATAAAGAAAATAAAAGTCGTAGTATGGTCGGGAAAAAAAGAGGTAAACAAATAACAAACTGTAAGAATAGGAACGAGTAAGTAACGTAGCTTTTATTTTTCGAAATTTTTGGATTATTTTACCTTTGTAATTAGAGTGGGCGTATCAATATAGTCATCGTCTGTATTCAAAATGTCAAAAAGTAACAAGAACTGCGAAAAATTTGTGGCTTAGTTACCTCTTCCCCATTCCACAGAAACACTTCAGTGCCATCATGCACTCCGCTTTGAATCAGCGACTTTTCAGGGTGTTCTACAATACCAACGTAGCAAGGAAAAAACATGAACGATTACTTCGAGTCAGTTCAGTCTCTAGAGCTCAAAATAATTTAAGGTCGTAGATATCACCCACTTACGTATCACCTCTTGAAATAGATGTAAACCTGCAGGAAGTCGTCTGGCAATATGAACAGTGTTACTGGCTTCGTCGTCTCTAGAAGAATCAAGCTGAAAGATAAATTAAAAAATCTTAAAGAAAGATGACGCGCGAGAGCTGGAGAGCTGTGAGATGTGGCTTTGGAGGAAGGTCTTAAACATTTCTTAGTCTGACAAAGTCTGTCACGAGGAATTATTGAGGCGTGTTGGTGGGGAGAGGGCCATCATATCTGTTACCAGCGCAAGACAGAGAGTATGGCTTAGTTATACCCTACAGCATGGTGATCTTGTCCCATTAGTTATTTCTTGAGGGGAGGGTGATAAGAAAGAGGCTATCTGGAAGACTTAGAGCGGGAATGCTGGATAGAGTGAAGGATGGCGGCCCTTACGTAGCGGTCAAGATGCGCGCCTTAGATCGGGAACAATAAGGAAGGACACGCCTGTGGGCAGAACACATACACTCACATGTTCCCATCTTTTGGCATTTCTTTAAGACACTAAAAAACATAGGATTCAAAGAAAACCCTGAAAAAATGATCCAGTTTTAATTATAACTACTCCAGTACTATACATAAACTAGAAGTGCATGTCATTGGGTTTCGACAGCCAGGATGCAAACGCATTACAACTTCAAAAAATTGAGGGGTCAACTGTGTTGTCGAAAAATGACCGAAAACCGATCATGCTTTGTTTTCCTTTGGAAGTAATCATCTAAAATCTTTCTTTTAAGGTTCCAAGCGTGAAAAACGACGAGTGAGAATAATTTTTTACAATTTCATCTCAGTTTTCTATGAATAAAACATATTGAACTCATCACGCCATGCCCCTTAGGGCCTGTTTACATGGAGGTGGGGTACCCCAGATAGGTGAGGTAACCCGCTTAGGTGGTGTAACCCGCCCGCCTGTCCATATAATCTCTCATTTTAATGTGATCACGTTTACATGCTAGGTGAGGTAACCCGCCACATGTTAATTCACCTACCTGGGGTCCCCCACCTTCACGTAAACAGGTCCTTAGAAATCCTTGCGGGTCGAGTAGAGGCTTACAGAGAATGAGAGACTGCCAAGCAGCCATACCTTCATCCCACCCTTTCGCGCGGTTCAAGCGGTAGTGTTTTGTGATGTCAAAAAATGGAATTGAGCCAAGGACCTTAAGCAGATGTCGCACGCGATCGTTTAAGGCCGAGAAAGATTGGAGACTAGAAAACTGGGAGGGAAAGGAAGTGAAGGAAAACGGCGAGTGAACTCTAAGCATGTGCTGATTACGCGTCCTCGCAATAATTTTCCTTCTTTCGCTGCCCTTGTTTCTACTCTCCTTCATCGCTTGAATAATATCGATTTAAAGGGAAAATGGACATCGATTTGAACATACCTCAGTGATTTTACGCAGAAGATCAGTGACCGGTTTTCTTTTGTCTAATGACAGTATCAGTGGGTCTGATGTTAAACCCTGAAAAGTTTAAAAATCAGTACAATGAATTACCTGGACAGTTCCCCGGGGGCACCCATAAAAATGTGACGGGAATGCTAGTCGGAAAATTAAAATCAATAAGATTTTAAGAGTTATATGCACAAAAAACAGCGATGTCGCTGCATTTTGGCTGGTCGATTCACTACTTGCCAAACGAATGTCGAAAGAAATAATTAACATCGTTAATACCTGTATGCAAACATTTACCTGCTTAATTCTCAGAAAGCCATCTGATACTATATAATGGCTTGCAAAATGTACGGTAACAGAGATTTGATTCAGTCGAGCATCATAGTCTTCCCTATGGACGCAAATAAATTTTACAAAATGTTAAAGAACCTTTACTCTCAAGTGTACCATTTCATCACTCACTTAACGGGCAGTCTGTTTCAGATTTTGGAAGAACGCGATGCAATAGAGACACCCAATCATTGTTTTCTGAAAAAATATCTGTTTGAAGAAGGAAATATTGCCTAGAATTTTCTATAGCTTGAGGACGGCCAAAAAGTTCTAAATGTCCATTCCATTTTCGAAGCTTGTCTAATAAACGCCTGGCTAGGATTTTCGGAAGTTTAATTTTCGCTCCCGAGCGGAGGTTAAGTTAAAATTAGTACAAAAAGGAAGCCTAAAATTTTGTGGGTTCGACAACGCGGAGAGAGCAATCAGAAAAAAATTCTCACCTTGGTTCGTAAAACTTTAAGTTGCATATAAAATGTTCGGGAAAATAATACTGAAGCCGTTCTGATTTCGAGAAGACTCAAGTTCCCCTAGGGTGACCGTACTTAGAATGAATTTCTAGAGATCGAATAGTACTCTGGATAGGCTAAAAAGTGTTTTCAATAAACCGACTTTGGGAACCCCTGATGCAACGGATCTACTTAGAATTTAAAAGATGAAAAAGCATACAACACAACACAGCACTAATAGAGCCATCTTGTGGTCGAAAAGTCCACAACATAATTAAAACACTCGCTCACCTCTGTTTTGCTAATTCTTTGTTTATTTCCTCAACTTCAGTTCTGAGGGAGGTAGGAACTGACAAATCTGTGTGGAGAGATAACAGATGAAACGCTGTACAAAAACTCCAATGTAGTATTGACCTTATATGCTCAGCAGTGTCATCAATTAATTTTTTTATAAGCCAAGATTTTCTAGGTGTACACTGTAACCAGTCCGTATTGGTCACTGGGAGCATTCCGCTGCAAAGCTCTTTAACCCTTTTAGCCCCAATATCCACGAACAAATTCTCCAGACTGATCTCCATATATTTCCTTAAAGAATTGGTTGAGAAAATTTGTTTGTAGATCAAAGCTTTTCCCATCAGGTGATCATTTCATTAATTCTCACAACATTTTCTCTATATTATGTATCGATATTGAAAGGAGAAAATTAACTTTGGTCACTCTAGCTTGGGACTTAAAGGGTTAAGATACGGTTACTTGTTCTAAGACAGATTTGAACGGGGGGAGTAAAACGCGCAACATGGCTTTTAAACCCGTGTTTATGCAGCAAGGCTTTTGAGCAAGTTGCGCGTTTTTGTTTCCCGTTCGACCATAGCTTTTCAATAATTATGTAAGAAACTTCAAGCAACCTACTTGGATCACTTCCAGAGACTGACAGATTTTTTCTTCTGTAGAACAACATGTAAGCACTTTCTTTTCCCGAAAACTGACGCTGAAGATCTCTTTCACGGATGCAAGAAATCCTGGAATCATTAACGTCGAACCACATATGTCCCTGTTCAGGAACATTTCTTCTAAAAGAAAATACTAATTCAAATTAATATGCTTGTCTCAAACGGGCTTTTTTTTATTGTGATCTGTTCTCCTGTTTGAAGGCAGTAAACGTTGATAAACCGAGGTGAAAAGAGAAAAGTGGAGCAAAATTTTATTGTGTAGGGAAACAACACACGTCACTGTAATGTTGAGTCCCTATACCACCCTTCACATTTAAGCCTCTCTGTGGGTACCTGTGGACGTCGTTTTCGTCGCGCGTTTTCCATCAAATCGTCGGTTTTTTTCATAGAACTACGGACTTTAAGATCCAACGACGCGACGGCAACGAGAACGTCGCTTAAAAAGTGAATACGCATTTTTTCAGTCTTTTCTACCCACTTACTTTTTCAAATGCCGGCGAACTCTCCTATGCCCAGTTGTTCGAACGCCGGGTTAGCGCTAACTCAGGGTTAAAATTTAACCCGGGGTTCCTTTTCTTTTTATCAAAAGCACTCTCTCGGATAATTTTCTCTATTCTTTTTAGAGTATCCAATCCTCAAATTGTAGGCAAAGAGAATTAAACTGAATTTGCGTTTTTAAGCTCTCACATTTGAGTTCAAATTTCGCACAAACCCTGGGTTATCTTAACCCAGCTTCGAACAACCCGGCCCAGGAGTTGAATTCCTAGGGACCATATCCAAGTTTAGAAAGAAAAAGAAAATTTCATCGTTCCTTGGAATTATCGTTTACGTTCTCCATAATACGCGAAATTAGGCATCTTCAAGACGTAGTCGTGCAAACACGTCAAAGAAATGTAGAAAAAAAGTGTGATGCACATGCACAATTGTTGTTTGTACAAACAACAGGTGACATGAATACCTACCTTGCCAATGAAAGTGGCTTTCCCTCATCAACAACTACAGAAGATTGTGCGCTTTCACTTTCAAGTGCGCGGTGTTCCTCTCCTTGAGCTGATGCACGTCCTGAGGAATTTTCACCAGCATTCTTTAATGACACCCATCCGCAGGCATCACTGAAGCTGAAAATGTCTGAGTTCTTCTTGAAAAACTGCAGAGAAATTTTCAACAATGGAAATACTATCAAGGCAGTGAAAACACTGCTAACATTTACACAAAAGAAAACCTTGTTGAAGCCTGAGTAGTTCTTCAAACTGATGCTGTCCCTCACTTCTTCGGCTGTTGTTAATTTCATCTTTTATGTTACACTGTTAAGGTTATGTTCACACCATATCGGGTAGCTTTTGCGCCGGCACGAAAACCATACCGGACACTAGGGCTTCTGTTCACACACGAGAACGGTTGTGGCGGCGCGATTTCCGTAACGGAGCGAAGCTGCGCCGCGCTGATCTCTAAACTGGAGAGTCACATATCGGATAGGTGTTCACAATACACCAGACAGCTTTTCGTGGCGGCAAGAAATGTGAACTGCCAGAACATAGCCTAAGAAGGGTGTGGTGGGGAGTTCAAGAGAGGGGTGATGAGGGGAGGAATATGGAATTAATAAGCACTAATTCATATTATTTGTCTGGTAATACAGTCAAACCTCTGCTAAAGGCCACCTTTCCACAACGGCCACTTTTTTTCGTCCCAGCGGACAAAAAATCCATACATTGACTCTTGTTTAAAACCTCCCTACATCGGCCACTTTCTTCTGTCCCCAAGGTGGCCATTGTAGAGAGGTTCAACTGTGGTTTATGAAAACAAATCTAACACGTCTGTAAGTACAAGAGTGTATGCCAACTCCTTAAAATGCTATTTTATTAAAGATTTGAGTCTCTTTTCTATCAGCTTGACAATATCCTGTTCCATAAAAAGTCTACAGACTGGATGGTAAGATTGGTGGATATTTGCCAAGTCAACAGGTGTAAAGGAAAATATACATTTGCAGTTCTCATGTATTGCTTATGAGGTGTTAGGGCATGCCAAACCAAAAGATATCCAAATAAAGCAGATAGCTGGTGAATAATGGACTTACGATGGACAGAATTTGGAATAACTGAAGAAGATGAACGACCAATACTCTCTGGAAATCGAGTAGCTTATCAGAGTTTGACAAAACAGTATTAACTAATTAGATATTTGCTACATATTAATTAAGGTCATACCTTTGAGAGTGGCCCAAAACGACTTTTAAATCGCTTATTCCAAGAGATCCCAGTGTCTTTAGACATACACTAAATGTGACCAAAGAACATGTTTATCCAAAATCATGTAAGGACTGAATTTACACACACTGTAAAACAATCAAATGTCCTAACATGGACATCAAAGGGATAGAGCCAAGAAGGCAAGTAGAAGTTTCCTACTAAACTAAGCAAACAAAGCAGATGCAATGTGTACACGTCAGCTCGGCTGCAGGTACGCATCAGCGATGACGAGCGTCTGCATCATCTTAGTCGCACCAGGCAGGAAAAGATTTTTTTTGTTGTTATTCACTATGACAGCTTGGCTTCGTGGAGGTCACAAACACGTTGGAATATTGGTATAAGAAGTTTTCTATCTCTTGGACCAGAAGAACTGTCTGAAATAGAGAGGTGTCCATATTTTGAAAGTACCCATTAGAGGGATGCTGCAATTGATCCTGCAATTAACCATGCAATCAGGCTAGGTGTCTTGGTCAGAATAGACAAGTGAAAAAAGCGGGAATGCAGCGAAAAACTGGGAAGAGTGCAAAAAACGTAACCCTGCCCCTATGGCCCACCTTTCCTCAATCTGCTTTCCAACTATCTTGGAGCCTGGAACAGGCTTACCATGCCATAATAGTATCTTTTACCTGACACAATTGATTGACTGATGCTGCGCCTCCAAGTTTTCTCAGTAATGCCACAATTAGTTCCACAGGGTCACCAGAGTTAACAACAACATTCTCTTGACTGTCATCCACTCCTTGGACAATTCTTACTTGTTCTTTGTCCTTGGATAAAAATGCAACCAAAAGCCCATTATAAAAATACACATATTTTCTATGAAAATTCAACAGCACAAGGGTAACCTTTCAATCAGCACACAGTAACACAACTATTATAATAGTGATCCTATAACAAAATGGAATTTACAGGTATCCAAAGACAAAATAGCTGAATTTCTGATTAAAACTGAACTGAAGAAATACAAGAATATGCAAAACATATTGCTCAAAGGATGTTAACTACCTTTTGACTAGCATCTGCGAGAAAAAAAACTCTTTATATCCTGAAACCATGCTGAGAAATATGAGGAGGTAAGCTCGGAAATCTTGGAAATATTTTGAATGAATAATAATACAATTATTTCATTTGGCTTACGTATGATATGAAGAATTATGCTGATCTTCGAGGTAACATTTTATTAAACCCATCGACAACAGATGGGTGTAGGGAAGGTGCCTGGTGAAACTGAAGGAAGCTGCAAGCAAGTGCACAAGGCAACCATGACAACCTTGTGAGTGGCAACCACCAGGCACCATCACACAGAAAACCTCTGTGGAGAAATGCGCAGATACTCACCAAAACACATCCGAGGGAAAAGAGAGCTGGGGGAAAAAATCAGCTAAAGCTACTACACAGGAAAGCAACGTGAGCGAAATGATTGACCAGCAAAAGTGCTGTAAAATTGCCCAAGACCACCCACATACGATGGAGACCGCTGGCCAGAATTGTCTTGTGTTTAACCTCGCCTGAATGACATTTAGCCACCCACAACATTTGCCTCGATCTGCATAATTCTTCAAGGTGAATGTAATATTGCTGGAAAAATTCTTCTTACAGGTTCAAACCATGTCTTCAGTCCCTCCACGTCATGGATATAGGCATGGTAGTGGCCCCCATAACAACTGCCACTGAAAAAGTAAACACAGACCGTGAGCAATAAATTTTTAAAAGTTCTTTTTTTATAACAATACAAGTAAACTTTTAAAACATAATTCTATAAGTTGTTAAATAGTAAATTAGATAGGAGTCCATTCATTTGATGACAAAGTTTAAACAGCTCAAACAGACTGTCACACAGAATGATGAAAGGAGAAGATGAAAGTAACACAATACAATTAAGTAGTACCAGACCTCCATTACAGAGTTAGTAGTGTCCATTTCAGCAGTTTACATCATCTTCATGTTTCATTCCTTTCATGGGTTAAGATCAACTCAACAAATTTGCCTGCTCTCAATGTATGGGTCTTCATAGCTCAAATGGTAGAGCTCTGCAGCGCTAACACAGAGGCCATGGGTTCGAATCCTGTTTAAGTGTCGAAATTTTTTTTCGGGTTTATTTGCTTAAATTGCAATTACCACTGCGACAATCATATCTTCATTAAATATTTTAAAATTTGTATGTCTGCAGTTCATATCATCCTCAAATGTCCATTCCCTTATCTAGCCATGAGGGCTCTAGATTTATAATGCTCTTATAATCCAAAAGTCATTTTGGAGAAAAAATACAGTTAAATTAAACTAACAACCAAAAACAGGAACTCATTATCTCTTCTTACATTATTATCAATACATATTTATTACAAAGAATTTTAAGAACAGTTCAAAACCTACCCATGAATTACTACAGAAAATAATTCATACTCCTGATCATCTGCAATTTCCTTGCAGGATTCACAAAATTCTCTCATACTCAGAGCTACAGGAAAGGCATATCTTTTGGTTTCCTGAAAGTCAACAGATACAACATCAGCAATCAGTAATTAAACACAAACAAATGCACAGGGTACATAGACAGTCAGCTTTACAGCTTGCACTTAGGGGGAGCGAATGCATACTAGCCTGAGAGCCATTCTAACTAAACTGAATTAACCCTTTAAGTCCCAATGGTGACCAACATCAATTTTCTCCTAACAATATCCATACATTGTCAAGAGATTAGGTTATGAGAATTAATAAAACGATCATCTAAGAGAAAATTCCTTAATCTTTTATCAAATTCTCTCAACACATTCTTTATGGAATGTATAGAGATCAGTTTGGAGAAATTGTATGTGGATATTGGGGCTTAAAGGGTTAAAGAAAATTTGATGACCATAGGATTAATGGTTATTTAATTATGGTAAATTTTGAGGTTAAAGGTGAAGAAATGAGAAATGATGTGATCAACATGTCACGAGCATGGGACAAAGAAACAGTGGTTAGAGCATTCGACCAGTGGGGTTTCAACTTGAGAACATTCTTTGTTTATCCAGAAACTCTGCATGCTCTTCTCGTTAAAAACATTCAACGCACAATTGCAAATACACAACAAAATATAACTACATTAAGGAAATCGCGGAAAAACAAATACTTTTTTCGTAAAGCTTTTGTATTCTTTGGGCTGCATTCAGTGTTGATTACGATCTACCCATTTAATAAGAATCAATGTTACCTTATATCTTTCACCTCGTTGAAAATCATAGTTAAACCTCAACAATGAAAATGTAAGGATTGGAGGAAGAGTCCTTATCTTGGAGCCCTGTAAATATGAAATACTCATCATCAGCAGTTTTACAGACTTGTAGTCAATAAATTCTGCCTTAAATGAAGGCTGCTGTGCATACGCAGTAAAGGGTTTATAACTCACTCCTGTACTATACAATAAATCTTAAAACTGAATAAACAGCCAGGCAGAGAATATTGCAGATCATCATTTACCTAACATATTCTAACATCAAGGTACATGATATTGCAACCAACAAAAAATCATTGTTGTCAAGGATTAATAGCAATGTGTCTTTCAAAAAGTTTCACCTTAAATCAGATCCCTCCCTGCTGTACCGCTACAGTTTGCGCCACATATAGCAAAGATGGCTTTGATTGAAACATTTTTATTCAACTAACAAACCTTGATAGCATTAACTAGTTTTCCACATGAACCACATTTATATTTATTGGCACCCTCCAAGTTCTCTTTTGAAACATAACTCATTTCAAGACTCTGCTCAAGGCCATTGCATCCAGAGAGAATCAAGGGAAGGTCAAGGTAATCTTCCTTGTAAAAATAAAAAAAAATGTTGTTTTTAGTAACATACCATGGCTATGCATACAAATATGAACATTGTTTTGTGTACACTACAATAATTGATTAGCTTGGAGGTAAACAGCAATTTAATATTAATAAATGGCTTAAAGAGCAGGCAATTTACTTCCATAGTGTTATATAATAAGTTAGATTGCTCAAGTTTGATGACATGTGTTTTTGGTGTACCTACTTCTACAACTTACTTAGTCTTAGCAGATATTGCAAATTGCAAATTAAGCCTGCACATACTGCAGTCTACTTTTAATCTTATTTGCAGAATTATACATTTTACCCACTGTGGTTGTTAGCTGCAATATATAGGAATTTTTTGTCACAGAACAATGATGCAAATCTCCAAAATTTTAACATCACCTTCACAATGTCCTCAGGTATAACAAAACTAATACAAAATTCAATGACCTTCAAAATATCAACACAAAAAAGTCATGCCTGGGAGATTCTTTTTGAAGAATTGTTGTACCATAGGATTTTGTCCATGTGAGGCCAAAACATTGGATTAAAATTCATGCATGTCTTTTTATGGAGTATAGAAATGACTGAAAAGGGTTATGATTTACTTTAACAACAACAATGTACCTCTCTTTCACTGACATGACCACATTCTTTGCAAATGACCTGGCAATTCATAAAAATAAAACAGATCAATATCAAATGTTTTGAAGTGTACTGCCGCTAAACAATCACCACCATTCAACTGCCTGGTTGAAAGCCCAAATGATTTCCGAAAAACTACTAAATTCTCTTTTCAATAGCCTACTCATCTACTTATCCCGTGTGAAGCCAAACGGAGCCCAATTACACAAGTTAAATAAGCACTTTAACAAAGGACAATACCTTGTGCCAAAATAACAATATTGATAGGGATTAAGGAAAATTAAAAAAGCTGAAAAAGTCACTTGATCTTAACTTACAAAAAAAAATAAATAAAAATAAACTTTTATTTTTTTAACAGTTTGCGAGCAGGCAGAATTCTCTAAATCCTGCAATCTGATTGGTTCTTGGAGTGGGTGGTTTTTTACAATCTTGCCCAGTAACTCAGCTAGAATCATTCACAAGTGTGTTTGTTGTTTGTGACTGAGCAAAACTTAGCCATGTCTTTAAACCACTTTCCTTTAAAACTTGCACCTATACTAGCACTATGTAGAAAAAAAATTGAAGATTATTATTCAGACAAAATATATTTGAAGAAAGAATCAAGTACATCTTCTAGGAAAACCGTTAAAGTAATGCAAAAAAATGACTTGCGATCTTGATGTCACTTTCACCATCTTTAACCTATGCTGTAAGTACTGCAATCTAGCTTTTAAATTAATGCACTGTTTATCTGACACTTTTGCTCTGTTTGTTGTTCTGTTTTCTATTTCTGTTGTCTCAATCTAGATTCTGTCATTTTTCATTGAACTTTTCTTGCTAGTTTTTTTTTCCTGAAGTTTGTTGTTGATGATTGCATTTGGCTTACTGTGAATTCAAGTTTGAATAAACAACACAAACAACTTATCCAGCAGGGTTGTTCAAACATTGGATAGCACTATCCACCAGATAAATCACTATCCAGTGAAAAAGTATTACAGAAATCAATTACGCCATCCGCTGGATAGTGATTTATCCAGTGGATAGCGCTATCCAAAGTTTGAACAACCACGCCCAGTTGGTTAGAATAATTATTGTTTTTCTTTTTTTGTTGTTGCTTTTGTTTCCTACCCACATCGCTTTGTAATTCTCTTATTCGAATTCATCAACCTTCAATCGAAAACCTTAAAATTTGTATGTTATAATAGCTCTTTTTTTAAAAGCCTTTGTGCACCTTTGTCACAGATGTTCCATGGTAGAGCTTTCTTATTAAGGCTGCACCTGGTGTACCAATGAGAGATGATTCCAATGCACTAAATAAAATTCTGTTCAGTTCCTGGACATCATGTTGCTGAAATCCCTAGAAAAAGGAAAATTGCACATTTTTGCTACAAAATTTGGTAACTAAAAGGACTACATTAATGTGATTGGTGAAGAGCAAAAATACACAACCTGGTACACACGCATAATATTTATAGTCATGCAGTAATAGATGTAATATACACCTCATTTCCTGCCCATCCAAAGCTGTCTGTCAAATCAGTAGTGCTGATACTGTCTTGATCAAGAAGAAGAAGTTTAGCAAACAGCTTCTGCAGTTGAAGTGGTATCACCCTGGCCTGATAGAGGAAAATCATAACAATTAAATGTCAAATGCAAAAACTTATCACACCTACCAAGAATACTAATTTAACTGTTCCACTTTAAAATGCAGCAGTGTTCGAGTCCATGACTATTGGTACTTGTTAAAAGATGTACAGGAAGATGCCTGCAACCAATAGTGTATGGACTATACTTACAGAACTAACAAAGATGTCAATTAACCCCTGTAGCAGAAATCTGAAACTTAGAGACTTTCTCTATTTAATAGCACTACCACAAACCCACCCCACCTCCCCTAGCTCCCTCCCCCTCTCCCCTCAATGCAAGTAATACACACAATTGCCTCAGTTCCAAATTTGATTGTTGTGGACTTTCATTATTTGAATGTTGATCCAATCAAACAGCTACTATTATATGTAACAACTGGCCAGTCCAGGAAAATGTTGGGCCCAAACCTAACACAACATGAATTTAAAAAACCTGTCCAATCATTTTGGGATTTGGGGAAACTCTTTTACACAACAAAAAAGCTTAAAAACAATTTATTCAGGAGATTTGATGACCTGTAAAGGAGACTGAAGGATTAGCCTCGTATCTGCTGGGAAGCCACGGAGAGTTGGTGTACATTTAATTTGTTTATAAAATAGTTGCTCACTTTTAAGCTTGAATTTTGATTAAGATCTTCTTCCCTCAGCTCAAAAAGACCATCTAAGAAAAAGATTAGAGTTTTAAACAGGAGGAAAGCACATCTACATACTATAGCTGACGCTCACAACATGGACGTTATTAATTGACTAAAAAATAGAGGCAAGTTTGCAAAAAGAGAAGGCAGCAGGACAGCTTTTGGAGCGAGCATTCAGGGAGGGATAAATTCAATGAAGGGAAGAGAATTTCCAGGAATTTTCCCCTCATTCTAGTCCCATTACGATATAGGTATTATTATGCTTTAAAATAAAAAAGACTTTGAAACCAGGGGGTGGGGGGTACTCGCTATATTCACCTATACAAGAAGGCTCTGCCCGAGAGGGGTACCTTTTTTAAGCTTCAAGTATATTCCAACGAACCTCGATTTAACACACCTCTAATGAAGTCCTCGGTATAATGAACGATATTCCTAGCCCCAGTAATAGTAAAATATATGGAGGATCTAGGAGAACCTGGATGTACATGAAACCTCCTTATGGCAAACACATTATGTTAGCCACTTGGCCCTTCATAATTTCAACGTCCATATATGCACATATGCCCATGAGTACAGCTGAAAACTGGAAAAAAGTATTTTTCCAGTTTCCTGAAAGCATTTGTATCATTAAATCGGGATGACTGATAAAGCTCTCTTGCAATTCTGCATATACACAAGCATAAGGAAGTTGATATTGACGCGGGTGTTGTAACAGAGTTTGCCTGTCTGAGGGGTAGACGTTTTGCGCTTTGTTTGTACCCTTTTTTCCATAATCATTCTACCTTACTGACATCACTAGAGATGGGTAAAATAAACAACCAAGCAGATCATTATACTTTCTGGGAAGCTGCCCACCTATCCCTCCCTTAAGCCAACTTTTTGCCCTAAGTGAGAAGTAAGTGTTAATGTTGGCTTAGGGGAGGGGTAGGTGGGCAGTTTCCCAAAAGCGAATAATGATCCGAGAGAATAACTTGAAACAACTAACTACTGCATTTTCCTTCGTACTTATCGACTGAAAATGACTTGTGGAAAACGCAGGTAATGGCATTTCTGAGACCTTGAATTAAACATTTTTCTGGGGGAGCACACTACAAAGCTTGAGGCGCCTTTGACGTTAGAACTGTTTCTTTCCGTGCGTATACCTTTAAAAACTCACACAACACCCCTGCCAAAAGGGCTACCAGATACATTTTAAGGCCGTCAAAAAGGCATGAAAACATTCTGGCTTTGTGGTTTATTTATATTTTAAAGGCAGTGAATTAACAGCAGTTAAAAGGGATTCAAAGTTCTAAACTAGGTATGTAATTGTCAATAGAAGGTATACAAAGAGGGCTATCTTTTCTGTCAAAAATGGTACTTAAAAGGGTATTAGGGGTTGGATCTCGGGGTGGAGCCTCCCCGTATGATACTTTGTTGAGTACCCCCCCCCCCCCCCCCCCACATCCCCCGGGCTTTGAATCCGGAAGTAAGCCCCAGGGAGGGGGGATACTGCCATATATGGGCTATATAGGTATGTGCCGCTGTGAAGGGTATGGTTTTCAAGCAGTTTACTCTAGGATAGGGTATATAAATCAGAGCGTTTGGGTCTAGAATAGGGTATCATTTTGATCAGTTGGTTGAAGATTTTATCTAAACTAGGGTAACAGCTACTCTAGGATAGGGGGGATTTGGGGAGTTTACTCTAGTACAGGGTAGAAAAATTCATCTGAACTAGCTCTGGTATAGGTAAAGGGTTCCAGGGTCATATAAAGTATAGCTAAAAGAACATTTTTTGAGTGTTCAAAGCAAGAAAACTTTTACCTCTAAACTCTGGTGTAAAGAAAAGCGTCTGCAGTAAAGAATTGAGATAACAAGTAGCTCCTTGATTCTGCAAGCCACAGATTCCTGTTTCTCCTCTCTGCGCAGGCGGACACCGAGGTTTGGAAACTCCTTGGTGAGGATTCTGTGATGACTTTTCGAATAAGGTTTCTTCTTCATCTTCCTCATTTTCGAATAGACAGCCGAACATAATTTAGTCCAACGTAATGAAAGCTAACTGTCAGCTTCCTTGAATGCACATTGCACCATCAGAGAGAAAGTTTCCTCTTTCAATTGCTGTCAACCGCCATCTTGGATTGCTTTCTGTTTAGGAGCCCGCGATCAAACGCTCTATCTTTCCCTACTACCCCAGAGGAAAAACATTATATCTGGGAGAGGGAGGGGGAACATAGTCACAGGTATTTGTCACAGGTAATGTTTAATGTTTCCTAAAAAAGAAACAAATTATATTTTTTGGACAGTATTAAAACCCTGTATGGTGATACCTGCTGCTGATTTCGATTTTTTCGCTAGATTTGAACTGAACGCCAGTGCTTTAGAGACCCGTGTTTATGAATCCTAACCCCTCCCCCCGCAATATTTCTATGTCATTTCAAAATGGCGGGCGACAAAACGTCGAAAACGTGATGAGCTTGACGGTCAAATTTTGACGAGAAACTACGGGCTTATCAACTGATCCAGATACATTTCGATGTCATATGTACATGAAAATTTGGCCAGTGTAAAAGAGACGAAGTTATGAAAGTTTCATACCCGTAAATAACTTTCCCGATATGCCATGTTGTCCTTCCATCATTGAACGATCGCGATCCTCCCAAAGAATGTCAAAGACAGAGATAAGTTCTGATGATCCGCTGGGATTGGAACAACAGCAGGATAATAGACACTCAAGAACATCTTCCAAGTTTGGAAAGGTTATTCTAGGTGTGACAGGCGCAGCGGCAATTGGACTTGTTCTGGTCACGACACCTTTTGTCACGCCTGCGTTACGGAAAATCTGCTTGCCTTATGTACCAGCTACAGAAAGGCAAATTTCTAATATTTTACTAATGGCTCAAGTCTCCAAATGTCCGGGATCACAGTTTGTAGACTTGGGCAGTGGGGATGGAAGAGTGGTTTGTATTTACTCAAAACTACATTTTCATCCAAAATCCTCTTCAGTCGACCTGTCACGCAATCTTCTTAAACCTTAGGTGTAATTGGGCTAATCTGGGTCTGCAACTTATACAAACCTCATTCTCATTTACTAGACAATCCAGGAGAGTTGGCATATACATATTATACCTGCCAACTCTCACGCCTTAGGCGTGAGTCTCACGCCTGCGGGTTGAAAACTTCGATCTCACGCCGGCTCACGCCTGCGGGCCAATTTCTCACGCCTGATTGAAAAATGTGAGTTGTTGCCGTCCTGCTTGACACAATTTCCAAAAATATGTTAACTCAGACCCATGTAAGGAACGAAAACCATGTGTAAAATGAATAAATGGCAATACCTTCCTCGCGATCTCTGATTTTTGAAGTGAAAAGCACTGGGAGCGAGCCCGCCTTTGGCAGACTTCGGCAGACTTCGGACGTCTTCGGAAGACTTCGGACTTCTTCGGGAATCTTCGGAAATGATCGTGTCGTCTTCAAAAATCCCAGCACTCCCAGGATAAAAATCTCACGCTTATATCTCAGAAAAAGTTGGCAGGTATAACATATATGTTTCTGATTGACAGGTAATAGCTGCAGCCAGGCATGGCTACCAAGCTCATGGTTATGAGCTAAATTACTGGCTTGTCTGGTATTCAAGGATCCAGGCCAGGATACAAGGGCTGCATGGGAAGGCCACATTTTCAAAGGCTGACTTGTGGAAGGTAGGAATTAACAAAACATGTTGACTAACAGTATGTACTACCTGGCCTAGCATAATATCCGTAAGCTTTTCTAATCTTTATTCTAATCAAACTCTCCTCTGATTCGGACAATGTACTGATGAAAATCATTCAGTTCTTACATGTACCTGCTTGACTAATGGCTGGGGAATCAAATCAGAAATGGGTGTGCCAACGATTAACCCTTGAAGTCCTATGTAATTTATGGTGTTGTACTTCAAATATGTGTGCTCAGAAAAGACATGGTCACTCAAGATACATGACCTTTGTTGAAGGCCTCATTTTCTATCAACTCCCCACAAATTTTCTTTCCCTTATTCCTTTCGGTATTAAAGATTATCAGAGGGGTGAAAACCTCTGCAAATCTGAAATCTGAAGATTTTCTCTTTGTGCTACCCCACTACCACCCTCCCCCCTCCCCCTCTTCCTAAACCCACCACACCCGACAAGGAAGCTCACCCCAACCCCAACACATGCATAATTGCAATCTGCTGAAGTAGCCTGTGTCGTAGGACAGGAAACAAAAGAATTGAAGGGAGGTGGATTATAGTGTGTGGAGAGGTTTTTGTTCAGGCTTTTCAATTAGGGGCTTTATTTTACTGAAATCCTTATCAGATTCATCAATTTCCTTTTCAGGTTGACCTTTCAACTTTTGACAAAATTGTAATATTTGGAGTCTCTGAAATGGTAAATGTTTTTAATAACACAAGTGTGCCTATTTAGCAGAATGTGCATTGCCTCTCATTTTCAAGCATTTTAAATGTTTAGTGTACCAGTAATGTTCATTATATTAGACCTCTATCACATTTTGATAGGACTATGATTAACTTCACTGTCATTTTTTTTTCATTCTAGATGCAAAAGCTTGAGGCAAAATTCCAAGTGGAACTGAAAGATGATGCTGAAGTGCTTGCATGTCGTTTTCCACTACCAAACTGGAAACCAACAAAAGTCATTGAAGAAGGGATTGACAGCGTATGGTTATATCAAAAAAAATATACACATAACTACTGAAGATACCTATCAATGGTTTATCGGTGCTCAAAAGCAAGTTTTCATTCATGTGCAATATTTGGCAGCATTCTTTATGATACTGTAATCTGAATTTTGTGATCAAAACAAAGTCAATTTCCTCTAGTTATCTAGGACCACAGTAATCATAAATTGAAATCCTGTGGCTTGTCAGCCTGTGTAGCAAGCGTTTCTGTGCGGTTTTGGAGCAAAAAAACGAGGAACGAGAGTCAAAGACCACCCTATTTCATTTCTTGTCTCTTGTTCCATTTTTTGCACATTCAAAAATTATCAAAAATCTCGCTTTGCTCCGAAAACCACACGGAAACACTTGCTACGCAGGCTAGTGGCTTGAGAGCATTATTTTATACTTGCAACACTTGGATCCAGTCTCTGACAATACTGAAATGTCACAATAGACTGGGCCATTTTAGACTGTATCCCTGTGCTAAGCTACAGCAGTGTGGGTATCCTGTATAACACACTGGTATCTTTAAGTCCCTGGGCCCAAGATCTTACTTCGAGGAATTCTACTTTCAAGTTGTATTATGGATGAAAACAGGACTATAGGAAAACGATTCTTTCGCACCAGTTTGTGACGGTAGAGAGTTTATTTTTAGCAGTACACATTTCACACTAACATCAGACAGAAAAGCACTGAAATTTGAGTAAGCTATTACTTACAGCAAAGTCTTCTGATTTTTAGGACTCCATAAATTATTAACAAGCTAATTTTCAAAGGCATTGCCATTATTTCTTACTTAGAATTCGCAATGTTATAGTTAAAAAAGAATACAATGTACAAATCAGAAACAATAAATTACTGCCTTCTAAAACCTACAAATATCTCAGAGATTATCAAAAGTCTTATGTAGGTGGTAAACTGAAGGGGAAAAAATGATGCAAAGCGCTTATAATAAGATAGAAACAAAAAGAAAGGTTATGTGAAAAATGTTTAGTACAATTTTAATTATAAATTATGTGATATAGAGGATACTACATGGCAACACTGTGATGCAAAATTTCTCTTTGAGAGTTGAATTTTATTTTTGAACATGAGAAGAAGGGGAGAGGAGAACTTTTGTACCTCTAAGCCGCCATGTAATGTTCTGTTTATTACATAAACACCAATGAAATACTAAACCATTTCACTTTGATATTGTTTGGCTGCAAAAGGTGCAATTTATTGTGGTCTTTTCACGTGTGAAGAAATCATGTTATTTTTTACATGTGAAGATGATTCAATCATGATTCCATGTGAAAGGAAACCTGGTATTTCATCGGTGTTTATATTATAAAATATGTAAATCGCCTTTTTCAGTCTTATCTGACCTGAGGAGTTTATAAATGCAAGGTATTTCTTATACAGTCAAATCTGCCACAAAAAAGAGCGTCTATTGACAGAGACAAAAAATCCATCAAAATTTAGTTTAGTTGAAGCCTTTCAACTTGGAGAACTTTCGGGTTTCCAGTAGAATAAAGCAGTTGTTACAACGCTATTCTTATATGTGTCTATAAAAATGTTCTTCAAAGAGGACTGCAAGAAAGAACAACTGAACCTTAAGGTAATTCCCTTGTTTTGCACAGTGCGTCACCTACTGCGCATATATAAAACTGCAACTGCAAAGATCGTGGTGATTTTTTACCAGTCACCTAAAAAGAGTTAACAAAGGCCCCTTTTGTAATCCTACTGCTTTTAATAGCAATTTTGATAACTTTACCCAGCTAAAAAACAGTCAAAATTAAGGGCACACAAGGCAAAAACAAGC
Source organism: Porites cylindrica (assembly GCA_964035525.1). Taxonomy (NCBI): domain Eukaryota; kingdom Metazoa; phylum Cnidaria; class Anthozoa; order Scleractinia; family Poritidae; genus Porites; species Porites cylindrica. Next base: position 49,912,816 of record OZ037777.1, on the reverse strand, counting down.
ATGGTGACCCTATCTTTTTATTGCAGTTTTTGAATGTCCTATATATTGCTGACAAGTGTGCCAAGTTGGAAAAAATTCTAGGTAGCACATCCTTTTCAAGGGAATTACGTTAACCCTTAACCCTAATGCAGCAGTTTTATAAATCACAAACAAAAAACCTGTGAAGTAACAGTTCCCGTGCCTGCAGGAATGAAAGTTGAAGTAAGAGCAAAAAATTCGAGTTCAGGGTTGGGATGACCCCCTGACCTCCTCCTCACCTTTTTGTTCTCGACCCACGGGATTACTTGTTACATGTATGCAAGCTATCATTTTTTACTAAAAGTGTAACTACCTCAGCATCTCTATACTGGCTACAGGCTCGGTTAAAGGAATTTCTTAGAGATGACACGTTAAGTACTTTACAAAGTGCAGAACTATGTTAGATAACAGCTACAATTTAAGCTACAAGTGATGCTGTGTCTATGAAGCATAAAATAAAGTGCAAGACAATCATTTGCTTTTCATCAACAGCCTGCAAGGCTCGGAGGCTTTGTCTTGTATCAACACATTTTATCATCCTGAAAGTTAATTGTAACTCTTCTCTGAAAGTTGAAACACATCGGCACAACTCAAGCATCAGGCTCATACCTAAAAGATAACAAGACAGTGTTAGGTCTCTCCTGAAAAACTTTCCTTAACTCACCTTCCAGTAGGAAGGTGTCACCGTAAAAAAGTTTGAGGCACTAGGGGGCTGGTCATTTTTTACCTGTGAGTGTCGGTTGGCCAATTTGCAGGGGGATCATTTTCAAAATATTGATTTGTTTTGAGGGTTCGTTTTCAGATATGGGAACGTTACATTGGGGGTTATTTTAATAAATTTCATAAAAGTGGTACAAAGCAATATCCTTGTTTTAGCTGTCTGTTCAAAATCAAAACTGCAATTGTCAAATAAGAAAGTTTAATCTAGAGGAACAGTAGACGCTGTACTAAGTTTACTACGCACATCAATAATCACTGCGTGACATATTTCCTTTTGATCATTCAAGGAAAAACATTTGTTAGTAGCTGTTACTGTAACGAGTGTGAATTGAAACTGAACGTAACAGCTGTCAATAGTAAACACCGATCTTATAAAGACAACTGTATATAAATGTGTTGAACTTTGGTACGATTTGGAGTGAGAATGTTCATAGTTTTCTCAGCAATCAGGTGGGGGGGGGGGGGGGGGGCGTTACTCTCACAATATGTCAAACGTATGGTGGTAACTTCTAAAATCTAGGATCTAGGTGAGTGGTCGGTTCCAAAATATTCTAAACATTTTCAAACATGGCCAGCCCCCGGCCCCTACAGGTTAAAAATGACTAAACCCTAGATTTGTAGTAAGAAATACAGCAACATCTCAGAGCACACTTCACCTGAGGCATAAAAATAGATCTCTGCTATTCGAGAATGAATAAACATACAGATCATACTCTACCTATAGTCTTGCTTACTTTATGTTTTTCTGTTTGTGCACAAAATCCTTTGCATTCATTTTTTGGCTGTTTGTGCATACATTACAACTACTTCTAAATGCATTGGGAATTCAGTTTTGTGAAACTTCATAAGTTTGCAACTCCAACAAGATGGCTCATGAAAATTAAATTTTACCAGTGACATTTTGACTACTATTTAAAACGGTTGTACTCACTTTCGTAATCGCCCACGTAAGTCTTTTATCTGGTCATTCTTTGATGTTAACATCTGCTTCATATTCTTGTATTGAGTTGTTTCATTAAACTTCTTCGAAAGATCCTGGGAACAACAGAGGTTATTTTATGAGAAAGGCTTCTTCAACATTCAAAACTAATTTGATATCACCAAATTTTTGTTTTCATAATAACACCAACCTTTTGCGCTTCTTCAAGATCATGCTGAAGTTTCAAGATCTCATGCTACAAGAAAGAAGATCATTTTTTAGCATCAGATTTAGTGGTAAATATCGGCCAAATGACAATGATCAACATTGATCATCAACACCATCAACATCATTCATCAACTCAACCTCTTGCAGTATTTGAGATATGCCTTATTAAGTCTGATACACTACACTTTCTAATAAGCCAACAGCCTGGGGAGGATAACCTATACTATTTTTCTGAAACTGTAAATTTTAATGTGCCAGCCCATAGATCCAAGATTTTTATCAGAAAAACTCTTAATAAATACCTCATAGAGATTTTTTTGATTCAGCAACACAGGCATCTCGAAAAAAAACATTTTGAGTACCCCTAACGAGAGTTGAACCTGTAACCCTCTGGGCCAGGTTGTTCAAAGCAGGGTTAAGAAAACCCACAGTCAGCGCGAAATTTGAATTCAGATATAGACACTGAAAAAGCAAATTCAGTTTAATTCCTTTGGTCTGCAATTTGGTGATTGGATGCTCTAAAAAGAATAGTGAAAATCCGAGAAAATACTTTTAAACAAACAAAAGAGAAACCCAGATTAAAATTTAACTCTGGGTTAGTGCTAATCAGCCTTCAAACAATTGGGCCCTGAATACTAGTCCAGATCAATGCTCCTCCACTGAACTACAGAGAGAGGACACAAGGCTAGGGTCATGTGACAAACATGATCTGCATACAGCTATTTTGAGAAAGGTGCAATGTCGGAAAAAATGTGCACGCGACAATACCGAAAGGTAATATGGGGTATGAGCAATACAGTGTTCCTGACACTGTAGCTGTCAAGCCTACTTTTGTTGCTTCCCTTTAGCACTCGCAAACATACGTCCATGCCCTTTCGAGCCATTCTAGCAAATTTCTTTGAAGAACAGTGAACTGAAAACCACCCACAATATCGGGATTGTTGCATGCACTTTTTGCGACAACCTTTCTCGAAATAGCCGTACATACCACTAGGACTGTAATGTATGCAATGACTAAGAAATATTATTGTGAATTTTAAATCTGGTGAATAGGTTGAGGTTAGATATTATCCTTGGTTGAAATTTGGGTATGATAACAATAATAACAATGTGCTTAAAACAAAGGAAAATGAAATTTACACCAAGGATAAAACTGAACCACAACAAATTCATAGGAAAGTCAATCTTTATGTCAATAATAAATAAATCCATACCTTGCTGCTGGTTAATTCCTCTTCCAGTGACGCAGCATGAGATGAGCCTTTATCTTTTGCCTACAGAACAAAAAACATTGTTCCATGCACATTTGAAAAGAAAGCTCCCACTAGCATTTGCAGGAAATTACAATCCAATTTTTAGAGACCTACCATAAATTAAAGTTTTCATTATTTATTTATTTATTTTTTATTTTTTGCCTTACATGAGAACACAAATGATTGCCTCAAAACATAATTTATATTATAATGTTGAATAAGAATAGGGAATAGTAGATTCAAAACTCAAGTCAGATTTATTTGAACATTAAAGAGACACTTCTACAAAAGTTTTATTAAAGTCCTGCCAAATCCTACTGAGATCTGAAACACTAAGATTCGAAAGACAGAGCAAAGTTTTAAAATGGCCAGCAGGGCTCTTAAAGAAGAGAATAAAATTAATGTTGCATATCTTTAAGATTCCTATAAAGCAGTGTTAAATCTATCAAAAAACTTTGAACACATTAGTATATTCTTTGGGATGCAGGCACGCACAGGACTAATGAGAAATGAGTTTGACTTATTCTTTTTATTAAAATAAAATTGTATTTTGGATCATCCAATTTTCTCCCTATTTTCTGAAACAAAAGTTTACACTAAACACTAAGAAATGCAAGCAGTACTAGTTGGTAGTAACACAAGATTTTCATTCAAATTATATTTTATCCTGGTCATTATTATGTTGTTTGTGTGTATCTGACTGGCCAGTTTGAAGGAATCATTATGTATTTGGACAAGATTTTGAAGACAATTTGTGCATCAGCAGGGCTGTCATGAAGAGGCAGGGGCGGGAGATTTCCCCCCAGCAACTTTCAAAGGAAAATAGAAGAAATATAGAACCAAAAGAAACCCATAGCTATTTGATTCCGCACCTACTTGTTGTATTTACCCAGCAACATGAAATCTTATTGACAACCAGGCTGATGTGTCATTGTTCAACATCTAAACAGATGAAGACGATTACCAGAGAAGCACCAGGACTGGGTAAAGTGGTAAGATATGAGTTGAATAAAGTTTATTCCTTCATTCATTTATTCATACTGTTCATAATTATTTACCCTTTTTAAATCCATTTTGGCTGCAGCCATCTGTTCCTCAAGTTCTGCCATTTCCTTGCCATAAGACTGAAAAGCAAAATAACATCAACATGGACATAAATCAACAGTCAACTAGTAAACATTTTTAAAGAGTAAGGTAATTATTATAATAGCCTAGGTAACTAGCACTGACCAGTAAGAATCCTTTTTTTATGGCAAATAAAAAAAACTTTCCAATTAGTTAGGACCACTAGCTTGGTAGTTTCTGCAACTGTCTTGACGGTCATCCTCTTAATAATGTTAGGGTGCACTCCTTTGGGATGATCTGGATCAGGATCAGTGATCCTAGATCACTCAGGTCATGTTAGATTAAAATAATGAACTGATGAATCCACTCTGGGCAAGGATTCATTGGTTCATTTTGATCTACCATGATCAAAGAGATCTCGGATCACTGATCCTGATCCAGATCATCTCAAAGGAATTTACCCTTAGTTTTTAAACAAGACAGTCTCAGAAACTGATAAGCCAGTGGCCCAAAATAATTGGAGACATTCTCCTCATCAAATTGGAATTTAGACGTGGTTTTGGAGAAAAGAAAACATATTGAAGCAAAGAATAGAACCAGAAGCAAATTCAAACAATAGCATTGGCTCTGGGACTTAAACATCGGCCGGCCACGAAGGTGGGAGGCAATTACCACTGGACCAACCCTTCGCCCCAAATGTAGCATTCTGCAAGTGTATTCTAATAATTAGATCATGATATACTGTACCTTGGCATTTCCTTTGGATTTTAACACAGCTTGTGTACTTTCAAGATCTGCTTGGAGTTTACTTCTTTCTCCAATAGCACTTGTGGCCTAAAAAGTAAAAGAATAATTTTTATTCTCATGGCAAAACTGAGTTTCACTACTTTTTAGAATTAAATCAAGCACGCAAGGTCAAACTCTGAGAATGCAAATATTAAAATAAGTTAACTTTAATTTCATCTTACCTTGCCCTCTAAGGTTTTCATCCTTTCTCTAAGCTTTGTATTTTCTTCATTTAATCGATTAATTTCCTGTGCCAAAAAAAAGCATCAATCAACAAAAATCAGCACAGTCACACATCAACAAAAGTATCTCTCTTTTATTTAAAGTACTAAAATAAAAGTAAAATACAATACGTACAGTACTAGGCCATTTAAATAATGTAAATAAAATAATGAAATAACTAGCGATTTAGAAGTAGCATATAATGACATTGGTTCTTTGTCTACCATTCCTGGTTGAATTGGATTTTGGAAATGTTGGTTTTATATGAGGAGAGGGGAAAACCGAAGTACCTGGAGAAAAACCTCTTGGAGCAACGGAGAGAACCAGCAACACACTCAACCCACATACAATGTATGGCATCGATGCTGGGATTTGAACCAGGGCTACATTGGTGGGAGGTGAGGGCTCTCACCACTGCACCACCCTTGTTCATGCTCCCCTTACTACTATCAAACCACAGTACAGAACATAACACCTGTAGTACTCAGCCTTAAGAATACAATATAATTTTTAGCTATTACAAAGCAATGGATAGCTGAGCCATGTGCAACAGAGTAGCAATGCCCTATTTTCAAACTGATTCCAAGAAAACTTTGAATTCTTAGGAAAGGGTCCTTCGAAGGATAAGGTCACATGGTACTAAAAAACACCTTGCTGGATATGGCAACCGCAGTGGAAAATAAAGGATGTTAGCTTTTTGAATGATGTAATGTCTTTGTTTTTCTTGCCCCTCTAGGTCATCTGCCATCCAGCAAGGTGTTTTTTGCACCAAGTGACGTTATTCTGCAAAGGGGCCATTACATACAAAATTTCAACACTAAACTTGTAGATTTGGAAAAATCCACAGACTAGGCACTTTTTGGAATCGCTGGTTGATTGATTAAATTTTATCAGTTTTTTACTATTAGCAATCTACTCCACAAACAATTTAAAGAGAAATTCACACAATGGAAATGTCTGAAAATGTTGAAATTTCTCAAGAAATTTTTTGGAAATGCATGTTCAGGAATATGGCATGATTTCATTATTGGATCTAGTGGGAAAAAGGAACTGGAATAGTGTTGAGAATCTTTGCGGATCAGGATTTTAACATCACTGACAGAAATTAAAGAAATCAGTGAACCAGTAAATCAGAGAGGGAAAATGACCAAATAAGACAAGAGTAAAGCATTACACTAACTTTAACAGACAAATGTCTTAACTGTCCTAGATCTTAACTACAGATTAGAACTATTTGCATTTGATCATTTTGTAAACCTAAGCAACAATGCAAATATGACCCAAACAAATGAGTTCTTTCTTGTGAAGGAACTCATGTGTAAAACAAATAAACATGTTTTAAAAAAGTACCTAATAAGAATTACATTGTAATAATGACTACATGTCTAAACCATCTCACGTAGATGCAATGATGATATAGAATTATTCACCTTTTGTTGATCACGGATCAACTCTGTTAAGAGTTCTTTTTCTGATACTTGCAGAAGAATCATGGTTGTAACTTAAAAACTAGTATCAATCCTAGACTAGGTCTCCAAGGGAATTCAAAGAACTAATAGAATTTTAGGAAGCTTTTGATTTTTTCTTCGAATTTATACTGACATTATCAAACACACAAAATGTTTCCATGGAGTTACACATTTGATGCTAATTTCTCTTTAATGAAAAAGAAACAATAATAATGATTTATATCAGCCAATTAAAGGTCCTGTGGTTTCTCATAAGCTAAACAATAATTTCAAAGCTGAAACTATGACGTTTTAGTACATTTCTTTTCCTCAAACAATAATCTTATTTATCAGAAAGATTACTATCTGCATTTTCTTGAAAAATCTTCTTAAAAAGTCCAATTTTAACAAAAACAAATAAGAAATGACAAGAAACATGACCAACTATTTTTAGAATTACTATTTAGAAGTACTTATAACATTACAATGTTAAATAATTCATAAACAATGAGGAACCTTACTGAAGGTTTTACTAGTAAATTTTTAATGAGGGTTTAGAAAAGAATACTGATAATTATGTCACATAGCTAGTGTGGGATAAAACGGATTGGAACTATTTTTTAATAAATAAGATGTTGATAATAGTGCTTATTGCACATGCTTTGATTCAAGTACCTTATACTTGCATTTTTCCTTTGTGGTGGGATATGTGCAACAAAGGAAAGTAAAACTTAAAAAAAATAACTTATGGGGAAAGCATCTCCCCCACACAACATCTAAGAGTTTAAGAATATGGTATTTTTAAGAGCAAAAAAGAACAATACTGTTTGTGGTTAACAATCTTCATTCTTACACAGATGTTAGAGAGGCAGTGTGGTAGAGAAGTTAGAGCACTGCACTTATTATTCGAGTTCAAGTCCCTTACTGACCACTAGCCAGATTTGTTCAAGATAGTCAAGTGTTCAAATCCTCGGCCACGCTTATAAATAGCTAGCTGCTTTACTCCAGCCAGATGGGATTCTTAAACCTGTTAAGTTTGGTATAAATTATTTGTTTCAGGAATTTGCTTGGCCCCACTAACATTAGTGCTACAAATACTGACAAGGGTAAAAAAAACTTATGTTTTTGAAATTTATTCATTTATGTTAAGTTTATAGTATACTGTTGTACTATCATAATGATGACTGCTCTACTTGATGGGTCACTGTATACACTCACCATTTGAAGTAGTGCTGATCCGCCACCTTCATTTAAGGGCTCTAATTTGGTTGCCTGGGACAACTTAGATAACTTAGACTGCAAGAAAAGAAAATAAAAAATTTTACAATTATTAAGTTGTGGAATAAATAGATGACAGTGTCATTTACATGCATGTAAATAAAGACTCGTTAATATTACCTGTGATGTAGATTTGGTGGCAGAGAACTCTCTTTCTTCAAACTTTGCTATTTCCTCTATAAGTTCCCTGAAAAATAAGTTATTAAAATTAATATAAATTAAGAGTGCAAGTTATTAACCCACTGCTCTCCACACATTTGCTATAGTACTGATGAAGACAAGTTTTTAACTTTTTCACTTCCAAGAGTCAATGATGGAATCTTCAAAGGTGGTTCTAACTTTTGAGTCTGTGGATGAAATCCTAAAGTGTGACCATTCAAATGAAAGCTACTGAGCAGTATTTTCCTGTGGTACTGTTTATTATGTTGTACAAGGTGGTTCTAACTTTTGAGTCTGTGGATGAAATCCTTAAGTGTGACCATTCAAATGAAAGTTACTGAGCAGTACTTTCCTGTGGTACTGTGACTTATGCCATACAAGGTGGTTCTAATTTTTGAGTCTGTGGATGAAATCCTCACATGTGACCATTCAAGTGAAAGCTACTGAGCAGTACTTTCCTGTGCAGGGTTGTCACTAAGATTTCAAGTTGCCGGGTAAATACAACAAGTAGGCGGGGAATCAAACGGCTAGGGATTTCTTTTGGTTCTATTTTTCTTCTATTTTCCAATAAAGTAGCCAGGAGCCACTCTCTTAGTAGCCGGGGAAAATACCCGGCCCCCGGCTCTTGATGACAACCCTGCCTGTGGTACTGTTTATTATGTTGTACAAGGTAGTTCTAACTTTTGAGTCTGTGGATGAAATCCTAAAGTGTGATCATTTAAGTGAAAGCTGCTTAGTGGTCCTTTCCTGTGGTACTGTTTATTATGTTGTGCAAGGTGGTTCTAACTTTTGAGTCTGTGGATGAAATCCTAAAGTGTGACCATTCAAATGAAAGCTGCTGAGCAGTACTTCCTGTGGTACTGATTATTATGCTGTACAAGGTGGTTTTAAAATTTTTTAGCTGGGAATGAATCCTGCAGTGTGACCATTCAAATGAAACCTCTTTAGCAGTACTTTCATGTAGTATTAGTTCTTTTTCAGCAATTTATAAAATAAATGACATTTTGAAAGTTGGCAAATTCTGACTTTTGCTACTTCTAGGAATAAAAGGCTTAACAATCAAGACCAATTTTTACACATTCAACATTAACCCTTTTTCTCACAACATTCATGTCTGATTGACTAGTGTTACTACATGGAGAAACCGAATGTTGGTCACTCTTAGGGGGTTACAGGCACTGTTGTAACAAATTGGCCATGAATTTCTTTGAATGAATTTGAAAATTCCACTGATTTTTTCAGCAAGTGAAAAGAAGATTTAAAGTGGACAAACAACTATGTTCAAGTGTCATCTAATCATAGCAAAAGCATTCTACTGAAACGAAAAAAAGATGTCAAGAACATCACAGCAAAGCATTGTTCAGCAAGATCAATGAAAACATGATTTCCTTGGCTGGAGATTATTACAATACAAAGAATAGATGAAAACCATGTCTGAATTTTTGAGACACCCAGAGAACTGAATACTGAGTTTTACAAACATTCCAAATGGTCCAGGTCTGTTACTTCGTTCTGCGAGTTTTTAAGATACCCATCTCCGGCTGGGGGCTGTGATTTTTTTAGAGCCTAAAGGTCTGAAATGTGTCTAACCCAAGAGAAGGCTCATTTTTGTTTCATTACGTAAAAAAAATGGCAGGCAAGGCAAAACAAACAGTGCAAACCATGTACACGTGTGAGAGCCACTAAAATTCGGCCTGGTCTCAGGTTAAATTTTTTTGAAAGTCCTTGTTCCAAGCTTGCAAAACCCTGAATGTTTTCCATCATTATTACATGACTAAACTTCAAATTTACCAGTTAAAGGAGTGCTGGGAATAGAGCTCCACATCATGCCTGATAAAATACTGATTCCCCTTCTATTTGCCATGCATATGCTTTTAATTCAAAGGAAGAAGCCGAGTTGACCACGAGTCACTCTGGGCCTTATTCCAAACACTTGTTCAATTACTATTGTTGAGGATAATGATGCCTTCCAGTTATATAAAAAGTATGAAAACGTACCTATTTTCAAGCTCAGATATATCAGCCTGCAATTTGAGATGCCATTTTTCAGCCTGACTAAACACTTGTCTAAGAAGTAAGACATTTGTGTGTGCAGCATTTATAAGTTCAGATTCAACGTCTCCCCTCACCACAGCACAGAGGCCATCCAGCATGTCAGTAACTTCATCAAGAGTGTATGTGTCGTCTACAAGTCTGCAATTTTAATTTTAAAAAACAGTACTCCTCAATATTATAAACTACCATAAACTTCAACTTATACAGTCTGTAAGCCTACTCATATAAGACCCCCAGCTATAGGTCCATCTACGTGTAAACAAAAAAAATTCATCCTGTTACTTGCCACACCCCCTCCCCAATATAAGCCCCCCTCTTGCTTGTATTGAAATGAATAAAGTGTTTTTATGGTTTTGAAGCTTAAAACAGCGAGTCACTTCAAAAAGCTTGTTTTGAAACACTCGTTTTAGTCCCACTATACCCCCCCCCCCCCCCCTTGGATAACCCCCCGGTTTAAGCAGAAGTTAATGGTGAGTTAATAATCAAAGGTAAGGGAGTGCAAGCAAGATCGACATGAAGGTCAAAATGCTCTGGCCCAAACACTGTGGTTTGCATAAGTATCACGTGATAAAAGGCAGCGTGCAAAGAAAGTAGTGTCTGATAGCCTGGGGCTTGTGGATTTTGCTATCGGGCTAGATAATTCTGTTTTTAACTTGCCCAATGGGCAGGTGATGTTTTTTGAGGAATTCAAATAACAGAAGAAGTGTGAAATCAATTCTGCTTGTCAAAAAGCTTTTGGGGCTAGTTGAAATGACGTCTGGGCTAGTAAATGCTAGCTTCAGCTTGCCCGAATGGCAAGCTGTAAAAATGATTTTCTTTGCACTCTGAAAGGTCAAAATGTGTGTGATCAGATTATGAATGGTAGAAGGTCCAAACCCACATAATCAAAACAAATGCCGGCAACATACATGCTGCGCAGGCATAATAGCAGCCTGGAGCACAGGGTCCAGAGGAGATGTGTTTGTCGTTAGAACATCAAAACCCATCGAAAACCTCCGAAAAAATGGGTTATTTTGATCGCGTTACAGTTTCGTTACACATTCTATAGACCGCAAACCAAGAGACTGAGGGCTCGCAAGATCGGCTTACAGTATAAAATACGGAAAGGGAGGAAACAAATTTGGGGCCGATTTCCAAATCCCTTAAACTCAAATGGAATGGAATGAAATCGCCTGATTTTACTAACCTGATCTAGAATTCTTATGTATTTGCCAAAATAAAATACTGTAGCAAAACGGCATAAAAAAGCGTTCAAATTCATTTTCGGCGACCGAAATTTACGGCTTCGAGATTGCGCTTTCGTTTGTTGTGCACCGCAACAGATGGTGACAGAAATGACGTAGTAAAGTAAATGTGCTCAAGATCGGAGCAATAAAAGGGAAGTCTACACGACTTTTGCCTCATGCCAGAATGCTGCTCGTTCCAATAAAGTTTTTTTCCTCCGCTGGGTAGATTATGCTCTGGAGGGTTCTACAGCAAATGTGATTTTAGCGAGGATTTTAGCCGCATGTCTCACACTGAGAGGTCATGACACATGTCGATTTACTGTGGTTATTGTTTCTGGTCGGCAGGATTTGCCCTCTGATGCAAACGCATTTTCTTTGACCTCTTTTGAAGCCTAAAGCTTTTTATTACCGCTGAATAAGGGTTCCAATTTTCTCCAAAGTGCCTTCTGGATCTGCATAACTAAGCGATTTTCTTTAGTCCGTAAATGTAATGTTTTTCTGCAATGCTGTATCACGCTGGGCCCAGCTCGTTAGTTTTGTTTGGGGAATGTTAAATTATTACGAATAGTGATCTGCAGGTCACGTGTACTCTTGCAATAAAAAGTGACGCTGAGTAGGGCGGACGTACAAGGCAACTGTAATATCATCACAACTGTGCCATTCTTCGGTGGTCCAACTATACTACCTCTTGCGTCTTTGGCTGTGGACTTTGCGACTACTGGGAAGCCTTCGCACAAGCAAAACCTGCTTAAGACATCAAAGACTGTTGAAACGTACAATGTCCAGTCTTGAAAGATCTTCACTTCAATTAAAACTCTGTTGCCTTCGCATAGATCTCTGAGATCTTTAAAACTCTCTCCACAGCTGATGTTTTGATTCTCGAATTAGCATCGGTCTGTTGCTTTTGCGTTTCCGGTCTCATTCACTTCCGTCACCGAGTGATGCGGTTCACAGCGAACGAAGACACATGGTACAAGTTTCCTCCCTTGTCCTTTCTTTTACTCGGCACTTCATGCCTCGGTCGCCCTTCGGGCGACGTGCTGTGCGCCGGCGAGGATGGGGCTTGCGGTCATCAATTTTCAAAAGTCGATCATTGTTTACAGTAGATTTATAAAGATGCCATTGGGCTAATTAATCGTGCTAAGCGACACTGGTATAGACATTTTTCAAGGTGAGACTTTAAAGAGGTAATTCATTTATTCACATGAAACTCCTCTGGACCCTGTGCCTGGAGATCAGCTCTTCTGGTCACCCCAATAAGGAATATGAAATTATGGTGAATTTTAAGCGTGGTAAAATGTAGTTAAATCAAATTCAGTGCAGGTCTCAACAAAGAGGGGCTATGATGTTGTAGGCTTGATTTCCGCCACTCTCTTGGTTCTGCCAGGGAGAAGAGAGGGTCTGTTTGGGGGAGAAGGGCAGGCCCATTTCCCAAACTAGGCTGGTATTTGAGCCTAATATTATTGGCCTTGGTTGCTACTGGGCTTCTTTTAGCCTTTGGATATTGTGCTTTACCCCACCCCTCCCTACCTTATGTTTTCTGCCTTTTTCTCCACCCCTCCAAGCCTTGAACATGGCTGGGAGGGGTGGATTTAACAGCTGTAAGGATACAACTCTATCTGCAAACTGGCTGTGCCAAAAGTGGAGCCCACTGAACAACGCAAGCACCCAGCCTCCACCAAGTGATGCAGAAACAGAACCATAATTGAGAAATGTTTTCCAATGAACGACAATGGCGACTGGGACAAAAAAATCCAAGTTCAAACCCATGGCATTCTGGTCACTATTTCACATGCTCTGCCGGTGATTCCCCTCAAACATAAACAAAGAACAAAACTAAATCACAACATGCTGTACATGTACACAAAGTACCTGCTATCTTTGAGTTCTTCAAAAGATGCATCCACACCTCTAAGCCTCTGTGCTCGACCATAGCGAGCAAATCTAAGGTAGTTAACTACATTTTGTTGATGATGCTCATTTAGTCCAATATCCTGAAAGGTAACATGTACAATCAACTTACAACTGTACAGACCAATCTGAAAAGCACCTGGGATATGACTTGTGAAAACATGGTATCGTAAATGATCTAACCGATGGCCACTCTCAAATAAATGCCTCTTATCTAATAAACAGCCCTTCTACGATGCCCCTCTCTAATAAACGTCATTTGTCTGCTAGACACCCCCTATGACAATAATTACTCCAAAATACTAGGAATTAACAAAAAGGTGAAAAATCATGCTATCTATTCAGTTTCTTGCTTGATAAACAAAGGTTTGCATATCATATCGTGTTCAATGCCAAGTTCAAAGTCAAATTAGACCAACAATAACAACACAATGACCCTTAACGAGGATTCTGACAACATAGAATATTGAGATTTGAAAAAGCATGGTGGATTTCTAGATAGCCTAGACATATCATTGGTGGAGAGGATACTCCTCTACTTTTTACCTCTTGACGTTTCCACCGAAAGTATATTAGCTTTGTTGAGCTTGTTCTTATTCTTATTCTCTCTTTTCAACACCTCCAATTTATGAATTATATAACTGCCCCCCTCTCAGGCCCCTAAAATTAGATAAATGTTCCGGCCATTTTTTGGAACAGTTATGGTCATTTGCTATGACAACAGACAGTCCAGTTCCCTGCTAGCAGAGGTCTCTCATGACAAGGTAAAATCTTATTCCTCTCATTTTTGCCTCATCGTGAGAGACCTCTACTTGCAGGGAACTGGACTGTCTGTTGTCATAGCAAATAATTTGCTATGACAACAGACAGTAACTGATCCAAGGACTGATTTCAAGGACTTTTCAAGGATATTTCAAGGACAAATTACAGTTTTCAAGGACTAAGATTTACCCAATAAATCAGTATTCTTTAACCCCCTTTGATCACTCTATTGGCTAAAACACATTAGGGAGTCATTTACGATTTTAACTTCTTCGGCCATCGTTCATCACATCATTTTATACTACTTTCCGCAACAAAACTTTGCAAAATGACTGGGTATGACTTGCAATTGCATTTGAGGTACAGAAATAGCATTTGAAATAAAGAAAAAGAAATAAAATATTGTTCATGTACAAAAATGTTTTAAGGCCCGTGAGTTTTACAGGTTCTTGCACTGAGGATGAGCCAAACTTTCCTCGTCAAAATAATCTAATTTTATACAGAAAAAGGTGTCTGGTTTAGACAAGGCTGTAAATTTCAAGGACTTTTCAAGACCTGATAAAGAAATCAAGTGCTTTTCAAGGACCTTAACTGAATTCAAGCACTTTTCAAGACGACTAGTAAATTTCAAGACCTTTTCAAGATTGCACAAACCATGCAGTCCAGACATTTGGGCATACCGGTATTTAGCAGCAACACCCCTGCGCTTGTGTTTAATCTATGACTTCTGCTACCAAATAAATACAAATGAATATGCCTTCCTCTTTATTAATTTAAGCGAACGGGAATAAAATTGCATTGCTGAATTATACTAGGAGTATAAAACAGCTGTATTTTGTAAATAATGGCCAAAGCCCATATGTTCCTTTAAACATAAATTAAGAAATTGCCTCCTCATTAAAACTACATTTCCCCCAGCAACAGCAAAATTAGAAGCACAAAATCGACGTTGTTGGTCGAACAATTCAAGCACCTTTGTATTGAATAATCCAAAATTAAACAGTTGCTACTAAGGCGAACATAATATAAGCTTAATAAGTTTATTATGCAAGTGTTCGGCAAAATTAAACTTGGTTCAATCTGTGCAGTTTCCATATAAACTTCAAGAAACAGTCTTCCCGCACTTAAAAATTTTAAAGCAAAGCCTTCATGGTTTCTCTTGCAGTAAAGACAATTTAATTCAAGAAAACTAAACATCTTACATGTAGCTTCAGCTGTCATATCATTACTTCATAATATTACCCCGTTTTGAGGTGGTGAAATTAAAATAAACCAACTTACCATAACTGCAATTTTAGCTCCCAAAGATAGGGATGTATGAATTCTCGGCAATAAATTTCTAATTTATAGATTTAATACGTGGGAAGGACAAGAATAAGAGAAGTTATAAATCCTTCTTGAAAACCAACCGGGACGCATCACGAAGCCATGGCAAAATGAAAAGCTTGGTAGCCAGGCAACAGAAACATTTCAACATGGCGACTTTCCCGCCTTTAAAATTGTTATTTGTTTTGTTTTTTTTTTCATCCAAATTTGGGTCGGTCGGGTGAAAAAAGACACGTTAAAAAAAAAACACAAGAAATCTGCGAATAGGAGCATTGCCGTGGAGCCTGGAAAACAACACTTCAATATGGATGATGCTCGAATTGTTTGATGCTCGATGTCACAGGGACCGTAGCCTGCGTGGCAGGCGTTAGAAGGGAAAGGGGACTTTGGGCGCGAGAGAGCGCGTGAGTCGAGAAAACGCTTTCTGTTTTTGTGATTCATCCCTATTTAAAAGACAGTGCATTAACAGCAGTTAAAAGGGATGCAGGCTTCTAAATGTGTATATGAATGGGGTACAATTTGTCAACAGAAGGTACACAAAAGGAATACCTTTTCTGTCCAAAATGGCATAGAATACGAGTAGTCCCTCATTTTTCCTCAGAGATGTATAGCGAGCGAAACGCGAGCGCGCGTGAAAATCACCGCACGCGAGATGAGAAAAGGCTCTCTCCCCCGCTGCGTGAATGAATGAGGGACTACTCGTAGTCTTAAAATGGCATACAAAAAGGTAAGGGGTCTAACTCCCTGTACAAAAGTTTGTGGTGTGCATGTGCACCTCCTGGGCTCCTGGGGGTAGCCTACGATTACAGTCGCCTCTCATCGTTCTCTATCAATGAAAGGCGGTTGAATTCGCATACCTGAGTATTTTTATAAATTTAAAAATACACACCTGATGTTAAAAATGTGTAGGTTTTTGCTTTTTTCAGGCTCGACCCTCTTCTGAAGAGGTCCTTATAAATGGACTTTAGTAATAAAAAGCGAAGAAAGATTAGCCTTTGTTTATAGTGGAGGTGCACTTAGCGTTTCCGGCGGGTGGCAGGCACCTTAAGTAATATGAAACAAATAATTCAGTTTTAACAGATGATTCCTTTCTCATCTAACTGGGCATTTACGTGCTTTTTTCTTTTGGTCTGACAATATGGTAAGCGCGAGGAGCGTGAGAACACGCCCTCGATGATCTCTACAGGGAAAAAAGAGTTTGTGAACAGGCTAGGTAACCACTTGCTCAAACAAATATGGAAGAGGTGTCGTTGATTTTTAATATCTGACGTGTACAAAGAAGACTCAGAGAGAAAGTTCAGTGATCCACATTAATTTTTCACTCCCTAGTTACTTGTAATGTAGTTGAACAGGCAAAAGTAGGAGTAAAATCTTAGCTAAGTTTGTAGTGTGCTTGTTACGCTAGTGCCATAACCAGTTCCTACCCAAATTCCTTATTCAGTTAAACTGTTCTCCTTCCTTATGTCCATATAGTTTTCTTTTACCATCGCACTTTTTCAGTTTTACCATTTACTAATATTCCGTCTCTACCTTTTTTTTGCTTCCTCTTTACTTAATTTCTTTTTTTCCCGACTTTTGAAATATGTAATTATTTCTAGAAGACTGTTATTAACAGCTCGGCTGATTGTGGGTAACATAATAGTAAATTGTTTTCAAATTGAAAAACTGTTGTTGTAGGTAAAATAAGGACAAAAATTCTACTAAACCTAACCTGGGTGCCAGAGACTTTTCACGTGCGAAACCCTCTAGTGCCTAAGGTATTAAACGCGACTTTGCCTTGGATAGAGAAACGAGAATTAAGAAATTAATGCTAACAGTTTCTTGTAATGTAAACTAAGCTTTAACACAGTTATGTAGTTTTGTACTTTTTTAAAGTCTTTGGAAAAGAGTGACAAGCTGAATTAGATAACACGAAGAGAGCCACAACTACTTTTTGGCACTTTCGTATCAAGCACATAACAGTGTCCCTACTCGATTTCTTTCGCCACAGATTAATGGTCTTTCGCCACACATTAATAGCCTCTGACCTATTGACAGAATATCTCTAGTACTGTCTAACTAACTCCAGTAAGCGACCACCCAAAATACGAAGATGTAGCAGGTCGCTTACAGGAGGTGGTCGCTTGCGAGAATCGACAAACAGGGGGTCTCTTCCAAGAAGAGGTCCCCACGCATCTTACTTTTTTAAAGATAATCAGTTATTGCACGCAATTTCTAAGGTACGTATAAGTATAGTTCCATGACAGAGATCACATCATGCGTCAAGTGATCGCTTAAAAGAGGCTAAAAACAATGGAAAATATATCCGTCAGGACGAAAATTGGTCGCGGTTGCTTATAAGGGGTGGTCGTGATTATAGGGATTTGACTGCAAAAAGTTTCCTATTTTGGATAGATGGTCGCTAACGAGAGGTGTTCATGGAGATTCGACTGTGTATTGAATATTTCCTAATACAATGCACTAAGTAATTTATCACAAAAAAATTATTGAGTTTTGTTGTTGCAATATAATCTGCATATCCGTCAGCTGAAACCACACAGGATATCCACTGCTGAACTGTCAGTGGCCCAGCACAGGGTTACCAATTCTGCACCTTTTTTTCTGAAACAAACTCTCCATGGGGTGTTTCCGCATTTGCTGGCAATAAAGCCAAGTAAACTGGAGTTTCTGCTCCTAAAAATTAAAATTTGAAATCCAAGATTACTGATGAAGCAAAATATACGATGATCAACCCGATATAGATATGAAAAGGAGCAAAGAAATTTAATGCCTTTGTCAAACTCAGCAACTTTTTTGGAGATTATCAACTACCATTTTTTTACAATTGTCCAAATTCTGGCCAAAGGGTTTACTACGGAATCCATCAGGAAACTAAGTAATTTTAATTTTCAGTGGACAAAAACCTTGTACCAGAATATTTTAGGCCATATCGCATTCTTTTTCAACCTCGTCCCCAGGGCGCTTTTCCCTTTGAGGTTGATTCTTTTTTACACTTTTTAAGGGCTATAAATGTAATAAATTATGTGAAATAACTCCAAGGAAAGGTTCTTTACGGGAGCCCGAAAAAAAATAAATTTCAAATTTCACAGGAATTGAGAAAACAGAGGTAAGATTTCCTTTTGTGAAATTTGAAGCTTTTGAAGTTTATTTCCTCGAGTTCCCATGGCAGGGCTCGAAAATAACGGTAACTCGTTAACCAATGGTTAGTAGATTCTTACGTTTGGTTACTAAAAATGAGCCTTACTATCCACGCCAAGGTTAGTAAAAATTTCTGTCATTGAAAATCTTACACCCGTTTCTTTTTTTGCTTAACACTGTGTTCTATCTGGATCAATTTATTGTTCTAAAAGATATGCTTACAGCATAGTCGAACAACATGAAAACGCTCATTTCACGGAACTCAAGGTAACCAGGCTTTGTTGGATGGGAAGACACAGCTGTATTTCAAACACTATAGAAGGTTCCCTGCACACGCGGAGGACGTATGAAGAAAGAAAGAACTTTCCACCATCGAAAAAGGTATTCACCTGGGTGCAGTTTGATGAGTCTAAAGAACAAACAACGTTTTGCACTGTTCATGGTGAATTTCCCGCCCTTGTGTAACGTAATTGAAAGGAAAGTGTAAATGATCACTAAATCTTGAGTCTATCTTTTTGTCGAGGGTCGAGGGTCGAGGGTTCCATGTCGAGGGCGAGGGTGCCATGTCGAGGGTAACATTTTATTTTTGCATTTTTTTTTTGGAAAAAGTAATAATCGATGCAATCAATGTCATTAAAACAAATAAGTAGAATTTAAAAAGCAAATGGCGCGTGAACATCTCCTAGTTGTTGGGTGGTGGTGGAAGGGGGGGGGGGGGGGTGGAATAGAGAAAAGCTCCGGGACATCCATAAAGAAAATTTGATGTTGTTGTTGTTGTTTAATTAAAATAGTAAGTGGACATTCGAATTCGCTTAAAAGTAAAGAACCTTCTCCCTTCCTGTGAAGGTAGACAAGTTGTGCCTAAAAAAAATGTCATAGAGCTTAGGCAGGGGCACCCAACGACTGTTTCTGTAAAATATCTGTTCGGAGAAGCAAAAATTGCCTACAATTTTCTGTTACTTGAGGAAGGCTAAAAATTTCTAGATGGCCGTTCCATTCACGTACAGTTTTCGTAGCTTATCTAATTAATTCCCTACGGTTTTCTAAAGTTTAGTTTTTCACATTTCAGCCCCCAACTAAGCCTATTTTTCGTTGAAAAAGGAAATCTAAAATTTTCGGATTAGAAAATGCGATGGAGAGAGGAATCAGAAAAATTCTCACTTTCGTAAAACCTAAAATTCCGAACAGATACAACTTTTATAGCGCCGCTTAGAATGCATTTCTAGAGATTTGAAAGTACTCTGGATAAGCGAAAAAGTGTTTTGAATGCATTTAGGGGCGTGGTTGGGTGTCCCTGCTTCGCGGCTTATATTTCAGTCACGTCTGCCTCTTCTCTGCCTGGCTTGGCTGTTCAGTGGGGTAGTTTGAATATGGATATTTCACCGATTCTTGTTTTTTAAGCTATCCCACTGTATGCGACCGAATTGTCGTGCTTTCAACAACAATTTATTAAGGTATTTCCATATCTATACATGGCATTACCTATCTAATGTTTATGAATAAAGTACAAATATATCATTTATAAATATATAGCAAAATAAAAGATTATATTCTTTTCTGAAATAACATATCATGTCTGTAACGCATACATTCAAAAACAAAAGCAGCAATTGATCTACAAACAGAGGGATCTATACTATTAAAGAGAAATAAAAGTTTTGAAGTCACATCTAAGTCCTTGAAAAGTGTATATCTATCAGATATTTCACTGAAGAATTTTAAACGTAAATTGTCATAAAGTTTGCAGAAGAATAGAAAATGAAGTTCATTTTCAACTTCATTTGTCTGACATAGATAACATATTCTTAAATTTTCGGGAGTTTTAGGTACTGTGTGTCTGCCTGTTTCAATATGTAATCGATGATTTCCTAGTCGAAATTTATTGAGTGCTGTTTTGTGAAGTGGGTTTTTAATCATATTTAAGAATTCTGCTTTTTTATTATCGTTCTTAAAGGTAGTATAAAAATTCAATTTTCTATTTGTTTTAAGGAGGGTAAGTTGATGCTCAGTTAGAGCATTATTGATGTTTTGCTTGATGTAAGAGGTGAAGACTTCTTCGTTGTTTTCATTCAATGAAGTAGAAACTTTCAATGAAGTAGAAACTCGCCATGAAAAATACAAGTCATCGATAATCACCGACACCGGAAATCGTGACCTACATGTGATAATTTAGATGGTTGATGCTATCGCCCGAGTCACGCCGCAATAATAAACTCCTTTAATTACCAACGTCATGTTCTGCAGCTTAGGGACGGACCATTAGAAAACTTATGGGAGGGGCGGGCGAAGTACAAAAAAAAATTCGCGCAAGGGAAAATTAAATGAAAAAAAATTCTTGCACGCCAATAAACCCTAAGAAATATTCATGCAAGGGCCTGAAAAAAATTCATACAAGGAATTTGATAACAAAAAAAAATTCCTGCAGCTCGAAAATTCCCCTCCCCCCCCATAACTTTTCTAATGGTCCGTCCCTTAAAAAATGTATCACAGCAGAAATTTGAAACACCCTGAAACACAAAAGGAACGCAAAACCAACACTTATCGGCACAGTTGATGGCGGCAGTGGGACAATAGGAAGTCATGTGGCGAAACTAATTTTGTACGCGTCTTTATCCCTAGTGTGCATTTCAAACAGAAATCAGGGGTGTGTGCGCAAAAACGTTCTTCACAACGGCTTCAGCGATTATTTCCTATTTTGCACGAAAAGGGGAGCTTTTATTCACGAACAGCGATCAGATCGAAGCAGACCGATTATGCGAACTTTCAAAAAAAGAAAAAAAGAGTGTACACTATATGAATATTTAAAGAAAAAAAAAATTCCGCAAAAGACAGACTTGGAATACACTGTCCAGTTTCTTGCATGATGTTAAAAGTAGTAAATTTACATCAGAAACCACAGAAAAATAGATCACAGAGAAAGCTTGAATTGAAATACCAGGGAAAACATTCTCAAAACAGAACCAAAAATCACTCCACAAACCCAATGCCATTTTTTCTTGCCCGACCGACCGAAAAATTGTACAGGAATGGCCTTCAGTGTGACATTGTAACATTTCAAACGGTTAAACAGAATTTGCAACACAGTCGATTTTTTTTCGGGAATAAAAAACTTGTATTCACTCCGTTTTTTCCTATTCATGTCCAACTTGGCAAAACAACAAACAGATCTTTAGTAGAAATGTGTCAAATGTAAAACAATTAATTGGATGAATGGGAGACGTCGTACGTCTGTTTTTTTTTCCTATTCACGTCCACCACGTCCACGTTCACAAATAAATATGATCGATTGTGGCCTAGAAAGATAT
>OZ037777.1:49848497-49880997 GCA_964035525.1 Porites cylindrica | reverse complement strand
AGCATGATGAAGCCTTAAGAATGTCTGCGTGGGAGGCTATAACCATGTGAATTCACAGCTCATTATGAATGCTGGAATGCAGAGCTGAATCTAAAATCTACACACCCTTCCACAGTTTTTTCAACCTTTGACATAAATTAATAGTAAAAGTCTGTCAACAATGCTGGAACAGTGTCAGTACAGTTGCTGAATTTGAGAATAACTGCCTGGAAACTAATAGAGATGGTATAATAGCTCAGTAAATTCATGGAATCAAGAAGATGTTTGTATGGTGGGTAATAAGCAAGTTTGCAAAGTTTGTATAATCATAAAATCATAAACACGTTTGTATGGTGGGGGGCAAGTTTGTAAAGTCTTGTTATTTATTTATTTATTTATTTTTATTTATTTCATTTTTCATTATTTATTTAGTTCTATTTTTCGTTTTTTTTTTATTTGCTTAATGTAACTAGTGTTATTAGTGTAATTGTAATTAGTGTCAACTACTGTTGTTAATTATTGGTTAATTACATTGTACTGTTTGTGGAGTGATTTTAATAACTCTTTCTTTATTAAAATAAAGATTAAATTTATATATATATAAAAAAAAGTTTGTAAAGTCTGTATATATAATTTTCATGACTTTGTGAACCATATCTTGCATCAAAGGGTTAATTTCACACTTGGCAAGTTAACTATTAATTTTAAGGCATTCTTTTTATTAACTGGCCCTTACCAAAACCTGAAAACTGTGAAAGAAACTATTACTGATAGATTGAACTTTTAAAATAATAAATCCATTGTAATGGAATCTTCCTAATTATGGAGCATGCTTGAGCTTCTCCAACGAACAATTTATATTATCAAATATTTACTAAGTACTTAACTTTCTTTCACATGGTTCAATTTGTTTGTTTGTTTATTTACAACACGAAATATTAGATTTCTCTTGAACTCTTGGGTTTGTAACCCTTGCATCAGGTGAAAAACGTTCACCTTTATACTTGCATTAATCCTCACTCTTTGGATGAATGAGAGTAAATACCAAAGTGCAGTAATATAAAATAATATATAAAAAGCTCACTATTATCATTGTCATTATTATTGTCCTTACCACTATTTGACCATCCCTTGGTTTGATGAACACCATCTTTCACATCTCTGGTAAACAAGAGTACAACAAGACCCAATTAGGGTGATATTCACCTGTAAAAAAGTGAAGTTCAACTCCCACAGGACTGGTTTAGGACACCAAAATGGCCGCCATTTCAGAGTTTTGGGACCAAACTTTTAGCTAGGTGGCCCCAAGAGAAACTGTAAACAATGCTTATGCAAAAGCATCATGGTATGTTATGGTATTTTCTGTAGTGGTCAATTTCTGAAATTCAAAGCAAGAGTAAAAACAAACAAAGAGTAAAGAAAATAAAAGCTTACTTGACAAATTGTTCCAGAAGAGAAATAAGAGCTTCCTCTGTTAGCTCTGGATCTCTGAACTTCTTTTGCAGTTCTTCTGACACCTGAGATAGGCGACTGCTCATCGATGATACATTCACCACCCTGTGAATAAACAGTCAATCAAAACATAAATTTTTTTTTTTTCAAATTTAAAGCACCCTCCCCACTCAATAGCTGCTCAATCCAACTGAACCAAACTAGCAAATAAGCACCTCCACTCTCCTCTAGCCTTGCTTTAGCAAATTTCGAGGATATCTTGTCATCTGAATTTGATAAATTATCACAAGGAAAGGTTGCTATCTTTTCTTACGTTCATTGCTTCAAACTTTGTCTCAGGCACTGATTTTGGAGAACGACAGTTGATAATCAGTTCCAGTTATCTCTATGGATCTAATTTTGTGCCTCAGATGCAACCTCATTGCCAGAGTTCTCCCCTGTTCTTACAGATGTTTACCATAAAATTATATCAAATAATATTATGATGATTTAGCATAAACAATGTGTCATGTAAAAACCAAACAAGAGCCTACATTTGTTCGATCACAACCTTGAGCTTAAAACTTAAGCATATCTGAAAACTTCCAATTTGAGCTTTCAACCATCCACAAAAGTCCTGTTGATTTCATTTGCACTGGTGCAGATTGAGGTGACCAAGACCTGTTAATTTGGAAGTTTTTAAATACATGTAGGTCAATATTTAAGCTCAAGATTGTGATCACAGTTTATATTACTGTACAGATAAATCCGAACAAGTGTAAATAAGCACCTAGCTAGATTAAGCTGCTCTCTGCCCTCAAAAAAGTGCCCAGGAGCTTCAAAAAAGCACATTGGTGCTTATTTGAGCAATTAAGGTATATCACTGAAATAATATTGCTAGGATTGTGCTAAGATTAATAACATTCTAACCTTGCATGTGGCCTTAAGAGTGGGAACAGTGTACGGCAGACGTCAAGGGTCCCTTGGAAATTTGTTCGTAACGTTACCTCAGCTTGCTCTGTAAAAGGTGCTGTTGAAGCCATCTGGAAGCAAGAATTTTGCACATTTAAATTGTTACTACTTTGACAGTGATATCTGTATAAAGCTGACATTCACAGTACAAGGATTAGTGGGTGTTCACTATATAAATACAGTGTTCTCCTTATCAGGTGGTAAACAGTAAAATTTACCACCTGAAGCAACACTTCATACCACCTACAACTGTTTGAAGGTTTACTAAAATCAAAATTGTAGGTTAAAAAAATGCACAAGTTGTGATGCGATCCGCTCAAGGAAATGAATGAATATGTGGAAAAGTACTAAAGGATACACAGCTTTTCTTTTTATGGGCCACGCATGTTGGAAAGAGAACACTGAAGACAGAGTAAAATTATTGGAATCAAATGTTTTAAATAATTGCTATCTAAAGATAACAACGGCCTATTTGGGTAAAATAGGTCTTGAAATGAGGGAACAACATTTCAGAGAACTTAACTCCTAAATTTCCAAGCAAGTGCAGGGCCATGCCCCTCTCTCCACTACCCCCCCACCCCCCCAGGAAAGTGTGGTCTATGGGGCATTTTTGGCCTTACTGGCCATGAATGGTTCCTTACCTACTGAGCTAAAATTTAAGGAAAACACTGTAAAATAATATAGTAAGAGATTACTGCAAACTATAAGCTGGGAGGTTACACTGATTTCTGTAAGCATTGATGAAGCAGCCAGGAGAATGCTTTTGTCCCCCACCCTGCCCTCTCAGAGGAAACTTTTATCCATGAGAAAGTCATCTCAAACAGCATGTCACCAACACACTGATTTATCCAGTTGGGTGAAGAGTGCAGACCAGGTACAAAAATCTTTTTTGTAAAGGATCATTAGATTGTCTCAGTTGCAACAAATTAACCACTCATTAGTCACCATGTCTCATCTTTGCTAAGGTTTCACAATATAAAAAAAACTTCTCAACTCAACAAGAGTAATCTCTTATGTTTATCACAAGTCAATGAATCTGACCTAGTGGTTACAAGCCTACTTTAAAATTCAGTTGTCCAAGTAAGTAAATCAACAATATAAAAGGAAAAAATAACCTTGTAAGCAATTCCTGCATTATTGATAAGGATATCTATGCCCCCATACTCTTGTTCAATGAATGTTTTAAACTTCTGGATGCTTTCTAAGGATATAATATCCAGCTGATGGAACTTTGGTGAGCAGCCTTCTTTGTTCAAGCTTTTCACAGCTTCTTGACCTCTTTGCTCATCTCTTGCTATAAGACATGAAGAAAAGCCAAAAACATTGACTTTAAATAATATTGTTTTATTGAAAGTAGCAATCCTTTTATTTTGCTATACAAAGGGAACCTTGGTTACATGCAAGTATATTTTTTTTGATGGAGGCACCATTTGGTCGAGAGCCCTGAACGTTCAATGGGAGGTCTGAATTTCAAGTCCCACCCTGACAGCCAACTGTGTTTGCTTCTAATACAACAGCTTCAAGTTGAAATCCTCCACCACACTTGTAAATAGTCAACTGTTTCTTTTTTCGGTCCAAAGCCAACTTCGACACTACTTATGCATAGTTTTTAATTTGCTTTTGCTTACAGTATAACAGTTCCACTTGAAACCCTGCCCGTCAGAGTTAGTCAAAATCAACTCCCTCCCTAGGCCAAAAGAGACTTGTTCCCATCCAAGCGTGCTTCATTGCAAGAGAGAGAGTTTCCAGAGAAGAAGTTGTCACAAACATTAATACAGTCCAACCTCCACCTGCAACCACCAGTCCCAAATGCCAAAATGTTCACAGTCAAACTAGACCTATAGTTGGAACTTCTTGTAAGCCACTGCAACCACTCTTTGAGATGACAATTATATAATTTGTTCATTGTTTTTAACCTCTCATAAGCAACCACTTGACACATGGTCTGATCTGTATGTTAGCTTTACATGCTAAGATACTCAAAATATACAAACAACTTTTAGTGAGAAAATGTAACTACCAATATCATAACTTGAAAACTGCATGCAAAAAATTCTCTTCAAAAGAGTACAAATGTGGATATGTCAAGACTTTCACTCACAAAAGACCTCCTGTAGTTTGATTCTTGTAAGCAACCACCTCCCGAAGCAACCAGTAAGTCTTCATACTTTGGCTGGTAGCTTACAAGAGGTTTGATTGTATAACATCTACATTGATTTAACAAGTTTAGATGTTTTGAGGTTAATGCCAGTCCCAAACGTAGTTACTAAAACAAGGAATGACCTACAATGATCTACAATGACCTACAATGACCTACAATGATCTACAATGACCTACAATGATCTACAATGACCTACAATGACCTACAATGATCTACAATGAGCTACAATGAGCTGCTAGGAGCTAAAATGAGTTAAAATAAGCCCTACAATGAGCTACAAAATGACAGACAATGATGTTAAGCTACGTTTGTCGGGTGTCATGCTTGGACGTGACACTAGGCTCATGGTATTAAATTGCCAAGCACATTTTGAAAAGGCAAAACAAAAATAAAGCCTGATCTCAGGTAACTTGAGAAACTTGAAAATAAATTATTGCAATCGCGTTTTTACTGGCAACACTATTATACCCTGTATTGATGGAAGTCATCCTGCGCCTGCGTGAATCCTGTATTGTCACAGTACTGTGACTTTTGTCCAAACCATCCCTTGCAACCTTTCCCGTTAGTTGTGTTTTGTGTTGTCTTTTTTTGCAAACAAATTAAACAGTACTGTGACAATACACTGGATTCACGCAGGCGCAGGATGACTTCCATCGATACGGGGTATAATACTGTTACCGGTAAAAACGCGATTGCAATAATTTATGTTCAAGTTTCTCAAGTTACCTGAGATCAGGCTTTATTTTTGTTTTGCCTTTTCAAAATGTGCTTGGCAATTTAATACCATGAGCTTAGTGTCACGTGCAAGTGTGACACATTTTGTAGCTCATTGTAGGGCTTATTTTAACTCATTTTATACTTATTTTAGCTCCTAGCAGCTCATAGTAACTCATTGTAGATCATTGTAGGTCATTGTAGGTCATTGTAGATCATTGTAGATCATTGTAGGTCATTGTAGGTCATTGTAGATCATTGTAGGTCATTCCTTGTTTTAGTAACTATGCAGTCCAAAGCCCAAACTAAAGTTTTCAAAACCAGCAACTTATCCCCAAACTGCTCCTAACATGTTTGAGTAAAAGAAAAAATTGAATTACAATAGAATAGAGTACCGAAGTGATGATGTCATAAAAATGAAATTTGTGAAATTGTGGGATTTGTTAAGATATTCTGAAATAAAGTAAATAAATACAGTAAATAAATCACCAAAATTACCTGTAAGAATAACAATCCCCGAAAGCTCTTTGCAAAGCTTCTTAACTATTGCATATCCAATTCCTTTGTTAGCTCCTGTCACCTTATGGAAAATAAACAAAAATGAACTTGAACTTTATTCTAACAAGTATATCTGTCTGGATTTGCTAAATGGTACCTCCATCGGAATTTTTCTCAACATTCTCATTTGAGTCTTGTTTACTCTACTATTTTTAGACTTTGTTATGACATTTTGAATACACAAATAGTCTAACAAGCTGCAGCAGAATAAAATCATGTGTTAATAATGCTGTTTACATCTTTCTACACTCCCTTCCCCCACCCGGGTAACCATGGGTTCGAGTTTTTTTCCCCTGGTCTATTATGTAACAATCGTAAAGTTTTGCGTTCTTCTGTACTGCACAAGCTGCAGCCAAATAACAACTTTATAGTGGATTCATGACATTTACATTATTTTGATCTTTGTGACCTTTTGTCTGTCATTAATAATTAATGATACCTAAAAATAATACCCCCGGCATTACCACAGCAGGCTACCATAATACGTAAGACCCTACTTTTTACGCCATATAAGTCAAACATGTGAATGAAACAGTTTATGTTTATAGTGTGCTCTGTTGCTGATAAATGATGTGAGGCAGCAGTAATTAACGACTTCGACAAGCAGCATGAACAACATGCTCACAGGCGTAGTTGAGTCACGCTTGCCCTGCCCAGCCTGCCTTAGCATCACTCGACTAAAAAACGCAAGAAACGCCCCTTGTACTGGCTAACTTGCTACTTTAGTACAATACTAATGTAAATAGCTTACCACAGCGACTTTAGAAGACGACATTTTTTGAAATGTAAGAGTGTGTAAAGTCAAAACTCGAACAGAGAAGCTTGACCGAGTGGGGAAACTGGGTTACATATTGAGCAATCGCCGGGTTTCACCGGGTGGGTGTTGAGTTATTAGTGTTGTGTTGTCCTTATGGTTGGCTGAGTAACTCCGATTTAAGCATATTTTGTGTAATATTTCTAATTTTTACCTCTGAAAATTTCTCAACTATATTTTTCTGAAATCTTTTGGAATTTAATTAGTCATTTACGACAAATTCAACAGCCCTTACCTGCTTCCGGTGCACGATAAAATTCTTCCACCCCTCCCCCGTTAAGTTTCACTAGTAACGGGTCACAAGGTCACGAAGCACCAAGAATCGAAGATGTCTTCCAGTTCTTCCCGAGTCGCAGTGGTAGGTCTGTATTCTTCAGTTTACGCGAAAAAACCTTTACCCTATCATTAGAATTAAATCTCCTTTATAGTTTTTTTGTGGGGCCACTCAAATTTTTTTTTTTCAAAACAGCACCAGGCAAAAGTTTGGGGTTTGAACATTGCCTTTCTCCACACCTCTATTAAATCTTTATTCTGCCAAACAAATGTACGTTCATATGGTACTAAAGTGAAGGAAAGTGTGACACTTTCTTTACTACACAGCTTTACCCATAATTTACTAAACAAGTCATCACCTAAAGTTTTGCAAAAATGAATTCTATTCCGAAGGTAACTGGCGCAAACAAAGGAATAGGATTTGCCATTGTTAGAAAACTTTGTAAAGAATTTTCCGGAACGGTCATTCTGACAGGTACGTACTGTAGCACCAAATTATTTCCATTGGTTATTTTAAGGTTACACATGAAACTGGATTGGTTTGCGTTAGTCTCAATCCCACACAGCCGTGTTTGTTTCGTCACGCAACGCTCCTTCCCTTTCCTTGGGGAGGAACACAATAACATTTCGTGATGAGACCAAAATAGCTGCGTAGGAGACTACAGCCTGAGCAAACAGTCGACATTTTGCGACGCCACCACTGATTTCCCTGCGAAATGACGTCTGAGAAGCAAGCACAAAAATTCCATACTGATGACTCGTCACTGCCCAGATCTGTGTGGTTCCTCTGATTGGTTGAAGCAATTTCCCACATGGCATGGCCAATCAGAAGTGCCATCTGGGTAGTGACACATCATCAGTATAGAATTTCTGTGCTAGTTTCTCAGACGTCTTTTCATGGGTAAACCATGCAGTGGTGGCATCGCAAAATGTCAGCTCTCTTCTTAGGCTGGGTGACTAGCATTGTGTTGAATGCACATAGGACCATCGTGGGAGATATTTAAGCCCATTTTATGTGTTTTATTATTTAATTCTCACACACAACTGGGAATAGAAGACCACACCTCCTTCCCCACATACCCCCTGGAACACTTAATATTATATTCCTGACTGGCGTTTTCATTTGTTTGTTTGTTTTTTGGAAGGGTGGGGCAAAGGGGGGGGGGGATTGGGAGTCTGAAATTCTAACTTGGGATTTTTTAGGGTCACAAAGGTCAGAGGTACCTTGTAAATCCTCTATTAAGGTCCATCCATTCTCTTATTTCAAGCATGTTTGAGAAAGGGGCCTAATAGAGAGGAGGGGGCTTATTTAATATAGCGAAGATGATGGTATCAGTTCTCCATAAAAACTAGAACAGAGAATGGAAAATCTCAGGCACATGAAGTTGGAGGCCATGCAGCCAAAGATCAAAAACAAATCCAAACTTCCAGCATGTGAATAAATCATACCAGATGCAGATCAGTCCATTTAAAGCATTTAAAGTGTTAGTCTGTCGTTAAAGAAGAAAGGGCAGGGGCCGGGGAACCCCCCCCCCCCCCCCCCTTATTTTTAGACCAAACTGAGGCCCAAAGGGCGGAAAAAATTTTTTTTGATACCGGGGGCCCCCTTAAAAACATATACATACATACATACATGTCTTTTATTTGGAGTCTTATACAATAAATAGTATATCAACTATTTCCAAATTTCTAAAATTACAAACAACAAAAAATTCCTAACCGTAGTATGGCTCTCCACTCCATAGAGGCCCCGGCCTCTTATCTGAAGGTCTGGATGCCTCACTGTTAAAGAATAAAGGGGAGGATCGAGGGCTTTTTGGAGAGGGGGCCTTGATACAGAATTTACGGTAGGCCTGAGAAAACAGCTGGCATTTGCAATGCCAATTAAGCACTTCCTCATTTTGGTAGTGCAGTAGCCCTTTCAGACCATGTCACAGCCGTTTTACAGGCTGGTATGTTATTCTAAACATGGTTTAGACTAGACGTTTCTACAAAAAAACAACTGATGTAACCCCTGCTCCATATGAAACTTGCATAATAGAGTGTTTTCACTGACATGGCCTGCAGTACAGTAGTACACAAGCTTTGAGACACCAACGTGGCGCACGTGATATCAATTAATAGGGCCTATAAATGTACGGTAAAATAAGAAACTTGTCTTCAGCCAATTGTGCCTTCGTGCTAATTACCCTACCGTTCCAGCTTGAATCTAACAAAGAACAACAACAACAATAATTATAATAATAATAATAATGTGACCTTCCTAGCACGAGATGAACAAAGGGGACAGGAGGCAGTGAAGCAACTGAGCAGTGAGGGGCTAACTTCAACATTTCATCCCCTGGACATTCTATCAGAAGAAAGCATTGAGAAAATTAAAAATTTCCTTATAGATCAGTATGGTGGATTGGATCTTCTTGTTAATAATGCTGGGATAGCATATAAGGTTTGTTCTTTAAAATTGTTGAATACTGAATTTTAAAAATCAAACTATCATAAGTATTACTGTTCAACACATCGTAAGTATTACTATGAATTTCATCATCACATCTTGAAGTAATGCAAGGCAGACATTGTTGTTACTGGTACAAAGTGTCTGTCTTTACTTAAAGAAAGCCAAAGAAAATGAATGAAAAATGGCAGGGACCAACTGTATATGTTAAGAAAGAGTTTTCAATCTCGAGCTTACACTCTGTCAGTCTGTCATCTGTCATTACAGTTTCTTGTTAATAATATATTGTCATGAAATTATGAATTTGTAATTTTAGAGGGCATCAACAGCACCCTTTGCAGAGCAAGCAGAAGTTACTCTCCGCACCAATTTTCATGGCACTCTTAACATGTGTAAGACAATGCTACCAATCTTGAAACCACATGCGAGGTTAGGATCATGATTAACCAATGATATTCTCATAGTTACCCCAATACCATTGATGTCGTTCCTTTTAACTGAGGAGTCATGTTTTCTTACCAGAACTGCACCCCATAGGTAAGGCTCAGACCATTTACTTGGGTTACCCTTATATACCCTGCCTGCCAGAGACTTTTTAAGTGCGGTTTCTGTTTTCGCCGCTTGTAGCTTCGGTCTTTGGGCAAAAACATTTCGCTCTATCACTGCTCGCGCTCTAAACAGTTTTGGATTGAATTTGAACTTTATTGGTGCCTTATTTCAAATCAACGAATTCGTCTCTGCTTGGAAAATGTGCTGTTTGGAATTTTGACAGAAAATACTTGCCCTTTACTTCAACTGCTGAACTATTTTATAATTATTGGAAAACTCTATTTGTGGGACTGTAGGAGCAAACAAATCTTTCCAAACATTTATGGATTTAGGGCCAAGATCATCGCTAAGTATGAAACAGAAGAAAAAATCAGCAACAAAGAATTCTTTAAAAGAAAGTGGATACTGACGCCTTATTTAAGTTAACTGCATTAACTTCGTATTATTTCAGTGCCCTGTTGTACTTTTTATAATCTCTTTTAGCCCTGTATTAATTTAATAATTTAATAATTAATCTTGCTTTAAAAAAAAAAAAAAAAAAAAACATTTCGGCCTGCAGCAAACCCTGAAAGATCTCCCCTGCACTCAATCACCACTTGGAGAAAAACCCACTGGTTTCCAGTGTAGGCTATCCATTGCAAGTTCCTTTTTAAAAGTGCATGAAATGTCATTCCACCCTCGCTAAAGTAGTCCAAAAAATTATATTCATTTCATCTACCATTTGATAGTAAAGTTGAAAAGCTAGGCATAGAAATTTAATCGTTAAAAGCATTTGTATTAATTGTCAGGCATTTGGGCACCAAAGGACAGGAAAGAAAATGTGATGTTTTTTGACGTAAGCAAAAACCCCATGTGCAAAAAAGAGAAAGTTATTCAGCGTTACAAACTTCAAAAGCTGTAAAGTTATAAGAAAATATACAAGCAAAATACATGTATGTGAAATATTCTCAAGCAGTGTTAATATTCTGTGTAACAGAAACTCTCATAGGGAAAAAACCCTAGGGAAATAGGAAAAGTGTCCATGACTGGAACTGGCCATTTACAGTCATGATTCTCCAACAGCAACAGGATAAGGTGACCATGAGTATAGCTGCATGTCCACTTAGGAGTGCAAGGGTGGTGCAGTGGTGAGAGCATTCACCTCCCATCAAAGTGTGACCCATTCATATCTTGGCATGGACATTATATGTGGGTTGAGTTTGTTGTTGGTTCTAACCCTTGCTGCAAGAGGTTAATCTTTGGGTACTCTGGTTTTCCCCTCTCCTTAAAAGCCAACATTTCCTATTCTTATTCGATGTGGAATGCACGGACACATTTAAACACTCAAGCTCTTAAGAACTCCTACATGTAAGTGTTTTGTGGGTAAACAAAAATTATTGCAATTACTATTAATAGAAAGCTTCAACACAAATTTGACATTGACTGACTTGTGTTCAAGGGACCTACACTGTATTTTCTTTAGATGTATCTGGATGTTAACTTGGGCATGTCAAGGGTCAGTGGGGTTTGGTTTTTGTACATTAATAATAGAGCGGTTTTCACTTGACTGTCGAAAGTAATTGAGGAATTGATTTGGTTTTGGTTTTACTACGCCCTTTGGTTGGCTAGTGTATTTACTTTGGTTTTGGTTTTACGACAGTCAAGTGAAAACCGCTCTAACAACTTTTGTTTTAATTTCTTACTTGTTGTGTTCAGGCTGGTGAATATTTCCTCTCATTTAGGAGGTTTATCTCAGCTATCAGAAGAGCTCCAAAAGCAATTTTCATCCCCATCGTTAACTGAAGAAGGCCTTGTCAATTTGATGGATCAATTTTTGCAGTATGTAAATATGAACTCAAACTGTGGTTCTAGTGTTAATCATCTTTTTTCTTAGTTTATATCGTGTTGTTTGTGATGAATGCAGTGCAATGACTGAATGGATTTAATTGCTGGAATATCTAGTATGAAATGCACTGAAAGGATCTTTAAGGATGGATATGATAGGAGGTGCGAGATTAAAACACTGAATTAAGAAATATCATTTACACAATCATTGTTTAACGGATGTTGCACCTGGAGAGACTTTGTTGTACAGGATACCCAAGCACAGTGTAATTGAAAAACTCCTCCTTAATTTCATAAAATTTTCTTTAAGTTTAAATTCCTGCTGAGCGTCTTTGAATGTTTATGTTATTCTCAGAGATGTTAAAGATGGAGTCCATTCACAGAAAGGATGGTCAAACACTGGTGAGAAAGCTGAGCCCTGTATGTTAGCTTATTCATGGTTTATATGTCATTGAAATGATTGGAAAAGCTCATGATCACATTTCCTGAAAAAAAAAAAAAAACAATAGGATCACATTTCCTGAAAAAAAAACAACAGAAATGAAAAAATGACGTTGACATCTTCATTTGCATTTACATGTTATCTTTCACAGGTGAGTGCATCACTAGATTGTCTTTAAAGAAAGTATGTAACTGTTCGGAGGGCTGTCATTAAGGTTTTTAGGAGCTTGTTTCTCAGGGCGAGTAGCCTGTCATTTATTCCACAAATCCTCCCATTTTCAAACTCAAAGTTAGCGGGCTTATTTCGCTCGGCCCTGCTTACTGGTTTTGTTTTACCTTCACAGCGTATGGAACCTCGCATATTGGAGTTATAGCTCTTACTAAGATCCTTGCAAGAACTATAACAGAAGATCCTAGAGATGACATCCTTATAAATACTGTAAGTATACAACTAAGTATAAAACTGACAAGTTATCTGTACATGAATATGCATAGTGAAGTCCTCTTATGTGTCTGTTAAGTAAATAAAACCTCTTGGCAGCAACTTCACATGGTTCATTATATTTTGTATGTCAAAAATTTAACTTAAGAGTCTGTGGACGAAATCCCGTGGTATGGCAAATTCCTTTTCAAATGAATCCTTAGTGACCTTTTCTTTAGCAGTACTTGTACATGGGGCTATTGTTCTGTACTTAGTTCTTAGAATCTGGGGATGTAATCCATTGTATGGAAAAAATCAGCACTCAGTGATTTTTGTGGTGTGCGATTTTGAGGAAATTTGTAATCGGGTAGTTATTAGTTGTTGTTTTTTATTACCCGTGCCATCAGGACAAGTTAAGGCTACATTTGAAAGTTGTCATAATTTTATTTGGATCTAAACAAAACTCCACTTTTCAGTGTGATCCTGGCTGGGTACGTACAGACATGGCTGGGCCGAAAGCAGCAAAGTCACCAGATGAAGGTTTGTAGACTATCGGCAAACCATTTTAGATAAGAGTGAACTGATGTGTAAAAGCTGGCGTCATGTTGATTACCTGGGTTGTATAAGAGCCCTTCTCTACGACAGATAGCAGCAATTAGTTTTTATTTTGATGGGTGGTGGGGGGTCTTATGGCATAATTGAGAGTCAAAGAAAATGACTTGATTAAGAATGTCAGACCAACTCTATAAGGCCTGTTAAATAGAGAGGTGTTCCCTTTATAGAGAGTCAAAGAAAGTTAATGAAGAATAGCAGTCATCAAATTTAGAGAGGGGTCTGTCATAGTGAGATGTGCGCTAAAGGACACTTGACAGTGGCTTTCCTTGAGAGAGAAGGAACTTGTGTAATTTGTGCACCCCTCGGTCGGGTAACGGTTGACACTATCGGCCGATATGTCGGTCGACGTGTCGGCCGAGCAACGGTCGACACTCGATCGCCAATGTACTGAGGAAAATCTAGTGAGATAAACTCCTTTCCTTTTTTTTTTCTCGCCCTTCTTAGTGAGCTCAATTCCTATATAGCTGCATAACATCCTTGCTGTCTTGTCTTGAAAACTCTCGTAAATTGTGAAATCCCTCAGGCCTCATACTGAAATAAGCTGAGAAAGTATTAAGCTTGTATTGTTATGGAATTGTAGTTCAATTAAAACACCACTGACGCTAAATGCCATTAAAGGCTGGGAGAAGCATTTCAGGTCACTGCAGGTGATCTCTTAGACTTTCAAAAAAGTCCTTCGTCGGACTTCGTCGCTCGCGGTCGGCCGCTTCGCGGACAAAACCGCTCGCTCCGCTCGCCAAGTGGTCGACTTGTAGCAAGTCTAGTGGTCTCTTAACCCTTTTGAAAGTCTGAATTTCAACATATACATTCTACAGACTAATCTCCATACATTTCCTTAAACAAGTGATCATTTCATTTTCTCTCATAAGGTTTCCTCTTAATGAAGCATTGAGGTTATGAGAAATTTGATGTTGGTCACACGGGGATCTTAAAGGGTTAAGATTGTCTTTTTTAAACGGTTAAGGTTGCGCAGAGCAGTCACTTCCAAGGACGGAAATATGAAAAAAATTGGAAGTAAGGTGAGGCTGAAAGCCGCTTACTGCATCTTACAGTTTGTATTTATTTTGCCATGGAAATGCAATTTTATCAAGGAAAAGTCAGGAAATTTGGAAAACTGCATGGGCCCGTTTCTCGAAAGTCTCACGGTAATCTTTCGGGCCTGGTTTACTTTGTTTGCATTCAACATCAAAGTTTCTATAGTTTTGAAAAGGATTCAGTGAAACTATGAATTAACGATGAAGTAAAACTGGCTTGTTTGTGACCTAGGAACTGTACCACTATTCAATAGGTTTTGATTTTGATGAAAATTTGCCTTCGGGCCCGAAAAGTCACCAGGCCTTTCGAGAAACGGGCCCATGTCAATCAGCCGTGGCAACAATCTGTGGTGTTTGTACAACGTTGCTTGAAAAGGAAGTAAAATTACAGTTTTTTTGTTTTGTTTTGTTTCCTCAGGCGCAGAGACACCAGTTTATGTTGCAATGCTTCCAGTAAATGCTGGCAAACCACAAGGAGAATTTCTGAAGGATAAAGTGATACTTGAATGGGAAACAATGTCTTTTCGTTCACATGCGGTTGCTGCTGACAAAGACTCGCTACAAGAAGGTCGCTGAGTTGCCGTATTTACCCGATTAAACGCCGCAGATGGAAGCAAAATTACCAATAAAACGTCATTACATTTACATTGTTTACGTGTTCTTTTTTGCCTTGTAGCGAACGATCTGCCTGTTCACGTGGTCAACGTGATCTTCTTGGTTCTTGTTGTCATCGTGGTTGTCGTAGTCCTGGGCCATCGTGGTCCTTGCGGTCTGCAAGGTTGTTGTGGTCCTTCTGGTTTGTCATGAGCGTTTTTGTAGTGTGATCGCGTTAGCGGCGCCATCGTTCTAAACGTCAAAGCCGTTTTAGTGGTAGTGGTCCTCATTGTAGTTGTGGTCTTTGTCGTCGTGATACTTGTAGCCGATGTGGTCCTTGCAGCCGTCGTAGTCCTTGTGGTCTTCGTCTTTCCTTAGTCGTCCTTATCGTGGTTGTCATGGTCACTGAGGTCTTGTGGTCCTTGTGATCATGGTGATCTTTTGCTTCTTGTAGTCCTCTCGTCATGGACGTTTTAGTTCTTGTGGTCCTCGTGGTAATGCAAATTTCTTTAGAATTTGTGTGTGTGAGTAAAATAAGACTGCAGCTCGGTATTAGCCCTCTCAGGAGACAAAGAGTCACAGATTTTCCACAGCTTATTGTATGCCTTATTCCCTGGTTGTGGAAGTTGTGCCACAACTCCGTACCCAACCCTTCCAAGTCTATCAGCTGAAGCAATGATAGACTGTTCACAGTCCCCTATTTTTTCGTGAGATCGTTTAGATATACCGCGTCTTACCGTAAGATGGTCGCCCGTGACACAAAGCGCTCGACGTCGACGATCTTACAAAGACAATACTCTCCTCCTAATTACCGTATCCTTAACTTCAAAGAAAATCTGTTCTCCTATTACTAGTTACGTTGCGCAGGGCACCTGAGTTATGTCTTGACTTTGAGCACTTTGGAATTGAGTATTTAAGCATTTCCCTTGAAATTTCTATTTATTTCCCGTAAACATTGTTGCAGAAAATTTGGGGTATTATTAAAACAGGCCAGGGAACATGAAATGAAAAACGGGAACAAAACATTCATTCGTCAATTAATCCCTAGCTCTATCAGTACCCTTCCAAATAAAAGTTAAGTCTCTTCAGATCTTGAATTTATGTTGACCTTATCTACCTATAACAACAAAAAACACTTAAACCAAAGAAAAATCCGAGATCGTTAGCCCATAACTGTATCGCAACGAAAACAAATGGCCGCCCAAAAATCAGCTAAAAAGGGCCGAAAAATTTAATTTCCGGTGATTGACTCAGCGAAATGGTAATTAACTCGTTGGTATTATCCGTTTGCTAGTTAATTCTAAGTGTCTTTAAAAGGGTGTTATACAAAAAGTCAATTGCAGCGCCATCCGGACATGATGCAACGAAAGGACTTTCCAGCGAATCGACTTCATTTTGCAGCGAAACGACCTGTAAACAATCAAGACAACCCCGTTAAAACGATTTGGGGAACGGGATAGGGTTGAATTGGAAAACTATTCGTACCTCCGGAAAAATTTCTAGTTACACCCTTAGCTATTTATGCCAGTTAAGTTAAGGACAGTGCTTCACTACACACTCTCTTCTTTAGGACACACTTCCCAAAAGTGTACCCTAGATCTCCGTTTCGGAAGGAATACAGCGAGAGCAACAGACCAAGAGGAAGATCAGTTTGTTGGGACCTTAAAATATAATAACAGGAAATGAAATGAAATGAAATACTTAAAATGCAATACAATACAATACAATGAAATAAAATAAATAAAGCACACCGCAAGGATTCCTTGTAGCCTGCGAATACAACCACCTCGGCATCGTTGATCTCTTGGGTCGTAACTTTCCACCGTCAGTGAGCGATGTATGGCGGCTGTATTCTCAGGCTAGGATTCCTCCTGTTCCTTCCGAAGTACTGTAAAAAACAAAGTAGAACGAGGAGTCACAAGGAAAACCGCACAGGCTGTATCATTTCCTGTTTCCCTGGCTTCATTTTGACATTTTTAAAACTCACGCCACTTTCCCGCTCGACTCAAAGGAAATAGAAGACGTCTGAGGGCTGCGCGGGCAGGCCACTAAGTAAAAATGGATACTTGCATTTCCGCAATAGAGTACCGAAGTGTGACGTCATAAAAAATGAAATTTGTGAAATTATGGGATTTGTTAAGCTACTCTGAAAGAACAACGTCCAAGACGCCTACTCGCCAAAAATTAGCAATTTGGGGCAAATTATAATCAAAAGCGAGTTGAGAGTCTTGAACCTTTCGCCGCTGGATGCTTTTAGGCTTGTCTCTTTAATAGACGCTCTACCAACTCAATGGCGTGAATCGTTGAAATCTTGCATCTATACAGGTGACACACCATTCAATTTGCGTGATGAGATTAAGGGCCTGTTTACATGGAGTGGGGGACCCCGGTCTAGTGGGGTAAGTTTCTTTTGTTTTCACGCTCTGGGGGACACAAAACAAAAGAATCTTACCCCACTAGACCGGGGTCCCCCACTCCATGTAAACAGGGTCTAAGTTACGCTTAAGTGGTCAAATTGTTTTACTTGAAAAAGCGTATTCGAAAATTGTTTATAAAGAACTTCGAAACAGAAACGTCACTCCACCAACTGCTAAACTAAAGTTTGATGCTAATTTTGTCAATAATACTTTGAACTGGAAAAAGATCTACAGCTTGCCATATCGTGTTGCCTTAGATACAAAGACTCGCGAATTTCAGTATAAATTATTAAACAGATGCCTTGTGACAAATACCTTCTTATGCAAAATTGGTATTATACCATCTCCAGCGTGCTCCTTGTGTGGTGAATCGGACGAATCCCTCGAACATCTTTTCCTGTCTTGTCATTATACTAAGAATTTCTGGTCTGAGGTTATAAAATAGCTTGTTGATCATAAGGTCAAGATTGAAAATCTTTCAGACAAAGATATACTGTTTGGTATTATTGGATGTGAGGATGAGATATTTGTGAATCATATTTTATTGCTGGCAAAACAATATCTATACTCTTGTAGACAGAACAAATATCCTCCCTCCATCAGAGTTCTTCATTCCAAAATTAATACTGTCTTCTTAATAGAGACAATGATCGCTGAGTCAAACAATAAGTTGGAGACCCACAATATGAAATGGGGCAAATATAAAACTGATTAGC
Source organism: Porites cylindrica (assembly GCA_964035525.1). Classification (NCBI taxonomy): domain Eukaryota; kingdom Metazoa; phylum Cnidaria; class Anthozoa; order Scleractinia; family Poritidae; genus Porites; species Porites cylindrica. The sequence goes on along the minus strand of OZ037777.1, from coordinate 49,863,032 downwards.
ATACGATCTTTTCTCCGCTTACTTCATTTATTATTAATCTTTATTATTTATTTTTTTTTTTTATTTTATTTTATTTTTTTTACTTTTTTTTTTTCATGTAAATAGAAAAGAAGGTACTGGGTTTTTGTTTCGTTTGTTTTCTTCTTTGTATTAAGTATGTAATTGTGTGTTAGTCTGCGATGTATAATGTTTAGTTTTCCTTTCCGTTTTTTGTATTTTTTCTTTACGTGTTCCGTGTTCATAAGTCAGAATGTAAAAAAAATGTAAAACATTTTAAAACAAAAAATTTCATTAAAATACAAAAAAAAAAAAAATTGTCTCTGAGACATTAGCCCAGTTATGCTCCGATGACTCCATACAAATCCTTCTAAATATTACCTGGTTCCTAATCTTATGAACCAAGCCAAATTTAGAAGGATTTGTATGGAATCGTCAGAGCATAACTGGGCTAATATCTCAGAGACAATTTGCCCCGAATTGCTAATTTTTGGCGAGTAGGCGTCTTGGACGTTGTTCTTTCAGAATAGCTTAACAAATCCCATAATTTCACAAATTTCATTTTTATGACGTCATCACTTCGGTACTCTATTGGTATCAATCACATAGCTCATCGCTTACGTAGGGCTGTCAACCCCCGACGTCATAATGCACGAAACATGAGGTCATTTGTGCAAAAAATCATGCGAAAAAGATGTTGGAATTGTAACATTTGTACCTGACTGGTTTACTTCCCACCAATCACATTATTGCTTATATTACAATGGCATACTAAGGTTTCTGAGGAAACGTTCAATGTTAAAAGTTAAATAGCTCAAACAACGCAAAAAAATTTAAAATTCATCGACAGAAAGTCGAATCTACAAGAAATAGCAAACTTCGGCAAATATCTGGGAGATTCCAGACTCTAAATCTGGAGACAGGGAGAAACGGTTAAAAATCGGGAGTCTCCCAGATTATCCGGGAGAGTACGCCTCCAGCTTCCGCGGTTTTTCGATATCAAGTAATAAGTAGGAAATAGTCTGTTTCAATGTGCCTCATAGTAAACCTACTCATGTGTGAAAGAGGTCAAACAATTTAGGGCTTAAGAGTTACGGGAAGTGAGAATCTATCTTTAGCCTCTATCGTAGTATCGTACGATAAACAAAATTGAGGAAAGAAAAGTTTTCTTTACTTTCCAGAATTGAGATCACTACATGTTTAGATTTTAAGAGCATTGTTTTTTACAGTTTTTTTTTATATTTTTGTGGTTTTGGTAACGACAAGAGAAAGCTTCGATTTTTGTTGATTGCCATTAATATATTCTAGTCTCACTTGACTTCCGGCACAACCGGAACTCAATGCTCTTAGTGACGTCACGTTCCTGTAACCTTATTGAGCATGCGTCGTAACGTAAATCTTTTCCAAGATATCGGACGATTCGGAAGTGTTAGTGGGTTGTTAGGAAAAATCTCTCGCGAAGATCAACAGTTCCTCCTGATTTGCTTATTTATTCATCTGACAATTTTTATATGGTCATGAGATGGGATTGCTGTTTGCGAAATTGTTTAGCTGGTTTAGTAACGAAGGTAAGACATAAGCTTAAGTTATCCTTTTGGTGCGTGTTGTACATGCATACGAATGATGTTCTTCTCAATTTTAACTTTTGTCTGTAACTGTTATCTTTTAGCGATGTTCTTTGTAAGGTTTAACAAGATGGGTGTTGAGACGTCTTTAAAACGATTGACAGAGTTGAACTACAGAATTTATGTCGGCACTCTTTATGGGCATTGATCCCGAAAAGAAACGATCTTGAATTATATGATTATCAAAATTGGATGAATCAAATTATAATTGTATTGCGAAGTGGCACGTTCCTAGTAGTATTTAAAAATGATAAAGGCTCTGACTTTGAGTAATTTTTCCCATTTTCTCTTTTTATTCATGTCTGACGAAAAAAAAATTGACCAAAAAGATGTTATCATTGGACATACGATATACTAGTAGCTCGCCAAATTAATTTTCTCGTCATACCATCTTGAGCAGAGTATATCTATGGAACGAGAGGAGTGAATCGTGAATCCATTTTATCTTTCATATTATGTGCGTGAAAAGGGTCAACAGAATACTTAATAATAGGGAGAAATTAGTCACAATCACGGCAGGTTATATAAGTGCCCTCGCAATTATAAAATAATTTACACAAATAATTATTGTTTTATTTGGGTTTTATTACGGGTCCAGTTGGAACAAACATTTCCACATGAGCCACTACTTGATCTTAAAGATAGTCAGCAGGAAATTAAAGATTCTAATAGTTATAATAAACCTAAGCCCCTTTGGTGTGTATGTTTTTTTTTTAACAGTGTATGTATTGTTTTGTCTTTTTTGGGGGGGGAGGGGCGGGAGGGGATTTTCATCTGTGGGATCAGAGGTGTCTATCAATAAAGTCACTTTTCTTCATTTTACTCTACTGTGCTCACATTTTTTAATTTGAATGTTAAAGCTGTTTAAAAACACATCTTTAAAGAGCAATCCCCACTTGTGACACAGGCGTAAACATACGTATGAACCTAAATTCAGATGTCATGTGCAGATACAGAAGCAAAAAGTTCCAGCACTACTTATGTTGATGCCAAAGTTCAATATTTTATTTACACATAAAGTTTTATGCTTTTGTCAAGTATGTACATAAGTTAGATACCTGCAGTTTGGAAAAACATCTGTATCTTTAAAATAACTGTTAGGGGAAATCTGGTGCTATTGTGGCTATATTTGCATTAGCCTGTACAGTTGCCTCCTTCCCTCAGAAAAAAGTGGAGAAAGAGGCCCTGCCGGGAGGGGTCCCATGTCGCCAGTCTGAATTTAAAACGTCTCGTGTCGGGGTTTATTAATGCTTGTTGCTTATTGTTGGCTTTGCAGTCACTGTCGCAAGAGGGAGGTTGTCTGTTGTCACGATTTCATTTTACACGCTGTTGCTACTTTTTGGGCCATGTCGCTTGTGAAAATTTACCCTGGCAGGGCCTCGAGAAAGGGCTTCTCTGATTTTTTTTTCTGAGGGGAAGGTGCGCCTGTACATAGGCTACCTTACTGGTTCTTAATTTTGTAGGTCTTTAATTTCACATTTTTGGTGATTGTAAACAAATCACAGAATAAAAGACCTTCCATTGAAAATCCTCAGGAAATTTAAATCCCTTTTCTCATATTTTCTTATTTAAATTGGAAAAATAAAACCCTGCGAAATACTGTCTTCCCAAAATGGTGAAATTAAGTACCTGCAAAATTATACCAATAAGGTATAGTTGCATATTATTTTAGAAATTACTTGTTTGGACTATTTAAACAACTGTGGCAGAATGTTCTTACAGCTGTGTCCACTCTTCAGTTTTCAATTCCCTGGCATGCACTTCTGTTATGCTTCTGTTTTGGCTGGTTTTTTAATTTTCAAGTGTGATCAGAAAAGTTGGTTACCCTGTTAGAGGTCATGTTTAGGTTTCTGGGAAACTGTCCACCTACCCCTCCCCTAAGCCAACATTTTGCCCCAAGTTAGAAGTAAAAATGGTTAATGTTGGCTTAGGGGAGGGGTAGCAGGACCGGACACGATGACCGGGGCCAAAGACATTTTTGCTAGGTCATCTCATTTTTGACCAGTCAAAAACATGGAAAAAAGGTGAACTAATCCTTGTGTAATTTAATCAGTGAATGTGATCTAACGTGAAATCTAAGATTTCCCGGTGAGGATTTGAATGTTTGTTCAAGACATGCGTGGACAGTCAACATGACCAGAGAGTAGAGCTTTTGGCCGGTCAAGATAACATTTTGGCGGGACATTGTCCATTGACTGGCCATTATTTTGAGCCCTTGGTAGGTGGGAAGTTTCCCAGAAACCTTAAGTGATCCCTAAATTGTCCAGGTTTCTTTGGTTTCAGGAAGAATGGTTAAATGTGTTCAAAGTTGCTAAATTTCATACACTCAGGTCTGTCATTAAGAGCCAGGGGCCGGGAATTTTCCCAGCTACTTTCATTGGAAAATAGAAGAAAAATAGAACCAAAAGAAATCCCTAGCTGTTAGATCCCCCTGCATACTTGTTGTTTTTACCCGGCAACTTGAAATCTTAGTGACAACCTTGGTTATGCCTTAAACACACTGCTTTTGAAAACAGCCGCCTCTCTTCATTCTTCATTGCTGAGAGGGTTTCACCTGAGAAAAATTCCATATGGGTTTGTTGCATATTTCCCAGCAAATTGAAATCTTAGAGACAACACAGATACACCTATCAATATTATAGTCATTTATGTACTTCATTTTCTTTAATAGAACACAAGGTGATAATTGTTGGGTTAGACAATGCTGGAAAGACAACAATTTTATATCAATTGTGAGTATTTAGAATTTGATATTTATTTCTTAGTAGAGGGTGTGCTTTATGGTCAATAAAATATGTGCATGTACAGTGTGTGATCTTTTTCTAGTGAAACTCTCTGTTTTCACTGCACGCCATCAAAAATAAAAGTGCAAACCATTCAATACAGAATGTCCAGAATCTGGGAAATAAAAGAAGATAAATATACAAAAAGCCTCATCAAAAATCAGGTCTGTGTGATATTTCATTTGCGAGATATTTGGAAAAACTATATACCCAAATTTATAAAGCTTTGTATGGAGACGCCATGTTGGTGTCCCTTCAAGAATAGAAAAGTTGTCTGTGGTACAATGTATTAGTGCAGCTACAATCTGCAGCAGCCTTTCTCCCTTATTTAAGGGTTTTCTAGTAATTGAACGATCCCCAAATTTTCTGGTTGATCAGTAACATAATTATCATGAAAAAAATCATCATCATCATCATTGTAATTTATTTTGTCCTAAGCAAAGACCCCTTAGACTAAATGTAGTTCTTTACAGACCACTCTATCACCCTTCACAACTTTCAGGTCCTGTACTCCAATTCCACTGTACCTCACTATGATGCCAGGAGTTAATCAATGTGTAGTTTTTATTGGGAAGCAGCTTTTTGTTTTTACAGGATGAGAAAGGATATGATGTTTTCCCAGGGCTGTCATTAAGGGCCAGGGCAGGGACCAGGGATTTCCCTGACCACTATTTAAGCATAAACCTCGGCTACTTTCTTAGAAAAAAAAAGAACCAAAATAACTTTCTAGCTTTTAAATTCCCAACCTGCCTATTGTAAGTACCTGGTAATGTAAAAACTTAGTGACAGGCCAATTTCCATTTTAGCTTGGTAGCAAAGTGCAACATTTTTTGCTTTATCATCTGGGATACTTGTGGCAGATCACCATAGATCTCCTCTAAGGTGACTGATGAGTCTGGGATGCTGTGTTTTTAAAAAATCCTTTTTCTGCTTGAGTTTTGTATTTTTGGAAGGCTAGTTATTCTTGACTAACCAGTGACTACCTTTTTGACCCTCTTCAAGCTGGAATTCATAATAATTATTCATCCTGAAACTGGAATATTGTTATGTGTGCAGAATGTCTGTCATTATCCATAAAGAAAAAAATACAGAATTTATACACCAGTGCATCTACAGATATTGCAAAGTGTAGTAGTTAATATTTTTTTGTGTTGCAGTTTAATGAGTGAAGTTGTTCATACATCACCAACGATAGGCAGTAATGTAGAAGAGGTAAGATTAGTTTAACTGCTCAACAGCTTACTGTACTTTTTCTGCCTTTTTTGTTGTTACCTTTGTCAATGTTAAGTTCCCCTCAGTAGTGGATGTTTAGAAGATTAAGGGCTGTTCAGGTCTGCAAATATACTCCAAATAGCAGATGTTATCCGTCAATTTGTCTTTCTTGCTATGTTTTTAGACAATAGTTTGTCGTGGAACGAGTAAAATGTTCCGCAGTGTAACAGTACAACCTAATGGTGCAACAGTAGCTGGTTATGATGAATTATGCGTCTGTTTTTAGCAAATCAGAAACAGAGAAATATTTTGAATGATTAATAAATTATAACAATTAACATCAAAGCATCTTCCCTTTTGGTGATCATTGTATTTATTCATATAACCTTTTTTCTTGATGATTTTTCCCTACCTGGACTGAACATTTTTTCTCTCTCTTGTTTGTGACATTTGTGATTTAATTTGTCCCTGACTGATTGAGAGTGGAATTTAATATTTTCCAATACTTTGGTTTTGTATTGTAGGTAGTATGGAAGAATATTCACTTTTTAATGTGGGACATAGGAGGACAAGAGTCTTTACGATCAGCGTGGAATACATACTACACAAACACAGAAGTATGTTTGATCATGAATACACATAAATGAAATTTAACGTTACTACGTTCGGCCAAATTGCCCAACTCTGCAAAATCGTTGGCTACAAGAAATTACCACAGTTACATCTACGCGTATTTTGTAAATTAAAAAATAATTATCGCCAAGATTAGTGGAAGTCAGGGTTCATGCTATTCCTTGAAGTCCTTGTAATTTTAGATTTCAAAAGTGCTTGAAAATTGTTTGAAAAGAATTTTTTTGATGAAAGTGCTTCAAACCACTTTATTTCTAGTATATCAAAGTAATTTCTGTGCAGTTTACCAGTGTACACTGTATACAGGGGCAGATCCAGGGGGAGGGTGCAGGGGGTGCGCACCCCCCCCCCCCGAGATGACCTGCGGCCGCTTTCTAATTAACACTGTGCAGTCGCTTGACAGACATACAAAATCTGCTGTATCGTTTGATATGTATTCTCAGCAGTTCACATTATGTTATTTCCTAGTCAAAAGCCCTCTTCTTCGTATTCGCTTTTAAAATTTTTTACGTCATCGGTCAGTTAGTGGTGCACCCCCTCCTAAGAAAAATCCTGGATCTGCCCCTGGTATATACACCTGTACTTCTTTGACGTTCCAGAAGCTCCCTCTAAATTATCTAACTTTTACTCTTTTTCTTGTCAGTTTTTAATAGTAGTTGTAGATAGCACAGACAGAGAAAGACTTCCTGTAACTAAAGCAGAACTCTATAACATGTTGAATCATGAGGTAAGGAGCCTTTTCTTTGTACAGTTAACTCTCTTTGTCCATCCTAGAGAGTTATTCCTTAAACACATAGGGCAGATTATTTAAACAGAGTTTAGCCCGTGTTTAACAAAACCACGTTCTAAGCCATTATCAGTTTGCCCAACGCTTTTATCTAAACACCATTTTTTGTGAGCAGTTGAATTAATCATTAAGCGTAGACTGGAAAAGCACTTATTTTCTCAAATAAAACCCTTAGGATAAAGATCTGGAGGTTCAGTGATTTCTTAAACCGTGGTCAAAGTCACAATTCGTTTAAATAACTGGTCTATAGCTTTTGAATACAGCTGCCAGTCATCTTTTGCCGTTGCTGAGGGGGTTTTGCATGAGAGGTGTCTGGGTTTTTGCCTCAAAAATTCCATACAGGTTACTTAAATCTACATGTAATTAACTGGTGGTCATGGTGTTCTAGATGTAAATTTGTCTGTTCCTTTTTGTGTACATTGTATTCTCAAAACATTTTGGGTAATTTGCTGCAAATGTTGGGCCAGTAAAAATGAAATGTTTTTCGTAAATAAAGTACGTGTATGTTCTCAGAAAATGAGCATTTCTTGGTAGATTCAGTAACATGTTGTACATTATTTTGATATTTGTGACCTTTCATGTTTTGTTTGTGCATTATTATTTACTTTAACCGGGGCCAGTGTTGGGTGAGAAATTATTGGCGAATCTTTTTTTATGATATTGTTTACATCTTACCTCATTAGCCTACTACTTGACTCATCTAAGAAGCTTGTGTCGTATGTATATACAAACTAAAATCAAAAGTTAAAAGAGCTGATTACCTTGAGCAATTTCTGCAATTTTCAGCTCTTTGCAAGCAATACTGAAGAGAATATCAGCCATCAAAAACTGAAATTGCTGGGTGCCAAAAAAGTTAATGAGTCTTATATGTACATTTTTGGAAAATTTTGAGTTTTCAAAAGAGAATTTGTAGGAAACCATCAGGTACAGACTGTGTATCGGACTCAAAATATCACTGAAATATATCGCTGAAGTCGTTATGCTCTTTCAGTATTCAGAGATGTTATTTTATTAGCTTTATCAGATAATGGTGAGCATACAGGTATGTTAATGAGGCAAAAAATGTAAACCGGGATTCACCTACAGGCATTCTTTTTTCCAAGACGTCGACTGATTCAGTTATGACCTGTAAATTACTCTTTTATGCCATTCATCACTTTAGGATTTAAGACAAGCTGCAGTGCTCATATTTGCCAACAAACAGGATATAAAGGTTAGCTATGTTGTTTGTATGTGTAATCAAATGGTGATGGGAGAAATTAGAGAATAATTTCACGAGTGTTTTGTCCAAATCATAATAATCGGAGAACTCCATGCTCTCAAAAAATAGAGCTTAAATTTGGCTTAAGTTCAGAATTTTCAGAATGTTTCGACAAAATACCTGTTAGAATCCTTCTAAATGTGCTTTTTCCTGTGTCTAGGTTTTCCAAAGCGTGTTTTAATGCCCTGACATTGTCATTCATAAAATTTTGAAACTTTGTTGCCATCTTGGCACTGAGACGTATGGAAGGTTGCCATGGCAATTTTGTAATTTCACATGTGAAATTACAAATTAATGCTGAAATTTCCCTCCAAGATTAGGAGTAATTCATCACCCAATATATAAAGTTATTTACCTTCCAATGCCTGATTAAAGATGCTTTGTGATTTAAGAATGATATTTTTTGACATGACAAAAGAACGTTACATAGAGGATATTACACGGTGGCACAAAGATACGAATTTTATTTTCGAGTGGCAAAACAATATTTTACAAACGAGTGCAGTGAATGAGTAAAAGATATGCCACGAGAAAATAAAATTCATATCTTCAAGCCGCTGTGTAATGTTCTTTTTATTATATAGACAAAAAGACATCGATAAAATAATAGAGAGAAATTACCGAAATTTCATCATCGATAAACTCACGTGTGAAATTGTGGAAAATAAACCACTTGGGTCCCGGATATAGTTTTTATGAATTTTACGAGTGGTATATTTTCCAGTAAAACACTCATGTCTATATAATAAATTGTAACATAAGCATTATGTTCTGTAAGTGAGCTACAGCAATCATTTTAATGACGCTGGGATAGTTATTAAGCCTAGGGATGAGGGAATGAGTACCCCCCCTCCCCCTACCCCCCCCCCCCCCCAACCACCCTCTTTTTCATGGGCCCTATTGTAAAGGAAAGGGTTTTCCATTTGAAGTGATACCCTTTCTAGAAATACTTGTTTCTCTGTTAGTATTGTCACTCTTGTGTGTTCAAAATTAATATTATACCCCATTCCAGCAAACATCACAAAATTAATAGATGCCCCATTCAAGAGCAGGAATTCCAATCTTTCTTCACCACTGGTTGGCAAAGACAATACCTGTATGGGTCTCTTTGAAGGAGGTGGGAGGAGGGAGGGAGTGTTGGTGACCCTTTCCCCTTGGAATGCATAGCAATCAGCAAGACTGGCTGGCATACATTACATACAGCTGTGGAACCTCGATATACCAAACCCTTATATATAACAAAGTCCTTGGTATAACAAACAATTTTCTTTACCCCAGTAAATTGTAGAACATATGGAAAAGTACCTCGATATAACAAAACCTTGTTATAGCGAACAAATTTTGCTAGTCACTTGGCACTTCGTTATACTGAGGTTCCACTGTACCATACATTACTGAGGTTTCCTCAATCTTCCCTGATCACTGTTCCAATATATACTTAAAGGGCTCGTGGAAAGAGGCCCCAAGTTACTCATTATCTTATGTCAAATTCTCCCTTCATTTCGCAGACAAAAAAGAGGAATTTATTAGTCTATCAGCCATCACTTTTTTTTAGGCACCCTTTCATTAGCTGAATACTGTTGTTTCTTATTGCTGGAGTTCTGAGTGGAATTGTTCCTCGCAGACTCCTCTCCTACTATTTTAATCCCACTTACCCATCTCAGATTTCACTTTTAAATTTAGTAATAGTTGTGCGAACCTAACAAGGGACTGATTTTTCTCAGGGTTCTATGAGTGTAGCTGAGATATCAGAGCAATTAAATCTTACTTCTATTAAAGACCATGGATGGCATATACAGGTACAAAAATAAGAATGCAGACGTTCAATGTATTGAACAGTTATTTGTTGGTCAATTTTCATTGTTAAAGAGAGTCACCATCAAAAGCCGATCTATTTTCAGGAGCAAATTAACATGTTAAGGAAATACTATGGAAAAATTGACTGCCGTATTTATGAGATGCTCCTAAGACTGACTTTAAACAGTTATCACTGTCCCACAACTTTTCACTTACATTTAGTTATGCACATTCTTAATTAATTTTGTTAACACAGAATTATTAGTCTATTTGAATTTACTTTCTTTACTATATTGCTACCAATCTTGCCATAATTTGGGCTTTGTTAATGACAGTATTTTGTTATCACAAAGTCGTGCTTTTTAATGCTCATTTTCATTTTAAATTGCTTTCTGAAATCTTTCTTTATTAGAGTGTATTGTTGTTTATTTTGTCTATTAGATGCGTGAATTTTTTTTAATTTTTTATGCTTGTATTTAAGTGAAGCTTTCAAGGGTTCTAGGCAGAAATGGTGATACTATTAAAATTTGACCCCAATTAACTATTAATATTAATTATGGGTTTTCCTTGCAGGCTTGTTGTGCACTTACAGGGGAGGGGTAAGTCAATTAGTTTTATTGTTGTTTCTTAATCCAAGACAATTTATTACTTACCTCTTAAAGTCTTAAAGCACTCAGCATTGCCTCATGTTTTCGTTCAGAAAAAAAATTATGTACATATTACTTTGTTCATAACAGTATAAAATATTTACTGTTTGTATGTCAATACAGAAAAAAATTATTCATTCACCAAAACGCTCTGCCATCAGCACATATGCTCAGCACAACAAATAAAAAATTTCGTAGAAATTATAGATTAAAGGCTGGTTTTCACTAGCAACGGAGTCAGAGTCATAATCAGAAGCATACATGTAGAACTTTACGATCTAGTGAAACAGCGTTCTGATTCTGGTTACAACTCTGTTGCGTACAATCAAGTGAAAACTGCGTTGTCAGAGTCGGAAGCAGTTCAAGCAAAAGAACTGAACCAATTACAAAGTGCTTCTGCTTCCGATTCCGACAATCTACTTTTTACTAGATTGTAAATGACAGAATCACAAGCAGAGTCAGAAGAAAATGGAAATGTTCTGATTCTTCTGAATCCCATTCCATTGTGCTCATGGCTGTGCTTACAACTCCAATTTTTTATTTTCACAAGGTCATAAGAGCTCTTACGACTCAACTTCTCTTGCGCTACCGACTCTGACTCCATCACTATTGAAAAGCAGCCTTAAAGCTTTGGGCTTCTACAATTTTTGTTACAGAACAGCCTTGTTAAATACAATAATCAAGAAAAACATATTCTCCAGCAAGTCATTATCATGTTGTTTGAAAGGACACCAGATTTTTTTCATAAAGTTCAATGCAGTAATTACAGTTAACACATAGGGCAGCAGACATTTTAATTAATTTGATAAATGCATAATTTTTTCTCTTTATTTCAGGTTGTATCAGGGACTAGAATGGATTACAAATCATATTAGGAAGTGAATTTGGACTTAGTCTATATTTAAGCAAATGTTCCAAATTATTTTATACTGAATAAAGGTTGCATTTTATAAAAAAAAAAAGTTATATATGTACAATACGAAATCCTTTTCATTTCTTTCTCCACTGCATAACCAATCTACTCTTTTGTGGGGATTTAGCTAGAAATTTTAAGAGTAATATTTATGTAATTTAAATGAACAGTAAATGGAGAGACGAAAAGGCAAAATTCTTTTTGTCTCAATTCCTTTGTCTCAAGCCTTTCTCATTATTGGTTATGCATTTTATACTTAAGACATAAGTTAAGTATTGAAAGATCATAGTTAATAACGTAATTTCAACCTCTCACCACTGTAATGTTATGGGTGACAAATTTCTCCTTAGTTTTTGCTCAAAATTACAGCTTGATTTATAATCACAAAATTGCTATGGCGACGTTCTGTATACTTCAGTGTCTGGGTGGTGACCAGGTTTAACAGTGTTGCAAATGAAGATGTTAGGGCGTTAAAAGATGACACAGAAAACCTAGACACACAAAAGAGAAGTCTAACAAGTATCTTTTGGATACAAAATTCATAGAACTGTGAACTTTAAGATAACTTTTCAGTGCGTGGAGTTTAAGCAAATCACGATTGTGAACATAATTTGCCACCCATGATGTTAATAGGGAATCAAATGGTATACCTAAGAAATAAGGAAATAATTTCACTTGTGTTTTGTGAAAATTCCTATGCGTATTTATTTCCTGATTTCACTCTTCACAATTTGATTACAGCGTCGAAACTGCTCAAGATAACTGCCCATTGTACATCACGTGACACTTGCAGACTTGATCCTCTGTCTTGTCGGATATGAAGAGTGCACGCATACAGAAATAATTATTATACATTTGTACAACTCCCATAATACACCTTGTTGTCCCCCCTTACCCCCCCCCCCCCCCCAAAAAAAAAGGTTCTGGCATCATCTTCACTGATTGTGCTGCAACCAATCACGGCAAAGATCAGGACACGTGAACTAGCCACAAAACCCCAAACAAATTAACGTTCTGGCTTGCAGTTTAGTTTCTTGCAACACAGTAACATTCTAGAAGTATTTCTTGTGTTCACGATTTTCTCAGTTTGACTGTAATTCCTCCTGGGTGTTGCAGTCATCCAAAGCGAAATTGAACACAATGCTTATCCATTTTCTTGGGGGGGGGGGGGGGAGGGGAGGGCAGGGGCATACAATGTGTATCGTGGGAGATGTGCTAAATGTGAGTGCCCAGTTTCAGAGTAGAGCAGTCCCGCCAGTATTGTCACGTGATCCACAATGAAACAAATCTGAGATAATTACTAGAGTAATAAATTGTACATTTTTATCTGTTGGGTCTGTGGATCAAACCGCGGAAAACCTTGCAAACGAGTAATTTACCCATCTGGAAAACATGTGACCCAGTTAAAGTAAAACAGTATTTAGCTGCAATTTTATCCCTCTTTTTTCATAGAAGGCTTCTCTGTGCAAATATTTAGTTGCGTGAAACGTTCTGGAAGCAATGGCAAAAAGACTTGATTAAGGATGACTTTTTTCAGAAATTAGGCCTTGTTTTCCTGGTTTCTGTTCAAAACGATGCTTCTTGAATTTAAGGTTTTCATTCAAGCTTTCTTCTAGTGACGTTTCAAACGGCTATGGGTCTCGCGAGCTTTTTGGTTTCTTTTAGTTTTTTCTTTTCACTTAAAAACAAAAAACAACTATTTTAATCGGAAAAATGTAATCTTAGATAGTTTCTAATTGATAACCTTTCTTGAAATTGCTTGTAGCGTTGTGTCAGTACTGTTTGTTTCTTTGTTTGTTATTTTCTAAATGGCAATTGGTATTTTTTCTTTATTTTGTATTTTGTCCTCTTGTCGTCTTCTGAAAGGGCTACTCTTAAGCAGCCTTCGTTTATTTATGTTAAGTTACTCACACGCAAGGAATGTTTGACTCAATTCTAAGTTTACGATCACTACCTTGATCAAAGATCGGCAGCTTAATTAAATAATCTCTGAAAATGAAATCGGCATTGTAAATAAACTTGTGGACTTGTTGAAAATGTTGACTAATACTTGCATATTGTTATTGCTGGGCTGGTTATGGGGCTTAACCCTTCAATCCCTTAGAGTGATCAGCATCAAATTTCTCCTTGTAATATCAGTGGTTTGCAAAACAGAGTGGTCATGAGAATTACGGACGTGATCACACGATGGCTTTGCTTGATATTTTATCAACTTCTCTCCACTACTTCTGCAGGAAATGAATAGGGGCAACAAATGAGAATTCAAATTTTGATCTTAGGGTTTAAAGGGTTAAGGGCCTCTTCACATGAGCCTGGTTGACCAGGCTGGCCTAGACTACGAGTAGTCCCCCATTTTTCCTCAGGGAGAGTAGAGCGAGCGAAACGCGAGCGCGCGTGAAAATCACCCCACGCGAGAAAAGGCGACACGTGGTTACCGGGACGAATTTCATCTTTGGTTCCAAAAGAGAAAAGGCCAAAGATACTGGGGACGAGTTCTGGTGCCAAATTCGAGAAACAAAGCAAACATGGCAAAACACAAAAATCTTAACTTTTGCGCCTATCATCTATTGTAGCTTCGGCAACTCTTCAAGCTGTATCACTGCAGTTAAATGGGATGCTTATGATGTGGAAAATACAGCAGGCTATGCAAGACGATGCCATCCGGACCATCTGAACTCTTTTATCTCCGTAACTGGTCTGAAGTGTTCATATGGCAAAATTTCCACCCCGCTTACTGAGATCTCGGTTGGAAAAAACGAGATCTCGGGAACCGACCCAGCCCGCCCTCTCATACAAACGCATCGGTCTGTCTTCGGTTTGGGCAAATGGTACGCAAACTCCAGGACTGGTAAATGTCGTCCCGGAATCGCGGTTACCATTTCT
>OZ037777.1:49823497-49843497 GCA_964035525.1 Porites cylindrica | reverse complement strand
CCTATCAATTATTAGTGCATTGAGTCGTGGCTGCAGAATTTGCGATTTTTTGTAGGAGGATGGGCACTTCAACATAATCGTCCTCTGCTTCCATTATCGAGAGCAAAAAGTCATGAAACTAGTTGTTCATTAGTCCATGAACAGGTGCCCTTAGTGGATGCACAAGGCAGGCAATATTATAGCCCGCATGAAAAGCGATAGAAAGGCGCTGGGACCAAATAACATCGACCTAAGATAGGTCAGACTCCTTATGAAGCCTTCACGACGCTTCCTAACACTTATCACTAAAATTCACTGAAAGTAAATGCTATATTGTGTAGTCGTCATAAGGTGTCGCACCTCCTTAGGGTCGATGTCACTTTGACGCGTGAGGGAGGAAGACGCGCTTTCCCTGGCAGAATATTTAAGTTGAATTGCCTGTTTACGGACAAACCATTCTTCAAAACTTACATTTTTGCGAGGTCATTCAGAGAATGAGTTCTGTTTTTCCGGGACAATTTATTGTCATTCCTAAAAGAAATAAATCAATTACAAGGAGTAAAGAATTGGACAAAACAAGAAAAGAACAAGAACGACGGCCGTTAGTAATGACACAAACTTACCCCTGAAGAGTTTTAGCGTCTTCAGCTTGATTAACAATAAGTCGTAAGTCAGGTAGCGAACTTCGCCTCCTAAAAAGAAACCAAAAGAAATACTGAAGTCATCAGATTTAACTGATTGACGATGTTAATACTCCGTGTTGGGAAAAGGAAACTTTCAGAGCGCTAAGTGGAATTGAAAGCAGATGAGTTGCGGGTTCTGTTAGAAAAAGGTACAAAAGTTAGTAGAACTGGTCAGGGTTACCGTATTTATTTGAATAAGCGCCCAACCTCGAATTAGCGCCCACCTCGAATAAGCGCCCATCCTAAAGGCAGAAAAAGTTAATAAGCGCCCAGCCTCGAATAAGCGCCCACCTCTCCTCCTCAAAATCAAACTCAAATAAGCGCTTACCCCCACCCCACCCACTTTAGTGAATAAATTCTACTAAGAGACTTCCCCGAGGACGGAGTTTTCTTCAGAGTATTTTACAGAAACCTTGCTTTGTTACTTCTTCGCGTTTTGTTATTAGCTTTTTGTTGTCCTGTTGCAAAATAAACATACTTCACTTGCTGAAAATCGTGAAAATTTAATAAGCGCCCAGCCTCGAATAAGCGCCCACCTCGAATAAGCGCTCACTCTCAAGGTCCAAAAATTTAATAAGCGCCCAGGGCGGTTAATCGAATAAATACGGTAGTTTATGTTTTAGGATCTCATCCACAGACAATGACAGACTAAAAAAACCTTTAAGACCATCTTGTACAGCATCATAAATAGTACAAAAGGAAAGTACTGCTCAGTAGCTTTGATTTGAATGGTCACACCATAGGGTTTCATACACCGACTCAAAAGTTCTTCAGGACCATCTTGTAAAGTGTGACCATTCAAGTGAAAGCTATCGAGAAGTATTTTTGAGTTTTCTGTGGTACTGTATATTATCCTGTAAAAGTTTGTTCGAACTTAGAGTTTGTAGATGAAATCCTGCAGTGTGACCATTCAAATCATAGCTACTAAGCAGTACTTTCCTATAGTACTGCGTATTTTGTTGTAGGATTTAATCCACAAACTCCAAGTCGGAACCATCTTGTATAGCATAATAAACAGTACCACGAAAACGTACTGCTCAGTAGCTTTCATTTGAATGGTCACACTTTAGGATTTCATCCACAAACTCAAAAGTCAGAACCATCTTGTACAGCAAAATCAAGCAACATCAAGCACCACAGGAAATTACTGCTCAGTAGCCTACACTGTAGCATTTCACCCACAGACGCATAAGTTAGAAGTGGTGCGTTAATAAGATTTCCTAACCTTTTCCTCTTTGTATCCTTGTCCCGAAGGAGTTTTTCATCCGAAGCGGAGATTCCTGCGAAGTATGTGAAGCGCTTAGGTTGGTTCATCTTGTTGTTACTTGGGATAAACACGTGGAAGCTTCGCTGTGCATCTACCAAATAATTTCCTCGTTTTCTCGGGTCATCGTCAAGATCGGTTTCTAGATAATTTGGAGCATACGGGGCATTCGGAGGAACCCGGATGTCTGGACGAGCAAGATTTGGACTACGCTTCCCGGCTGACTTTTCGCTTGGTAACTTAACACGCGACTTTTCTTTAGTGGGCTTGCCCTTTTTCTCCTCCTCTGCTACCTTTGTGTTTTTCATAAGATCCATAATGCGCAGATTTCGTTTTGATGCACGCCCCGATGTCGGCCTTTCACACGCCACAGTGATTCCGGAATCTACGTCCGTTTCGGGTAAAGAGAAAATTTCCAACGGAGCTTTCTTCGCACGGGAGTTTTTCGTCATTCCGCCGAACGATTTGTTGCGCGTAGCTTTTTTGTCAGGTCTTGGAGATGAAGAAGGCGAAGATGAAGCCGATCCTTTCGGAGCTCGAACATTAGCAGGCAGTGATGCAGATCTCATGTGAAAATTCTTCGGCAGACCATCTGGAAGATCGCTGGTTCCGACCGATCCTGAAGGCTTCTCTTCGGTGTCTTCGGATGCAGGGGGCAGAAAAACAGCACCATCAACAGATGAAGATGTCGACGATAACTTTTCATTTCTTGATCCACTTTCACTTTTAACATGGCCGTTAGAATGCGATCGCTTGGGAAGTTCGGTAGTGATCACAGCTTTACCAGTAAGACTCGTGACTTTCATTGACTCCGCCTTCCTGACGGGTTTCCTTCTCATGGAGCCAGGTCCTGGAACGAAATAAGTGAATTTGAGTTAATCCACATAAATACTGAATAGTACCTTTCCCGTGGACTTGAATCACCGTATTTATTTGATTAAACGCCGCCCTCGATCAAACGCCGCAGATGGAAGCAAAATTACCAATAAACGCCGCCCTTAGCCTGGGAACGGCCGACGTTTCTCCTCGCTCATCGCCTGGGGAAACTTCTGCCATTCGCAGGCTGCGCCGCTCTCGAATAAACGCCGCACCTAATCAGAAGAATGCGGCGTTTACTCGAGGTTACTGATAAGAAAAACCTCGGTACAACTTGGTAATTTACACCATTCAGACATTTACGATTCTATCTCAGCAAAGAACTTTTAAATTACACAACATTTACAAACGATTTACAATAACTGTTATCAGCGATTTACAAAAAGTGATGCCGAAATAAACGCCGCCGTTTAATAAACGCCGCATTGGAAAGGTTAGAAATTTCATAAACGCCGTTGTGTTTAATCGAGTAAATACGGCACGGTGGTTACAATGTACACTTGAGGCCTCGTTCGGTTCGCACAAATCCGTGCAGGCTGAATACCGAAACCTGAATTTCAATCGACTACACGCGGTCCCAAATCCGTCGAGATAAGAGAACACTCTTGAGGACGGTTTAAAAAAGATGCGGTTTTGGCTAGACTTTCAAAAGAGTACTTTCGTCGGGCGGATTCACTTGTTTCGGATGGAAGGCTGATTCGTGAAAAAAATGCGGTTTCTAAAATATCCGGATTCGTATGAACAAGGATAGATACTAAAAAATACGACTCAATTTCTGGACTAATTCACCGTCGTTGCGCAGTTTTCAGCAGGAAAAAAACAATTTCGATCACGTTGGAAATTTGTTTAGAATTATAAACCAGATTTTAGAAAACTCTTTACAATAAACACAACAATTTACTAAAAAAATACGTCCCACTTTCTGGACTAATTCACCGTCGTTGCGCAGTTTTCAGCAGGAAACAAACAATTTCTGTCACGTTGGAAATTTGTTTAGAATTCGAAACCAGATTTATGATAACTCCTTCCAATAAACGCAACAATTTACTAAAAAATACGACCCAAATTCTGGACTAATTCACCGTCGTTGCGCAGTTTTCAGCGGAAACAAACAATTTCTATCACGTTGGAAATTTGTTTAGAATTATAAACCAGATTTTATAAAACTCCTTCCAATAAACACAACAATTTACTAAAAAATACGACCCAATTTCTGAACTAATTCGCCGTTGTTGCGCAGTTTTCAGCAGGAAACAAACAATTTCTGTCACGCTGGAAATTTGTTTAGAATTATAAACCAGATTTTAGAAAACTCCTTACAATAAACACAACAATTTACCAAAAAAAAAAAGGACACAATTTCTGGACTAATTCACCGTCGTTGCGTAGTTTTCAGCGGGAAACAAACAATTTCTATCACGTTGGAAATTTGTTTAGAATTATAAACCAGATTCATGACAACTCCTTCCAATAAACGCACCAATTTACAATGATCCAACCAGCCATCCCGTTCTCGACTGTTCATGCTTAATGTCACTGTTTGTTAATCATATCAACTTAGCTATTAATGGGTTTTACGAACACAATAAAAATCGCCGGAACGCAATTCTAGAATAGTATTAATACGACATTTTTTTTGGATTGCGCGAGTATGGATTCTTGTAAAACTTCGCTGACACGTTTGACGAGCAGATAAAATAGGAAATACCCTTTAAAAAATAATACAATGTCACAAAAACGCAACTGTTTAAAAACATAACCCGGTCATTTGACTTCACGAGTAGAGGTGGAAATTACTTTGCATGCAAGAAACACAATAAATAAACAATCTCCGTGTCGGAACGTGTAATCTTCTGTTTTGTTTGAAGCGAAAAGGTCTTGTGTGTTCTTTTCCACTTTTGTGCAGTTCATTGTAGTCTTTATAATATTGCACAAAAACAAAACTCGACAACTGTAGAACATAACCACTGGAAACAATTACAGTAAAACTCTGTAAATGACCATTTATACAGACAAAAGATTATGTAAGCGTCGCAATATTTGTGAAAACGTTTGTAAAAATACTACTAAACCTGTCAACAGAACTTTAACTGGAAGGCCAATACCACACTTCAAGGCAAAATATATAAGGACATTTCAATGTAAATCAAGGCCAAACAAACCTTTAAGGAAGTTGTGAACTGCACGGCTGAAATAGATTCTCCGAGATGATTTTACCATGTCGAAAGCTTGTGTTTGTCTGTGAGCTGAAGCGAGCAAATGCGACGTATATTTATGCTCGGCTGCTTTCTGTTCTCGCAAGAATAGTTACATGCAGCCACTTGAAGCTTTATTTTCTACTTATTTGAAATCACCACATGACGTTAAATCCATAACAAAGGCACTCCGTACGTTCAAGAACTTTCTAAGCATCGGTAACTTTAGTTCACTATATGAAACAATATAACACAACGCCCTCGAGGTTAACACCAATACATAATGTCTTACCTTTCGCAGCGTTTGCGATTAACGTCTCTCTTAAATTTAAGCTTTTTTCCGTTATAAGTTGCTCTTTTTCGGGTTAAGAACAAATTCTTCGACAAAGCACTTATTTCCAACGTGACTTCAATATTTAACAACAGAGCCCCTGAGGTAAAAATGAATTATTTACAGCGGTAAAGAAAATTCGCGAACTATTTCAAACAGCTGAAAACGCCTTCATTGGAATGAATCCCACAACCGGTGTTTTGTTACTCACAAATAGAGCTGAGCTGTTGGCCGGTGATAATAGGATCCTGCATAGTTACCGAAAATTAAAAACAAGAATGACCATTTCTGCCTCATCTGTAATAAGAGAGTAATTCAAACTTGGCTTAGCTTTAAATATAATAATCTCGCCAGGAAATTGTTTTGCTCTTACTTTCAATATCTGGAATCAGTTCAAAGATTTAATTCAACTTTCTCTCATCTGTCTAAAAAATATTTATCAAGAAATTTGTCTATTATTCAAGCTCTCCTCGCTGAAAGGAAAGAATAACGGGGTAAAATAAAAGTAGATCTCTTTCCTAGCCCAGTTTTCCCGACCTTTTTAATCGCAATGTCTGAGAGGCAGACATCAATTCTTCCAAACCAGCAACTTTCAACTGTTCATAAATCATTCCGGTTCTGCGTTAACACTTTTTTCAAACTTTGAAAACAGTTATTATTAAAGTGCTACATCGGGAAAAATATTTCTCGCCTACTAATGACGTGATGTCCTGTTCAGAAATACACCGCGTCATGCATGTACCCAACTTCACTTTGACAAAGTTCGATTCGCGACTGATTTAAACGGCGTACCTAGGTCGAACCAACAAAAAAGGCATACAGCAGTCAAATAAAATCAATCTAAATTATGGGGAGAGTTTAAATCCTATTTCAGTATGTACAAGGTTGGGCGCCATTTTTCTTGTGTGGGATGTTATTGCGATATCCTCTACAAAGTTAACTTAAAGCGATGTACTAAACTAACACTCCCGACTTAAAACACCGGCCTTCTGTCACATATGTTAGGGTCCGCATATGGCGGGTACAGCGACTGAACTTGGCCTTTTTATGACCATTTTGTGGCCAAATGCCAAAGCGTTGAAAAAATAACTTAACATGTACAGTACAATAGGACAGCAAAAGCGTACAGCAGAAAATGTTGAAGTGATATGACATCCTACCTTAAGAATACATCTCATTAACCGATAAGAACATAGATCTTCAAACAGTAACGAGAGGCAAACTATGTTTGCGGTTTCAAGGATTTTCAAATTCTCAGCGCAAAGATTTGCGTATTACTGAATATTTAGTATAGTTAGTTACTGTTACTGGCAAAGTCATTAGGACAAACAAAAGCTAAAACAACAGGGTAAAGAGAATAGCCACCAAAAACCAGTAGGGTTACAGAAAACAAACTCGATAAAAATAACTTCTTTGTATGCAAAACAATGATTTATCGATGAACGTCACACTGTTTTCTTATCTTTTCCTGACTTTAAAATCACTTTGCGAGCAGAAGTTACTTTCTTGCGTGGGTTTACCGTTAACTAAACGAGACAGGGTACTTTAAAAGGGTACTTTCAAATAGAGGTTGTCACCGGAAGCAAAATAAATAAAAAATTTTTCACTAGACTAAGAAAAAAATTGTATCTTTGGAGTGCAAATGTTACGTTGTCCAACTTCAGCAGAGACACTCACTTCAATAACCGCCAATTTACAATTACGAGAGAGATTAGGGCCATTTATACGAGGGAAAATAAGACGCGTCTTAAATAAGACGCGAACTGTACCATTTATACGAGCATGTCTTATCTAATAAGCCGCGTCTTATTTTAGACGAAATGTGCCGTTTATACGGAAAGTTCGCGTCTTATTTTTCCTCGTATAAATGGCCCTATTGTTTTAGTTGGTTTTTGCGTATTCATCGAATAGTTTAGAGAAAATATCTGTTGAGACCTCTTAGACTAAAAACTAGGAAGCACTAGTTAAATGCGCAAAACAAGTGCACAAGAACACAGTAGAGGTGTTATTGTCATATTAGAATATATAATTAATTATATTCTAAAACAGTTAGAGGAAGCTAAGAAGAGAAAACATGACGATAAGCACATTAAATGCAGACAAATATATGGCCAAATTATGGAGAGAGTTGCTTGCTAGCTAAGGTCCTACCAGAAAATGCATTGACGTTCGCAGACATTAAATCTCGATGGAAGCAATAAGGGATGAATCTCCTCCTGGTATGAAAGACTTTGTAAATACGCAGGTACACATAAGCCTATGTGCCGAAGTTCTTTGCCTGTCGAACGTTTTAAGCATTACGCTTTTCACTTCTTTGGTTTGGTACTTAATTGCCACAGTTTTATCCACTGAATTAGGAAATAAGTGATCCCTCTTTTCCCCTCATTGAACTTTTCTTATCAGACAAAGCACTGATCCTAAATATAAGTTTGAGTATCTTCTACGTCTTTCTAAAAGGGAACCTCCACTCTTACTACAGAATAAGTTTAAATCGAATAAAATTATGTTGATAAACAAATTTGTTCGAAATTTGTCTTAAAAAAAGTGTTTATATCAGGAAAAGTGGATTTTAAAATCGCTTATTTTCACTTTCAAATTTCGCGGGCGCCGCCATCTTGAATAATTGTGACGTGTTACGGTTGCTCTATTGTTCTGACACAAAGAGCTTTTGTTTAAGAACAATAGGGCAACCATTACACGTCACAATTATTCAAGATGGCGACGCCCGCAAAATTTGAAAACAAAAATAGGCGAATCTAAAAGTTATTTCTTTCGGATACAAACGCTTTCTTTAAAAATATTTTAGATTGACTTGACTGTAACAGTTATTTCCTGTGATTTAAAGTTATCTTTTTGTTGAAGTGGAGGTTCCCTTAAAGATAATAGAGAGCTTGAGCATCTACTACTACGACGACGACGACAACTTCAAAAAACAATAGGTTTAATGATCAAAACAACAGCTCTGCACGTGCACCACGCTTTTTAGTACATTTCTTTGACGTCCACTGCACGCCTACGACGTGAAACCTTCTAATTTGACGTTTTATGGAGGACGTGGACAAACAACGACGAATTTTCCGTCTTCTCTGTGAACTTGAATAAAATCCTTACGAATTCAACTCCAGGAAAAGTCCCCTGCATTTGACACATTGAGCGGGTCCACATAGACGCGATTAAGTTTGAAAGAACGCAAATTCATTTGTTTAGAGCAGGGCGGATAAAGGTTGGGCGGTGAAACGAGCGCGTCCCAGCAAAAAGGTGTGATGCAGTGGACTGGGACTCTGCTTAGAAATGTCGCTTGTTTTCGGCTTCGGTCAGGGCTTGCGATGTGGTTTGTCCATGGCACTGCCGCTGTCACTGAATTATGGCGGCTTGATTTGTTTTCTTGCAACTTCTTCCTCGTTCCTTTGGGCTGGTACGCTGTCTCCGAGAGGCAAATGTTGCAATTTTTTGCGGGGGGTTTAATTGGAGTAGACAAACATCTCTTTCAAAGGGTTTCTCGTATTACTTCCATGACTCTACCACTGAATTATATTTTCGTTCTCTTACTCGCCAATGTCGATGTTATTCCAAAACAAAAACAACTAAGTACTGTCTAAAACACGAAGGAAAATCTCATCCATGTCATCCATGGCAAAACAAAAAGACAGCAGATCGTGTTTCATAACTAGATGACGTGTATTTTATAAATGCGTGCAGCTCGTGCAAGGTGAAATTATGCTAGTTTCAATCACCATCATTCTTCTTTTTAATTTTGAAAAAAACATCTCATACGTCTTTCTGTTTCTTCGAAACTTCAAAATTAGTTTCCCCTCAGTTTTTACTGTTTACCTTGTTTTGTTTTAGAGAGAAAAACGGAGAAAAAACCCTGCAACTAACCTCAATAAATTTTGCTTACATGCGGTTGCCGGATTTGCGACGCATTGCGCGAATCGCCGTGGCGCGTTGCACCCGAGAAGCAAAGTTTGAAGCAGTACAACGCCACTATATCAAAATATATCAATCTAATTTTTTGTTATGTTATATAAAATTTCTCCGCGCTTAACATATGTAAAAATTGAGGCTAAGAAGTGTTAAGCATTTGCAAACGAAACGGCGAAAGACGATCAGGTGATATTTAGTGGAAGGAGGAGGTATTCAACACTTTCAAATTAAACTCAAATTTTGGCATTATACGACCAACAAGTTTGACTTATAGGCATAGACAAACAAACATATGAAACTGTTTATTGATATTGTTATGAAACGAATTTATCTGTTTAACATTGTAGCCTGAAATTACAGAAAGAAAATAGAATTTCCGGTTTGCAAAAAGGAAAATTTCGCCGGCCTTCAAGCGCACCGGAAGCGCGGAAAGAGCGCTCGTGCCAGTCCTACTCCGCACCACACATTAAATGAAGAGCGGAGCGCTCGTTTCACCGCCCAACATTTATCCGCCCTGGTTTAGAGACGTTTTCACTACCGTCCTCGTCGTCTTTGCTTAAGGTCCCTAATTGCCGAAAGACCCATGCCAAACAGCAACTATTTTGCACACAAACAAAAACTTGGCAGGTCTAGCCTCGCAGAGAAAACTGAACTCGACAGCGAGTTTAGTCGTTAAAAACACAGCTTTTTATTCTCAAGGGTCTATACAGTTAACTCCAGCTCACCTCTAGTCAAAAAGGACTTTACCAACTTGCTTAAAATGTCTAATAGGTGGTTTTCATGCAGTCTCGGGAGACACAAATAACAGTGGTGAAATGAACAAATGCTGGTGGACAAACAAAGCGAGCTAATGGGCGATCTTTTGTTTACCGTCCACCAGCATGGCGGCGATGACGTAAGGTGAAAACCACCTATACAGCCGAATTTGCCCGGTATGGAATTCTTACGGACTGCATCGAAATTCAGCGAGAAAGTTCGCCGTGCTGATGCCGAAGTATTCCATTGGACTTTAAACTTGAACAAGGAAATTACGCAACGTACGAAAGGACAGCAAAGAAATGCACACAAATTACTGTGCACGTGAAGACTCCTTGTTGTTGCTGTTTTACAATAGAGACCTTTTGAATAAAAAACGAGGACTAGTACAAGTACGAGATTCAACAAGAGTTTTTTTCGCGTATTCTCAAAAAATCGACAACTCGGAAAGCTTCATTGAAATTTTCCTGATGATAAAAGTTAGCAAGATTATTTTTATTGAAGGAGGTTAAGCTTTCTGATAGCATAATTACAAAACCTCCAACATTTAATAACTTGTTTCCGTAACTACGACATTCTCGCAAAAACCCGTAGTAAAATGACGACGGCTATCACGTTTTCCTGCCCAAATAACGCTGTTTCCAGCGTACGCGCTACTTAGTATTGAGAAAATATCGTTATTGCGGTCGTCCTCATATTAGAATCTAAAGCTCTCTATTCTAGTTGCCGTCGCCGCTACTTTTCCTAACTTGGATTCCATATGATCTGTAACGGTCCGTGACAGTTTTTGGCAGAATCTGAAGTTGTCTGCATTGGAAGTATTCAAAGTGTTCACGATATCACGGACAAATGTTCCAATTTATTTTAACGGTCGTCAACGTGCTCCATTTACCTATTTCACTCAATCTCGGTACGAAAATAACACCAAGTTTTTTGCACATGTTCACGACGTGATGCAGACCAGTCGCCGATCTTGTTCCAGGTCATATCGAAAACAGGCTTAAGCACACAAGCTCCCTAACCAGTTAAAGGGTTAGGGACACAGTCAGCTGATGCACATACGCATCAGATCCCATCTCTTAGCTGAATTGATATTCCCCAGATGGAGAGTTTGCTCGCAAGCTAGTAAATAGTACGTGAGCTTACCAAAATACAGGGGCGGTTTAAGAATCCTAAGCTGTTCAATTGTATTGTGATGTTTGTCTCCATCATCGTACTCCACGTAGTATTTGCCATGCTCGATACCAATCACTTTTCCGGCCAATTTGGCGGGAAGACTTGGCCAATGAGCAATCACTCGACTTCCTGTAAAAACAAGACAATGGGTTGTAAAACAATACAACTAACCGGAAGATAACCTTCACTTCGTTATTACAAATGTGCCAGTACAGCATTCAATTCTAGGTCCAAATAATTTAGCATGTAATTTTGTTTGCAGGAGAAGACGTACTCA
The DNA here is from genome assembly GCA_964035525.1 of Porites cylindrica. Taxonomy (NCBI): domain Eukaryota; kingdom Metazoa; phylum Cnidaria; class Anthozoa; order Scleractinia; family Poritidae; genus Porites; species Porites cylindrica. Next base: position 49,832,036 of record OZ037777.1, on the reverse strand, counting down.
AATAACATTTGGCTGCCTATTTAAAACATATAACTCCCAACAATATAGACTGTTCAAAGTCTCCTATTTTTCCGTACTTACTTGGTACAGATTGGTTTTATTGACTGAGTTTAAGGCCCCATCCAAGCGACCAGGACATGTTTGAAACCGCATATTTTTTACCCTGGACATGGTATTAAACCACGCTGGAGTGCGGTTTCAAAAAAATGCGGTTTCGGTGAGCGGATCAAATGGCCAATCAAAGACGCGAAATTTTACTAGACTGTTTACAGTCCCCTATGTTCTCGTAAGATCCTCGAGAGTACCAAATCCAACTACGGGGCGGGGTTGTTACACTGTAAACCCCGACGCCCGCACGCCCCCTCTCCCCCCCCCCCCCCCCCCCTCTTCCTCGGCACATATGAAACCAAGATAGTGGCTCATCACAGCAGAGCACTATACTGACGATCATACGCAAAAATAGGGAGGCGGTGATAGTCATTCTCATGTAAAAATCACCAAACTTCTCGAAAGTTATAAAAAGAGTGCTCTTACCAACTTCCAAGTCGCTGACTTCCGGTGTTTGATCAAACACAATACACTCAGGGTCTGATCTGTCGTGCGCAATCGTGTCCCCGTTGTCAAACTTGATGTGGAGCATTTCTCCAAGTCCTGTCACGACCCCTTTGTAAAAATCGCCATTCAGAGCTTTTCCCCACACGCGAGAACCAACACGAATGTAGCCTGTAAAAACACGTGGTAGGAACTCTTAAAAAAGGTGTCAGATAACTGCGGGCAACAAGAAGAAGGGATACTATTGAAAGGGCATAGCTAGGAATTTTCTAGAGGGTATGTAACCTTTCTCGCTTCCCAAATCGTTTCCTCGAGATTGACAATTTGAATAAATATTTACACTCTCTATCAGTACGGCGAGGCCATCATCTCTCTTTTGGCCGTAGGATAGTGTTCTGCAGGGAAAATAGTCATGAGCTTCGTGCGTGTTCGCTTGTGGTCAAATCAATGAAAACACTGCAGTTTACTTTGAAAAATTACGTTAAAGTAGTTAACGCAGGGATGCATAGGTGACTGTTCTCTTTCAGCCGTCGCTTATTTCCCTTCCACTTTTTTCTTTGCTCTGGAGAAGATACATCACTTGAGAACCAAAACGCCCGTTCAGTCAGTCAGTTTGGAAGAGAATGTTTAGTTCAGCTGTCATCGATTGTTATATTGAGCGTGGCAATTCAAACGTTTTCGCATCTTCAATACACGAGAGAAAATACAGCAAGTTTAATACAGTCAAGAGCCTGTTGGTTTATGCAACTAAAAACGAACGGAGGCTGAATTCGTGAGGCGGTATCTTAATTGTAGGCCACAAACACACAGAAAAACGAAATGAAACGACCAAAAATAGTCCAAAAAAGTAACAAATGGGACCGCAGCATTCTAAGGATTTATAAACATTTTATATATTCGAAAAAGGCTAATAACTCACCAACATTTAAACAGCTGTCGGAATTTACCATCCTTTACGTGGGAGAGATTATAAGCGCCCCCTATAAAATCTCGAAAGGTACCTTTCTTTCTCGTAAAAGCTACTGTCTTTTTTTAACGAGACCTTCTTATGAGTGTCATAGCAAAAGCGAGGTAAAAGCCTTGAAACGTGCATGCTAAAACGAAATTGTAAACAGCTTTCATCAATTTTGTAAACAAAAAATTTTGTTTCAAGGGACCGAAAAAGGGCTTTAGTTTTCGTCTACATGCGAAGTAAATACAATACAAGAACGAACAACGACATATATAGAAATAAAAAGTCCAGTTTATCTTAACTTTGAAATTGTCGTCCTTTTTCAAGTGCTTTTTCTGTATCTTTCTCAAAAACTATTTCGTGCAGCTTAAAAAACGCAAGGACACTACAAATCAATGGAAAACGTCGTTTCACGGTAAAAAAAGAACCACTAAATAGCACAAAGCAAAGGCTCATAAAGTGCTAACAAATGAGGTAAAAAATAGACTGGGTTTTGTGAATGTGCAAATGAACTTTGGTTATGTAAATGTAGAACCTTAGTGGATTTTTCCATAAATATGAACTGGTGTTACGATAGCATTTAAATGTGATGAGTAAGAACGTTCTGGTTAACCGACAGATCCGTTTATACTAAGGACGCATGCATTATCCGTCTGGACGAACTTGGGAAAACATTTTGCAGCTCGTCTGGTTATGCGTCTCAAGTATAAAGTTGGGCACAAGATGCATTATGCGTCCGGACGAACTACCTTTCGTAGTGCGTCGTTCAAGACGTATTACGAAGTATTACCCGTAAAGCGTCTTGTGCCACCCTAACCAGACGAATTACGAATGTTTGCCCAAATTCGTCCAGGCGGATAATACGGCTTTAGTATAAAAACGGTCAATCCGTCTGCACGGATAATGCGTCGTCTAGTATAAAAACGGCCATTCATTTAAACGTCAGTAAAAGGCCCCTTCGAGCATTTACTAATTTGTCCGCGAAAATGAAGACACAACGTAATTACTGGAAAACGATGATAAACACTAAACTTTATATTAATAGCTTGCAGGGAAAAAATAAATTTTACTACAGCGAGATACCGTAACCGTAGAAGCTCGTTAACTCGAACTCGGTTCGGACCGGACTGAATTCCCCACAAACTCGAACGCATTAACTGTGGACTTAAATTCCGTTTTTTACGCGAGCTGAAATGAAAACCCGGATAGATAAGAATTTAGCAACCCTGGTTTAACAAGTAATGCGACTTAAGCACTCAAATCTAGACCGACTGGACCGTTGGTTTATGGGTTATCCGCGGTAGAAATTGGAGCAAAAAACCGAACTAATTAATAAGGCGAACCAACGAGGAACAAGTTTAGTCTTACGTAAGAGAACCGTGCAATACAGAAACAAATGAAAAGAGTAAACGGGAAAAAGGACATTTCATTCCTAAATAAGGTACCTGCTTTAAACTCAAATCTAAAAGCCACAACAATATAATTTTCTTTTTACATACGTACCCACAGTAGGCCTTCTTGAGAATCGCTCGCTTGTCGCCCTGAAGGGAAAATATTCATGTAAATAAGTCTTAGTTTATTTTTCATGGAAATGTGAAAGTCTCGCTGCCCACCTGCTAAAACATTATGGAAACTTAACACCTATTTTTAATAACAACGATCTTTTCGCACCTTAGTTTAATAGCTTACGTCGATACAAAATTTGAGTGTAATTAGCTAAGTTTTAAATGAGAGAGTCTCGTGAAGAGAAATAAGCTTTTTCAGACTGCTCTTGACCGGACGAAACCCTTTAGAGGAGCTATAGAAAAGTCGCGACCAGAGCTGTTTAAAGCCTCTCTATTGAAATGAGGCCAGGTAGAACGACATTCCGGGAAACAAGGTAATAAACAGTTACTAACGGTTGATGGTGAAAGCTGATGGCTTCCGAGGCAAGAAAAAGTTTGCAATCTTCGACACTCAAAGAAGTGGGCTACTCAACTACACTCATATCATTCGACAGACTGGAGTAAAAATAGAGATAAATTTTCATTTAAAATTATTTCCTCACTGTCAGTTTTTGCATGTTTGATGTTAAAAAAGCCCTTTACAATTTGTCTTCTTGATCTGAACTGTCAGGGTTGTCAATTCGTTCTGTCAGTCCAGGGCTCGAAATTAATTTTTTGGCTAACTAACCCTTAAGGTTAGTGGGCATAAATTTGACTAACCAAACTATAAAGTTTATTATCCAAGAATCTGTTCTTGAAATAACAATATTTTGACTGTTGAAAGTAGCGCTAAAAATGGGGCAAACTAATGTACGGATGGATTGGTCCAAGTTACATGATGATCTGCAAAACGAAATAATATCGAAGATTTAATACTCTTTTACAACTTCCTTTCAATTACGTTGCTCAAGGGCGGGAAATTCACCATAAACAGTGCAAAGCGTTGTTTGTTCTTTAGACTCATCGAACTGCAGCCAGGTGAATGCCTTTTTCGATTCTTGGTGGAAAGTTCTTTCTTTTTTCATACGCCCTCCGCGTGTGCAGGGAACCTTCTATAGCTGTGTCTTCCCGTCCAACAAAAGCGTGTTTACCCTGAGTTCCGTGAAATGAGCGTTTTCATGTTGTTCGATTATGCTGTAAGCATATCTTTTAGAACAATAAATTGATCAAGATAGAACACAATGTTATGCAAAGGAGAAACAGATGTAAAATTTTCAATGACAGAAATTTTTACTAACCGTGTCGGGATTGTAAGACTCATTTTTAGTTAGACGGCAAAACAGTCCGTATTTTTGCGGGCTATTTTTACGTATTCAAGTACGCGCAAGCAGTCAAACAGAAGGTCTGGAACGAGGCTGAAAACAGAGAGCGAGACTGGGGAGAGACGCTAAAAATACGGTTTTTTTTTCTCTCGCCTCACACGCCTTATGGGCGTGCGAGGCTCGCGCGCTTCGCGTGCTTAAGACTTTTACGCCACGCCTTACCGATTTCTTTACTGATTTTGAGAAAAAAACCGACTGTTTTGCAGCCTAATTATTAGTAACCAAACGCAAGAATCTACTAACCATTGGTTAACGGGTTACCGTTAATTTCGAGCCCTGTGCGTGATTGGCTATCCGCTTGAATGAACTGAAAACATCGTCCACCGACAAAAAATAAGCTTGTAGGAACGGTTTTGTTGTAGTTATGTATTTTGGTCATCAGTTTGATGGAAGGAAATTGCTTCAAAAATTCGGTACAACCCGTGGTAAACGAGGATAATCTCCGATAATGAAGTGGAACTGCAGTAGTCGTCAAATTTGTTCAAACAATTTTTAGGATACGCCTTTCGCAATCAGATTCACGTATTACCCGATTGCAAAAAAACAACAACAACAACAACAAAAAACGCGAGTCTAGATAAGTCGGTTGAGAAGAAGTCGCATGAAGAATCGTCAGCTTTTGTTTCGTGTTTCAACAAAACTTGAAGATCGCTTTACTAGCTTGCTGTACAACGAGCTTGACACTAGCCTCGCACCCTTACTATTTCCAGTTCGCTGATGAAAATAAGAATATGGTCTAAAACAGGTCCAGGGAGCTTGTTTCCTAAGAATCAGAGTACAAGCAAAAACCATGTGAAGAGAGTGACGATGGAAAAGAGCGAACTTGAACGCGCAGTTAAAGGCAGATATACGTACCAGCCGGCTTGAGGCTTGACCAATGGCAGAGCGGCATATTGTGCACCGGAAAAAAAAACTTCGGCCATCCACTGTTAGTAACTGTTTATTACTTGTTTCCCGAAATATATATATACATTGTGAGCCGGAAGTTGTGTTCAGTCTTTCCGCGCGCTTTCGTTTTGTCATTTCTCGTTGCGTTGTCTTTGCTAAATCTGCCTAATGTTTATACCAAAGATATCCGCGATATAGAAAAAGTACTACTAATAATAATAATAATAACTATAACAAAATTGTCAAATCTGATTGGTTATCAACTGCCCTGATTTCAGCCTTTATAACACTACATGAGAAATTTATGCAATTTGATTGGTTTAGAACAGTGGTATTTCAGCTTAATTTGAAATACCTACATGAGAAAATTACAAACCTTTTGTAGGTGGTAGTATAAACAAATAATAGCATGATTTGTATGTGGAATTTGGCATAAATACCACTCGTGATATTTCAAAATTGTCTCAAATTTCACTCGCCTAACGGCTCGTGAAATTACGTATAACAATTTCGAAATATCACTCGTGGTATTTATGCCAAATATCACTACTAATCATGCTATTACCTATACTAATTGAAAAGTTTAATAATACAGCACGCTTCATGCCTAAGTAATTGGACGAGAATTGAGTACGCGCCATCACGAGCACGCTTAAATGGCTATTTTTTCACTGCTAGCAGAACAAAATTTCAACTTTCTTGTGTTTTGATTTAAAAAATAGCCTATTATATCACAAATTTTGTTAAAGTTATGATTAATTGGTAACAGAACTTCGTGTCGTCGAATCCGGTCTGTAATCATACGAGTGGTTAACAAAATCGGACGACCGCGTACTAATGATAAGTATGATAAGAGGGTAAACGTAAGTTTTTGTAAGTGTTACCTCTGAATCTTGTGAGATTTTCTAGCGCTCATTCTTGCATCTCTTTGTGCTTGGTGTTCTGTTCTTCCGCTACAAGCAACGAAAAAACCCTGTTAAAATCTCCATTCCTTAACAAAACGAATCAACGCCAAAAACAGAATGTAAGAACACGGTAACGCTACAATCGTACAAACACTGTCACGTCTGTCACACAGTGATCACAAAAAATTGAACTAACCTGTATCTGTAGCGGGAACCAAATCTTAAGAAACTCCCAGTTCTTGCTGGCTTGTTGGTTGTTTTAACGAGTCTGTGTCAATGAAAGCAAACAAACAAACAACACAGTTAAGTTTTAGGTCAGTCTTATATATCATATGAGTGAACTTACGCGACAGGACGGGAGGGGGAAGAAAACGGCAAACAATTTCCCCGAATAAGCGCGCGGGGCTTGTTCAAATTTTAGCCAAAAGGATGGGCGCTTATTCGAAGGAAAGCGCCTAATCGAGGAGAGCGCTTATTAAATTTTCCTTTGAACGAAATAGAGAATGGTATAGTTGTTCCTGGGAAGTTCACAGCATTTAACAACAAGGTGGCAATAGGACAAATATTGAAGGAAGAGATAACACACATAAGGGAAGCACATAGATTTAGAAATAATTGAAAGCCAAGCGACTTAATCGAAAAGGAACTTTTCTCCTTTATTGATTCCGCTGAAGTCGAAGCCTAACAGGTTAAAAATGGGGTGGCAATAGAAGCTGCTTTTCCTTGTATCTCTGAGGGGAGGAGCGGAGAGGACAGGGGGAGAGGGGAGGAGAGGGCAGGAGAGGAGAGGAGAGGGGGCAATAGTTTTAACTAGCAAAACAACAACTCGCACGTGTATCACCCTTTTTTTGTACATTTCTTTGCCGTTTTTGCACAACTACGACGTGAAAATGCCTAATTTCGCGTTTTCTGGAGAAGGTAACCAAGCAAAGACGAAATTTTATTTCCTTTTTGAACTTGGATATTTTAATTCAGATTCAGGAGAGTTCGCCTACATTTGACAAAGTAAGTGGGTAGAAATAATTGTGATATTAAAAGACAGAAAGAACGCAATTTCACTTTTTAAGGGACGTTCTCGTTGCCGTCGCGTCCTTGGATCTTGAAGTCCCTATCAGGGTGCTTACGCAACGACGACAGCAACAGCGTCACGTTTTCTGGAGGAGGGGAACACAACGATTTTGCTTTTCTTTTCCTGAACTTCAATGCAGTCCTTTAGAATTCAACTCCAAAAAAATTCGCCAACATTTGACGAACTGAACGAGATGGAATAACGCAAATTCACTTTTTAAGTGAGGTTTTCGTAGCCGTCGCGGTCGTTGTTGCTTAAGCTGCCTATTATATTGAGCGTGGGCACTTTTTCAAGGAAATACGGTAAGCGAGTCTGCTCACAGGCTGTAAATGCTGAAGATCACTGAATGTTTTACCTGAAGAAAGTATGGTATTCTATTGAGCTCTTCCAGAGATGCTTAGCAGCAAGAGAACTTGAGCACGTGTAGGTAAAATTCTCAGTATGCCGCTGGTTCTGGACAAAAGCAGACATATGGTAAATGATAAGGGAAGGTGCAATAGCACTCGAGTATTAAACAGCTTATTTGAGCTGGCAGAAGCCCATAGACCTACTCCCTCTGGTGATGATAGAGTGAATAAGAATACAGTGGAACCCCGTTAATGCCACCACCGTTGGGCCATAAGATCCTGGTCGTAATAACGAGGTGGTCGCATTGACAACAACAACAACAAACGACAACAAATTTATTTACTGTACCCAAAGCAGAATATTATAGTTACTTTACAAGTTGCATGTCTTGAAAACAATAAAATGACTCAGTGATGTTTGCACGCTTGGGTCGAAAGAATATGGTCGTAATAAAGAGGTGGTCGTAAGGCGGGGTTCCTTTCTCCAAGCATGCAATGCTAATCCATTACAAAGTGATTTTAACCTAGTCACTTCATGGTTATAGACTTAAACTAGTAATAACCAAAGGTTACGAAATGCAGGCGACAACGATCGAAGGTCAGAACGCTTTTGCTCCATCGCTATGCTAGTGTGCCTTGCGTAAGCTTCACGTGTCAAAACACGCGTGAACAGATTACGAGTGATAGAGGGTCCAAACGCGCGTGATCAAATTGCATTCTGTGCATTTCCCGCAATTATACCCCCTTTGATGGGACGCTAGTCTCTGATCATACATTGCAGGTGATCAAAACGTTTCTGAGAAACTAAGTCCCTTACCTCTTGATGCTCCAACAAAAACCTGTTTTTCTTGAAGGATATCTTTGTTATCTTTTGCCTGAGGAACCAGAAATAAAGAAGATGACGTAGAATGCTCACGTGACTGTATGACAGAAACAGGGGTGCTATAAAGCCCTTAGGCGAGTTGCAAAACAACAGATGAATAGACTGTTTGCATGAGTGTCAAAACTACTTTATAGGGG
>OZ037777.1:49733497-49818497 GCA_964035525.1 Porites cylindrica | reverse complement strand
GTTATCTGAAACCTCTATAGCTGAATTTTTAACACAAGGCCCCTACTACTGCCAAAATAATCTGAAGACAAGAAATTACAATATAAATTAATACAAATTACTGTATACGACGTGCAAAAGGCACTTTTTACAAAATAATTGGATTCTTAATTTTTTTAACTTTCACAACCTTTAAAGTACATGTAAATGGCGGGGTTAATAGATGTAATAAGCACTCTCTAAATTTACATCTTACATCTTAACATTAACACAAGTGATACCTTCAGCTCAAACATTCAATGAAAATCTAGTAGGTTAAGTGTTAAGATTGGGCAAAAATTTGACAGCTACATTCCAAATAAGAACCATTAGCAATCAGTCAGAGACTCTAATAGAGTGAAATGTACAAGTAGTGGGAGACTCATGATGAGATGTATCTTACCAGTGTGTGACAAATGCAGACTGCAGACTCGCAGAATGGCAGGTAAACGAGGAAAAAATCGTTGTGAAATGCTTCGACGGATTCTCTAACCCTAAACTTTAAATCTTCTAGTTTAGGGATAAGGAATCTGTTAGAACATTTCACAACAACATTTACCTCACTTACCTGCCAGTTTGCAAGTCTGCAGTCTGTTTTTGTCACACACTGGTGTCTAACAGTAAAATGGAATTGAAATGTGCTATCTCTACTGCATGTACCACTATGAAGAAGATATTTAAAAAAATTCATGTGTTCGTCGCAATGATAGATGTCGAAATTTAGCAGGGCAACAATATTACTGTACATGTGTGTTCTATTAGTCACTGTGTTCAACTGAATGTGCACATGTAAGAGTCAGACCAGACCTGTTTCATTATAATGAGAAACCGTCCTTCTAAACGAAGGGATCTTAACTTCCACGCATACCTGGTAAGTTCTTCACTGAGATCTTGAGGCTCGGCAGCATAAAATCGGACTCTAAAGTGCAGTGTAAAGGGTGGACCAACTAAAACCAAACAGAATTTTTTACAAAATGAGATAGTATGCATGTAGAATGCCTTAAATTTACCACTTGCAGATGTTATTACAAAGGTAGTACTTTATCCTCAGTTATTTTAAGAACCTGGGGGTTGGTCCAGCCAGTGTTTGAACCAGCAACCCCCTGCTCGGCAAACCAGCACTAATCCAACTTTGCTAAACATTTTCATGTATGACTGTCAGTCATGATCTAGTGAAAACAGATAGTCAGTGATGCAAGCAGAACATGAATAAACCTGGTTATGAGAATTCTGGTAGGGTCACTCCTCCCCTGTCTTTGCCGCAGCACAGTTAGCTCAATTGGACAAGCGCCGGTCTACCAAACAGGAGGCCGCGCTGGCTTATACCTCAGCTAGACCAGCAATCAGGATCTTTTAAATAACAGAGTCGGATAACCTGCTACCTTTGTAATGACTTCTGCAAAAGGTTAGACTTACTAGTCTTCTCAGACAAGGATGGAAAACCATAGGCCCTGTCTCACAACCCTTGCACATCTAATAAATTATGTGAGACAATGAAGAACCTACACACTGTCCTTAAAAAGGCCCCAGTACTTAGTATGGTGGTCTATCTCAAATTCTTACTCACATAAGGGGCATCATTTTTCTTTCCTTCATTACTTGTAAACTGCATTGAAAGCAGTTTCACTGGCAATTAGTCCCCCAACCAATGTTGTTACTATCCCTGAAAAGCCCTGAGGGGAGTAAATAATACAGGGTTCATAAAGATTTTTGGATCCAAAATTAAAGACTTTTTCCAGACTTTTTCCAAAACAATAACTTCTTCTTCCAGACTCAAGGTTATCAAATAGGGAACTTAAAAAAAACTGAAGGAACAAGGCTTCCTTCATGATGCACTGCAAACGTACAGGAAAGATTGAATAAGATTTGACCAGCATGAAAAAAAAATTTCACCTGTAAAGCACTTATTGTAACTTTCAAAACAACTCAAGACTTTTTGCCATTTTTACAAGACTTTATCTCTATTTTCCAGACTTTTTCTAGGTCTGGAAAATTGTTGGGCAAATTTCAAAACCTTTTCAAGAATTCAAGACTCTGTAAGAACTCTGACAATAAGATATTGGCAATATTAACAGTTTTTGGTGGCTCAGATTTTTAGTTATAAGCAGATTCTAAAACCCTTACAGTTTGGTCTGCTTTGCTTTTCCACAATCCCTTTAGGTTCTACTTAACCTTGACCTCACCCCAAGTGAAAATAATAGCTTCAGAAAAATGAGCAACAGATTCAAACTGTCATCTTTAGGGTGTATTTTCTTACTTCTGACTTGCTTTTTGATTTTCTTCAAAGGATTCAGCCAGTGCTGTTGGAGAGACCAGAACACGCAATGTTACATTATATTAATTTCGTACTATTTATTTAGCTCAATGAACTTTAGATAGAGAGGATTTCCTGATAGCTTGATTTTTAATTTCTCTGTCTAATCATTATGGATGTATAGTCTGACCGCTCATCCTGTTGGATGTCACATCTTTGACCGCAAAGGGGAAACAATCTCTATCAAGTGCTAATCTTCCAACTTCTGTTGGTGACATGTCAAAAACATCCCATATGTCTATATAAATTCAGCAAATCAGGAAAATAATCATTTTGACTTGAAATCCATTTAACTTGCCATTTGCATACCATATACCATGTACATGACTATGTAAAATGCAGCATAACAAAAATAACATATTATCGAACATACGCAGAATGAAGATAATTTTAGTTATACCGAAACTTGATGTGTGTCCATGAACTGAAGTCCAAAGTAGTCCTTCTCAACCAAGTCAAGATTCTTGAACACAAGATCCAGAAGTTCTTGTCCTCTGGCTTTTTTCTAAACAGAAGAAATAAACCAAACTCAAGAAAAATGCTAGGCTAAGGGTCTATCCTCTTGGGCAGGATAAAGCAGTCTGCCTTTTCTATCGTGCTTTCACCTCATTACTTTTTTTAAATTAGCATATATTTACATTCATGCAACTAACAACTTATTATTATATTATTCATGCAACTTGTTATAGAAGATGAGCCATACAGATCACCAAAGCATTGGTCTTTTCAACCCAGTCTGCCAGACTGACCCCTGGAGCTGTGAAAGTTTTAACAGTGCAAGCAAAAAGGCCAAAAACAAACAACAATAAAAGCCCAGCTGTGAAAGTGATTCATAAGAATAACAGAACAATGTTTTTATTTTCCCTCTACAGTGAATGAACTTTTAAGCTTAAGGAAATGGTTCTCAAAATAATGTGGCAAAGCATAAAAAAGATATTTCAAATGCATGCACAAGGATATGAGCATTTATGGATGCCATGCTCCTGTGCTTTTTTCTTGTCTTAGCCTCTTTACTAAAATATCTTCCATATGAACAGGCTACTAGGCCAATCCAGGGTTAACACTTTCACTACCAAAGTGAGTGCAGATTGAGCGTTAAAAGATGGTTCTGACCTTTGAGTCTCTGGATGAAATCTTGTGTTGTTAACATTCAAAAGAATTCTCTTCACCAATAAAATAATGTTCATTTGAAATTATTTTCTTTTCAGCATCATACAAAATGAAATTTAAAAATATTGTCAAATATAACTTCAGCAACTTTTGGGGATGGGGGTTAAACAGAGGTTTATGACTACAAACTTCCTCTCCTCTTAAGAGACACAAGAATTTTGCATTTGCTACTTTCTGTAGCAAGGAATACATTGTACAGGTACTGTACATTTAGTATAATTTTATGTAAACTTGTGTGGTTTCCTCAATGAACCCAGCAACTGTATAGCACAATATTCTGTGTGATATTTAAGTGGTATTGCCAGTATATTAGATCTGTGTCTGGAAGATCTTAAAGCAGGGACTAAATGGGACAACATGCCACATTCTCTTCAAGCCTGATACATTCGAATGAAGTTTAAATACAACCACAACTCTGACATGTCCTATCACAACCAAAAAAAGAATGAAGGCAGATAATAAATACAGTGTAAGTGGCCATGAAAGGAGTACTATGAAAATGTATCAATATACAGGGTGAACTGAAATTAATTTCAAAAAAATCAATCGACCTTCTGCCAAGCTGTTGCTTAAGGTTACTTGTTTGTGTAGGCTTCCCACCCTCCTTTTCACTACTATTTACTTTATCTCGGTAAACATTGCTCGCCCATCCTGAAGACAACTTGTAATTACTATATTATTCTAGCCAATAGGTCATTCCACGAGCTCCGGGTTAGGGGTCTTTTGCCATGCCTTGATGCAGTAGTGAACGTTCAGATCAACATTTGTCTCATGTGAATATAAAATTAATGTAATGTGAGTCGGAATAAGGTTACTGTAATAAAGTTTAACAACTATTCAGTTCACTTTACATACTTCTATTTTGCTTCCTAGATTTCCCTTCCCACAAACTGTTTTTATCATCCAAAGTTGTCTTAATGCTTTGAGACAACATATGCACCATAGTGCACCATAGTGTTTTTTAAACATGTCATTTTTTACTTATTAATTTCCATAACCTTTGAATGACTTCCTATTTCAGTTTTTCATCTGATCGTGACTAAAAAGAACAAAAATAATGTCAAAAAAGTTAGCAAAACATTCTTAAACTTGATTTGAAGCTCAGGAAACAGCCAAACCTCAGCGTCTTATACTTTGTATTAAATCACAACGAATACGACATCTATTAAAAGAACAAATTATGGCAATGTGTTTTAAAATTGAAACTTAATAAAGAGTTTTTCATTTTTGTTAAAGTTTTCTATAGCCTCCTGCTGTCATAGTCAATATGATTAAGTTATTAGTTTTGAACATCTTGGAATGAATCCTATTAAACTTTCTAGAATGACACAAAGGTTTTAAAAATATCTTTTACATCATATTGAAGGCATGCAAAGAACACTTCGATATGTCTGCAGTCTACCATGCAATGTTCATTGTTCCTTGTACATGTATGCTCAAAGTCTCGCTTTTTGCGCCACTGTTAAGTTAAGAAGCCAAAAATCGTGACTTCTCATTCTGAAAAAGACCTGTTAATGCTCATCACAATAAGAGTTAATTTGGCAGTATAATAAATAGACACGCAGATTTATAACCCAACGTCAACATTCACTATTGTTTAAAATGACTTACAACAAACAAAATAACTTTAATTCACACATTATCCACGGGAGAGAACGCCTACGGTAACAACCTTTTACATAACAGCGAAAACTTTCGTCTGTCATCAGATTTAGTATTTCAGCGGAAGTGTAGGCGCTTATAAATCAGGGGTTAATCGTCTTCGATCTGACCAAACACAACAAAAATAGCCAGATTGTCGTTCAGTCACAGAAATGCTTTGTTATCTCGTCTGAATCACATTTGAAAAAAATTATAAAGGAGAACAATTAATAAACATATTCAATGTTCAAAACAACACCTGTTGGCAAACTTAAAATGCATGAACGAGTTTTACTTGGAATTGAAATAAATTTTTTGACGGAACGCCCCGTTCAAACATCTTCTCAAAAAGAGTAAAGGTCAAATTATGTTTTCCCGGTTAAATCCGGACTCTTTTGCTTTCATAAGACAACTGAAAGCGACTTAATATGCAAACAGACAACTGAGCCACGTTTTTCAAGATCGGCCTCGATTACTGCTGCACACAGAGTGAACTCGATCAAGCTACGCACAAGTCAGCGCTCGAGGAAGCATCGATCAATCGAATGGCAATAAAAGTTAGATTACTTTCGCTAACATTAAGATCTTATCTCATTAACGTGGATCCCCCAAAAAATATCAAAGACCGTCTATTTTGCAAGGCTTCAGTAAATATTAGCTCTTGGAGAAAACATTCCTTTATGCTAAAGTTAACCAAGCAAAACGCATGACGAACGTTATTCAACGGTTCGGGTACGGAAATTGGCCACTTCGTAAATTGTATTCGACAGCATCAAAACAGTTATTAACTACGCTTTTAGAAACTCTCGAATGAGACGATCAACTGTTCTATTCAACAATTCAGAATAACACTGTAGGTAGAAGAAAAACTTACGTGTAAATTGAAGGAAAGATCACTTCCATCGAGCAAGACGATAACATAATCCGACGCATGTTTATCTTTCCTCTCCTCTCTGTCCTTTCCAAAACGCCGGCGAAATCTTCTGCTCAGTCTATACATAGTAAATTAAATGTGTCTAATTTCTTTAACTGTCCAGTTAATGAGCCATGGCTTCTGAACCGGCAAAACTGTCGATTTCACTTCATCTTTATTTATTTCTGACTCGCATTGCTGCATTCTTCTGATTCCAATCCACATGAGCCCGCGGGATGATCCTTTCGGAAGTTTTCGGCTTTAGTCGGATAATTTCCGGAATCGATCCAAGTGTTATCCGGAAGTTCTTTTCTTTTGTGATTTTGATTCCTAAATGAGCCACTTGATACCATTTTTCCGAGTATTAGCTCTAAAAGACTTAGGGTGAGAAAATAAGGTTAAAAAAAAAAAAAATAGAAAACGCTTATCTGTCTGTGCTCCGACGTTCTCCGACGAAACCAGTCCTACGCGGTTACTTGAATGAGCCTGCAGTTTTTGTCCGTGGAGTGGCCCGTGGAGTACATTGGTGGCTTCCCGGCTCGCTGAAAGGTAAGCTTTCTCGTTAGTCTATCTAGCAGAAAATGAAAGAATTCGAGAGGTTATGGTTTTAGTATCAACTTTCCAGTTTACTGCTTACCTGTGAAGACAAAACTAGCGTTTTTACGCAGAATTGAAGGTAATTTGTATGAAACCAATCACTCCAATGCAGCACGCTGGAGGCCTTCACCTTGCAAAAGAAGCGCCAAAACAGCCGTCTATGTAATCGCGAATCTAATTCTTCCAGTTCAGAGACAATGTTGCCCTAAAACTTCAAGGCTGTGGTTTAGCGAAGTGCGATGAAAGTACACATAGTATTTGCTGAGCTCGTGGATACATCTTTTTCATTCACTGACAGATAAATTTAAATCTTCAATGCTGCTTTGCAAGCCTGTTATGATTATATGCTCTGGTGCTCTCATCAGTGGTCCGTTCGAAAATAAGGAATTAAGAGACGGATAAGTAAAAATGCAACAAAACTATTTTTTTTCTTTGGAATCCATTATTTTTTCTTGGTGGCTGGTTTTTTCTCCAAAAAAGGTTCTATCAGAAATATGCTGTATCATCATTACAAATGTGTACATACCTAGGACAGACACATCATAATTAGAAATGGTAAAAGGACTCAATTGAGTACAATTCAGGGAGTTATAGGGCGACTAATTTCAAATCAGGTGAGAGCGAGGCACAAGTCCAGTTGAGTATCTTTGTTTATGCAAGCTTGCAAAGCAGGTGTATTTCGCTTTGCAGTCCAAGTGATGATTCTATTGTTGTGACCAACGCTCTCTCTCCATTATGGATGTTGAAACTGACAGAGGGAGAGGTTGATCTACCCCTTCTCCCTTAGTTTTTAAATTTCTTTCAAGATGGCAGTTGTGGCAAATGGAGTGGGCTTTTGTAACGTTTTTTTCTGGAATGATCTTTGAATCTTATTTAATCTCCTCAAGAGCCCAAACTTTCAATTGCAGAATGAGAAGTTTCAGAACTCTCTAATGTTACTGCATTGCACTGTGCTAACTGTCATTTGCAGTGCATCATGAGAACTTGGATCTGCACTTAAGGGTTGTTTTGAAGACAATAGTGTTATGCAACCCTTTTCTATTTTGAGATTTAAGTGAAAGCAAGTTATTACTTTTGTCACTGTTAAGTTCATAACATAAGGAAACAGCACCCAATACCCCACCCTTGGTAATAATAAACATAAGAATTTCTCAATCTCTTGGCTCATCCTCTGGAAGATGTATTTTCTCCCAAATACCCTTCATTTCCCCCTAATCCACATCTTGTCCTAGGGTTGAGGGGATAGGAGAAGAGGGGTTTACATCAACCCTTGTTTTGCATTTAAGCCACTGGAAAATTCCCAAGATGCAATTGCTATGGTGTACAATCAATAATCAAGAAAGGGTTCTTTTTTGTTGCTTGTTATCACCGTGTCATGCTTTCATCTTCATCATTGGTGATAAAGATTAATTTAGTAGATGGAAGTTTCATTGCTTTAATTTGTTACTAAAATACCGTATTTATTCGATTAACCC
Source organism: Porites cylindrica (assembly GCA_964035525.1). NCBI lineage: Eukaryota > Metazoa > Cnidaria > Anthozoa > Scleractinia > Poritidae > Porites > Porites cylindrica. The sequence goes on along the minus strand of OZ037777.1, from coordinate 49,810,369 downwards.
CCCTGGGCGCTTATTAAATTTTTGGACCTTGAGAGTGGGTGCTTATTCGAGGTGGGCGCTTATTCGAGGCTGGGCGCTTATTAAATTTTCACCATTTTCAGCAAGTGAAGTATGTTTATTTTGCAACAAAACAATAAATGCTAATAAGAAAACGTGAAGAAGTAACAAAGCAAGCTTTCTGTAAAATACTCTGAAGAAAACTCCGTCCTCGGGGAAGTCTCTTATTAGAATTTATTCACTCAAGTGGGTGGGGTGGGGGTGAGCGCTTATTTGAGTTTGATTGGGTGGAAGAGGGGGTGGGCGCTTATTCGAGGCTGGGCGCTTATTAACTTTTTCTACCTTTAGGATGGGCGCTTATTCGAGGTGGGCGCTAATTCGAGGTTGGGCGCTTATTTGAATAAATACGGTATACCTTGTTGTTTTTTTTCACAGGATAGAATAAATTTACAACCAGCAGCTATCACCATGATTTGTTCTCATTATTGTGATTTTAATGAAACCTTAACAAGTCATACATCCACGGATTCTGGCTTGCCAAGATGCATTATGGGCACTGTTCCCCCTGTCGTTCTTCTCTTCATTATCTTCTTTCTATTTCTGCTTCAACTGTGGAAAAAAAGAAAGATCCGTGCCGAAAGCAATCGACATACTTTGTTATCTGATGAGGAATCACCATCTGTTCAGGAAATTGTAAGAGAAGAACACAAGACAGGTAACTCGGTATTGAATTGTAAGCGTCTTGATGGACATTGTGACTTTGAAGACACTTCCGTGCAGTTTATTGCAAACCCCTCCTATTTAATCCATGGAGACAATCGAACATCATTTTTGTTCACATTTCAACAGTTCTTACACATCATCGTTTTGTTTATTCCTGTTATTGATATCATAACCAAGGCTACCATTGCGCCTGACAGAATACAAGGATATGTCATTGTTAATGACGCTAGCATGTTCATTACTTGGATGTTAGCATTTTTTGCTCTGCGCACGGAGTGTGCACAGTATTTTAAGGCTCACATTAGCAGGCATTCCCTTGGAATGCTCATGTTCTGGACTCTGGCATTTCTAAAGGAGAACTTGTCCTTCATCTCATGGCACAATCCTCACTGGTGGTTTGGCAGGAATACGAGGATCCACGAAGCAGAATTTGGTTTGTTTGTGTCACGTTATGCCATCATGGCTCTGATCTTTCTGTTTGGAATGTTGGGACCAGGGCTTTATCGTCCACCCATATCACAAGTATCAGTCACAGAAGAACCAACATTTCTGGAAGGATCCGCGGTAGGGAAAATTCTTTCTGTGTATTCTCTCTTCATGCGAGAAACCAATACAGTAAATTACCACGGCAAATATTCAACCTATTGCAAATAGGTAGTTGAAAGACTTAAGGTCGGTACACACCAGGCGACAAGTTGCAGCAACATGTCACAGCAACAAATTATTGCTTCATGTGTGTACTAGAGAATTTTTGTGAAAACGTTTGTCTCTGCAACAGAATTTTTTCACAGCAACATGTTGCAAAATCTCAAATCAGACATAATTTGTGTGACTTTTTGCAGTGACAAAATTCTGTTGCAGAGACAAAGATTTTCACAAATTTATTTCTTCAGTACACACGAAGCGATTTGTCACTGTGATGTGTCACCACAACATGTTGCTGCAACTAGTCACCGGACCTGTACACACCGAGTGATCTGTCTCTGCAACTTGTCGCCTGGTGTGTACTGACCTTTGAGAACCATCAGTAGCCGGGAACTGGCTTTTTTGGCAGGCTACTGCAGTTAAATCAGCCGGCTACTTAAAGTTTCTAAATAAGTCAAACATTACAAACACTGAAGAATTTGTGGGATAAATGACCGATTGCTTTTCCTAAGAGACCCGCTATTTGAAACTTTAATGACAGCCCTGAGCCAACCTGAGTATACCAAGTACGGCATGTCTTAGTTCTTTTATTGTAATTTTTAAAAGGTCTGGGAGTAGAGATACACAGTATTTTTATGTTCCGCAACACTCACCAGTTGCTGATCTTATTCTTTAAGGCAACTGACCGTCGTGGACAGTCAGCGTTTAAAGATATCTGGCACAAAACAAAGATGTTGTGGCCTTTCTTATGGCCTGCAGACAGGTAATAATAATGATAATAATAATAATACGTTATACATAATAATAATACATCCATTAAGGTAGGCATTAGAGCTTGAAACCGCCAGAATGTGGAAAATGGAAACAGACACAATACCAGTTGTTATTGGGGTGCCTGGGGTCATTAAGAAGGGACTGAAAAAGTATTTTGACAGAATTCCAGAAACAACTGGCTTCAGCGAGCTCCAAAAAATCACTCTTCTGGGAACAAATAGTCCACATCCTTAGAAAGGTCCTGTCAATCAAGTAAACTCTTTGGTACCCAAGGTCTATGGTTTGGACTCGGTGCTTCTGAGACTAAACAACCAAGCCAAAGATTACAAAAATTCCCTGATAATAATGATGATGATGATTTACATTGTATGATAATAATAGTTAGCCACATTTTTTAAAAGAAAGCGTGTTTTTCATTAATTAACAGCACAATCAATTCAACTGGGGCCGCCCAACATTATTCAGCTGTAATTTGTTACAATAATATTTATTGGTGACTAGGGCCTCTTGACTTGATATTTTATTGTTAAATAAGATATTTTTTACCCAGGGAGAAGATGGGCGACAAGATTTTATGTCAATATTCTGAAAACCCCACAGTCAAGTCTTTCCCTCGTTTGTTTGTAGGGGCCTTCAAGTAAAGGTGGTTGTATGCTTTCTTCTCCTGGGGGCAGGACGTGCTGTTAATGTTCTTGTTCCTTATATGTACAAAATAATAGGTGAGTTCCATTATTACTTTGTCTTAATGATTTTATTCTGAGCAAAGTTTGGTGCCTCGCCTTGTGAGGTTTATAAATTTGTTGCACACGCAGGGCTCGCCTCACATGTTGATCGCACAGTGAGGCAGAAACTCGAGATGCAAATATTCTATAGATCTCTTGGGTGTCCGCAGTTGACGTCATCAAGTTGTGACGTCACATGTGTGGAGGAGTGGTCAAGGATCAATTTTCACTGATAGCAAATTCAGAGGGAGCAAGTTCGAATCCCGGCAAAGCCATACTTTTAAAATTTGGAATTTTTTTTTAGTTTTTTGATCACTTTTTCCCCCTTTGCTTGTTTCCCTTTATTATCACTGCTGGTCTTTTAAAGCTTCGTGAGAATTTTGTGGTAATGTATTTCTAGTTTATTTTTAACCCAATCACCCCTGGAGATTTTGCCGAAAAACTCCTCTTAAAGCTTGTCGATTGGTTTTCTGGTCACTGTCATGCTGTTAAGAGCTAAAACTTACCACAAAGCCGTTTGCAGGTTGTACACTTCGTGGCCTGATCCAGTTGCAAAATACCAGCTTGCGAAGTTTGGGCGTGCGCAGAAAGCAAAATTTGGAGATACCTCCCCTCTTTTTTCGCTTTTCTTGCCTCATTTTTGTTTCCTTTTGTTGGGCATTTAGTAGGCTTTATTTTGGTGGGAAAAGTTTTTAGGAAAGTTTTTAGGATCTTAGGATTAGGTGAAAGAAAAGGTAGGTGGGTTGTGGAACAAGATTTTCATGGCAATTTTCAGGTCAATGTTACATGCTTTTTGCCGTTTTCTCCGGTATTCATGACTGAATTGTACTCATTCTGGTATGGATTGAAAGATCTCTTCACTCTGCACACGTTAGTGGACAAAGTTGTCCTTGACCATTAAAACTGGTGATGTGACAAGCGGTAGAAGGGACATGGATCTACACAGGGGGTTACAGGCGGCTCAGGGACGATTGAGTTAATAACGTGAAATTTTGAATTCATTTAAGTGGAGCTAGAAAGCAGAAGCCAAGTGTGGAGATTGATGGTAACAAACATGAGAGTAGCAAATATCACCAGCCCCTGCTGACCCCACCCTTGGGTGGGATGAGTAGGGGCTGAAATATTACCTTTAAAATACTGATTCACTAGGAAACTTTGCAGGCACATTCTTCTGAATTGTGATTTTTTGGAGCTAGAAAGGAGATAACAAGTAAGGAGAGTGAAGAAAACAAACTTGAGAGTAGCGAATAGCACCATCTCCTATTGATTCCACCCTTGGGTGGGATGGTTAGGGAATAAAAAATTACATTTAGAGTATTTGCTCAACAGGAAACTGAATTGTTAATTATCGTGTTATGGTTTATTGATGGGACTGTCTGGTAAAGGAAGGATTGAGTTAATGAGACTTGACCTTAATTACCTCTGAACGTTTCCTGTTTTCTGTCATTTCAGTTAACCGCCTTACACCAGGAAGCGTTGCACTCTCTGATCCCTGGCACCTGATTCTGATTTACGTGGCACTAAGGTTTTTACAGGGTGGTGGCACTGGAGGGATTGGGTTGCTGAACAACATAAAGGCTTTCCTGTGGATAAAGATCCAACAGTTTACCAGTAGGACTCTTCAAGTTCGGCTTTTTGCACATCTCCACAGGTATACATCTTGTCATAAAGTTTGAATGAAAAAACGTACACAGTTTTAGTGTAATATCAACGAATAATTTTTGAGCTGGCTCGAGGCTTTCTAACCAATTTCCCTTTCCTTTAGCTATTTTTTTGTTGAAAGTTGACTTTAAATTTTTTAAAAGAACAATTTTCCAAATTTCTGTTTGTCAAGGCACTTGGCACTCTGTTGGCATCTACCATTTGCATTTGTTTAATGAAGGGATTCCCCCGACAGGAGAGCTCAAGGAACAATGAAAATTGGGTTTAGGCCAGCTCTTGTCAGGGGAGACAGAAAAATGACTATCAAAGATGATGATGATGATGATGATGATGATAAAGTTATATAAAATATAATACATGTAATTTATATGTATTCAATATAGATGCATTTTAGCTTTTTGAAAACGTTTGCAAATAGCATGAGTAATAATTATAGATGTTGTGGTTCAAATTTATTCTTAGTTGAATTTAAATTTCCTTTTGTTTTTTGCTATGGTAATGTATGATAATGAGTTTAAAACAAAGCAAAATAAAGTTTAAACCAAGGATAAAATTGAACCACAGCATATATAAGTACCAGGTTTACAAAAATTAAATTTGGTAAAAGTAAGTTTTTTATCTCAAAGTGTTAATCTTTGTGAGATTTTCAATGATCCAGATCACGATTTATGATCCCAGATCACTCGAGTCATGTTCCATCAAATGTAGTTATGAATCTGTATCGAGATGACATTTGTGGTATTTACTTTGATTTACGATGATCGGAATGATCCTGGATCAGTATAGTGTTGGTCTGGATCATTCCAAGAGAATGCACCCTTTGATTATCAAGTATACATTGATTTTCTAAGAACTAGCATTACAATTGTATTATTTAATTGAAATTTGGCAAAAATAAATGCTGCATCTTGAAGGATTAGTCTTTGTGAGCTTTTCCTAACCTTATTGAAGGATTACTCGCTTTGACTTCAATATTTTCAGTCTGTCACTTAGCTGGCATTTGAACCGTAAAACTGGAGAAGTGATCAGAATGGTGGACAGAGGTGCCAACAGCATTTACAACCTACTGAAGTAAGTTACCAACTTTTTTGGCTTAATTCTTCTAGTCTGGTCAAAGTAAAGCTGCTATATTTGAAAGTATGGTATATCAGTAATAAAGGATTAATGGTTAAATTTGTCAAATAAATTTGTTGAGTCAATTTATTAATTTAAAAATTTAATTTAAAAACAATTGTAGATTCAGAGTTCTCACCAGGCTGCAGCCTAGTGGGATTCCTGCAAGAAAATCTGAGATGGCGCATAAAAAGCCAAGAAGATGCGCCCGTTAGGGCGTAGGGGTGTGCTACGAGTCAAACAGACTTTAGAACATCTACAGTTACGTAGTTTTAATGGTCAATGCAACAACCCATCATTTTGCTTGGTCCAATGAATAAAAAACATGATATCAAAAGATTCAAAGTCTTTAATTTTATTTCCTTAACTTTCATTGTCACCACGTACATTGCGAAGATTGGTGCATGCATGGTTATCGAATCATAAACACCCCATCCACCATATTGGATCAGGTAAGTACTTCAAGTAACAGATTTTTTGGAGTGCAGGCTCCCTAATGTTCTTACAGGGCCCCTATTTCTCCTCAGAGGGGGCCCTGGGACTCCCCAATGCAAAATCCTGGTGAGAACACTGTATATTATGATGTCCCTGATGATATCTCTCAAAAGGTGATGTACTTGGACCAGTTCTACTTTTCAATTATAATAATTGCGTCTGCCTCATTCTATAATAAAATTTCAAGTGGATTTAATTGGAAAGTTTCAGGAACAAGTCAACCAATCATGTCTATGGTTTGAAGCGTCTTGGAAAGGCCTTATATTTACTGTAGCAGGAATGTATTGATTGAGCAGAGAGAACTTTATGTTGTTTTCCAAAACGTGCATGACTATTCTTTGACTTTTTTGTATTTTTAGCTACCTTTTGTTTAATATTGTCCCTACATTTGTTGACATTGGAGTGGCTATTGTCTACTTCATCGTTGCTTTCAATGGCTGGTTTGGATTACTTGTCTTCTTAACCATGTTTCTTTACATAGGTAAGACTGATTAGTATTTGCAGTTTTAAAAACAAATGAGTACAAAACTCAATATTCCATTCTAGAGTCAATCATTTAACTCCTTTTTCTCATTTTAAAATTGTGTAGATTGTGCAATAATTACCCGGTAGATCAATGAATCAATTAATATAAATGTTACTGTGAACCCCAGAATACCATGAACACTGGAAGTATTTCTGCTATTGTTATTGTGTTGCAAAGAGAAAGCCAATTAAGCGTGAGGAAACTAAGCCCACAAGCAACAACATTGTGGTTTGTGGCTAGCTCACGTGTCCTGAACATTGTTGTGATGGTTGTAACATAATAAACATTCATGAAATGTTTTAATGATAAAAGAGAAAGAGTCACTTAAAATTTTATGTTTTTTTTGTTTCTAAGGGTGTACTATCCACCATTTTCACTTAAACCATATTGCACCTTGTTAACCCCCCCCCCCCCCCACCCCCGAAAAAAAAAATTGCATAAACATTGTTTCCAGTTTCTCTTGGGTATTTCAGTCATTCCAAGAGAAATCAAAGGCAACAGTTATGCAAAATTTTGGGGGGTAAACAAGGTGCATTGTGGTCAATGTGAAAATGGTGAATAGTATACCATCTAAAACGTGGACTGTCGTACTTAACAGTCTAACTTGTTCACCGCCAGAGTGAATGATGAAGTGTCCTGAGGTGGTTTATCGTTTACGCCTGTAGACAAACATCTACGATATGGCCAGAAAAGTAAAACCACCTCAGCAGTACGTTCACATAGTGTTACTTGTTTTTCGGCATTTTTACAAAATGGAATTGAGAAGTTTTTTGTCAAACTTGGACTTTGGTTACCTTTGGCAGTTAAATGGTTAAAAACTCCTTGTGATGCTACATGTTAATGCCATAATTGATATCAGGGCATTGTCTTAAAACACTTCATTTATTAATTTTGTTATGTTCTCTCAGTTGCCACTGTGTCGATCACTGAATGGCGAACAAAGTACCGGCGGGAGATGAACGAGAAAGATAACCGTGCCAAGGCTAAAGCTGTAGATTCTTTGCTGAACTTTGAAACTGTAAGCACTCAATCGATTTTTTTTTTTTTTGCAAGTTGCCTTTTTGTGTTCTACATCAGCAAAAACTTCGCTGACATGTTACATTGTTGGCTTGTGTTTGTGATTATAGTGACCAGTAGTTGATGTTATCACTTTTGTGGAGGGTTTTTGGCTTTTAAAATATGCCAAAGGGAGCCCAGTGCTCTGAATCTGTCAAATCCAGGCTGCCCATGATTTTTATGAAAAGTAAGATTTTTTTACTAGTACTGTTGCCCATGCTCAAAGTTAAGGTATTAGGGGCCACCAGGCATGGCTAGATCACAGCCCTGACTTTATCTTTTGAGTCTGTGGAAAATAGCCTATGATGTTTCTATTCAAATGAAACCTCATGGGCAGAACTTTGCATAGTATTTAATATGGAATCTAACTTTAACAAATTTGGACTTTTTCCTTTGGACGGGGGCTGGGGGGGGGGGGGATTTGTTACTTTAGCCACAATTAGGTGTGACAGGGTTAGCCATTCTTTTTCAGGTGAAGTATTACAGTGGAGAGGACTTTGAAGTGGAGAGACTTGATGATGCAATTAAGGACTACCAGGTATAGAGTTGTGTGTGCCTTTTTACTTCCACATGCCCTTTCCCTCTTCTTAATTTCCTCAATTTTGCCTTTTGAAAGATTCGATGACTAGCAGGGCTTGTAAGGTGTATTCAGTCAGTGTTTAGAGGAGGGGAAGATGAGAATCAGCAGTTTATTATTGTGTTTTCAGCTTGTCATGGGCTGTACTCAACTAAATCTTGACGTTAAATGAAATGTAATGCGGTTAACAACAAGGAGTGCCCTCTCTTACTGTCAGTCAGCTGTCATTGCATTGGCTCAAGCATGGTCAGCCTTGCTTGCATCAGCTCCACATGCTTTGTACGGTGTTTCTTGGCGCCTACTTGCTTTGTTTAGCTTTTGGATTTACTCCCATCCCTCCCCCCACTTTTTATTTTTCCACTGATAAATCAGTGTGACAGGTGCCTGGTTCCATTGGTGAGGGGGCTCATGGTTGGAAGGCACAGGTTTACCAACCATGGGGGTGTAACTCTGTCTATTGGCTGGCTTTGTCAAAAGTGGAAGCCCGTGGTCATCCCGGGCACCCACCTCCACTAAGCAGAGTTGCAGTTGTTAACACAGGATTATTTAGTTTGTTTTTAATATTTTTGACTTGAAAACAAAAAATTAAATTTAGTTTTTAGATGACAGTACTCACTGTGATGATCCATATAGGGCTCTGTAGCAATTATTAACGGTGAAAGAAATGTGCAGTAAGTAAAAATGCAAAAGGGTAATATTTAAGTTGAGTACACAATAACACTGTGCTTGTTTACCTTAAATACTATGACTGCTTTGCACAAGTCGTAAGGCTGGTTCTCATATGCCACTGATCTACCTGCTGCCTGGGGTACTGTTGTGATATAAGAACAGGAGTCGCCAGCAACTGAGGTCATGACAGTCTTTATAGCCGGCATGCCTGTGATGATGACTTGTGTCCAACTTCGCGGGCATGCCGGCTTAGGTTTGCTAGGTGTCTTGTTCCTAGCAGCACATGTTGCCATATCGCAGAACAGTTTCCATGTAGTACCAGTTGCCATGTTGCAAGTAGATCTGCAGCATATGAGAACCATGCCTTATGATTTTACATTACAATGTTTTTACTTATCTTGTTGGATTCTGTGATTTTCACTTTTCTTTCAGAATTGTGAGTGGGAGACCATTGCATCTCTTGCACTGCTGAACACAGCTCAGAACAGTGTAATTACTGCTGGTCTTTTGGCTGGAACACTCTATTGTGGCAAGCTAGTTGTTGATGGAAGTCTAGGGGTAAGTACTGGCAATAAGATTCCAGCCATGTGTCAGGGCTCGAAAAAACAATAATATTTGAATTCCAGCTTGTCCTTTGGGCAAGAAGCTCTCTCATTTTGCTTTATAAAGGCCATTTCTTACTTGTCATAGTTGATGATTTAGTTAGAGGATATCTGGCCTTTCATGGTTTAATACAATCTTGAAAAGGTCTTGAATTTTTAGTATTTGTCTTGAAAAGTCCTTGAATTTGGTTAAGGTTTTTGAAAAGTACTTGATTTCTTTAAAAGGTCTTGAAAAATCCTTGAAATTCACTACCTTGTTTAAAAACATTTTTGTGCATGAGTACCTCAGATGCAATTGCAAGTCATACAGGGCAGTCATTTTCCAAAGCATTGTTGCGGAAAGTAGTGTAAAATAATGTGATCGTGAATGACTCCATGACATGTTTTTGCCAATAAGGTGTTCAAAAGTTGATTAAAGGAGGAGTGTCACAAGTTGTGATGGCTATTTGTAATTTAAACAAGTGGTTAACCTTAAAACAATGTAGCCAGCCGTTTTGCATCTTATTTCTGTGAACTATGGTTGCCCCTCAAATTTACTGTAGATTATGTGTTACTTTCCACTGTGGGTTTGCACTCTACCAATGTTATTCAGATCTGTGCTCTTGCTGCTAAATTACTGTAAATTCTTTAGCTCGACCCTCTCTTCCCCAAATGTAGCTTATCTTACTGTATGAGGGAGATAGCGAGCAAGCTCTCAGGGTGCTCTGGCAACGGGGCAGGAAAAGGAAGGAGAGCTTGCAATTATGTCTCTGGAATTTGGATAGCTACGTCAAAAACGTCGATGCGAAATGCTGATTGGCGAAGATGACATTAGTAATGACATCATTACCCTTGGCACATGTTTTTCAATGTTTGTTTACATTTGCAATCGTTTCCGCTTCCCGGGTCATGTCAGGTCAGTCGACGGGGAGCCACAGGAGAATTGGAGGTGGAATTCAAATTCCAGAGATGTAGTTGCAAGCTCTCCTTCCTTTTCCCACCCCACCACCAGAGTGCCCCGGAGAGCTTGCTCACAGGCTAATCCTTTCAGTTCATTTGCGAGAAATTCCACAGTGGGGGTCTCTAGAGCCAAACTTTGTAACTGAACCAGAATTTTCTGAGATGTGTTGGTTCTAAACCCAAACCAATGGATATCTTGTTCCACAGCACCATGAGTTTTTCTATGCACTGTTTTTCTGCAGGTTGGAGATTTTGTTCTGTTTGTGACATACACCACACAGCTGTACATACCCCTTAACTACTTTGGAACTTACTACAGGTAAGAGCTTGGGATGTGTCGACAAAAATTGGGATAAGAGAGATTTTTCAGAGTCATTCATGCATCTTTTTAGGATGTAGAGGCTTTTAAAAAGAATACTAGTTCCAAGAGACTGTCTCGGGCAATTTGCTATCTTTTTAGAAGGCTAAAAGTACTTGTCTTCGCATCAATTGAATTCCAAAAGGAATGGTTCAGTTTTGTTATTTAAAACTATAATTAGGCATTGAAACTGTTTCCTGTCGTCTGTTGCTACAGGTGGCAAGGATGGACACGGATTAAAACACTGTGCTAATTTTTTCAGGTTTTAATACTGCGCCTTAAAAAATAACCAAAAAATACTGTGCTTAATGCTCTCTAGTGAAATTTGTTTCATTGATATCTTCCTCTTAACTCTACAGGAGAATTTTGCATATGTGTAAAGGCACTTGTCTTATAGTAATGACTTCAGCACAGAATTGACCTAAAACACCAATATCCTCGTGACATACCCATTTTAGCATTGTGTTCAAGTCAACCGGTACGGCGCATGGAGCTTTATTTGGGTTGTATCAAGACGAGAGAACTGGCTTAACATTTGTTACTAAGAATACTTATTTCTTTCACCTTATTTTAGGATGATTCAACAGTCTTTCATTGACATGGAAAACATGTTTGACTTGTTTCAGCAGAAAAGACAGGTGTGTAGGTGAAAAATAATATCATAATGTAATCATTTATATTGCAGATAATTTTCCTACTGGTAAGGTAGGTTTCAGCTTTATCCCTTGGTCAATTTTTGACTTTTTTGAATGGTCATTTTTCATGTTAATGGGTATAAAATTAAGAAAACAGTTACAAGCAAAGGCCTTTTCTGAATAATGTGTCTGTGTTAGTGAGCCATCAGCTATTATTGACTTCCTAGTAATGGCCCCTAATTTTAAATGTTATTAGTGGATGAGGTTTTTGTGATATCCAGAATAATCAAGGTCGAGGTAAGTGTTATCAGCCAAAAGCTGAAGCCTGAGATCTTGATTATTTAGGATATCACAAAAACCGAATCTAATAATTGTTTTATTATACATTGTTTTGAAGAAAATAACAACACCGTCGCAAAGAACTGAATTGACATAGCTTTGGAAATCATGCATTGCTCACGCAACCTACAGATTGGTCTGTTATCTGCTGGCAGAGAACGAAAGTAATCATGAGGTTGTGCTGATTTCCAATATTACCTGTAGGCTCTTAGCCAATGCGAAAACAGATATGTACATACAGCATGCCAAGATCGAATCACCTTGACCGAGCTAGCTTTGTCAAATGAGAAAGAAAGATTTGCTTCATTTTTCCAACTGGCAAAGCTAGCTTTAGAATAAATACCCATATTTGGTCTTTTTGTTGTTGTTCCTGTTTGCAATGTATAAATATTTCGTTTCAGGTGATAGATGAGCCCCATGCTCCAGATATCAGAGTCACCAATGGTCTGATAGAGTTTCAGCATGTCAACTTTTCATATAACCCGGAGTAAGTTTGTTTGATTGTCTCTGAATGTAACTGATTTCCAGCAAAACTTTTTTTGTCATCATCCACCCTGCATGCACTGAAAAATTACCAAACTCCTTGTACCTTATACGCTCTTCTCACTTATGGTAATATGCCCGTCTAACCTCGTTTACGGGTAAAAATTCTTTTGAAATTCAAATACGAAAACGTCGTCTGATTAGCATTTCAAAGGACTTTTTACTCAAAAACGAGGTTAGACGGGCATATTACCATACGTGAGAAGAGCGTATTCTCACTTAATTTCGCGAGTGTTAAATTTACAAATTACGCAATTTGGGAAAAATCGCGAAATTTAATATTTGTGAAATCAGAAACTCATAAGGGGTTGAACAACCCATTATGAGTTTCTGGCGAAATCTAATCCTCGCGAAGATTAAAATCTTATACATATCAATAAAAGAAGTATAACATGGACAGAATAAGGACCTCCATGTGATGTCTGCCAGAATGTAGTGTTACATGTAATATTTTACTGTCTTACTATTTGCGGCACCTATTTAGCCCTTGCTTTGTTATGTTTAGCTTGTTTTGTTTGTAATTGTCTTTGTTTGCTGTTGTTTACGATGAAATTATTTGTTACTGTTTTGAGGTCAAAGCTACCTTTAAAATCGTGAAATTTAATACGTTCCAATTCTACTTTTCCCTCAAAATCGCAAAATTAAATATTCGCGAAATTAATTCAGAATAAGGTAAATCGCCATAAACTTTGTGCATGTTGTTCGTTTTGTAGTTCAAAGGTGTAGCATTTTATTTTTGTGATGTAACATAGTGAAGTTGACCACAGTAGCTAACCTATCGAGCGTTATTTTTTCTTTTATTTGGTAACTGTTAATTGAACACCGTATTTCACAGAAAACAGATTCTAAAAGACGTGTGTTTCACTGTGTATCCTGGTCAGACTGTGGCACTAGTTGGTCCTTCGGGAAGCGGAAAAAGCACCATCATCAGGTTACTGTACAGATTCTATGATCTGGACTCTGGCGTCATTTCCATTGATGGACAAAACATAGCAAAGGTAACTCGGCAACCCTTCTTACTCCTTTTACTCGTGATATATAGAGAGCTTTAGATTTGAGGACGTGGATCACAACGAGTACGAGATTTTCTCAATACTAAGTATTGCGCGCGCGTGAACCAGCGTCATTTTGGCGGGAAAACAGGATAGCCGTTGTTATTCTACTAAGGATTCAGCGAGAATGTCGTAGTGGCGAGAGAAAGTTATCAAATGTAAGAAGTTTTATAAGTTTGCTATCGGAAGAGGGCTTAACCTCCTTCACTATAAATAACCGTACTAACTTTTTTGGTGAAAAACGTAAAATGAAGCTTTCCGGGGTGTCTTTTTTTTTTTTTTAGAACACGCGCAAAAAACTTTAAGTTATAAAATCTCGTTCTCGTCCTCAAATATTAAGCTCTCTAATGTCGTAGAGACGGAAACAAGTTATCAAATGTTAGAAATTTATCATTTAGCGATCGGGAGAGGGTTTAACCTTCTTCAGTAACGATAACACTGAAGACGCCCTTAGTTGTTAGCTCCGTTCAATTGCATGTTTTTAATGAATATCTTGCGTTGGACTAGGTTGCCCAGAAGTCTCTGCGCAAGACGATAGGCGTGGTTCCCCAGGACACAGTTCTGTTTAACAACGATATAAGGTAATTCATTAAAGGCGCGAAGCGAGCGAGGCTCACGCGCTCTACGCGTCTCCCGCAAGTCTCATTCTTCCTTTTCTCCCTCGCTCGAGACCTTTCGCTCGACCGCTAGTGTGTTCTTGACGTACGCAAAAATACGGACTGTTTTGCATACTAACTACGGCCCCTTTAAAGGAACGCCAATGTATTTTATCACCGTCATGGAGATTCCAACATAAATTGCAGCACAACTGTTTTTATACGTGATGCATTCTGCCTTTCATAACCAGTCTCCTCCACTAACATTGACTGCATGTATATTATCAGAAGCGTATAACCCTGCTTCTGATATTATCCGGCTGATATTTCCACTTCGTAATATTAATGGTATCTGTGGTTATTCATGTTAGGTATAACATCCGGTATGGCAGGATAGGTGCTGCAGATAGTGACGTGGAGGAAGCTGCCTCGGCTGCAGACATGCATTCTAGAATTCTGACCTTCCCGAACGGTAAGAACACGTGTTATATAGCTGGAAATGTTTTCCCAACAGCGCGCGCTCTCGTTGGTTACTTCGAGGTCACATGACATCTAACAATGAAACTGTTTCCCGCCAAAATCACTCAGGGGGTGATCTTAAGCAACAACGACGGCGACGGCTACGAAAACGTCACTTAAAAAGTGAATTCGCGCCGCTTCAAACTTTATCGCGCTTGTTCCAATTCGTCAAATGTTGTCAAATTTTTCTGGAGTTGAATTCTAAAGGACTGTATCAAAGTTCAGGAAAAGAAAAAGAAAGTTGTTGTCTTGTGTTCCCGTCCTCGACAAAACGTGAAATGAGGCACTTTCACGTTGTAGTCGTGCAGTGACGAATAAACCTATTGCTTTTATGCCGTTCTCGTTGCCGTCGCCGCCGTCGTTGTGTCGTGGGAAAGCTGGAGAGAAGGAAAAAACGAAACAGGAAAGCGCGCGGAGCATGATGGGAAGGGAGAAGAGATCCCGTGCGATTTCTATATATATATATTTTTTTTTTGGCTTTTTTATTGGGATACCCAGCGGAGCCTCTGCGAAGGAGAGAGGAGTCGTATGGTTTGGAAGTTCGGTGCTTGGGATGTCGGAAGGCCCCTATCGTCACCAACATTGTCTGAAGTTTAGGCTCTTCTAAGTGCACCTGCACCGATATTTGCCAAATACCTTTTTAAAGGATTTATTCGAAAGTACTCATGGCGTGATGGAAGTCCGTCAGCTGCTGAGATCCTCGAATGCAAAATGGTCTGCAACGATCAGCCTTACAAAGCAAGCATTGCTTAAGATAACAGCCCTGAAGTCTCAACGGCAACCCCGCACAGAACCTGCCTGCGTTGCCTTGTCTTGTCTTAAGGTTAAACTTGCCTAAACAGCATTTAGTCCCCTTAAATGGAAAATTCTTTAATGGCAATGACCTAGACAAGGTTTTATGAGCCCGCAAGACTGAACACCCCACCCAAACCCTTGTTTTCAGTAAAACAGCTGGACCCCAACCTGCTTGAAGTCATTGTTATCTAAGGTCTTCCCGTTAAATAAT
Source organism: Porites cylindrica (assembly GCA_964035525.1). NCBI lineage: Eukaryota > Metazoa > Cnidaria > Anthozoa > Scleractinia > Poritidae > Porites > Porites cylindrica. The sequence goes on along the minus strand of OZ037777.1, from coordinate 49,794,821 downwards.
GTGAATTGAGACCTTTAGATTCTAAGACGAGGACGACTTCGAGTACGAGATTTTCTCAATACTAAGTAGTGCTCGCGCGTGAGCCAGCATCATTTTGGCGGGAAAAAGTGGTAGCCGTCGTCATGCTACTGTCCATTAATCTGTCCATGCTACTACGAATTTTTGCGAGAATGTCGTAGTGGCGAGAACAAGTAATTTAATGTTAGAAGATTTATCACTTTGGGATCAGAGAGGGCTTAACCTTCTTCAAAAACGACAACAGTGACAACTTTTTTGGTGGACAAAAATACGATACTGGAAGTTGTATTTTTTGAGAACACGCAAAAGACTTAAAATCACATCTCCTAGTCGTAGTCGTTCTCGTGCTCGAATCTAAAGGTCTCTAAAATATGAGCGTGAGGGGAAGGAATAGGGGCGCTTATTTGAATAAGGTTGCGTATTTGAGGAAATACGGTTATCCGTGTATGAATATTTCTTATTTCATCTCTCCTGTCCCAGGATATGAAACGGTCGTAGGTGAACGTGGTTTGAAGCTGAGTGGAGGCGAGAAGCAGCGAGTGGCAATAGCGAGAACTTTGTTGAAGAATCCGCCGCTTGTTCTCTTAGATGAGGTAATGAACGACTAAGACGACGAGATTTGACTTCAATTTTTCGCGTATTCTAAGTAGAAAGTAGACGCAGTAGGAAAACTTCACAGAAGAGTTGACACGGTCATCTTTATTGACGGAGGTTAAGCCCTCTGCTTGTTGCAAGATGATAAGTGATAAAACTTTGAACAGTCAATAACTTATTTTTGTCACTACCAAATTTTTAGCTAAATCTGTAAAACCAAAACCATGGGGGCTGAATCGCGTTTTGCTTCCTAAAGTTGTTTTGTCTCGATATTTTTGACCAACTAGTTGGATATTACTAAAATAATTATTCCTCTCGCCCTCATGGCGTCTGAGTCAATAGTCCATTCGGGCTCGAGGAACAACTGTTAAATAGTATGCACATTGATTGGTTTTGAGAAAAACCTTTTTAAAAAAGCCCAATGAACTGTTCAAAGTGACCAGTTGAGCCGGCTGGTTCTGATTTTTTATAAACAACTTTAGTCTTCAGAAATTTCAGAAAAAAGGATGAACTACCCCCGTATATAAAACCGACACTGGGTTAGACATTCAAGGAGAGATTTTTTTCCACGTATCATAACTCTGTTTTTTCCATGCGTGTATTAAGTGACTTATTGTTGTTCTATCGCTTTAGGCCACTTCTGCCCTGGACACGCAAACTGAGCGTAATATTCAAGCTTCACTAAACAACATGTGTATCAACAGAACTACCATTGTCGTCGCTCACAGGTAAATAACGTAGCAGTGAAGTTTTACTTCGTTCACGCTTGATTATTGATTACAAGTCCTCAGTGCGATGAGACCACTACTACAAATCCTATATTTTTAAACATAATGCCTCGTGTGCAAGAAAAAGTACGGGACAGGTCGGATAAAGGTTATCCGCCCTCGTGCGGGAAGTGTGTACAGGTGCATAAAAAGCACTGGCAAACACGTGCGAGCAAGCTATAGCTTTCTAATTTATTAAACTCTGACCTGCTTGACAATGTTGTGCGAGATTTTTAATCGCAAGGGGTGATGTGTGAACTCCAAGGAGCCAATTGTCGGAGAGTCATTTACAATCCTCTTTCTGTAACAATTGTAGGTTATCCACAATTATAAACGCGGATCAGATTCTGGTCGTCCAAGATGGCGAAATAATTGAACGCGGAAGGTAATTTGATTTTGCTTGCTCTTAGAACCTGGTAAATGACTGACTTGTTGACTTTTGAGTAACTGGATGACTCGTCGACAGTCGTCTCTCACAACCTCTCCCTAGTGGCGCGCAGGGTGTGATGGAAAGAGTGAAGACGACTGGGGACGAGTCAGGGATCCAGTGGTGATCATGGCATTGTTGTGCTGATGTCATGTGACTTTGAAGAGCAAAGCCGGAGTCCATAATTTAAAGGGGCTACGCCACGAAGATATTGTTGTTTTAAGTCAATTCAGTGCTGAAATCATCACTCTGTGCCTTTACCCAAACACAAAATTTTCTTGTGGAGTTATGACGAAGGTATCAAACAAATTTCATCAGCGAGCGCTAACCATAATAACTTGTCGGTGATTGTTACAGACAGAGAATTAAAGCTTTAAAAAGTTGGCCCGACTTTTTCTAGTTTAATCCATGTCCATCCTTGCCATCCTTTGCAAGACACGACAGGAAACAGTTTTAATGCTTAAATATAGTCTTAAATAACAAAACTGGACCATTATTTTTTGGAATTCAAGTGATGCGAAGAACGTTTTGACTTTTTAAAAAGACAGCAAATAGCGTGATATAGGCCCTTTTGAGTCATTCCCATTTCACACTTGTTAAGTCGAGCTACTGAAAATAAAATTAGGCGATTAACTACCTTCTGTGTGTGGGTAGGGAGCTAGAGTAGCGCCGCCATGAAGGCTGTAGGAAAGAGAAAATCTTAAAACAAAATCTTACTTTTCAACTTTGGATAACCTTTACTAGCTCTTGGCTAAAGCCTCTCTAATGAGTTGCTTATGCTTTGAGGTGTCCCTCTCCCTTGTGATCTTGACCAATATTGAGAACTCGGTTGAAGGCATTTACCTCTCTCCTTTACTCATTTTATTTTTATCATTTTACGCTCGGTGAACTGAAAGATGGTTTACACGGGCGCCCTTTGCTTTATTTTGCGGCGTTTTAGACGCCGTGAAAACTGGAACAGGGTTCTTGAAATCGCCGTTTCTTTGAAACTGCTCGTGTTTCGATACAAGATATCGCCGATTTTCTCGCGATTGTTTCACCGTATTAGCCCCTGCTGTAACCACTGCATAAAGCCGAACGGAAAATCGCCATGCAATCGCGGCGCTGAAATTGCAAAAAAAAAATTTCTGTGTGAAGGGGCCATTAGTGAAAGTAGGGGCTCTTCTTGTGATGATTTTGCTAAGCGAAGCAAAAGACTGAGAGTAGAAAAGACGCGGCTTCTTGATGTTTATCTTTTTAACGGCAGACACGATGAGCTGGTGTCAGACGGTGGGGTGTACGCTAACATGTGGCTGCAACAACAGAAAGCGGAAAAGAATGAGAAGGAAGGAGGCATCACAGACAGCGGGGAGGAGTCCAGAGACGAATAGGGATTCCGAAGTTAAAATAATGATAGAGTGTATGAGAGAATTGACGAGTTAATAACGAGCACTTCAGGAGAGCTATACTCATCGCCATCCACCTGAGTGATGCAGCAAGGCTAAATGTTAGAACTACTTTGAACAGCATTATGAACATGACCACAGGAAAATACTGCTTAGTAGACATAGGCTAAGGGGAGTCATAGACCTAGTGTATACAGTCAACTCTCGTCTTGCGGACACCCCGCTATAACGAACACCCCAATAATACGGACAGCAGATAAATTCCGGGCAAAAATAAATTACAGACATTTGACTGAAATAAACTCCCGCTATTACGGACTCTCGCTACAGAGGACACTAACTTAAGGTCCCTACAGTGTCTGCTATAAAGGGAGTTGACTGTATCAGTCTAGATTTAACCCTTTAAGCCCCAATATCCACAAGCAAATTCTCCAAACTGATCTCTATACATTTCTTTAAAGAATAAGTTGAGAGAATTTGAGAAAAGATCAAAGCATTTTCTCTTTGGTGATCATTTAATTAATTCTCATAACCTAATCTCTTGACATCGTGTGGATATCGTTAGGAGAAAATTGATGTTGGTCACTGTTGGGACTTAAAGGGTTAAGAGTAGCAAGGTCGGGCAGCATTGTGGTCACTGTTGTCTCTGTTAACTTATTTAAATTTATTTAAAACTGTGTAAATTTAATGTAGTGAAGTGGTGATGTATTATCTTTGAAACTGTAATTATTTTGATGTTCAAACGTCAATTGATATTTTGGGTAACGTTTCTGCACTGCTCCACTCATTTACAGACTCGTACCCAGTCGCTATTTAAGTGTTTTTTAGAGTGAGAGAAGATTGGGAATCAGGTTGAGGTGCGCGCGGGGTCTCATGGGAAGGGAAGAAGTAAAAATAGCTATTTTTCCTTCTTCCTTGACGCATTTATTATACGTGCAAGTTTCTGGTCCGTTCTTAGTACCTTATTTATGTGAAAATGACCATTTTCGAATCCCACCAAATACACTCCCTTTCGCCCCCAAGGCCCTGTCCACACTACCACGTTGTCCTCGAAACGCATCGATCGATTCTCGTCCACACTACCGTTTTAATGCGTTTTTTACTGTCCTCACTCGAACGTCAGAAAACGCGCCTGTGATATTTTCGGTCACCGTTTTCATTTCGATACGTTTTCTATCGTCCACACTATTACAAATGTATGCGTTTTCGTTTTGATCACTTTCAAGAGCGTTTTCAAATTGATTCGTTTCAAACGGAAACACATTAGTACATTGTGTTCAAATTTTATACAAAACTTTGTTCGGGGGAGGGGGGTGGGGGCAAACAGAGTGTATTATGGGAATTCGAAAACAGAGAATACGCACCGTGATTTTTAGGGAGTTATTATAACTCCAAAAATGGAGTAAAAATTTTTGGTACAGGAAAACCCCTAGCCTCCCACGCAGGCGTTTTTAGGGGAGCTCGGGAGGGAAGAAATACGAGCTCCCCTAAAAACGCCTGCGTGGGAGGCTAGAAAACCCCCTTTTGGGGGGTTACTTCTGTATTTCCCTCCCAAAATTTTGTAGCCTGCGAAAACATCGGTATCTCCTCGCTCTTCGCCGCTGGGGACGTTTCGCGCGCGCGGCGAAGAGCGAGGAGAAACGGATGTTTTCGCAGGCTAAAAATTTTGCATAAGCATTATTTTCAATTTCTCTTGGGACGGCTGTAATGCCCAGGAGAAATGAAAAACAAAGGTTATGCAAAATTTGGGGGGGGTAAATAAGGTGCATAATGGAAGTGTGCAAGTGGCGTATAGTTTGAGACTGTGCATGCATGATAAATGTTGGGGCTGCCTGTGCGAAACTCTTACCGATATGTTGTAAATACTGTTTTGTTTGAGGCTGGATTGTTAAAAGCGGTTTTAACCGCCTTGCATTCAATTTTGCTGGCCTCATAAAGGGGCGCAACGACGGTCACGAAAACGTACCGTCGGTCGCAAATCTTTCTGTAAGGAATAAATTCAGAATGAAAGCGAAAACGTCGTCACCGTGTGTTTACATCAGTTCCGAAAGCCCGTGTCGTCTCAATAAATTTTGTAATTGTAATTTGTTTACCCACGGAGCACTTAGGAGTTTCATGAGAACTCGTTAAAACGTGACCGTGTGTTACCAGATCGAATTGAAATTTAGAATTGTTAGTTTTTAAGGAGAGGGGAAAACCGGAATACTCGGAGAAAAACCTGTCGCAGCAAGGGAAAGAACCAACAGCAAACTCAATCCACGTATGGCATCGACGCCAGGATTTCCAACCCGCCCCACACTGGTGGGAGGCGAGTGATCTCACCGCTGCGCGGCCCTTGCTTGCGTGGTACCCTGGGTGCAAGAGTATTTTTTTTCTTTCCTAATTTCGGATAGTTCGCAGCGTCTGGGGAGCTTTACTATTCATCCTCAGTATTTCGAGAACGGACCTCTGGAGTGAGGGTATCGCCTGGATAGAACTTGATTCTAAATACAGCTTGGTGCATGTAATGGCCCAGGTCATCTCTAGACTTTCTAAAAGTCCTTCATTTTATTTCCTGGTTGGTTATGCCATTTTAAAGGACTTTTCATACCTGTTTGGCGCGAAATTTACCGGTCGAAAATTCCACCGGTGACATCATGACAATTGACCAATAGGACAGTGAGCGATATTTCACGCCGATCCCGACACGGCATATGTCAATCATTTTTTTTCCGCGTGAATTTATAATATGATTCAAATCCATTCAGACGAAACAAGTCGAACACGAGACTTCGTCGTTCGCTCGACCTCATGCACTGAAACTCGCTTCGCTCACTTTTAAGAACTCATGAGAGGTCGACTTGCAGCAGAATTTTCGACCGGCTCAAACATTTGACCGGCCACTTTGTTAACACGGAACCGTTCAATAGTTTCGCTCTGTTCACATGGAACTTTGAACCGTTAGACCTCTGAACAGAACCCTTAAACGCACGAACTTTCAACCGGTCGAAAATATGTCCTGGGGCGGCATGTGAACAAATCGCGGCGTCCGTGGGGAAACGTGATAGTCGTGCAGCGACCGCCTTGAAATGTACCAAAAAGTATGCTGCCAATGCAGAGCTGTTTTTCTTATTCAATCCATTGCTTGGTTGACTTTCGCCGTCGTTGGTGCGGTTTAAACGATGAGCCTTTTTTTCCCGGAAGATAAGGCCTTTTACCTGGAAAAGGTAAAATACTGTAGGAAATAAATGTGTGGACGTTAAAAACAATAAAACAGCGACTATGTACGGTGGCTCGTAGGGACAAAACACTCCCTAGAATCCAAAACACTTCTCAGAATCCAAAACACTTCTCAGAATCCAAAACACTTCCCAGGATTCAAAACACTTCCCAAAAACCAAAAACAAGTCCCAGAATCCAAAAACAGTTCCCAGAATCCAAAACACGTGTTTCTGGGACGCGTTTTTGGATTCTGGGAAGTGTTTTGGATTCTGGGACGTGTTTTTGGATTCTAAGAAGTGTTTTGGATTCTGGGACGCGTTTTTGGATTCTGGGAAGTGTTTTGGATTCTGGGACGTGTTTTTGGATTCTGGGAAGTGTTTTGGATTCTGGGACGTGTTTTAGATATTTTATATCTCGGATTTAGAATCCCTGAAAAAGACGACTAATGGAGTAGCTACAGTGAAAATTTGTGCGTAGAAAACAATCTGCACGCGGCGAGTAACGACAGAAACTAACTTGAGTGTGGCCGCTTTTTTGTGAAATAGCCACCTTAATTTACTGCGGGAGATTCCTTTTCCCGCGGTACATGAAAACCCGACAAAGACCCCATATACTGAAAGAGTCGCGAAACGATTATCTGGGCATGACCGTCTTTTATTGATTCGCTCCTTTCTAAGAGTGGCTATTCATTCAATCTCGACCCCAGTGTCCTCTGGCCTCAGTTGTTCAAAAGCTGAATAGCGCCATCCACCGGCAGCGCAAGGATAAATTTTTGTCACTTGACAGGTAAGACCAGTTGTACATCCGGCAAAAAAGGATTTAAAAGGTGAATTTTCTAGCGATAGCTCCTCTGTGAGGCTGTTTAACTAAACAGTGCTTAAACATGTCTTGACTTTGTTGTTAGGGGCCGACCATTTCACTCTTGAGGGGGAGGGTGGGTGATTTTGAAAAAAATTTCGTGCAAGCGCTTGTCGGAAGAAAAAAATTGCATGCAGCACAAATGAAATAGAAAGCTTATGGGGAAAAAAAGGAAAAAATATCCTGCCCACCAGATTGCTAAAAAAAAAATTCTTGATGACCAGAAATCACCCCCACCCCTCAAGAGTTAAATGGTCGGCCCCTTAGTTGAACATTTGTGTGATTACATAAAGAATGTCGAAAATTAGGTACTATCATGGTTTTCATTACATTCGATATGTTGTAAATGGATTAAATTTCGTTCGATACAGTTTAAACCTCAATAGCTCTCCCGGAGAGCTTGCTGAACGGCTTTTATTTATAACCCTTTTACTTCTTCACTACACACATGTATCTCAAGGCAAGAGAAGATTTATCTCTTGCTCAAGATCAGGAGAAACGTGAGTATCTCTCTTCATGTCTGGCCTGAGTGCACTAGAGCTAGTAGCTTGAAAGAAGTGGGTGCAAGAAAAAAGCAGGAGCGCGAGGGAGACGCGCGAGGGAAGAGGGAGCGCCTTCATTCAACGCATTCATTTTTAAAGTGATGACGTCGCAAACAATTTGATAATATACTAGACGCAATGCATCATGGGAAGACTGCATAATCCTCCTTTCGAGAGGCCTATGAAAATCGTTTCCCTTTGCCCTCGCGTGTCTACCTCGCGCGCCCCGTTCTTTCTTGCGCCGGTTACTTCCGAGCGCCTGCTACGCAGGCTAGTGTAGCAGATTGCACGTATGTTAGTGCAAAAAATCATCTCTGCAGACTGAGTCGCAGTGGACACTGACGTGGCCATGGCGACGAGAAAAATGACCACAGGGACGCTCTTTTTAGTTGTAGGTCTTCAAAGTGTACCATGGCAACCCCAGGGTAATTATCCCAGCCGGGACAAGGAGGCCTAAAAAGGTGAAGATAGCGAAGGGAGAGGGAGATGAATTAAGCCCGCTTTTAAAAACGCGAGGCTAGATTCCTACTAGTTTTCGCAATTACTTGCTGGCCAGACCCAAATTCAACCATTTAACCAGCTTGGCTGCACTAGGTAATGTGTAACTCTCAGCTTGCGTGTCTTCCGCCAGTCTGTGGCTTTCCTGTTCAGTTGAACTGTGGCCTGCCACTTTGGTGAGACTTTGTACCTTTAAGACTCCGTTTCCTGCCGGTTCAACCTTGAAACAACCACAAAAAAATAAGATTTTGGCTTCTCGTTCGTTCCAAAGCATTTTTGCGGTGGCTTATGTAGTTATATTATCGAGGATTAAGCTTTATCAAAGCCAAATTGGAAGCCGTAAGAACTTGACTATTTTGAATGGTTTTCTACTTTGCCAATCCACGGTTTGGCAAGAATTCAAAATACAAATTGGCCAGGTGTTTCGAGACGTTTTAACATCCTAAAGATGATTTTCTTTTTCGAGAAATAACTACTCTAAAACAAGCATTCGTATTTCGGACCACACTTACAAAGCAAATGTCCCTTCAAAAACATGAATTAGCCTAAATTACCTCAGTCGCCAACCTCGTTCCCAGGGTCCTCTCCTACGCGGAGTCGAGTAAGAGAGGACCCTGGGAACAAAGTTGTCCACTTAGCTGATAAGAGCACTTTTATTATCCACCACACTCTATAGATGCAACACTACAAACAGGTCTAAATAGTGTTTTGTGTATTTTAGCCATAAGGTATCTGCCACCCCAAAGTTTATGGTTTTTGTGCCGTTTCGGTCTGAAAACGGGCATAGACTTTGCTCATTTTGGTCTGGAATTGAGTGTGATTATCGAGGGAACTACGGAATGTATTAATATATTTGTCGTTTTAATTGCAACTGAATAAGAAAGAAAGAGTAATATGAGGATTCGAAGTGGATTTTTCGATTTCTAATCTAAGTAACGATGACGTAATTTCTGCGTATGCCAGGTCTGAAAACGGGTGTGGAATATGACAGTTTTTTCGGTCAGAAATAGGGTCAAGCGTGTTTACTCTCACAGAGACGATTTGCACGCGATAAACTCATTGCATAAGAGTGCTAAAAGCCCGCCGGAGCAAAAGGTTCACTTCCACGTGACGTGCTCCGCTCAAAAAGGTCTTCTTTCAGAGCTCTCTAGTTTATCGTTGAGCAATGATGAGCTTATCACCTAACACGTGTTTCTGAAATGTCTGAAATAAACACTTGATCTCTTTGTCCGTCCACCAAGCAATTTTGTTATACATGTAAACAACAAAATAACTAAATTTGGAGTAATGTGCGTTGATGCTCCAGTAATGTGTCTGAATTTTATTTCTATGCACGAATAAATGTGGATCTCCAGACGCTCAAGAAGCATATTGCCTTGCATTCTTCGTTGGTCAATGCGAGCTTGATTCGTTTGAGTTACATAATTTGTAAACTGATTTAGTCACAGAATCAAAGTGAAAAGGTTATCAGTTTGCTGATGCGGATAGATATCTCAAAGGTGGTCAGGTCATTGGGGGAGGAATGGTCGCGAGGTTTTTTAGCCAAACACAGAGCATCTATTTTTTCTCAAAAAGCGTGTCAACAGCACCAGATTTGACCACCGCTTGGTTTTAATATGATATAAAAATGTAGGTTATCCGATCTTGAATCTAATCCGTAGAGCCACAATTGCAGCGCCAGATCAGCTAAACTATTGTAAACAGTAAATTGACTCGATAAATTTTTCTCAGATCAAACCCACACTGATTTTTATCAATACTTTTCTCTTTTGGAATACGTTCTTTCACGCGATTTGGCCATCAACGGTGCTAGCTGTACTGTGTTTATTAATGGACCCTTTGTCCTCTACGGAGCCATAGAACAATCCCATTTTTTGGAAGAAATTTTATCGATCTTACTGAGTCTGAGTTTTATCAGGAAACAATTTTTGGAAAATATTGCGTTGAATTATTTAACACAATCCACAATTGCTCCCTCTCCATTTCTCCTTGCTCTTTGAACTTTTACGGGTAAAAATAACAAAAAGAAATTGGTATTCCAAATATGTCTGTATTAAAAGTTAATAATATGATATTAATAATAATAATGAAACACATAAATGCGTTTTTGCCAGTTTTCTTCGCTTTCAGTTCAGTTAAAAGATCTCATATTTAGAGCATCTGGCATTACGTGTAAACTTTCTCATGGTAGCTTAGTAACATGACTTGAATACTGACCTAAACGGACTGCATAAATCTAAGGTAAAAATTAATGAACTTAACTCATCATACCTTACTAGTTCTCATCTATAAGACCGATTCGGAAGAATGAGCTTCTAGGTCTAATCACTTACAAATATTAGAATACTTAACATAGCTAAATATCAAAAATAATTTCTCCTAGAATTAAAGTAGAAAAGCAAAATCTTGAGATCTGAATTCCTAACAACAATACTTTCATTCGTTTGATAACCCTTAACAAGAGTCAAGAGGGACAATCATTTTTGAAATTTGAATCGATTGTTTTTAAAAATTTTAATACTATTTGTCATACCTTTTCTATAATTGATTGTGAAATTCTAGAACTCTAGTGGGAATGTTATTAGTTGGTTGCCGACAGAAAGCCACTGAATTTTATTTATTTCGAAAATGTGAATCATATGAACGATATGAGACGTTTGTTTGTACTAATAAAGTGATTTGTCAATTCAATCCAGAAAGACTTCCGGAGATACTAGTCACGTTCGTAGACGTATCACTTTTCAAGTGTTTGTTTTTCTTCTAGCCAGCCTGCACCTTCAATCAATCAATCAACCAATCAATTCATTTATGCCATGACGTGGGATTGGGTTGCCCGGAGTATCCGAGCCGGAAATTCATTTCTTTGCTTGGGAGAGTTCTGTAAGAAAGGAGAAAAAAAATTGAATTCTAAAGTAGAGGAAATGCAAAAACTTTCGTCTAAGATTCCTGAAGAGTTCAATATGCAAGAGGGAGCCTTGATGCCCTGGGGGAGGTACTCCCTAAACTGGCCTAGGAGAGAGGCTCGGCCTTCGGGCTTCAGGTCTTTTAGGTATACGAAAGCGTTAGTTTCACTAATTAAAGTATATGAAAGGGTAGGAAGGTATGAGAAAAAAACTGAATTTTCTCATCGTTTCTTGGAGATAAAAGGTGCTGTACCCTCTAAATAACGGCAAGTTTTCTTCAAAAAATGGAGACAAGTCTTCTAGTTTTCCTTGGTAAGGCGCCAGGCAGGTACTTTAACAATCACAACAATGACACAAATAAGGTATGACGTTTCATGAATTTATAGCAGTCACGTTTGAAAGATAAGGTAATGTATATCCCCATATTGCTAAATATAAGTCCTTACAATTCTAGATGATAAGCATTTTACCGGGGCTAGTTCCTTCAGCAAAATGAACTCTTTGGTGATTTTAGTCACTTTGACAATCGCTTTGCTGAGCCACGAATCGACTTCGTTGGAAGTTGGCAACCGAAATGTTTCTGCCATCGAGCAAATCTTACTGGAATCTTTCAAGAAAAGACTTCTTAAAGAGCTGGGGTTTTCCACTGTTCCGAATGTCAGCAACACTACACTCCGAAAGGCTCCACACATTCTCAGGTACATGGTCGAGGCCGACAACAGAAAATACAGCTTGAAGAAACAAGAGGACTACGCAAAAATTAAACGAATTTTCTTATTTCCCGTTCAAGGTGGGCTTAGTTATTAGTTAGTTAAGGGCTAGGTTACGTTTGCAGTAAATAGCCACTGTACATTTTCGTCGATAAAAAAGAAAAAAATATCGTGCAATAATTGGAAAATCATCAAGCAAAAAGCAAGGTTCAATTCTAAGCGAGCCACGAATTTATTACTGGGTATTAATAAGTCTTCTTTTGTGGTGGTTCTTGATTTGAAACAATATTGTGATTTCGGTTGTCCGCAGGAGACTGATTTCCACACATAGTAGCAGCCGAACTCACGTAGCTTAAAAATGGGGGCAAGGAGCGGCGACCGCATAGGTTAGGAATTTTTTAAGAAAACCAAGACAATAGCGAAACACGGACAGGACACGCAGGAGTTTTTGCACCTTACTGGTCTATCTTGCTGAAAAATAGGGGTGTGCAGCAGAGTTTTTTCCTTTTGTACAAAAGGTTCAATCTGATACTTAAAGAAATATATTTTTTTCCTGCCAGAAGTTTAGCTGAGTTTTCCATTGTTCTTTTCATAGTGGAACAAACACTGACATGACCTCCGTCAATGGTTAAGTGTCTAAAAAGCTGGATTCGGCAACAACTGATAAATACGCAAAGAATTATCAAGAAGGACTTTGGCTCCTGGGATTATATTTTGCCCTGTAGTGCAAAACAATAAGGGTTAAAACAATTTTTTTTGTTGAACAAAAAAAATTCATAATACTGATTAGCGAGTAGAAGTAAATAATTAGACTGTGCAAAAAGAAGCAAAATTAATTACAAAATAACAATTTTTAAATGTATTTCGTTTCCTCTTTCGGTCATCCATCTTTCCTAGTGTCGATATCGCGTCTGCCCATACCGCGCTTCCAATCCAGGGTAGCTGGTGGCATAATTTTCCCAAAGTATATAACATATACGAGATCACATTCATCTTTCATGAAAACATGAATGCTGTCATAATTGGTATTTTTCAATATTTATAACCACTTTAAATTCTTTGTGTTTCAATCAAAATTTAGAGGTGGTGGCAAACGACTATTTCATCACGCACCATATATTTATTGTATGCTATGCTTTTATGCGTTTGAATGAATTTTTATTTTCAAGGTAGTAAACGAGACATTCTTACACAGACGGTTACTACAGTTGTTGACAAAATAATTTTCTCATTTGTCTCCAAGGAGATAAAGTTGGGAAAAACTACTTATTCAAGGTGAATTCCGGCCACATGAGCCTTGATGTCAAATCTGCAACCTTGTGGGTTTCTATCACTGGGGCAGCTGGAGAATACGAATTGGTCCTTTACAGAGGCTACAAAGCAAACGGAAAAGATGCCCTAGCAAAAGAACTTTTCCACTCGGAACAGCTCAACAGGACTGGTTGGTACTCGATGAACGTTACTCTTTTGGTCAAAGAGTGGTTCTCACTGTATCCTGCGTTTAACTTAAGCTTGGAAATAGTGACGAAGAAATCGAAAGCTGTTGGTGGTGGTATAAGTGGCTCCGCCCCGGAGGCAAAACAACCATTTCTGGTGGTGAACACTGGAGAGAAGAAATATACCAGCAGAAGGCAAAGATCATCATCATCATCATCAGGTGAATACCTCACAGAGTGCAAAGACAACGAGCCAAGAAATTGTTGTCGCGGGCATAAGCTGACTGTCGACTTTCAAGCCCTTGGCTTTGATTTCATCATCCAGCCCAGAGTGCTAAACACCTATGTGTGCGAAGGAGTGTGTGCTCAATCGGCCACCGCCAAGAATCCGACGAGGGCTCAAGTTTTCATAAACTTAAATATGTTTCAGTCTAACGCCTGTTGTCGTCCGATTGAATTTACTACCAAAAAAATTGTTTTCTTTAAGGATGATGACCCTAACAAAGCTTACGTAAGATATCTCCACGGCTGGGTGACAAAGTGCGGCTGCGTAATATAATCTGACACGCATGATCATGATCCCTCAATTCAGAAACTCTAAGAAGAATGGACACAAGCTTTGGGTGCAGTGATTTGTAGTTAGGGGTTTCTTGTTTCGTGGCTAATGGGTTTTATGCATGGTTCAATTTGACCTGTTACCACCCCCCTGGGCAACCCCTTGGAAAAGTCCAGCCCCTCGGGGCTGGGGGGTAGGGAATTGTTTGAAGTGGTCCTCTGCCGGGGTTAGGGGGTACCCCCGGTACGCAGAAGGGGACAATTCCCCACCCCGGGTTCTGATCGACCTCATATACGGTACATCTTTTGAGAACAATATTGATTTCTGTGCAAAAGCAAAACGAGACGTATGCAGACGTTTATAAATGCATTCTAAAGTTTATTTAGAGAAGGATAGTACACGTAAAATATGGTTGAAACATGAACAATACATTTGGAAAGGAAAACGAAGAAAAACCTTTTTGAGCGCCTCCTTGGTAGAGCACTTTATAAGAACACTGGATTGAATCTCTGTTTATCTATATATATTAAAAGCCTTGTATCTGTTTTCGTATGAAGTCTATTTAAGTCGACTTATAAGTAAACGAGACAGAAGAAATATTTCTTTTTTTCTGTTGCCAAAAAAAAAAGTCGATTCGAGTACGAATCATACACATATTCGCTAAAAGCATACCTTTAAATACAGACTTTAATTTCGATAGGTTATTTCTCTCCATCCATTCTCTGGCAAATTCCCTTGAAAATAAGTAGTCTTGAGTTAATTCCGCAGCTTCGTGCAAACTGGGTGAGAAATAACACGACTTCGCAAAGTCAAAGAGAAGTTAATTTTGATTTTCCCCAGGGAATAGACCACCAGGAGAGAAAAAAAAAGCAAATTCCCGGGGGTATGCCCGGGGGAGCACGCATGTAACAGGTCAAATTGAACCATACATTACACAAACTTTCTCGATTGCAATGTTTGTAAGACTTTACCTCTACCGTTTTAAAACAGTGATGATGAACTTAGTAGTAATCACTGTTGTGAGTTATTAAGAGGTGTAACACTTTTAGTTTATTGATGGAAAAGAAGTCAAGGGCTCTTGCTAAAGCCTAACCTTCAAAGCCACTACCACATTATTTTATAGCCTGTTTTAAGACAAAACACCGAGAAATAATTTTTCTAGACCCCCTGGAGACAATATGCTCTGAAGACAAAATTGGTCCATGGTGTTGCAATGTCCGAGATTTCGCCTTTCCTCTTAATCCTTTGTAGAATTTTCGATGTGTTCATATGAGAGGGTGGGCTGGCTCGGTTCCCGAGATCTCGGTTTTTCCAACCGTCTTACATTGCTTGCTGTATTTTCCACATCATAAGAAT
This sequence comes from Porites cylindrica, assembly GCA_964035525.1. NCBI lineage: Eukaryota > Metazoa > Cnidaria > Anthozoa > Scleractinia > Poritidae > Porites > Porites cylindrica. The sequence continues at coordinate 49,779,570 of OZ037777.1, read as the reverse complement.
CCCATCGATACAGCTTTAGGGTTAAAAAAAGCTATGGTAGACGTAAAAGTTATAGTTTTCGTGTTTCGTCATATTTGCTTTGTTTCTTGAATTTCTCGCCAAAACTCGTCCCTAGGATCTTTGGCCCTTTTTCATCTCGGAAACCAGGCTGAAATTTCTCATATGAACCCAAGGCGAAATTGGTCCGAGTAACCGGGCTCGTGTTAAGAGGCCCTTAGAACTGTTAAGCAGGCGAATAAGTTATTTCACTTTAATTGTCGTGTACGCGAGCAACACTATATCTGACAGAGGTTCTCGACAAGCTTCGACTCGAACGGCAATGTTGTAATTAGGATATTGCTGTTTTAGGTCAGTTCTGTGCTCAAGTTATTACTTAGACTACTTAGTGCCTTTACCATAAACGAAAAGCTCCTGTAGAGTTATGAAAAAGATATGAAACCAATGTCATTAGAAAGCACCATTGGAGTGATTGATTTTTTTTTCAGGTATATCATTAAAACGTGAAAAATTTGGCCCAGCTTCCTCAAGTTTCAATCCATTTCCATCCAGTTTGAGTGCCCTAACTACAGTGTTAAACAAGAAAACGCCAAAAGGCGCTTCTGCGGGATGTTTTGGACAGTTGGGTACATTGGTTGGGATTTGCAGACACTGATGCAAAGGAATTGCAATGTTGTCCTAAATGAGTCGAAGAAGTTCTCGAACTAATATCATATCTGTCTGAATATCTAAGTTAGTTAACTACAGGCACACCTCAAATAATTTTTGAAAAACCAAAAAAAGTCATAACAGTAGATAAAGTTTAAAGAGTTCTTTAAAATGGAAAATGTAAGTTCGCTAAAAAGAAAACTAAGTACTGAAACTCTGAATGAACTGAAAAGGACTACAGAATTCCATTTTTACTGCTTTAAATCAATAAAAGATATGAAACTAAGAAGCACCGAATCAGGAAGTTAAGTTAGTGTAGCGGCAATACATGTTGACACTTTAAACCGACCCTTAATTTAACGAACACAGACAACAGATATATCAAGATAATCGTTTGAGGTGTCAAGATGGAATTCTAGTAGTTTTTACCCTGTAATCGAGTCATAGACCTAGACTTGCCACAACTCTATTTCTAATGCCCTAGAGTTAACCCGCGTGTTGTGCTATTTAGCGCTCTTTTAATGTTATTTTTTCCTTACCTTCAAATATTTAGCCCAGTTTTTTAATCATGGACAGTAGCCCGCATTTTATACCTAGTCAGCCGTTTTTACAGTCCACATTCGTCTCATTCTATACTGCATGACCGCACTGAAATCGGTTTGTAAATTCAAGAGAATTGTCGTTGCAATGTGAAAATTGCTTCAGTATTTATTTCATATTTGAATAGTATTTCGCAACAAGTGCATTCTTCCCTCGGTAAGTTTACAAGTGAGCTCACTGGTTCTGAAACTCGTTGGTTTGATTTGTTATGGTGAATCTATTGGTTCGACAACTGTGAACTCGTTGGTTCGGTGGCAAATTAAACACAGGCGAAAAATCACATTTTGTGCGGCTGCTAACGACCTAACACACAACTTCAAAACGAAGCAACATAACACAGCAATTATCCAGTCAAACTCACAAACGCCGACTTCCTGGTCTAGCGATTTGTGCTTTGCCTTTCTACCCAGTAGCTTTTGTCTGTTACTTGACTTGCACGTGATTCGAAGTTGCAGCCAATAAAATTGCACGAGTTTTCGGAACGGGCACAGGAATCCCAAATGCAGAGCTTGCTCTCGAAAGGCTACCAAGATGTGGGTAATGTTTCTGATTAGCAAATCTCCATCCCGGCATGACGAATCAGAAGCACGACTCAGATCTGAATAGTGAACACATCATTGTGAAATTTCTGCGCTCGCTCCTCAGACGTCATCACGCTGGGAAACCAGTTGTGGTGTCGCAAAGTGTCGCTTGTTTTCTCAGGCTAATTCTCTTCTGAGTAACAGGCAGGTTCGAGGTCATTACGCGGATTGGAATGTCCATGGATTTGTAACTTTACATTTCCCATGATTTCACCGATACAATTAGCATCGCAAGAACAGTCACCTGTTAGATCACGTGTGATCCGTAAATGTTTGTTCTCTTTCAGGTTAAAAAGACTTTTGATTCGTCTCATTTATTTGAGGGTTCTGTTGATTAGACTGTTGGCAAAGTCCGTTGGGGTTTTTGATGCTGTATTTGTTCTCAGTGAGAGGAAGCTAAGTAGGAGACCAGGTGCTTGGCCGTTTCGTATTAAAAGGTTCCCCAAGGGCAGACTATCGGTCGGAATTTGAGATTTTCTCTAGTGATTTTACCAGGATTGTTTAATTTGTGCGGGTGGGTTTGACAGTCTCATGTACAGGAAGACGGGTCGGTTAGAGGTCCCATTCATCTTTTCCAGAGACAGTATTAATTTGAAACTGAGGATGAGGAAAGTTTGGACAGTTCTGAGGTCTTTTAGGCTGTTGGCATGTCTTCAGCTTCGATGCAATTTCCATTGGCCAAACTCTAGCTCTTGGACCATACCTTCCAGTTTTCACATGTAGTCCTGACATGATCCATGAAAACAAATGAGTCTTAGTCGCCAGATAGAACTGCATTGATTGATTCAAAAGCTGGCTTTTGTAGGACTTTGTTGGTAAAATCTTGAGGCTTAACAACTTTGTTGGGCCCAATCTTTTTACGAGCGCATTAAGGATTAATGATCCACCAATGGAGTCCAAGTCTGGAAGATTACGTTCATTCTTACGCACCAAAACCTTTTCCACCTAGAATCCCCACCCTTCCTCCTCATCATCATCATCATCGTCAACAACCTCTGCAGCCGATGTAACTAAGACTGTTTTAGGGTTTAAGCATAGCTTTGATAAATTTCGTCCATGTAGATCTGTTGTTGCGATTTTCCTGTCAACAGCTGTGATCGATATTTCTCCATTTCATATTTTGCTTAGCACTAACGTCTTTTAACCTCACGCATTTCCACAGAGCTGAGAGTACAACAGCTGCTTTGGTAGTTTGTTATTTATATCCTATCCAAGTGACTCAGCCACTCAAATTTTTTCTAAATGAGAATATCAGCCATTGATGGTAACCCTGCACGGAGGAGCCTATTTCTGCATCAGGAAGCATTCATTACGACCCTTATGCTTCATCATATAAGAACAGAGCTTCCTCATTTGGATATGATATATGTTTCATCACCATGGGAGGAAAGGACATCAGCTCGATATACCTTACACGTGTTGGTTTTTTTCATAGCCTGTCCTATTCAAATGCAGCAATTGGATTTCCCATCCTGTATATTATTTAACTGTCTAGGCTAGCAACGTTTTTGGAGATAGAGCTTCCCAGGTATTCAGCGGTCAGAACACTAACCCAGCTAGGGCATGCTGGTTGATAGTTGTGGTTGTTAGCTCAGCAGGGACACCCAACGACAATTTTTGGAAAATATCTGTTCGGAAGACGATTCGAGATCTAGAATTTTCGGAACATTTGTTGTAAAATTTCTTGCTTGCCTGCTTCTCCTAGGATTTTCGAAACTTTTAAAAAATGGTATAATTGCCCATTTTTAACGGATTTTTACCCTTAAAAGGTCACCTAGAATTTTCGGAAGCCTTTTTTCTGGCTGAAATTTTCGAAAAGGTAAGTTTTGACCCCTATAATTTTCGGATCACTAGACTTTCAGCTAGGAAATTTGAACAGATGAAAAATTTTTAGGGGGTAAAAATATGCCTATATCTACCGTTTAAATACTAAAATACGTTTAACAATCCTTTGTTTAAGTGGTTTTGAACTATATTCACGTTGGGTGCCCCTGGCTCAGGAGCCGGATCAACGTTTTTAAGCAGTCAGTGTTCTTTATCGGTTGATCTTGTGGTAAAATTGGGAGGTATCTCTGGCACTGTGGGCAGCTACAGCTCTGTCATCTGCACCAGCACTTCCCTCTCGAGGATCTGTATTGTGCGTGTTTTCCCTCTGAAAAAGCTGCGTTAAACTTGTCAGAATAACTGGGAAACGTTTGTATGTAGATACTATTCTCAACTCCCTCAAAAGGTCTGGTGTTGCTGACAGGTAAAAAGAGAACTGTGTCGGGGCAAGCACGCAACTTTGCTAGACTCCGTTAGAGACTTTATATACTTATATACATTATATGGAGACACTAATTATATTTCATTACATTTGTTATCTATTTTATTTTATTTTATTTTATTAGCTTTGCCCTGAAGAATACAAAAAAAAAACAAAAAAACAAAAAAACAAAAACACTGTACATATGCAAACACTAGTAATAAGAACGTATCAAATATTAGGGCAGGGACACCGCAACAGCTAAAGCCCTGAAAGCCAATTACTGCGGACACAGCGAGACATTATTCATATTTCATTATATTTTACTAGATTTTCGAACATTCACAATTATTCTACAAGGCAAAGTATGATGCTATCCCTACCAAACGTTAAACGGAATTTTCGGAAAAGGACCGTTCTTTTTACTGGTGCAAACAGTTGTAACAAACTCCCATTAAACATTGTGAAGAGTGAAAACATTTAAACGTTCTGCCGTTGAGCAAGACATTTCTTTTTATCATAACTCTGATATTTTATTATATTTTATTAGTAAACTTTAAATGTGATTTTGCATTGTATTTTTAGGCTTTTCAATGCAGCTCTTAAATTCTGTTATTGTATTTTTATCAGGATTTTTAAATGTAATAGTTCATGAAAATTCTTAATGTAAATTAATTTATAAAGATACAGGGCCCCTATGGAGACCATCCTTAGAGCTGAATGGTATAAAATAGGTATGGGGTTGAACCTCGGTGCGGAGGGTCCCTGTATAAAACTTTGTTGATTATTGTCAACTGGATCTGGTCTCCATTACCACCACGGCAAAATAAACATAAGGTGGCTCGAGTATTTTGCTGAGACTTCTCATGGAATACTGACCCATGCGATTAAATTCTGCTTCATATGGACTACTTGCTCCAGAAAATAACAACCCTAGATGGAGAACTTGAATGGCAGGAGAAAAAAGAAAATTTCTCCACTTTTTTCATTTGTGAAATAACATTTACTGTTCTCCGTGAAGGAGAGCACGATTTCTTCTCATGGGGTGGGCAAATTAGGTACATTCCTAGATCGCATCTTTGAATTTGCTTGATAACTCTGTCAGTTAGTGTCTTCTAAAAGATGATAAGCATTCTTTGTATGGACAAAAGGATTGAGTATACTGTTTCATCATGTATTTCATATCGATTACCACATCATCGCCGATTTAATGTCATTAGATACTCCGCTATCAAACGTTCCAAGGTTGCTGAATTTATCATCCGAATTGGCAATTGATGACCATATTCACACCACGAGAGCCATCACAGCGACCCAAACCGGAACAACTCACTTTCAAGAAAATGGACCATTTTACGACAGTTTTTGTCGTTTTCACGCTCCTCTCTTTGCATTTCGAAGGTTCGTCTTGTCGATTTCGTGGTCAAACTGCATCTGACAGCGAGCAGATCCTAGTGGAGTCATTCAAGAAAAAACTGCTCAAAGAACTGGGCTTTTCCACTGCGCCAAATGTCAGTGGTCTTAGACCCCCGAAGATTCCAGAAATTCTCAGAAACCTGGTTGAAGCCGAAAACAGAAAGTTTAAACGCATGGCTGAGGAAGTGGATGATAAATTTTACGCTAAAACAAGGCAAATTTTTCTCCTCCCAGAAGAAGGTGAGATTTATTTTTTATTTTGCGTTAATTAATAGCTTGTATTTTACACCCAGAGCTAGTAAACGTTCTCCTTCCGGAAAGAAAAACGCTGAAAAGTTTTTCATAAATCTGACCTGGGGAGGCCGGCTATTTTTTCACTTCTCGGTGTCTTGAAAATGTCTGTATTCTGCCCGCATCCTGATAGTTCTGGATTTAATTCTTGACTTCTAGACACTATTGTCGGGATTTACGAGACGAGCTATCTATTGTTAGAGAACTCGACTTCTCAGGGTACTATGTCTCTAACCACGATTAATGTCTGGCTATTTAAGGTATTAGGAAACCACTGAAAATAATCTCGTCAACATCATCTCATTGAAGCTTTTCTTTTTCTAAAGTATATGGGTGCGTTATGCTTTTAGTGTTAGTCAAGGTAACAAGATATTCTTTCTTTTCAATAGCAACACAGTTGCTAGCTTAATTTAAAATTCATTTGCCTTTTAAGCAAATAAAGTTGAAAAAAACTACATATTCAAGGTGAGTTCAAAACACCTGGGCCTTGAGATCAAATCCGCAACATTATGGGTCTTCATTAGCGAGGCAACCAGATCAAGTGGAGAGAATAAACAAGCAATGTACAAATTGGTCATTTGGAGGCGTTTCAAAGGAAAAGAAGCAAGAGATGTTATGACCAAAGAACGTTTTCATTCGAAGCAACTCAACACGACTGGTTGGCACTCCTTCGACGTTAGTTTTTTGGTCAAAGAATGGTTCTCACAGCATCGAACGTCAGATTTGAGTTTGGAAATAGAAACGAAGGGGCTCAAATCTCTTGTGGTGGGTGGCATGACTAACGGTGACCCGGAAGCAAATCAGCCTTTCCTTCTTGTCGACACAAAAGAAAAGAAAACAGTGAGCCGCAAAAGAAGATCTTTTCAGTTAAGAAAATGCAATAAAACCGAGCCAAGGAACTGCTGCCGCAAGAGTATGTTTGAGATAGATTTTAAAGCTATCGGTTGGAATTTTGTCATTGCCCCCAGAGTATTGACCACGTTTACGTGTGCTGGAGTTTGCGCCAGATCATCGATCTACGGCGATCTTCAGTGGCGAGCTCAGGCTCTGATAAACTTAAATCAATTTCAAACTGTATGTTGTCGACCAAATGAACTGCTTCCCATGTCAATGATGATTTTGACGGAAGATGGAACTCCCGAGTACATTTATCTCCCAAAAATGCAGGTGAAATCGTGTCACTGCATTGTTTGATTAGGTTATAATTGTCTGAGGCTTTTACCTCCAGTAATTTCTATAAATCTGTAGTCCGGTGAGTTTTGTCGGGGGCACCCAACGAGAATATAGTTCAAAACCACTTAAACATAGCATTGTTAAACGTATTTTAGTATGAAAACGGTAGATATAGGCTTATTTTATCCCCTAAACATTTTTCATCTGTTCGGATTTCCTAGCTTAAAGTCTAGTGATCCGAAAATTATACCTCGCCTTTTCGAAAATTTCAGCCAGAGAAAAGGCTCCCAAAATTCTAGATGACCTTTTTAGGGTAAAAATCCGTTAAAAATGGGCAATTATACTATTTTTTGGATGTTCGAAAATCCTAGGAGAGGCAGGCAAGCAAGAAATTTTACAACAAATGTTCCGAAAATTCTAGATCTAAAATCGTCTTCTGAACAGATATTTTCAGAAAATTGACGTTGGGTGGCCCTGTTTTGTTAACTTAAGTTTTAGAGTTGTTTTGACTTGGGGCCCTTTCTTTAGTGCGATCCTCTAGGTGTGATTTAAAATCGCCGGTGTAACCTAATAATAAGAGCAATGGAGATTAGCAGTTGAAGCGAAATTGCCGTTCAACCCCTGCTGCTCAAACTTTCATGCGCTAAACCAACGATAAGTGCTTATATCAAATGCACCGAACGAAAAATGGCACAAAAAAGCCATTCTACAGAAATAATCATTTAATTTTAATTATATTTTATTTGCCACACAATGATAGAAAATTAATTACAAATTATATAGAACAAGTCGGAAAAAAGAAGTGGCGAGGAGACCTAACAGAAACTATAGGCTTATGATCATGAGAGGTTAGGCCTCCTCGAACTACGGGCAAGAGTTAATTAATTTCATGCCAATATTCCCGGGAATAGTGCATGGACTTCAACAGTTAATTAATCAAGTGGGCATAAGGATCGAGTTATTGATCTCACTAGAAGTATTTTTAGCATATCAGGCTTTAAATAATACACGAAAGAGATAATTTTGGAATGGAATGAATTGGTAGTACGTTTTGGGCTCAATAGCGCTGATAGCCGATAAAAACGTTTAAATAACGACACCGTATTGTTGGTTGATTAAGTATTAATGCAGAGAACATCTTGACTGGTAAACTTGGCATAACTCGACCACTGAACTGATTTAGCGAAGAGTAGTCGGTTTCAATTTTTTAAAAAACCTTTTTATAAATCTATAGGACTACTAATTAGTTAATTATATTACTGACGATATCCTTCAAAGGGAAAACAAAACCATGGGGTATTGAATTTGTTCTTTTGTTGTTTGCTAAATGCGCTTGATAGGTAGTTTTATAGGATATGCCGGATTTTTGAGTGATTTTACTTAACTCGTGAAACAGGAAGTAGAATACTACGCACTATAACGCACTAATTCCATTGTCTTCTTTTGTTTACTTCTTGCTATTTTCCACTATTTGTTAGTCGCCTGTTTCACGATTCAAGTAAAATCACTCTTTGTTTTTTCGAGCTACCCTTAAGGAAAGAAAAGAAGTAGGTTGAACTAAGTTTAAGTATAATTATAAGCTGATTTGCGGAACCTTGTTCAGTTAAAAAACAATAAATGTAAAAGAATGCGAAGGACCTTCATTTCAGTCTCAATTTAGGCTAAACAGGTTCTTACATAAATGATTGTTAGCACAAATTTAGGCTATTTAATTTCTTAAATAGGTGGTTATTTTCTGAAGAAAACAAATAGCTAAACGTATTTAATTTAGTGGTACTTTCAGCTTATTCCTTTTATATAAAATCTACATACCAAACATTACAGTTGGAGTGATATTAAAGACACCTATGACTGTCACCTCTTTATGTCTCCAAAGATCCAGGATCCTGAATGTTGACTTACAGGTATCTTATTCACAGACTCAAAAGTTAGAACCATCTTGCACAGCAAGATAGAGAGTACCACAGGAAAGTACTGCTCATGAGTTTCATTTGAATGGTTACCACTTAAACATTTCATCCACAGCCGATTAGAACCACCTTGTACAGCACAATGAACAGTACCACACGCAGGAATGTACAGCTCATTTAGCGTTCATTTGAATGTTTACACCATTGGACTGATTTCATCCATAGACTTCAAAACTAGAACCACCTTGTACAGTCAACAGCATCACAGAAAAGTACTTCTCAGTAGCTTTCACACACCGCACAATTTCGTTGTCCTTCTTACGGAACCTCCTTATAGGTTTCCATTGTTTGCCCTGGGAGTGAAAGGTTAATTAATTAAAAGAACTGTGTGAAAGGCTCAAACTTAGGAGTCATTTCATAAGCTGAGGTTGAGTCTGATCGTCTGAACGTAGTCCTAACTAGGACTGTTGTTGTTGACAGTGACTGACGTTTCGACAACCTGTGCGGTAGTCATCTTCAGAGTCAAAGTCAGTTGTATCTTGCAGTCAGTTGATGGTATAAAACTCTGGTTACTATTGACCTGATTGGTCAATTAAGTCGCGATGTTATTGGCCGTCTGTCAGTTAAGCCGTGATGTTATTGGCTATGAAGACTCGTAATGTTATTGGTGCGTGAGAACTGCCCGACCAAAAATGAATGAAACATAAAAATCACCTTTCAAAACGTTGAAAGAACGAAGGTATAAATAACACAGCAAAAATAACAGGATCAGCACGGATGGACACAGAAGACGATTGAATCGTTTTGCAATTGTGATTTTTGAAAACCTGTTAGCGAAGCAGTTTTTCAAAGTTCATTTTTTTGTTTGTAACATTTGATGTAATGCTTGGGAGACATATTGTTTGACACAAAGCTGTGATCTTGTCCGCATTCACAAGTATTTTCTCCAGTCCCACAGCGAACAAAGACGTGTAATCACAGGTAGCCCAAGCTCGAAATATATCGGCATTGTTGCGTAACTTTGATTTCGAAATATAAGGATTTGTATGGAAAAAATATCTATCGTTTCCGTAACCTACGAAAATGAAAGGATTTCAATAAGAAACAGCTTACCTTACATAAAATGTGTGTTACGTCTCTCCTGGGCGGTCCATGGGCCGATTTGTGGCCGTTTTATGGGTTGTACTGTAAACGGTTTTCTCTCTATATAAACCTTTAGATAGAGAGAAAACCGTTTACAGGAAACCCATTGAACGGCCATAAATCTGCCCATAGACCGCCCAGGAGAGACGTAACACACATTTTATGTAAGGTAAACTGTTTTTTATTGAAATCCTTTTATTTTCGTAGGTTACGGAAACGATAGATATTTTTTCCATACAAATCCTTATGTTTCGAATGTTACGCAACAATGTCGATGTTCGCCGATGCTTATATTTCGAGCTTGGGCTACGTGTGGTGTCTAGGCCGGCAGCCGTGACGCCTGGGAGGACTCATATTTAAAAGTGACTGGGATGTCCCCCGTCTCGCTTTGGGGTGTATAAATTGCAGATTTTGGTCTCACTTAGAGTGTGTGGGATGGAAAGTCACTATATTTGCCCATTCAGGTATCACTTAGTATTGTGCATGAAGAAATCTAAAAGAAATGCCTTGAAACTGACGTCACAGAAATCTCCCTTAGGGCTCAGTTAGGCTTGAGCCACACCCATATTGGTCTCCCTTGGGGGTTAAATTTGAATTTTTCGACGAGGATCCTCGTCAGTTTTATATGGGAGTCCTCCCCGGGGCCAAAACACAGCCCCTGCTTCAAATGAGAGCAACCGTTTCTGCGGACATGGACGTTTAACAACTTTTAAGCCCTCTTACTTTTAAAAAACGTTTTCATCCCCTAAGGTTGTACTGTAATCCGTTGAGAATGGGCAAATTCTTTTGTGGTTCAAAAAATTCTCTTAAGCGGCCTGAAAATTGTTAAACGTCCGTTGGTTGTCCACAAAAACAAACAACACTTCCTGTTAGAGCCTATTACTTATCAGCTGACTCGTCCCCAGTCGTCTCGAAGTTGTCTCTACTCATTAATTATTTAAAGACCCCGTTCTAGTCTTCCACGCCGAATACTAATAATGAGAGACCACTGGGGACGAGTCAGCCTTATCAGTGTTTCGCTTTCTTTTGACTCCATAGTTCGTGCGCTAACTAACAGGACAGCAGCTAAAAAGCCTGTGCTTATAATGGCTAACTTTTAGGGGAATAAATAAATGTATTTCATCATGAAGATTAACACCTTGGCCCAGTTGTTCGAAGGCCAATTAGTACTTAACCTAGGGTTAAATTTAACCGGGTTTCAAAAGCATTTTCTCTGATAATTTTTCTGTTATTTTCAGAGATCATTCAATCCTCAAGTTGTTTGCAAAACGAATTAAACTGAATTTACTTTTTAAGCTTTCATATCTGAATTTGAAATTTCGCACTAACCCTGGGTTATCTTAGTCCAAAAGCATATCATTCATTCAAAATATTTTTCGGTGTCTGATTACCTCAAATCGCTCGGGTAATTCTTCATAACCAACAAGCATTAACCAATTTTGAATGACTTTTGCAACATTGCCAAAAATGACGCAAATTTTATAGAATATCGACAGAAAAAGGGACAGCAAACCGAGGAGCCCCTGGGGAACGAGGTTAAGCGCAGTAACTCAGCTGGTTTTAATAAAGATGGAGAAAATGACTGAAAATTTCGAACTACTGCCTGGACACCATTCTCGTCCCCAGAGCCACTCGTTTCCCGACCACGTGACCACGAAACGACAGGCTCTGGGGACGAGAATGTCTAGACACCAGATAGCAAGAACAGTTAAAATACAACTCGACGAATGGAAACTGAGGAATATCTGTTAATTTAATCTTCCCTTTATATCAGAAATTTGCTGAGAAGCAGGCAAATGAAGACGGGAACTTGATGATCGATCGGGGCAAGCACGTTGTTAAAGTGAGTCACTGGTTTTGCACTGCGCATCTCTTACTGCGCATAACAAGATGGCCGCCGTGAAAAAGAGCATCTGAAGTAACATTAATATGTAGATTTAGCCAAGGCTAAAAGCGAAGCTCTCGAGAATATTTATAGTTTGTTCAAACGAAGGCAACGCCGGAGAACAGTGGAAAACAACAATAGGTCTAATTAGCGAAAAAAAACAACTTTGAACGTGCAGCACACTTTTTTTGTACATTTCTTTGCCGTTGTTTTGCACGACTACAATGTTTTGAAACTTCCAGAAACTTCCTAGTTACACGTTTTATGAAGGAAATGTCGGTACGAGTTCTCGTTCACTTTTTTTTTCACTGCCGCTCATTTTCACCTTGCATTGGTGGCCGCTAGCATTTCCCATTTTGTCACCGCACGCTACAAAATTTTCCTGTTGTTCTTCCAACAAAAAAAATGTCTCCTCTGTTTTTGTATCTCTCGCTCTAGACCTCTGTGCCGCCTACTTTCTCTTTTTCTCTGTCTTTCTCCTGCTCTATATTCCAAATTTGTGGACATAACAATTATTAATCTAAGCTAAATACTTTAGACAACACGGATACAGAAACAATTTCCGCTTTCCGTTTTCGTCTTTATTGACTCTTTAGTTGTCTCTGCTTTACAAGACGCTGGTGGCTATGCAATTTCCCGCCAAAATAACCTCGGGTTGCATTTGGGTTGCCATCATTGAGTTATTTTACATTGGTATGCCTGTGGTGCGGACGGACGGTCGCTCGAGCGGGTGGTCGGTCGGCGTACGGTCACGTGATTACCAAATTTTCTCGGGTGGGTAGATTACTTTATCTTCTTACCCATGGTGCTCCGCTGACGCGCTTTGTGCGCGAAAGCTCCGCTATTAAGGTGTTTCGGTACAGTTTTGCTGAGATCATACCGATTCAATCGTCTTAAAAGTGATTTTGTCCTTTTGCGATCGCTATAAACTTTTCACCAGTGATTGACTATGAATTGAAGTTTGTCAAAATGTAGTTTTTAGTAAAATCGATATCACTATGACAACAATAAACAAAAAAACTTTAAAACCGATAAAATCCAAATTTTGCGCGATCTAGACCTGCTGCTGAAAATCCGACACCAGGAACTTAAAGTGTGGTGTTTAGCAAATAACCTCCCGCAAGAGAAGTAAAAAATTCTGAGAAAAATGGCACAAGTCGATCTATGTTCAGTTTTTTGGCAGTTTTATTAAATTGTACGGATTGAGCTCTTACGGGTCGAATAGCGCGTGTCCAAATTAACAGATTAAGTCTAATTTGGAGCGTAAAATAAAAAGGATAGCATTAAAAAGCATTTTTGTGGTACCTAAGTGGCTAAGCAATACATTTAAGTCAAATTCTGTCTGATACCACATGCATCATCAAAGAGATCTCTCCTTTTTGACTAGTTTTGGGCAGCGCGAGGTTTTTGCCAAAGTGCCCTAAATAGCCGTATTTGTCAGCTCTTTGACGTCAAAATGAGCACGGTGACCCCCACTTTTTATTACTTTTTTATGATCTTTTTGACTTGTTACATCAGTGTATCAAGTTTCATCTACAATCTATGTTAGGTTCTTTTATTAAGGAATCACCTTAAGCCTGTAAAACTGGGCTTTAATGAATGATAAAACAATAATATTATCCTCAGCTTCCGTATGATATGAAAAATTCTGCTGATCTTGAAAGATGTTATCTGCCGAGTCCGAGTCTCTTTCAAATAGTGTTGGCTGTAATTCCGAGTGGCATACGTTAAGTTATAGATACACAGACATCTGTCGGATGAGGTTGATCTACGAACCCGTTATCCGCCGAAATCGAAGAAGATCTATAACGTTCAAACGATAAGAGTCTAGACTGAAAGCTCACTGAGGTAAATATTATCGTGCGCCTTCGCATGGAACTTAATCAGTTCATCCTATGACCACCAAAGTTTTAGTGCTTAGCTGTTATCTTAATCAAAGTTTTAAAAGAGACTAATAAAAGAAGTTTGCCAAAGTGAAAAAGACAAAAAGTTGCTAAAAAAGACAAGCTAAGGTTGCCCAGGTTCTTGTGTCTGCTATGCACATGCGTAAGTAACTGGCATTACCGCGCAGTTCTCACGCTAGGCTTTGAACAGGGTCAGGATCTGAACCACTAGTTTCCCAGTGGCTTCGTGAAAAATCGGCTGTTTTCTCAGGCTATAGAAATATGTTTGCCATTTACTTGTTTGCATTGTTGCATAGTTATTAGGCGTTTTGATCAAATTCAAAGAAAAAGTAGGAGCATATATATATATATTTTTTTGCTAAAATGGGCATAATTTACAAAACCTAGTTTAGCTTAATTACCAGCCTGAGAAAACAGCCAGCATTTGGCGACGCTACCACTGGTTTCCCCGCCAAATGACGTCTGAGAAACGAGCGCAGAAACTCCATACTGATGACGCGTCACTACCCAGATCTGGGTAGTGGTTCCGATTGGTTGAATCAAATTTCCCACACGGCACGACCAATCAGAAGCACTACCCAGATCTGGGTAGTGACGCGTCATCATATGGAATTTCTGCGCTCGTTTCTCAGACCTCATTTGGCGGGGAAACCAGTGGTGGCCTCGCCAAATGTTGGCTGTTTTCTCAGGCTACTTAATTGCTGGCACTTTTTTAGAGTATGAGCACTAATGCATGAGTGGTATATTCTGCTACTTTTGCGAGCACAATCTATCAAAGCCTATGGGGGTGTTTACGTGACACTGGGGCGACTTTGGCGCCGGCATGAGTTCGCTCAGGTTCCCTCTCATGGCTCTTTACTTGTTTTCATGATACCACCACAAAATGTCATGCCGGCGCGAGTCACCCCGGCGTGAGTTCACCCCGGTTGTTGTCCCGGGGCGAGATTTTCACTCCGGTACGAAATCTCCAACGGTGTCATTTAAACGCGAAACGACCACTCGTATCGGTGTGAAATCGGTCTGCCGGTAGACTGGAACGGGTAGCGCATGCGTAATGTTTGCGATTTTGAATCATGTGTATTTTATCAACACGAAGTGTACCTACAAATAACGAGATATGAAATGACATGTACAAGTCATCATGTAAACGCGATACGAAATCAAAAATTCATCCCGGTATGAAACTCGCGCCGGTATACGTTTTCTTATATAAATACCCCCTATCTCGCACAGTCGAGGAAGCTTTAGCGCATGATAAAAGGGACCCCTGGGGACGAGACTGGGAATTGAAGTAGGGTGCGTCTTGTTGTATTTTAGTAGTATTTTAGAGCCCTGTTCAGTAAACCGGATAGCGAAACCAGAAAGCGTCTTCGCATAGAATTTCACGCACTTTTTAGCAGCCTCAAAACGTTTGTCGGTCCTGGCAAATAATTTGCAAAATATCTGAGTCTCGCAATCAGCTTAGAACACACAATTCTACAGGCAAAGCAGACCATTGCTTTTGAGAAGATGTCGCAGTTCTGACGGAGTAAGCGTCACAGAGCTTTTTTCCACAACGCAACTGTCCGCCATCTTTACAATCACAGTGGCCCGCCAAAATATATCTAGATTTGTGCATTTCGTGCCCTAGGGAGGGGATTCTGAGGGAAAGTTTGAGCAGAGGTGTACCGCCGAGGCTGTCAAATCCTAACCCTGTTCAAGACAAAATCCGCTCATTTCGCTACCCTGTGTAAGACAATAGACCTTGTTTCACGTGACCCAAATGGAGTACTTTGCTTAAGAACACCTTCTTTGTACGTTGTTTTAAATTTAAATTCAGCGAGCTTTAACCACGCATGTAGACCTCGCACTACCCGGCTGTTCACACACTGTTCAAAACCATAGTAGTGAATAATAGTGAAGTTGTTTACCCTCTATGGGATTCCAGACCCCGAGAACCATACTTAGTTGGGCATCACACACCCGTCGAGGCTAAATAAGGGAGGGAGTGCTTCCCCGGGTCTCGGCTAATTTGGAAGGGGGGTCTTCTTGTCAATTCAAGATGGGTGTTGGCCGCGAAGTCCTTTAAAGCCTGCTTCTGTGCCAAGGAAACAAATTAGGAATTGATACCCTTTGTGATACACAGAACTGAAATAAAGCGGATGACGAAGAAATTGGCGGACAAGTTCACTTTCATTTCTTTCTGCGTCTGTGTTCATAATTCATAATTTATGGTTGTTTATCATTTACAAAAAGTTTCCGGAAAACCCGGTGGAAAAGTAACTAGTATACGATTTTTGGGTCGTTCCAGCGCAAAATTTCCTGAGGAGACGGAACGTCTGAAAAGGTAGGCCTTTTTTCCGGACGGAAGGTTTCAAGCGGAAGTTCAAGACCGAGAGTTCCATTCCTTCAAAGCATTTTTGATAGCAGTTCTAGGCCTTCGCGGTAAACTACCGTAAAATTCCGAAAATAAGCCCCTCCATGTATAAGCCCCTTCAAAAATAAGCCCCCCAAACTCGTCACGCAGAAAGTCCTCCGTTAAATCGATCCTCCAAATATAAGCCTCCCAGGGGCTTGTACTTGGAAATTGCCCCCAAATACAAAGTAAAACAAAACAAAAACGGTAAATTACCTTTTAACTACAAGGCCTGCCCAATCGATTTTGAAACGCAAATTTCCCTCCATAGATAAGCCCCTTCGAATATAAGCCCCTCCAAAAATAAGCCCTTCAAAAAGGGCCTTTGAAAAATATAAGCCCCTGGGCATAGTTAATTGAGTGGAATGGTTATGAAACCCGTCAGACTCCTTTGTTATATGTTTTTGTGGACCTGAAAGTGCACAACGTTCAAAAGAATTCCTATCATTTTGATTGTAGTGACCAATAAAAACGTTGTATTAATTTATTCCGTAACAATTTGCCAACAGAAAACAAAGGATTGTGCACTTTCACGGTACTTCCAACATAAACTGCAGCACTGTTGTTCTTATCACTGATGTTTGCCGCTTTTCATAACCAGTCTCCTCTAATAACTATGCCCTGGGGTTATTTTCGGAATTTTACGGTATCCCAGAAGCAAACGAAACAAACGAAGCAGCTGTCAATGGTTGTCACTGCCCGGGTGATATGGCTGTGCGCATGCGTCAGGTGCTTGCCACATCACAGACTGCGCTCTTGTACTGAAATAAATAACATACCATACCATAATACTCTTTGCATAAGCATTGTTTTTACTTTCTTTTGGGGCCATTTCAACTCCCAAGATAAACTGAAGACAATGCTTATGCAAAGTTTTGGAGTCACCAACAAAGAGTATTATGGTATGTTATGGTATTTTCTGTAGTGGTCAATTGGTATCAGACAAAGGGTGAAGGCGATTCCAGGACGAAATTTACTACTCCCGAATTTAGCTTACCAATTGCCTAAACCGTGAACAGACCGGTTTCCCCAAGCAAATGGTAAACAAACCATATTTATTTAGACTGTTTACACTCCCCTATTTTTCCTTAGGGTCGTCGGGATCGCGCACCTGCCCTTACATTATAGGCGGCCATCTTAGTACTAAATATACCTAGTCTAAAGTGGGGATAAGTGTCAATTCTACTTAGGGTGGGGGACGGTTTGGCAGTAGGCAAGAACTCTATTTTTTTCACCTCTCTCCGCTCACCGCTATACTCCGACGCCCATCTCCTCGGTATATTTGAAACCAAGATGGCTGCACGTAACGGAAAGCACGTATAGCACTCGATCTCGAACACGGTACGGAAAAGCAGGAGACTGTAGACAGTCTAATATTTGTTTTATTTTCTATCATGGGAAGGTATTCATGAAAGAAATACCAGTTGATAAGGGCGTGGACTTTTCTTGGCGAGGCACCCCCGTGGCCCCACCCTTACAATTCCCAGTTGCCGGCTTCCTCTTTCCCCAACCTTAAATGCCTTTTACTGGTGTTACAGTGACGATGGGCATCCTCATTCCCAAACCCCTAAGGATATGGACATCCCTTTCTCATATTACCTTAGCGATTTGTGTTAGGGTTAGGGCTATAGGGGAGTCCCATATCAGGGCGCCTGTCCCTGGCTTGGGAGGTGGGGCGCCCCACCTCCATAGCCAGGGAAAAGCGCCCTGGGGACGAGGTTGGTTCTCAGGGTCTTTCCTCTTTCAGCTTCGGGAGGAAGAAAGAATGGGAACAAGGAATACTTTGAAACTATATTTATATATGTGTAACCACAGGTGGTCCAAGCGTAATATGAGAGTTTGTATGGGAAATAAAGAGTTTAAAACTTAGATAAAATAAAAGAAATAAAAGCGATAAAAGTTATTAATAAAGTGTAAATATTGTTACCTAGTGTCGTTGTGTTTGTTTTTACGAAATTTCAGCGCGATTTGACTACTTTAACATTATTTGACCTGACAGTGTAATAATAAGAGTAATTGAAATATTATTAATGTCAGGTCAAATGATGTAAAAATACTCAAATCGCGCTGAAACTTCGTAAAAACAAACACAACGACACGAGGTAACAATATTTACACTTTATTAATGACTTTTATTGCTTTTAGTTCATTATTTAATGTAAGTTTCCGACTCGTTACTTCCCATACAAACTCTCATATTACGCTTGGGCCACTGTGTTGTAACGACTCTCCGTTTCTTCAATAAATCCCTCCAGGAAGAACGACTTGTCCGTTAGAAATATCGGGAATACTCGAGTCTTCATCCTTTGCTGTTTTGTTCTTACAGTTCATTGGTCTTTGTAAAAACAGCAAGATTTGGATACCGTCATAATTATAACAGTCTCAACGAGGAATACCCACGTTTGTAATGTCAAGGAACTGGCTTCGTGTTTTGGGTCCTTTTCATTCCAGCCTGCGTGCCGACGTCTCCTATTCCGTCTTTATTCCGTCTACTATTTCCTTTATAGATTCCGCGTGCAAGAGACGTCTGCACACAGGATATTTTTATCTTATATCCTAGCTTCCCATACTTCTGAGGAGGGGAGAAGTTAGGTTATTTTTGTTTTGGGGATGTACAAGTGGGCTTTCAGGCCCCTTTCCTATATAGTCTAGATATTTTTGTGGCACATTTTAAGTCCCATCTAAGTCACTTTTGCTGGGGACTTCGTCATCCAAACTTGGTAACTCTCTGTATTAACTTCGTCAGGGAATTTTTTCTTGTTGCAAGACTGTAAAGACGAAAGGAACCTTTCAAACAATTGACAATTATATCAAGCTCCTGCCCTGTTAAATCAGCTTTGCTCATTTTAATTTATACGTCTCTGTATAGACCATATTGGGGACTACCCCCTCCTTCTCCGTCTGAGGTCAATTGACTAATAGCAACTCGAGTGTAGTCTATTTTCCCTGACAGGTCAAACCAAATATTCGTTTCTTACAACCACTTTCAAAAGCAGATTCTTCAGAGCAGGGTTGATTCTCGTTTTTCCGGTTTGAACGTGGTTCAATTGACTTTCATTTTCTGAGGATTTCATCCATTTCAGTAATTAGCTTTCAGAGACTTTCTGGATGGTATCCTATAATTGGTGTGTACTCAAACGGACAAATTTTTGAGTAAGCACTTTATTTGTCTTGATTATTTACAAACTTACAATTCTAATTCTATTTGCTTACGTATTGTTCGATATTAAGGTGGTGTAGAGCTTGGCTAGCGCACTTTAATGCGATTTTTTTTTTCTAAAGAAATACTAACTTGAGTCACGTAAAACATTTAATATGTTATGCCTCTCTTAAAGACTACTGAAATTTATCTTGCTTTTGTTTTTGATGTTCTTGAATAGCCTTTTTTCGATTTCTTACGTATTGAAGGCTTTAGAAAAAAGCGTTCGGAGATGCGAAAACTTAGTACGTGCTCATGAAATTAAACAAAAAGCCTTACACATCACCATATGTATATATCATGATGTGATACATGCGTTATTGACCAAGCGTGAGGTCATGATTGCTGGATATTGGCCAAGTTCTTTTTTGCGTTTTTATTGACCGAGACGAAGTCACCTAAAACAAAAAAGGAGACCAATTTGCAGTTATCTTGACCGAACGAGTTTGGTCAATAAGGGATATATTATATGGCCAAAAAGAGACCTTTTTCTTGCAGGACCAACGCAGGAAAAGGTCTTACCCGCTCTGGTAGCCAATCAGAACGCAGGATTCGCTCTCATCTTTCCAGCTCGAGGTTTGAACCATAAAATAGATACTGAGTATATTGCGGAGTCGGTCTCCTTTTCAATTGTTTTAAGTCACGTCTGAGACTGTCCAAGGGCTGAAATACAATCTCGAGTCGCAACAAATATAGGACATCAGACGTGAAAAGAAGCTAAGTAGTTTTAATAACCGAAACAATGGAAATTTCACTCTAACACCACCTACGCCTGCAGACGTAATTTAACGCCGGTAAATACATATTCACAAGGATCAATTTAGCAATGGAAAGTGGGTTACATGAACGGATGCGCTCATGGAATACGTGCATAGGGGTCTCATGGCTTGGATTGGGTTGAATAAGCACTTTAATTAATTGCACAGATTTCGCAATCACAACGCATTAAAAATGGCCACTCGAGGCTGACATAGTTTTCATACAAAGACGGGTTACTCTCTCAAGTGGTCACGACAGCTAGGATTAGTTCAGTAATTTTCTAATTTTTATAGTAAAAGACAATAAAAGCGTACAAAGACTGGCGATCCATTTTCGGACGCCATTAGGATGGTAAGATCATGGAGCAGGGGGGGGGGGAGGCAAAGACTGGGTCACTAACCGTCTCAATCCCAAGGTTCCCCACACCGTCACTTAACCTGAAATCTTAAGCAGCATAAGATGGAACTGCAAACCCTCAGCTCTTCCCCCCCGGAAATCACAATCGGAAATTTATTATTGATCCGTTTCCATCCTGTGTCTAATGTCAGTAGTAAGCCTCAAAACGACTATCTTTACATACTGCATTTCATTCACATAGTCTTCTGTGTTTTCAAAGTCAAACCAGCTGGGCTACGTAGCATATGCGACAACTGAATCTTCAATCTTCTGCTGGTAAATCCTGCAGTCAGCTCGGGTAAGTAGGAGAAAGGTGAGGAAAGGCCTTTTCAGAGGCTCGAAGGTTAAAAAGATGGCTCCACTCAACAATGACTCAGGAATGATTTAGTTATCTGACAGTACTAAACACAACAGCCACAAAGAAAGGAGAGACAAATTTGCCTTGCCGACGACTGGCAAATGTATTTGGTGATTGTAACGATAATCGGAAAAGAAATTTCGTTACATTTACAGAATCCGATTTGATGACAGTAAGCCAGTAAACCACGCCAAAAATGAAGTTGCCTTCTCTCACTTTGGCTCCCGGGTTTGGCTGTGTATGGTTACACACGTTCTTTTGTTGCTAACTTTAAACTGAATGTTTGATGAGTTGTAATTGTATTACGGTAAATAATATCGAATCGGGACCACGTTTTGGTGGAAAATTGCATTTAACTTTCTTCGAATTAATTTAAAATATCTGAATGCTTGATGAGTTGTAATTGTATTACGGTAAATAATATCCAATCGGGACCAGGTTTTGGTGGAAAATTACATCTAACTTTCTTCGAATTAATTTAAAATATTTCTTGTTTCTTCTTTTCTTGAAAAAAGCTCTACTTTTCTTCTACTGCGGAGCAATTTTTAATATCCGCGGCCCTTGCGAAAGCAAAAACGCGCCATTTTCCTCTTTCTTGAATTGGGTGAAGGGGGAGGCTAAATTTTCCGTCGTTTTTGTCCCTACTTGGTTGTGAGTGCTCCTCTGTTTTGTACAGAGAGTCCTGAAAAGGAATTCCTCGAACCCGTAATTGCGTCAAACACTACTCAATCCAGCAATCACAACGCAATTTATCTCGTAATCTCGAATTCCGAACAAATGTTGGAACAAGCGGCTTTCAGATCCTCTGTGAATACATACAAATTCCTTCATCTTCTTAGCTGACCCAGTGGCGGATATGATGGTTTAACAAAGGAAAGTGGTGCGGTTAGCACGTGACATGGTTAAAGACTACGTGGATTACTTTTGTTTCAGTAAAACTATTTCTGAATCTCGCCCCGCAGTACTTTTCCCTAAACACCTGAAATAAACCAACGTCAGCCTAAAAATGGGAAAAACTGAAGAAAACGAGGGTTAAGAACATAATACTTTACACTTAAAAAAGAGACAGAAACAAAAAGAAATTAAAAAACAAGTGAGCAGCACTGTGCCTTGACGACATCTGTAACACTCTGATTCAACTCTAATACGACTCGACCGCAAAACCACACTCAGGGCAGTTCGTGCAGGCCTGTCTCTAGCTTCCTTAATTTATTTTTAGAACATCTTCTACGTGAGTCGGCAGAAATGCGCGGGAGTTACCTTAACTTCAGGTCAACGAGTGGCTGCAGGCGCACGAGTTTGGTTTGAAATGTTTTGGTTCATCTTTCTTAAGACGTTAAATACCGTTAATTCGGGTTGAAGTCTACTTTATATGCCGTGAAATGCTCTGCTAAACGAGGTACGTAAAAGAATAACTACATTAATAAAAAGTTAGCAATAACTGTTTAGTTTGAGCAACCTGTTAAAATTCATAAACTTGGGGGAAGAAGGAGAATACAGAGTTGTTCATTATTCCATCATTCCAGGCCGAAAATATTCGTTATTCCATTATTCCGATACTCGGTAAAAACAGGATTATTCCAACTCGAAAATCATCGTTTTTCTCTCCTATTTTCCCACCTCGGAAATTTCTGTTATTCTATTTCCTTTATTCCACTTCAGCCCCGTGTGGTAAGCCAACAACCTGACACAATTAGGTAACTAAATTCCGGGGGATGGGGGGCTCCCACGTAAAAAGGGCACATATGCTCGTGGTCATGTTCAGCTTTGTAAATTGAAAGTTTGTTTTCACTAAGGGTGTTCAGGGCGGGCTGCTAATATTTTGACGTACACAGGTAATGGTTTGGGAGACAATGCAGTGTGTTGTCCTTTAGGGGTCATCATATTTTACTGAAATATTGCACCATTCAAGTTGACTTCAGCTATTTCATAGGATCTTTAAAGTGTAACTCGTGCTATTTATGCCCTGTCTTGCCTATTTAGTTAATTTGCCATCTCAGAAACAAACAAACAAACAAGGGAAACCTGGAGCACTCTTAACAGCTCTTGAAGTTGACAAAATTACCCTGCAAGATAGCATAACATGGCAGAGGAAAAGTAGAATAAATAATAATAACAACAATAATAATAATAAATCCAACAATGATAATATTAATAATTTTATATTAGCTATAATAATAATAATAATAATAATAATAATAATAATAATAATAATAATAATAATGATAATAATAATCATATCAATAATCATGTCAATAAGCACTATCATCTTGAAGGGGTGAGTCAAGAGACAAAGGACTACCCTTGAATGCCTAAAATCAGAGTCCATAGTTTGGTCCTAGTTCCCAAGGAAAAAGAATAGCAAGTTTATGAGAAGAATGGATGAATCAGCTGATAATAACAACAATAATGATGATGATAATAATTAAATACTAATACTAATAACAACAATACAGAAAGTAATCTGTAGAGCTGTAAAGTGAACTTGGTGTATGAAAGACTAAAGACACTGAAGGTAGGATCATAGACAGATAGATAAACTTTAGTCCATTTCAACATTCAGATGTTATTAGCAGTGTATAGTTCTAAAATATACGAAAATAGGGTACGAATTATGGAAATTACATTTCATTATCATTTAGTTAATATAACAAAGTATTTGCCGGAGGACTTCAATATAGTCTTCTGTTTTCTGAGGACGTATTTCAAGAACCCTTCCAGGCTAACACTCGTTTTAAAGTGCAGTGCCGAGGAAAATTTGGCCCTCCCCCTTTTTGCTATCTTATCGTTCGCCAGAGATATCGGTGGTTCACAATTGTTGACACTCATTTCCAGCTTAACCTAGGATTTGTTGATCATGAAAACTGAAACCCAGCTATTTCCAATTGAACTTCAATGCATTTACAGTGGACTATCCCGATTTTTAGTCTATTTTTCGCGAACTTCCAAGAAAATCGGTGGTAAAATTACCGCAGTGTTTGACTAATGAAGTAAAATTAAGTTTGGTTCTAATTACTGTATTGGGATTTCGAAATCTAGGTCCCACTGGAGAGCGGATCGCCATTTCAGTGGTATATGTCCCAACCTTCCCTGCTCGTCGTGAGAGACCTCTGCTAGCAGCGAAGTCCGAACCAGTCGAAGTTCTAGCCATTTGCAGGGCAAAAAGCCAGTCTTTTCATCTTTTTTGAGGGAAATCGAACCTGTAACCGGCTTCCGCTCTACAGACCAGCTCTCACGGACTGAGCTGATGTTCCGCGGAACAGCCTGTTAACATGACACTCTGTACTACGTATTTCTTTTTGGAGAAACGAAATGACTGAGATCCGAAAGTATCTTTATAGTCTTGACTTTCGTGTGCTCGTTGCGCTTGAGGCAAGCTGGAAAAGGTTTAGAAATAGTTTGGAAAAAATTGGTATTTTATGAGATTTCCTCCAAATTTGCGGATTGAAGGACTAAGGTAACCGAAAATTCGAATTTGTGCAATAAAATATTTCTATTTTTTAGGGTTGGTAACGTAGAGGATGAATGTAGAATCAGTGATCTCAAAACAGGCGACCCGCAACAAAGAATCAGAAAGAAAGTTCTACTTACCTTGGTGCTTTTAATTAATAATCGACACATTTTTCAGTCAGTGTGCAGGCCTTGTCCGTGTGTATAAAAGCTCTCTTCGACACCCAGCTATCTCTTTACAATCCAAACGCGTTTTTTTATGTTAGGTCGGACGCAATTGTTTTTTATAAGGGCCTGGGATATAGGACGAAATCACGAATAACGAGCATTGCGAAATCTCCGCCCTATGTGTGGCAATCTCTAGCTGATAAAGGTTGAATAATTGAGCCACACAGAACAAGGCTGAGAGGATTCTGATTGGCTGGCGGGCAATCAAAACATTTCTAAAACGGCTCTAAAATAGATTTTGCGTGTGGTTTCATACAACCGATTTGACAATAACTAGTTTCAACAGCACTTAGGAGTTTTCCTTGTGTTAAAACACGACATAAATTCGCGCGATATTGTTCAAATGCATTGTTCTCTTGAATCATGTCACATCACGAACAGCATTACACGGTTTCTTGATGAAATCTAACGTCACGTGGGCCATTCTGACCAATGAAGTGGCTGAAAAGGCGATTGCACAACCCGATCAAATGACATATGTCACGGGATCACGTGGTCTTGTAACACCGGCGGCACGTGGCCTTGGCTTTCGCTACGCTTGAAGCTTTTCTCGGAGGTCAGAATTTCACATAACTACGAGCCTTGCACTTACTTTATCTGTAATTTCTACAATTTCCAGCTGTGTCAGGTGTTTTGAAGTCGTTCCGTTGTTGTAGTTCGTAAATACTGTGCAGTCTGTGACATTTGTTCCTCGTTTTCGATTCTAGGCCATCTGAGGCTTTGCGTTGTCGCTGCGGTGGAAGACGGGAAAGCTGAGAGTCAGTGAATGGAGTGAAGAAGTTGATGCCGTGTTAGTTAACCTTCCGGCCGCGAGCTAAATTGTAGGTGTTCTCTTAGCTGACATTTTTGCGGGCCGCCAAGACTAAATGGAAGGTTTTGTTTAGTGTTTGCAAGTTATTTGTCAGATGAACTACGAACACAACACTCTATTGTAGTAGGGCAAGATATTACAACCGGAGCCAACAAGTTTACAAGACTTGAATCAAAATATTTTCCAAGTTAATGGGGCTTCAGCTGGTTTTAAGCCACCCATTTTGCAAGCGTTGTCTTGTCCACATGTCGCAGGCTCGTTATCCTGTTTGCATAGAAAAGCGTCAATTTATTTACGTGCAATCGGTTCTTGGTACAAAAATTCCACGAAGCTGACAAGGCCTGCAGACGAGCATCTCGATTTCAGTCGTTTGAAGACACGATATGGAGTCTTTTCCGCTCGAATACAAACTTAAGCTTAGCCAGTTGAGCTCGTTGCTATGTTCTATGATGGTTTAGTTAGCACTTCTTATAAGCATTGTTTCGTTTTCCAGAGGCCTCTCCGCAGCTAACCGCGTTCAACTCGCTTTTGCTTGCTAGGTTTTAGTTGACCTCAGCTGTAGAGTAGAGGACAGTCATCCATAAAATCACTTTCGACGTAACCTGCAATATATCTTGGATTTTAACCGTCATTTTTGGTGAGTACAATCTTTAAGGTTACCTTTCAATTTTCTAGTTTTAAAAATGCAAACAAAACTTCGTTAATACTACTTGATCCTTCATTGTGTTCAGGAGATGCATCGTAGCGTTTGGTTGATCGTATCAACAGGCTGATCTTTCGGGGAGTTTAGACTCGGTACGATTCCTGTTATCTATTTTTTGGAGAATTCTGTTTGCTCCGTGTAAAGGTCGTTTTATTCAGAGGGTTGTGCATCCTTTTAGCTTGAAATTTTAACTAGTTAGCAGGATCTAGACGTGGTACACACCTCGTATGATAATCAGGTTTACGGCGTTGCCGCTTCATCAATCCATCTTTCCTTTCAGATGGGCAAAAGGCTACTCATAGCGCTTTCACGTCTTTTCGTGAAACTGGTGTTTTTTGTCTTCAATTTGAATGGTTTTGTAGTATGCTTGTAGAAATAGTTTTTTCCCTTTCTACCTTTCCGTGA
Organism: Porites cylindrica; assembly: GCA_964035525.1. Lineage (NCBI taxonomy): Eukaryota > Metazoa > Cnidaria > Anthozoa > Scleractinia > Poritidae > Porites > Porites cylindrica. The sequence continues at coordinate 49,753,073 of OZ037777.1, read as the reverse complement.
CTCCCAGCTCACTGGTTGAATTTTATTTAGGGTGTGTAGCGAGGTGAAGCATGCTTTGAACTTGTGATGGGGGGTTGGAGAAAGAAAGTTGCTCTCTTAAACATCCCGCCGAAGAAAGCGAAAGTCTACAAAAAGAGCTTGAGTTTTACAACGTTATTGTCGCACTTCATCGTGAAACGAACAAGCCCATGAATCAGAAATGCTGTGAAGCAAAAATGTGTTGTTAATGTTTTTTAGCAGGGTTAAGTGCCATTTCCTTGACGAATATACAAAGCATACTTTCTCGCCTTCGCTTGAAAAAAATCTGCATACAGTATTCCCAGAGAGGAACCAGCCTTTTTGAAAGGTTTATCGTGACCAGATTTCTTTGTGTGAGAGAAACCAATAATTTCTGTGAACTGTGTTAACTACTTGTGCGACAGGAAATCCTTTTTACTTCTAGTTCACTGTACTATTCCCTGCATTGCATTTCATCAGGACGGCTTTCACACAAAGGAAGAATCATGTCGTCCGTACAATGAACCTGTATGTTGTTTTTTTCGCCGGTAAAAACTCATTTTCGACATTTTTTAATCTCTTGTAGCCGTTCAAACTAAACCTCTAGTTAACCACTTGTAGAAGCATTTCTGCTTTGAAGCAGCTTTTAGGCAGCTTGATTGCTAACTAAATGTCAAAAAGATGGAATTACATTATGCGTTTTTACCCAGCTTTAACTGAATAGTATTCAAATGTTTAACTCTGTAACGTACACGTAAATCGAACTGTTAACAGTATCATCTTTGCGGTGCGTCAGCAACACCTATACAACTGTACTGTTGTGCCTTGATCATATTCGTGATTAACCTTGTCTAGACAAAAAAAAAGTGGTGGTGGCGATAACATTCTTATAAAGTGATTACGTGCCTCTTCTAGAAATGTGTTCAAAGTGTTGTTCATGTGATTTCGATAGCACGGTTTTATTCCTTATTAGACAATAGCTTGCAGTTTGTAAGGGCTTAGCATTAAGTGAAGTCGTCTTGTTTTTATTTTTAAAAATATTTTGACCAAGATATTGTAATTGAAAAATTGCATTATTGAAGTTCAGTGTTGTAAGAAACAGCATTATGTAGTGTTTATATGAGTTCTTTTCACATGACTAAATTTAAACCATTCAAGGTTAATTGAGTAACTTCGTAACGCTAGTGCTTAGAATTGAACGCACAAGGAATGTCGGATTTGTCGTAAAGAAATAGGAAATATGTTTGAATACTCAAGTAGAGTATTTCGCACATGATTTCACTGCCAGGTGAATGCGAGAAGAGGGCAAAATAGCTGTGAAATCCTTGAGAAGCGTTCGAATCATTTTGGACAGTGTTCGCACTTGCACTCACGTGCGGTGGCACTTGTTTACATGTTGTCATAACAGCGTCTTATCAGGCACGTGACTAATTGAAATTTTGCGGGGCTTTCCCTGACCTTTCAGACAGAAGCAACCTCTGTGATGGAGTACTCTGGACGTGAAGAACCTCAAGGGTGAGTTATTTCCGTTCAGATGTGGACAGAACCCTTGTTCATCGTTATTTGCATCAAGACGAGACTAAACAATCTCTTCAACACTTTTGGATTTGATTTTTAAAAAGCCTCCGACTTCAAGTTATTCTTGTTGATAAAAAAGCTAAAATCATAACCATTCTTAAAGTTTTGTTGAAGGTGCTTCAGTCTGCATGTAAGGTCAACACTTGTGCACTTACGGTTTTAAGTAAATAATAGTCTGGCCGTAATTTTTTTAAGGGACGGAAAAATAATGGTGCGTGTTTATCTCTTTATGGCTGGTGACCTATAATGTCAATACTACAAAGGACTCGACTGTTTTTTTTCTTTTTTCGTTGTCTGGTTTTTTGATTGTGCTCTCCACTAAGGCTGGGAAAATGCAAATTTATACAAGTTTCAGATAAAACGCCGTTGCGATATCCATTCCTGTCCGCAAGTTGTGTAGGATTAACTAGACGCACGGTAATTTTATGTTTCCATTATCATTCCTTGTTGTTAGCTATGAAAGTTTTTGTGGTACTCTGCCCACCATTCAGTCAAAATCTCCATAAAAGACGAGTTGATAACCGTTCTGAATATGAAATTGCCCAACTGAATGGCAAGGAGTAATGCATGGTTATACATTTTTTTAACCGATTACAGGGAACGATGCATCATGTTGTTTTATAATGAAAGAGGAACTAAATTCTCTTGTGTTTATCGGTGTTGTGCTTCATTTCAGGGCTGTTGGACCAAGCTTGGATCAAGTCGGACAACAGGTACGTATGTGTAATATTTATTGATAGTGCACTTTCGCAGTCCCTCTTGGGTAGCCACAACTACTACTGATCTGGTTTACCTATGTACAGTGTGTACTTACTATGAATATAGGTGATGTGAAAGAGTTTCGGCAAGACTGCTTCTTGTCTCGTCACGTAACTAAGTGTTCCAATACAAGAAACCTTCTAACAACCGTAATTGCTACGTTCCATAGAGGCTCATTGTGCTGTCTTCCAAGGTGAAATTTTTGCTAGTAATTATTGTTAGATTTGCTATTTGAACATCACCTGCAATAGTCAGCATATTAATTTGTTGCATGTTTTCCTGTCAAGATGCCTTTAAGTTGGCATATTGATTTGTACTGTAGATTAGCTTTTGTTATGTATGTATCTTTAGGAGCAGTAGCCAGGGGCCATATTAATGAATGCCTCACTAAAGCTCTCGGGTGGCAAACATTAGTAATGATAAATCTTTATTTATGAGGGTTTTTTTTATTTAAGAGTGTCTTATAAAACTTGCCACAGGCTGTTGTTGATCATGATATAAGGTCAGGGACAACAAGACAGCTCAATTACAGTTTTAGTTATTACTTCCGCATATTTGAACTGTAATTAATATCAGATTACATTCCCTGAGACTCAACAGACAAAAAGTCACCAGCTTGAGACGCTGTTGCTGAAGAAGCAGTACCATATACATAGAGACTCCAGAAACCAGTATTAAATTTGTAAGAAAAAAAGTGGACGGTTTTATAAACTAACCTGGATGGTGTATTTAAGAAGCTGACTGTTAATAAACAATTATTGGCTGAGGCTTTGTGATATCCTTAATAACCAAGTTCGAGCTAAGTGTTATCAACTGAGCCAAAGGCCGAGGCTGACAACACTTACTGAGACCTTGATTATTACGGATATCACAAAAACTGAATCTAATAATTGTTTTCTTATACATTGTTTTAAAGAAAATAACAACAAACACACCATTCCAAGGAACCTGAATTGATATTGTTATTGGAAATCATGCATTGCGGGCGCAACCTACAGATTAGTCTGTAGGTTGCGCTGATTTCGAAAATTAGCTGAGGGCTCTTAGCCATTGGGAAGACGGATAGTGAGTACAATGTGTAATATAAGTTATTAGCTTAGCTCCCTTTGAAAATGATAGCAAAATATGTTTTCCCATTCACAATCTTGTGATAATGACGGGCTGTTCTGAGTGGTTGTTCTACTAGCTCTGTAGCATCAGACAGCCCTTTTGCTGTGCTCTGTGAAAGATATGAGACTGTTATGAGATTGATAACACAACAAAAAATAGGGGCAAATTTAGTCTTAATTGCCTCACCTTTCATTGGTAACAAAAAGAATTTAAGTAGAATAGAGTCTCAGTGATGACTCCAAGGAAATATTTTGCATGGGCTCTAGTTTGTATTTTCTTCATGGTAATCAAAGAAAAGAAATGGTATAAAAAGCTGAGACAGTCTTGTCCTTTTTCAATAATTCCTTGCTTGATTTTTTTGCAACAATCATAAAGTTGTGAACATCTTTAGTTACTTTTCACTATTTCTGTAAAAATTTTGATTTGGTCGATGAATATATCCACTGAAAACTGGGTGGTCAAAATGATTATGCTTCGAAATTAGCGGGGATCATCGTAGCAAAGGACAAGCTAAGCAGGCTTTTGTATTTGTCAAGCCGGCTTTTTCTCCAACTTTACCTCAAAAATTCCCCACGTCTTTGTTTGCAATTGAGCTGGTAGCAAGCTCTTTTTCAGCCGCGGAAATTAGCCGTAATCCGGGACTTAGCGACAATTCATGGTTATTTTGGTTCCATTGGAACCAGTCAAGGCTAAGTAGTCACTAATTTGGAGATCATGCTCTCCTACTTTTTAATTAGCCTGAAAATAACATTAGAGTCAATTATGATTAGTTGATGATTTACTCTAAGAGTCAGTCTTATTTCTGTCATATTGTATTTTCTACATCCTCACCGAATTTCTGTCACAATTTAAATTGTCAATTTGTAGATTTTATTTGTCATTCCTTAATCTTAAGGAGTATTAACAGCTTGTTGTTTAGTTTTCATTGAAGGAAGCTGACTTGTTCATTACCGTGAAGTAAATTTACAACCAGTTGTTTTTTGCCTTGGATAATTATCTGTGTAGTCTACATGTGTCTTGCACAATATTAAGGGGCTAGTTCATGCTATTTGCTGTCTTTTTAAAAAGCTGAAACTTGTCCTTGCATTGATTGAATTAAAAGTTCAGTTTTGTTTCCTAATAAGACTATATTTACATGTAGGCATCGAAAGTCATCTGTTGCAACGGATGGAAACTTGAAATAGTTGGGATAATGTTTTCAAGTTTTAATAATTTGCCTGCAAAAGTAACCGAAAGATTATTATGGTGAGTGCTCCTTATATTTACAGGAGCATTTACACTGTGGTGTAAAGGTAAAGATGCTGATTAATTAATGACCTCAGCACCGAACTGATCTGAAACAGAAACATCTTTGTGGTATAGCCCCTTTTAACACTGAAAAAGTGGTTCCCTTTTTTGTCTGTAATTGCAAAGTCAAGGTCACTAGTTCTATATTTGATTGGTACTTGTATCTCACTGCTTCGTAAATATCACCACCATAGACCACCTGCGGAAGATGTAAAAGTTAAACAAGTCGTAATAAGTGCATTCCAGTGTCAAGAATACTTAGTTTGAACATCTTTTAGAAGTGAAAAAGTTGAAAGTTGAAAAAGTGTTGTCTCTTTTGTTGTTACCTAAAGTAAAATAATACTTTTCGTCTTCAAATTAATGAGCTAGAGTTTGAAACTTGTATTTTATTACAGGTTGCTGTTTGAGCAGAATAAAATCTCTGATCAAAATACAATGATTTGTTTATGGGAAATGGAACTTGTTTTATTCTGTTGCCAGCTCTTAAAACTGTGTTCTGTTCTTTTGGCTGAATTGAGTAGAAGAACCTTGGTTTTTCTCTTTTTGTGCCATTTAATCCTCTTGTAATTCTATTGTTTAGTAAAACATAAATTATTCATTGTGTGTGTTTTGGTCTCAATCTGTGAATTCTTTTAACTAAAAGAACAGTTAAGTTCTGGATTTTTCTTATGTGATCACAGTTTGACATATTTATGCAGAAGGAAAAGGGTTAAAAGGCTTGTTTACGTGTAAGAATTTTGAAAAACCTTCTTGAAGGAGTTGTAGTTGGAAATTGGTTGATAATGATGCATTAAATATTTACTACCCCAAAATAAGACACATGCTAACATTTCACTCTGTGGACCAACAATTGACTGAAGTTTTGATTCTCTGTGTGACACTCATTTTTTAATCTGAAATCCTGTTCCCCCTGACAAATGGCGAGGGTAAGTGAAGATCGTTTTTTTGCACTGTCTAAAATGAAAATAACTGGGTTTTTGGTGGTTAAGACAGCATTTATATTGTTTTAAGGTGATACAAGTTGAAACTGTTGCATAATAAAGTAAAGCCAGTTATTTTGTGCCCTACTTCGTTTAAAACGGAAATAGCATTTTTTCTCATAAATTGTGCTTTGGAACATTAAAATGTTAATTTATTTGGTAGATACCCTCCCCCTCATTTGGTCATGTTAACCCTTTATATAATAATTATGAATAAAAATTATCCTTGGACATTTTTTGCAGACTCTTAGGTATCCTAGCATTGATAAAAAAATCGATTCTTTAGTCATGACGTTGCCAAGAAGAAAAAGAAGTTCTCTCAGTTCCCTAGCTAAAAATGTATTATCAAAATCGTTCAAGTCTTACCTTCAAGTAAGATGTGCTATGATATTAAATTGTGCAGGACTCATAGAAGACTTGAGTCGCTATGGTCCTGCTTTCTCGGTAGAATTTGTATCATTTTGATACTTTGTTGGAATTGAATTTGAATTTGGGGCATATAAAGTCAAGAGACTGTCAGATTAGGGTGGACAGTGAATATGGTTTGTTTGTAGAGCTTGCTTAGCCAGGAGTCAATGTTTCTTTGTTGTTTAAATTTACTGAATGCAACAATTTCTTGTCAGTTCTCTTACATAGGAGAAGATGAACTGCCAGATGTTAAGAACTCTAAATCACCTGACAGTGGAAGAAGAAATGGAACAAGACCAGGAAAGCCTCGATCAGGTCGCAATAGGCAACCAAGAGATACTGACTACTTCATCAGGTGCAAGCAACTGTTCTTGTTTATAGATATTATTTATTCTGGTTTTATTCCATTATAACGTAGCTTTGTGTCACTGTTAACCTAGTAGTGTGCTTTTACATACCCGTGGAATGATTTCATCTAAATATTAAGAGCACCCTAAACCTTTGAAAATTATCCATTAGTTGTCTGTCTCCTGAAAAGCCTTTTCAGCCATTAATTTGGTTAATTAATTGATTGTTAGGATGTGGTTAACAAATTTTCTTTTCTCATTTTAACCTTGTACATTATTTTAGTGACAGTATGGCGAATATTTTGAAAATAAAGAAAATTAATTTATTTTGGATGATATTTTGTGGATTTCTTATTGCCCATTGACTTTGCTTCTCCGTTATTTAGTTCTTTGCAAGAGAACAATATTGCTTTATGTAAATTATGCATTTGGACAAAATAATTGATTGGTGTAAATTCCTACTTTGTGTATCTCTTTTTCAGCTAAATTTCTTCGAAGCCGATTTGAAGGTTGTTATGGATGAAATTTCTATTCTAAATACCACATCAACTGTGTTAGTTTATTCTATACCAGACAAAATTATGTGCAGCATTTTTCTACCAATTTTTATTTTCTTTAAGCGGAAGTTTTGAAGCATGTGTTAGATAAAAGATGATGTTCATTACCTTCTGTAATGTCTATTATTTGAACTGCAGTCATAGTTTTTGTATCCCTTTAGCTCTAATGTTGATCAACATTGCTCTAATGCATTATTTTAATCTTTCCTTGTCATCCAAGGGGTGAATCAATATATTGCTCATAAGAGTTTTGGAAATGATCAACTAGATTATCATGACAAGCACAAATTCTCAGTAATACCAAAATGAGAGATGTAAGGAGAATAGTGTAGAGATTAGCAGTAATCAATGGTTAGGAAGTGCAGGGGAAGATATGGGTTTACCTTGGATATGTGATTGGTGAGAACCACTTTCATAATTGTGTACGTGAATCAGAGAGAGCCCTTTTAGTTGCAGTGTCAACAAAAGGAATTGTGGTGGATCACGAGTGTAGAAGCTGAATTGAACAACACAGTAAACAATACTCATATTTAATTCAACAATTTTATTCCCAGTTGCTTAGATACAATTAGCCTGCGAATAATGAGGTACCGAGGAGAGAAGGCTGTATTTGCAGGCAAAGATACAGCAAAAACAGTAATGCATGGCACACTGCTCAGCCTGAAATGTATACAGTCACGACTGCAGGAAGTGCTATTACTCAATCAGCGATTCAATCTGTGTTCAATGACCAAAGGCTGTTTATATGCAGTAGAGAATAATGAGAAAGCTTAGTTTACCACTAGAGTTTAAAGCTTATTGAAGCCTTCAGGTGACGAGCAACATAACTTGCTTGGAAACGTATACAAATATAAAAATATAAAAACCATATGCACTGGAGTGAAACCTGAATAAACTTAATTTACATGGATTTCTAGACTCTGGTAACATTTGTATCTTATTGAAAACATGTCCATCACTAATCTGAGATCAGGCTCTACTTTCATTTTCCTGGTTAAATAGATTCTCGGCCAGCAAGGCCAATCAAAAAGTCTCACATTTAGTACAGTATCGATATACAGTTGAACTTCCTCTAATGGCCAGCTCTCTACATTATGGCAGTTTTTTGGCGGGCAGTTCATACATTCACTCTTGTTTCAACCTCTCTACAAAGGCCACTTTCTTCTGTCCCTAAGGTGACCGTTGTAGAGTGATTCAACGGTAGTACTTGTGTACCTGAGTTATGTGTGGTTGTGAATCCGACAATGATTGTTGCATCTCTTGCATGTGCCTTCACGTGATTACTGTGCCATCAAACTTTGTGGCCACATACCATGCATATTAGTTGGTAGAACACGACCATCGCAAGAATGTGGACAGATTTTGAAAAAAAATTCACAAAACAGTGTATAAAGTACCGCAGACCAAGACTTCTTGGTCTGCGGGCTCTTTGTCCCCCGCAAATATAGTTCAGTGAGGTTTTGCTGAAGCAAGAATTATTCTTTTGATATTTTTCTGCCAAAGAATGAATGCTCTTCGTGATAAATTAAGGAACAGTATTTTTCCTAATCTTAAGTGATGTGTACAAAGTCCTAATACATTTGATCTGTTACACTAATTTTTATTTTAGTATAACCAGTTTAAGAGATCCTGATTTTTTTTCCTTTGAGATAATATATCTTATTATTATTAGATATACATTGTAGCTACTCTAAACTTTGAGTTGAAATAAAGGTTATAGATGTATGTATTTCTTATTTTTCAAGTACTACATGTAAAATGTCAGAAAACCATGAGCAACAGAAATTGTAGAGTAAGTGTTTTTGACCTGCCCAGCAATAAGTGAAGTAAGTTAATATATCTTGAGACTAGAACAATTAACGTTTTTGGACTACAAAGATACCTGCAAGCACTTCGTGTTTTTTTCTTTCTTTTCTTTTTTTTTTAATCGCAGCTTGCCATCTTGCTGCAAACACCTCCTTAGTATGTACACCCCTAGATTATGGTCATTTGTTTTGGCCCCAAAATACTTAATTTTACTGTCAATTAATACCAGAGAGCTACTTGCATTTTCCCCTCGTTCTTCTTATCAACATTCCAGTTAACTAGCTCAATGTAGCTGTGGGAATTTGCAAGGTTCTGGTTACTGTATGTTCTTTTGTATCCTTAACTTTTTCTACTCTCCAGTCCAATATTACTTCTAAAAAGTATATTGTACTGAGCTGCTTGTTAATGTTGCCATGTTACTAGGATTCTTGTGCCGCCCACCATGGTTGGTGCCATTATTGGCAAAGAAGGAAAGAAAATCAAAGATCTCACAGACAAAACAGGAACGGAGTAAGTCTCTTTAAATTTAGTGATGGCCTTTCATATATTTCTGATTGTAAATAACGTTGACTTTTAAACTTCAATTAGGGCTGCTGGTAAGTTTACGTTTTAGAAAGGGCATGTGTCTTAAGCGAGATCACCATTTCAGTTGGACAGACTAGAACGATTGGACATGCATTATACTAACTCATATTTTCAGTACAATATACGCCGTCAAGTTAAAAGAATAATGATATTCTTTGGGTATTTGATCTGTCTGGTCATCATGTCTGACCTGTAGGTTGGATTTCGTCTGGGATTTAACAAACTTAAGCCAGGTATTGTCCATTGACTGGATGATATTTATAGCTCTGTGAATCATTTTGCTGCTTAACAATATTATTTATTTTTTAAGCTATGCTGATCAACAGTTCTTCTTCATCATGGGTGATTAAATTGGTTAATTTCAAATGTCAATGAACCAGTTGAAATTTCTTAGAATTAGTGTCCCGATAACTAAATCAAATTATAAGCCATGTTCACAATTCTTGACATTCTTCCTTCAGTACATGTGTGAATAAAGTAAATATTATTTCAGTATAGTTTTGATCGAGATGCCTCTAACATAAATCACTCAGCCATAACCTTGTAAACCTTGCCTTTTTGTCTCTAGCATCACTGTTCACAAGAAAGATGACAAAACTCCATTTGAAAAGGTATTTTCTTCATCAGATGGCTTTTCAAATCATATTAGAAGTGTATATTTAACGATGCAGGGGGTATACCAAGGGTTTCAATAAGCACTGATGACTGATAAAATGCCTCTGCTACTTAACTCAGAGAAGTCGGCTACTATTTTCCCGAAGAAAGAAGCAACTAGTTTAAATAACATCGTAAACAACTAATATATCATAAATCTGTTGGAAATGTCATTCTGTGTTTTCACGAAGGCTTATTATGTGAACGCTGTAGTTCAGTCAATTTTTTAGATGTTTCTTTATAGGTTCGTGCATAGGTTCACATGTGAATGTGCATTTTGCTTATCGTCATTGCTTCTATGAGTTGTGTATGTGACTGATGAATAAGTTTATTGAAACTTGGGTGAACACTTTATTTTCTTACATGTACTCAATTGTAACTCCATTAATAGTCCCCAGAATGCTGGAAATCAGAGTTCAGGGCTTTTTGAAGTTGGACTAATGCTGGGGCACGTTGTTGATACCGTTTGTTGCTCTTTTCAAACCTGCTGCCTACTCCAGTTTTTATTGAAACCCCTGCATATACTGAACAGTCATAGGTTATCCAACTTACAAAGTTAATGTAACAAAATTGCAAAGCAATATAAGACATTTTTTTATCATGGTCATTCCCTAAAGCCAGAACATACGGTAACAGCATTTTTTAAAATCTGGTTTTGTTTTGTTTTTTGTTTGTTTTTTGGTGTGTAAAGAACAGTTACATAGGTAACTGTGCAAGCATACTTGTTTGATTAGATTCAAGTTGTCACCCCAGAATTATTATGCAACTGCAAGCCATTAATCAATGCATAATTGGTTCGCATTATACAGAAAGAACAAGATGAAAAAAGCCCCCTTGCCAAAAATCAGCCTGTTTGTGTTAATTGGTGGGAAGATATACACCATTATGCTCTGATGACTCCATACAAGTCCTTATAAATTGGCTTAGATATTAACGTTTGTTAGTAACATTTGCGAATCAGGCCTATTTAAGAAGGATTGGAGCATGAGAGTGCTTATATCTCCTAGCCTGCATTGCAGATGTAATATAACCTGTTAGTAACGTCTGCGAAGCAGTGCAGACATCCTTGATGTGTGTCCCCAACTGACTCAATGACTCAACTCTAATCATTTGCGCCCTTACTGTGAGTTGTATTGTCACACAGTTTGCATGTGAAATATTTGGAATTTGCCGCTTTCGTGGTTTATGTATGAGAGAATACTAATCTAATTAACCCTAGGGTTTTAAAAATAACTGTCACGCACACAGTTTACACTTAAAGATGTTGGTCTTTGCCCCTTTTATGGTATGGACATGTGCTTACTGGCAATGAATAGTCTGTACAATGACTGGTAATGACCAGTACCTATGGTCTGGAGGCGTTGCTTTAATATGTTCATCGCCTTTAATTTCTTTGTCCCCACTCTGTTGGGAACTGTGTTTCTTTGTTGCAAGGTTTTCAAGATTGTAAAAGTGGGATCAAGTACCCTGCTAGCAGAGTTTCCTTCCTGGCATGCGTTTTACCTAGTGTGAGTCCTTCGCATGGCAGACTTTCGTGTCACTTGGCTTGTTTACTTGGCTTGTTTACATTCACTCATATTGTGTGCCTATGGCAATTTTGAACCAAAACAAGCAATCTCAAAAACTCTATTGGGCATAATGCTTTTGTCACTTGAACGTCACTGGGCTTACTGAATTTAATAAAATTGTGATAGAAAAATAGCAAATTAATTCTGCTCTTAGTAGTAAAACAATATCATTGTGCAAATGGCTTATTTGCACTAGCAGGCTGATTTTTAGTGAGTAGAATTTTCATCTTGTTCTTTCTGGATATTCTAACCAACCCCATGATTTAACAAATTTAGCTTTTGTGACATCATCACTTTTCTTCTGTACCATTTGTTTGTTGGTCTTGACTTTAAAAAGTTAGTACATTTGCAATGTCATGTCAGATAGTGGGTAATGAGATGTAATTGCTTATTGTTAAGGTGGTGGAGATTGTTGGAACTCCAGCGCAGTGCAGCGAAGCTAACCTCAGCATTCACAGAACAATGCGTTCTGAAACTGACCCCGCCAAGAGAAGGCAAGTGTATCTCATTAATAAATGTGGTTAAACTCGCCAACAATAGATGAGCTTGGGGAAGGTGCCTGGAAAGATGGTGAAGCTACAAGCACAAGGGCCGAGCGTGTAGGGTAACCATAGCAACCCAGTGGGGCGCAACCACTGGGGACCTTTCACTGAAAAATAGTGGAACAATGATACTTACCTCGTACTTACCACAGAGAGGTTGGGAGGGCAGGGAGTTAATTTGCAGAGCATGCTCAAAAACAGGCACAGCCCACGTGAGAATGAGTTGACCTCAACAACAGAGCTGTAAAGCATGCCTGCAACCGGGGAGGCTGCTAACCAGCATTGTTTCAGATTTAACTTCGCGTAAATTACGTTTAACCACATTTTAACTCATCAATTGATCAATAGATGGGCTTGGGGAAAGTGCCTGGTTACATAATGTAATTTTGAAGCGAGTCCTCTCAACAAGTTTTGTCACTCTTAGGATGAAACTTTTGCCTGTAAAATTTTTTTGTAATGAATAAATAATTAAATATAAAATGTAATTTAGGCAAGCACGATTTTCATTAATTGCTGGCAGCGGCTAAAAAACTGGCTACTTGGAGGTTTGAGCCGTTTACTTTTTGGGGAAATAGGGTAAAGTGAGAGAGTGAAAGCCTGAAATTGCCCAGAAAACTCAGTTGGCAAGCTGCCTACTTTTATGTCCTAGCTGTCTACTTTAAAACTTAATGAGAACCCTTAGCAAGGTTTAACACAAGACAGTGCTGGCAAGTGGTCTTCCTCATTTATCACATCTGGGGCTGTCTTTGGGCTTGTGGAGCACTCCAATAACAATAAGTTTAGGGCTGGAAGTAACAGTCGGTCATTGGACATTGGCTGACCAAAATTTGCTAGTGTCTGACAAAGTCCCACCTGTGTTCAGACATTATGTCCGGAGAATGTTTTTTTATGGTAAATCATTTACGGTAAGGAAGAATAAAAATCTGCCTCAGGTAAATCTTGCTTTGTGTTAGGATGATCTCCGAGTCACGAAACATCATTGACTTGGGTAACAAAGCTTTCTTTCACATTAAACTCTCCACTGAGGTTGTCAGTGTGATGGTGTGTGGGTGGTTGTTGTTCACAGGGTTGTCATGATTACCCTCTGTGCTTGTTGGTGGCTCCCTCAGTTTACCCAGGTGCCTTCCACACACCCATTGTATTGGTGATGGGTCTACTTGGCTTATACATGGTCAATACTTAGTGTCAGACCAAACGACCTCTGTCTTGGGGAGAGTTGACTTCGAATAAGAGGTGGATACAGCTTGTTGCGATGAGGAATTTGTAATATTCTGCTTATACCTTTTTTGAAAGTGAACCTAGGGTTAAAAATTAAATATGATTCTTATGAACTGATGGCAAATAGAGCATTTGTGGCATGCTCCTTACAGCACAGCTTAGAATACTGATAATGTAGGCTTTGACCAGTCGGAGAATGGGAACTTCTGTAGTCACCTAAGAAGTAAATTAATAAGCTAACTATAAGACTGTCAGTAGAAGTTGCTGTTTAGTTGTAGGCTGTAGTTTCAAATGTGCTCGTCTAAGACTTATATTTATGTGCAGGAGCTTAACCACTGACTGTATTTATTGACTCAGTGGTCCTTCTGTTTGGTATCAATCTTTCTCAAGTGACTGAGATAATCTGTTATCTGCCTTTTAGCCCTGTGGTGGAGATGCGTGTTTTGATTAACAGTGCAATTGCTGGAAAACTGATTGGTATGCAATTTGAATTTTTTAATGTATACTCTTGCTGCTTGATCTAGGTTCTTCAATACATCTCAAGTGTGATTGTTAATTCATTTGTTAGCTTTGATGGATGAGGTGTTAACGCTCGTGTGAATCACAAGACCATTATTTTTTAAATTTATTGTTATAGGTAAACAGCATGTTCATCTCAAATGTATAACAGACCAAACAGGAGTTACCTCAGTTCGAGCAAAAAAGTAAGTGTCTTTAAGATGTTCAGTATCATCTACTGAACAGAGAGATACCAGTGTTCAGTTAAATAGACCACAAAACACCAAGGCCTCCATACCCTACTACTTTTGACTTTCTTCAGGTTTTTGAACAATTTTGAAAACCATTTTATCTTTAATTTTTTGTCAACTCTTTAGGCAGTTAAATGTAAAAGTATTACAGTTGAATCTTCATTAGGTGACCACCCTCTATCAAGCGGCTTCCTTCTATTAAGTGGCCAGAAATCTAAGTCCCAAAATAATTTAAGAAAAGAATGGGAATTTAAACCTCTATTAAGTGGCCATGACGGTGGCCACCTATTGGCCATCCCAACGAGAGTTCTCCCATTGTTGTCACCTCTATTACGCGGCCATCAAGTGCTTGATACACTTCACCCAGTGGAGTTTGGCTTCATTTTAAGAATCTGATGAAGGAAAATACAGTCCCAGATAGAAGTTGAGGACCAAAAATGGGTGTTTGTTTCAAAATAAAGTGATGTTTCTACTTGAGATTATGCTGATTTATGACAAACCTCTTTTGAACGCCCAACTGCCTTTAAACGGCCACTCGTGGTACCCCGAGGATGGATGCTTAATGACCTTTAATGTCCTGAAAGTCACATTTTTCAAACAATGCAGTAGGGTCTTGTACATCCTCCTTATGTTTTAACAAAGGAGAAAAGACCAAGAGCTAAATAGAGTTGCTCAATGATGGGACTATCTGATCTGAGACACCGTCTTGATTGCAACCTTCTGCTGAACTACTAGGGGGTCTTAAGCAACAATACTGGCGATGGTAGCGAAAACATCACGTAAAAAGTGAATTGGCACTGTTTCAAAACTTCATAGCTCTTATTCCATTTCATTCAATGTCAATTCAATTCTGAAGTTGAATTCTAAAGAATTGTATCTGTAAGTAGAGAAAAAGAAAAAGGAAATCGTTTTCTTGTTCACCTCCTCAATGAAACATGAAATTAGGAAGTTTCACATTGCAGTTGTGTGACAATGGCAAAGAAATGTACACAAAAGCCTGTTGCTCATGCAAAGTTGTTGTTTTGCTAATCTAAACTTACTGCTTTTCTGCCATTCTTGTTGTTGTTCCTTAAGCTTCCCATTATATTCATACCGAAACAACTTCCCAAGCTCAACCTTATCTATTTTTTTCCTATGTAATGATTATTTTCTATGTTGTAAAGAAATCGTGTGTGATTAGTTAAATATTTTTATTGTCTTGCCGATGCCAGTTTTTTGTATTCATTAATTAATTTATATATTTTAAAGGTGGTCCTTTTTATAAGCCTTATTGGCTACCTTGGGCTCCCTTGGGCTCCCTTAATTCATCTGTTTTTTTTTTTTTAATTTTGTTTACATATTATTATTGAATTTAATTGGCAAAATGATGATAAAATAACAAAAAATGAAAATAACACCTCGGCATTTAACCTTCTGATCTTTGTTTTAAAGGGATGACTACAACCCATTAAATCATATGGACAGAGTGATTACAATACAATGTCAGCTCCCACCAGAACCGTTAACCTTAGATGAAAACACTATGCTCAGTCCACTTGAGGAGGAGGCACTATCGAAATGTAGTCAAGCGGAAAATATGGTTAGCACTAGGGCCGATGGCTGCTTTAAAACCTTAAAGAGAGAGGTTAGTGAACCACAGTCAGTCTTTTTTAATCAACATATTTACACCTTAGCAGCTTGTAATCCCCCACATGGAACCGTGGACACTGTCAGCAGGGATGCCGCTAAGAGCTGACTGCCGGCTAATTTCGCTGGCTGAAAAAAAACCTTACCACTGGCTCAAATAACACTAGAAAACTTAGGTTGTTAAAGAAGGTAAAAATTAAAATGGTGATAAATAGAAAGTGACTATGGATGGTTTTGGTGGAATGGGATCAACAGCAGCCTAGGTTGTTTGATGCAAAAATATGTTCTAGCTTCTTTCAGTATTGTGACCAGTACAGTACTTGCACCAATGTGAACACTTTTTTTTTTTCAAGTACCCAGTCTAGAATTTGGGCATGCTACCCATGCCTAAAAAAAAAGGTCCAGGCCCAGGTTTTTCAAAAGCTGGATAGCGCTATCCACCGGATAAATCACTATCCAGCGGATACATATTACGGGAAACAATTGCGTTATCCGCTGGATAGCGCTGTGCAACGTTTGAACAACCAGGGCCAGAACGTTTACTCGGGCACATGGACACTGGTTCCCTGTGTGCAAACTGTTTGTATTTCAGTTCTCAGGCAGTCTACTGCTAAGCTCATGTTTCAAAATGGTGTCAGACAGTGTGAAATGGAGTAACTATGAACATAGTTACATCTTGGGAACTCAAAGTGTGAACCAAACACCATTTTGTACTGGTACTCAGGCAGGGGTTCTCAGGAACCAAGTGTGGACAGCCCCTTAGTGAGTTTGAACTGCTATGACATACTCCCTTGTAATGCGAATCAGTTTAAATTGTTTGAATGAGACTTGTTATTCTACCCCTCAGCCTGGACCGTATCACCATCCACACCATCACCACCCTCATCAGTTCTTCATGCAACCTCAACAAGGTCTGTGGCCCCATGTTCAGTCTCACAACATGGTAAGTAACTTGGTGCTTTGAGTTTTCTTTGTTTTGTTAAGTGCAAGTGTGTTGTGAGTGTTCTATCACCTTTGTCCCTGAGAGAGGTGGAAAAAATGAACACCTGGGCTTCACTGTTCAAAGATGGGTTAAGATAACCCAGAGTTGGTGTATAATTTGAATTCAGATATGAAAGCTTCAAAAGCAAATTCAGTTTAATTCATTTAGCCTTCAATTTTTTATTTGATGTTCTGAAAGTATTAGTGAAAATTATCCACGAATATGTTTTTGAACAAAAAAAAGTAACCAGACTAACATTTAACCCTGGGTTAGCACTAATCACTAATCAGTCTGTGAACAACCAGGCCCTAGGCTGGGTTGCTCAATCTGGGCTACGATAACCCAGGGTTAAGTTCAAAATTGGAATTCACATAATTATAAACGCTTAAGAGGTAAATTCTGTTAAATTCGTTTTGTCTACAATTCAAGGATTGGGTGCTTCTAAAAAGAACAGGAAATTACCAAGAAAATGCTTTTAAAAAAGAAGCAGAAACCCAGATTAACATTTAACCCTGGGTTAGTGCTAATCTGTGTAGAAAAAACTGGTCTATTTTTCTTGCTTGCCACTCGCTACCTTCTCCTGCCCTTCATCAACTTTTGTGTCTACTTCGCACATTATTTTGTTAAATGAGAACATGAAAAAATCAGGTGTTGTGAGTATTCAAGGAATGTCCACTTTAAAAGCCTTGTACTTT
This sequence comes from Porites cylindrica, assembly GCA_964035525.1. Taxonomy (NCBI): domain Eukaryota; kingdom Metazoa; phylum Cnidaria; class Anthozoa; order Scleractinia; family Poritidae; genus Porites; species Porites cylindrica. Next base: position 49,735,625 of record OZ037777.1, on the reverse strand, counting down.
TATAATAATTATGTTAATGTTGCCCATATTCTATTGCAGAGTAATCCCTACCCTCCTAACTGGTTTCGTATAGCATTTGGCGATTCATCTCAAGGTTATTTGCTACAAGAGGTATAATTATTATTGTTTAGGTCACTGTTTTGTCTGGCAAAAGGAATATGCTGTGTTTCTTCTGTTTATTAAGTCACTTACTTACTTAGGCCAGAAATCATCCCGAGCCTAAGTCACATTGGGTGGTTTGACCATTATTTACTTGTAATAGGCCTTTTGCAACTTGTAGTCCCTTGACCTGCTTAATGCAAACATTATGAGATACAACTTAAACAAAACCAATGATGGAAAGAGGATGAAAAAATGAGAGAAGCCAATTTTGAGGGTTTGACACAAGAGACGTAGATTTTATGGCTGTTGGAATGTCTGTGAAATTTTAAGGGTTTGTATGTGAAAATATTGCTGGAGCACAAGGCCTGTGGTCTAGGGAGTTTTTCTCCGGATTCTTAAACCACCAACTCCATCATTTACTCTGGGAATGGAAAGGTTGAAACCCAATAACTGTAAGACCTACTTTTCTTCTCTTTTAAATTTATTGAAGATCGGTTGTGACCTCATCCTGTAAATACCTACTAATATTTGCTATTGAAATTTTAGGTTCCAGTTAAAGTTCATCTCACGTTTCCGTCTAAATTTGCCGGTCCAATCATCGGTAAAGGGGCATCAAATCTTGATCACATAAAGAAATGGAGTGGAGTGAGTAAAGTCCATGTCTTTCCTAAAGATCGAGATGCTCCCGAGAGATATATTGAGATCATTGGAACTCCTTTCCAACAATACTTTGTAAGTAAACCTTCTACTCTTCAAAGTGGAGTCCCTTCCACATGCCTACTAAAAGCAAGTCTTCTTTTCATTTTCCTGCATTTCCTCAAATAAGCACCCAAGTACTTATTTAAACTTTGGCTGAAAGGAGGGTTACTTCTTTGAAGGAAGGCACTTAATTGAGGGGTGTGCTTATTACTTTTTACTTTCAAAGAATTTTAAATTTATTTTGGCTAATAAAAAACAAAAACTACAATATTGTCCACATCAATGGTAAGTCAGTATAAATGTTTTTCATTAATTTGTTACAACAGTCATTGGTAATCAAACATACAATAGTACCAACACACTTTTCACACTTGTATTGGTTTGCATGTTTATAAAGTACTGATTTTCTCATTATCATCATCAATTAATATCGATTCTCTCATCAACAAAGTGGAAAAAGAAACAGGTTTTCCTTGTATCCATACTATTTTATTGTAAGAAAGTCAGGGAGGGGATGCTTATTAAGGAGGGGCACTTATTTGATATTGAGGCCCATGTGGTGGGCACGTATTTGGGAGAGTACGCTTGTTAGAGCATAGGCGCCTATCTAAGGAAATACGTTATATAGAAGTCAATAAGATGCATCTTTTCTTAATATTTTGATTTAATCCCCTACCCTTTTATATACCCAGAACCTGAACAAGTATTCGTTTTGGGTGGAATCTCCCTGTATAGGCCATCATAGGAAGTATTCCCCCCCAGGTGGTTAAAAAAAGTTTCCAAATTCAGTCTGTGAGCAACCATCCATGCGTTTGACAATCTCTTTAAAAAAAAAATGAGTCTGTGAATAGGGCTAGTAAGCAACCCACTTTTGCCAGTCTTCGCAGGGATGAAGATTGTTAAAAAGAAATTGATAAGAAATTGATAGTTCCACATTGTAACCTATGCCCGTACAGTAACAGATCTTTTTCAGTACCTAACACCTTTCTTGAATTCTTTACTGAAGAATGTATGTGTTGCAGTTAATTTTTAATTTCAGTTAATTTTTGTTTTTCCTTTGTTTTAAATTCATTAGCATACATTACCATACCCCAAAACAATGGAAAAATAAAAATTAACTGAAATAAAAAATTAATTACAGCATATGCTTTTGTGGGGGCCGGGGATTTTCCCCGGCTACTAAGAGATTGGCCCCTGGCTACTTTTATTGCAAAATAGAAGAAAAATAGAACCAAAAGAAATCCCTAGCCGTTTGATTCCCCACCTACTTGTTGTATTTATCCAGCAACTTGAAATCTTAGTGACAACCCTGTGGATTGTTTTAAAC
>OZ037777.1:49715997-49730997 GCA_964035525.1 Porites cylindrica | reverse complement strand
TTAAAATATTTTTTTGGATTTGCAAAATATTTTTGGATTGTCCCTCCTCGGCTTCCGTACTTTAGAGACATCCCCGATAACTCCAAGATACAAATTTTGACAACCTTACGTTGGTCGAAATTAATTTTGGTCAGCATTTCTTGGTTTTTTGAAAACTATCGTAGGTTAGCTATTATGTAGTGGTATGGCCATTGTTCAGTGTTCTTTCAGTCTTTTTTGCATCATTTCGTTTGGTGATCACACTCTTCCGAAACACCAAGAAACTACCAATTTTGGTGCAATAAGTTGAAAAAGTACTGTGTAGTTTTGAAGCAAAACAGCTTTTTAGGTTGACTTATTCCAGACAGCTGATATTCCTTTGACTTTTGATAAAACAAGTATGAATTTTCACTGACAGCCTGATTTTTGGCAAGGGGGCTCTTTTCATCTTGTTCTTTCTGAATATGCTAATCAATCCCATAATTTCACACTTCTCCTCTCTGTTATTATACAGAGTATGCCAGAGAACTTGTTTGGTTTGTCAGACTAACAGGGATGTGATCGGATTTATGTCCATCCTAGAATAGAAACTTTTTTACAGCCCTTTTTGTTGTCAGAATTTATACAACTTGCGAAAAAGGGTTTAAAAAACCATTTCATGTTTGAATTCACAATCAACTTATGTTTATTCTTGCTAAGCAGGGTATTGTTTATGTTCTTACAAGACTGTATTATTGTTTTGGAAGCTCATTTATCCCAACTTCTTGTGTCATCCCTTATTTTTGTGTTCAGGTAAAAACCCTACAGAAAGAAACAGGAGTTAAAATAAAAGTTTTACCAGTTAATGAAAACTCAGAAAACAACGAGGCAGTTATACTTATTGAAGAAAGTTTCGCTACTGGCCAGGTTAGTAATGCTGTTATTCAAATTATCACTTGAGAGTTACAGTCAAGCCAGGTCAAGTATGTCCCCCAAGATTCTGTGAATGAATTTATTATTTACAAGTTGAATCGTTAAGTATGTGTATATTTCAAATTTATCTCTGCATTTCGGCCTTTATAAGCAGTAAGTTCACATGCAAGGTAGCTGTGAAATTTCTGCCTGCTCAAGTTTCTTGAGTTTGATCTAAATATCTGCAAAGCAATTTTATCCATTCAAAGAATTTTTGATCTGACCGAATATTTGGAAGTGGTAGCCAAAATTCAGATGCAGATCTGAATTTGATACCGGTGGCGGCAATGGCTAATGTATTCATTAGTCAAATAATTGATTTCTTAATGGAATCTATGTACGCTTGACCTGGCGTGACGATAAACAGGGATTAATAATGATTAAGACTGTGTTTTCCTACTGCATTGGTTCACACGACTTTTGTTTTTATGATCACTTTTTATCCTATCGGATGTTAGAAAAGCCTGTGTCATGACCCACTGAGCCATTAGAGTTGGCCTTAATATGGTACATATTTTGTTTGAAGGAATTGTGGTCTTAATAGATTGCCAAGCAATCAGTTTTTGTCTCAAAATCAAGTTTTTAAGGAGTGAAGCGCCAGCAGAAGGTTCTCGATGCGACTCTCTGCAGGGTGGAGAACAACTGTCTCCCAACGACGTTGTGTGCCCAATCAAGAGGACCCAAAAGAAGATAAACTACTGTTGATTTTTGCTGAAACAGAAAACCGTAAACGTTTGATTTTAAGCCCTCTCATTTGTAGGCCCATCTACCTGTAAACAAAAAAATTCATCCGGTTATAAGCCACCTACTAGTTGGTACTGAAATGAGTTATGACGTTTTGAAGCTTAAAAAAGTGATCAAATTCAAAAAGTATTTTGAACAGCACTTCTGTGTAGCTTGTTTTGAAACACTTTTTTTTAGTCCAGTCAGAAAGCCCTCCCCCTAAATATAGGCCCTCCTAAAACCTCTTGCGAAGTTGTATGCAAGCCCAGGTCTGATAATCGCGAAGTGTACGGTATGAGGCGGTATTGGGCATTGGCAAGCTTGTATGATTTGAAGGGGCAGTCCCATGCTACTTGAAAATGATACAGCGAAAGTGTTCATGTCAATGCAAATGCACTAATCATGGCATGGTCTGTTGTTGGTTTTAGCGTGCCCAGATGAAAATTCTTGATTCTTTAGCTCATTGTCAATCTCCACCACCGAGGAGACACGCGCCATACAGCTGAGAACCCTACTCTTAAAGAATATATGGTTAGATGCCTGTTTACAAATGAAGGACTTATTTTCCGTCTGGTTAATTAACTTCTAACTTGACCGGCATCACTCTGGTATCTTATTGTATCTATTGGACCCATTCACTTACATCTTGTATTGGACATTCTATATTGGTATTGTCAGTGGCATGCCAGGTGTATTTTTGGTACTTGCTACTCGCTAATTGCTGCCAGCCCAGCAAAGCTCTGAGCAACTTTGTGGTAATTCTAAAGTACACTGCACGGTTTGGGAACTTTTTCAGTTGTACTGTTCAAAGAGAAACAACCTATTTTTACAAGCGATGCAAATAAAACATATGCAGTGAAAAGGGTATTAATATTATTAGATTTCATCTAGACAAATCTGTGAATTTTACAATGACTGTATTTCAACGAATGCAACGTTTTACTTTTGTGATCTTACCCTATGGCGGGCCTAAACAATTTCTCTCTCTGCGACTGACGTCTTGGGGCATTATTTTGTGCAAGTTGTGTGTTTGAGAAATATCTATGCGCAGCTTTACATTTTAGAAGGTTCCTGCCCATATAGAGCTTCTTTACTCGACTTACAGTCTCAGACCTGTAAACTTGAGTTGTGCTGCCACAGTAGACTGTCCCCATTTTAGTTGCTCAGGGCTTTCACTAGGCACTACATTTTTCTTTGCACTAATAAAGCATTAAGTAATTTTGTGTACCATGATTGTAATTTTTAAAAAGGGGAATTTTAGTAAGCATACTTGGCGATGCCTTTTTCCTCCCTGAAAGGGTGAAGTACTAATTTGTGCCAAATGGCAAGTGGATTAAGTCAGTTGTCTTTGTATTGCTACAGTAGTTGCTTCCTTAAGAAGCACTGTATTGTTTTTTTCCTTTTTGCGCTTCTAATCTATTGATTAATTGATAGTTCACAGCACAGTAGTTGATAAATAATGATCATCAATCCTAGCACGGTGTTTATTTTCACTCTGGTTTGAGTTTGAGAAAAATTAATGTCATGTGTTTTTAACTCTTGCCGGTGTATAGATCATAGCCAAACAAGTTATGGCTCCTATCTATAACCTCCGTTCGTGAACGTTTTTAGGTGTTGTTAGGGACTTTAAGATACCACGACGGCAGTGGCAACGAAATAAAAAGTTAAGTTGAAGTGAATTCTTGTTCTTTTATAACTGTTCTAACTTTCTCGTTTTTGAGTTGAATTCTTAGGAACATTTTCGCCAGGAGTTTTCGTCCCCCAGAAAATGTCGTAAAAAGCTAGGAAATTTGACATCATAATCGTGCAGTGGCGGCAGCAAAGTGCGCCCAAATAGTATGTTGCACGTGCAGAGTACCTCGCCTATTAATTCTTTTAGTTGCAAAAGTGACCAGCGTTAATTTTCTCCTAACAATATCCATACATCATCAAGAGACATGGATAGAAGAAGTGATATAGTGATCGGCAAAGCGAAAATACTTTGATCTTCTATCAAATTCTCTCTACTAATTCTTTAAGGAAATGCATGGAGATCAGTGTGGAGAATTTGTTCTTGGATATTGAGGGTTAACCTTCTGCTACTTTGACGTTCTCCTTGCCTTTGCCGTCGTGACATTTTAAGTTCTCTGACTACTCTCTCGTACTCGAGCGAGTAGTGCACTTAAGTGAATGTAAAAAGAGATGTTAACCTTTTTCTCCCTGGGTACCGGAGGTGTTAATGGCGGACCTCTCGAGCCAGGGGTATCCTTTTTAAACATTCGTAGTCAATAGGCCTTTTCGGGGTTGCATCAAGCCTCTTACTAATCGAGACGTAGTACGAAGCGATTGATATGAAAATCCTTTTTTTATTCTCATGCAAATAAAACTCACTTTTCATCAGAAAGGTTCTGCATGTAGCCTCGTTTTAAAAGTGAGGGATTTTGGAACACGGAAATGGTCAATTGAAAACCTTTTAGATGGTTTATAAATAATGCGACTTTCTTTCTTTGGACCAAGATGTTGTTTATTCTTAAGCATAGTCCTTTTGAGGGAAATACATTTGCCTTGCTGATAGCTACTCAAAACTCAAATTATGGTGTAGAAAGACTTAAAACTTGACTCTGGGTTTCTTTGGGAGGGGTAATTAATGATGGCTGTACTTATGACTACTGTGTAGTTTGTGACCGGTGACCCAAAGCTGGCTGAGGGACTCTCTACACCTGGTGGCCTGGATCCTACTGTTCGTAGTGGACACTACTTCTTGTGACCTATCTGGAATTATTAGTGGACTGTAAACGCCCATATTTTTGTCCAGATTAAATTATTTTCAACCTCTGTTTGTTGTGTGTTTTGATTGTAAACGTTTATGTAGAAGAGTGATTTTTACTTTACCCGTGAAGCAGTGTGTACAATTTGTGCGAAATAGTTACAAGTAAACAGAAGAAAACAACGAAATTAGAGTGTGATCTTCTTTTTCACGGGTTAAGTAAAACCACTATTTCAGGCATCGAAAAGGGTGCGGGGGGAAGAGGAAAGGGACACCTGCTATAAGACATTTCTGCGGCGCAGGTCGCCGCAAATTTCTGGTTGACTCGCAGTGAGCGGCTTGCTCGCGCTTCCTTCCCTCACAATCCCGGCAGCTACGCAGCTTACGCGCCAATTGAATAATCGACCAATCGCCTGTCGACTCCACGTCGACACCCGACCTATAACCAGCTAACAGTTTGTTTAGCGGGCGAGACGCTCCGGAAGTTTTGTCTCCAGGATCTGGGCCAAACACAAGTTTGCAAAGACCTTGAGTATTGAATGGCAATGCAGCGATTCTTGCTAGGGCTGTTCAACGTTGCTTTGCCTTTGTTACAAGGGGACAGGCCCTTTAATTTGATGGCACCATAAATAAATTTTTGTACGGCTGGTGAACAGAGAGCTGAAACTATCGCACTTTTCTCTCCCTCCTTATTTTGCGTCTGTTACGGGGGCCAGCAAAGGTAATTGGTATACAACCAAATCTCTCGTAAGCGACCACTGGAAGTCCGAAGACCCGGTTGTCGCTTACGAGAGGCAGGACCCCAGCGACACCCCGCCCCTCTCACCACTTCCGATCTACTGCCTGGATCTACTGTGACTCGAAAGGAATATAATAAACTGCTCACCGTCTATGGCAAATTGGCTTTTTTGGTAGCTCTCTAGTTCTTTGCCTCTTACAGTTTTGTTTGAAACTGGATTAACGCAGATAATTGGCCAAACACTGCTGAAAAACTCACAGCCCAGGGGGCGGGGTACTTTTCATGCATAGGCAAGGATCCCACAGAACTACAATAGTTCAGAAATGATTTATGAAAGGGTAAGGGGTAAGACCTCGGGGTAGTAATATGGTATTTTGAAAGTCGACTCGGCGACTGCAGTCATGGTCACAAATAACTTCTCTGCGCCTTGTGCTAGCCTGCGAAGCTTTTTTTGGTGTGATTTTCGTTTGTGAGGAGTGTTGATAATCATAATCTATCCTGGCATAACCATATCATGGCCAAAGTAAACACCGCTAATAAAGTCCTACGTTTGAACAAGAGAACTTGTGGTACTTGTACCCAACCCCATGTACTGCTCAAACTATACATTCATTTAGTCAGACCACACGATGAATTTGCCTCCCGGGTCTGGTCGCCACACCGTTTCCTTGGCCTCAATGGCTCTTTATGGACTTAGTTTTCCTTTTGAAATACATGATGGGCCTATATGATTTGGATCTGTCATATTATCTTGTGTCTGCTGACAGTTCCATATGTAAATATAACCTCGGACATACTAATTACCAGTTTAAAATTAGATACGCAAGAACTAAAATTTTCTTACTTCTTTAGAATAGTAAAGTCATGGAACTCTCTGCCTCTACATTTAAGAAAAACTGAATCTTTAGACGATTTTAAGGATTGCCTGAAATCCTTTCTACACATGAAGGATATTTCTACATTCTCCTAATTTATTTTTCTTACTAGTTTAATTATATTCTAGCCTGCGCGCAGACGAAATTAATCTCTGGTTAACTCCGTCTGCGAAACAGCGCCGAAATCCTTGTTCTGGACTTCCAGCTGTGTACCCAGATTTGAGTACGCGCCACGATTGGCCAGTTAAAAAAGGCCTTTGTTTTGTTTGTCGTGATCGCCAATCAGGTTGAAGTGGAATTCGAAACGCACTTCCGGTAATTCGTTGAGTCCCTTGGGGGTCCAGAACAAGGATCTCTGCGCTGCTTCGCAGACGGTACTAATCAGAGTTTAGTTATCGTCTGCACGCAGGCTAATTATATTCTAGTGTTTAAAATATTGTACATGATTGCCAGTTGTCTAGGTATTCATGATTTTTTCTTTTAGTTGTCTTTTATTTCTTATTTATTGTTAATTTAGGTAGCCCTTCAGTGAGGAAAGTTGTTTCCTGTTTAGGGCTTTCCGGTCAATACTAAGTGTGTATTTTTGTATTGGCAAACGTTAACTATTTTAATAGTTTTTGGTAAAGTTGTGGTCTCCCGCAAAGTCGTTTGTGTCTCGTCACGCAACCCTCCTCCGAGACAAAAAGAAAAAAATTAGGAGGTCAATAAGAAACGATGGGGGAGGGGGAAGAGGGGGAGCTATTTCCCCAAGGGGAGCTCTGGTGGACAAGTCAAATGCTCACGGTAAGCTCTGTCAGAAACCGTGCATTTTTAAAATTGTTTGTTTCTCAAAAACATAAGGCTCATTCTTTTTTATTAATTTCTTTCATCAATCAGACATCTTATACATGTGCAATTCACAAGTGGGCCAATACGTCTCTAGTTTTAACCAATCACAATCCGCCATCTAAAGCAGCGTGGCTCGAACGTGGCTTGATCAGTTGCATCAGACCGGAATTCATTGTATTTTTTTCCCTGTCGAATATAGGCTTCCTTAGAGTCGCTGTTTTGGACATTGTCGGTGAGGTAAGTGCATGGACACTAGAATATATAGCAATGTTTTTAGTTTTGTGTAAAGAATCAGTTATTCGGTGGTCTCCATTGTTTTATCTCAAACGTTTTCCGCAAAGCGGACCGTGTTTCGGTATCTTTTCATCCACATCGCCACGTATGCAAACGTCCGTACAGCGAGGAAATAATCTCTTTCGATCTATGAAGGCAAAGCCTACGTTTTACGGGTCTAATTTCTTTATTACGAGCTTCCCAAAACACGCAGCATGCGTTACAATTCTAACTACCCGTCTAATGCATGTCTGTTCTTGTTAAACCCGATTCCTGATTGAATATTTAAGTCTGCAGGAAACGTTTCTAGGTTACCTTAGGTCATGATTTTTTTTTTACTTTGCATGACGGATAATGAACATTGTACAAGTTTAATTTTATTTTAAAGTTGTCTTTGTTGTGAGCTCGGGGTTGTTTTCTCCATGCAGTAGTGGAGAGAGGGTGGGGGAGGGGAGGGGTAGCCAGGGAATTTTTTTAAAAATTTTCTAAATTTTTGATTTTTTTAAATCCCCGAACCGGGGCAACTCAAAGCCTTCCAAAACCCCAGCCATGAGGACATACCAACAGGCTGTCAAGGGCATCATGGGACAATTCCACTGAATATTCACATTCCGTACCTATCATCATCGTTCACTAAGTGTTTGTAAGATGTGTATTAAATTAAGTGGTGATGAGTGAAATCAGGAAGCAGCTTGTTTCGTTGAAATTCCAATAATTTCCCAGACCTTTAGGTCAGAGAATTATCAGAGTTTTAGGAAAGTGCAATTAAATTTTTATAAGTGTAGCGGATTTCATGAGTATCCATTTTGATTACCTACTTAAATCATGGGTGATAAATTACACTCACAAGCGCAGGAGCCGATTACCCTCCTGACAAGCGTGAGTTTTTGACTAGTTTATTGTTTGGAGAACTTCACACTCTGAAAGGATGAATAAGGCATTCGTTTTGGCTTGATTTCACTTTCAAGATAAATACTGTTAGAATCCTTTTTGAAATTGAAAATAAACTTGTGCCCTTTCGTCTGCTTTAAAGGTCATCACAGTGTCTACAGCAACTTTTAGTACCTTGAGCCCAGTTGTTCAAGGCCAATAGCACTAACAAGGGTGGATTTTTTTTGTCTGAAAGCATTTTCTTGAATATTAATTTTCTCCATCCTTTGTGAGCATTCAGTCATTAAATTGTTGACAAAATGAATTAAACTGAAATTTCTTTTTGAGCTTTGGTATCTGAACTCAAATTAATTTTGTTGTAACCCTGGGTCCTGGGGGGGTACTTGGGTTAATGTTTGCTGAGTATGTGCCGCTGGCCTCCCAGAACCCCTACCCCATTATAGTCTATTTTTTGGCCAATTATAGACCCCATCTTAGTCACTTTTTGGAAAATGTAATTTTCGCGATCCCAACTTAGTCACTTTCTATTTATGCATCTACCTCATCAATGTGGTTTGAAGCGGCGGAATGTAATGCGGTCAATGCAAGCTTATTGTTAAATTTTATAAACAGCAACTTGCTCGAGAATCTTCCCATTTTGAATCCCTACTTACCCCAAAAATCCGAAAATTTGCGACCCCATCCAGCGCCCCATCCCTATTAGCCTAAGGAAGTACTGTATGTAATGTTATGTTATAAGGGCTAATTTATTCTCATTAAATGGCTAAAAACACACTAAGTCGCAAATTTCTATTTTGTCATTCTGATCTCAGATTGCAAGGGGCAAGTCAATATGTGTGGAATTTGGGCGATATTTGGTATCCCAGAGTACTCAAAGTATGCTAGTTACGCCATGAAAATAGGCCAAAGAGGACCTGATGTCTTTCGCATGGAGACAGTTCCTCACTTCCAAAACTGCTGCCTTGCATTTCACCGGCTTGCCATTGTAGATGATCTCCACGGCATGCAGCCAATGAGGATTAAGGCTCTGCCTCATCTGTATCTGATCTACAATGGAGAGATCTACAATCACAAGGAGGTGGGAAAGCAGTGCGACTTCGACTATTTTACGAAATGCGATGGTGAAGTCATTCTTCATCTGTACAACAAGTATGGAGTAGAGAAGATGGCGCAGATGTTGGATGGTGTGTTTGCTTTTTGTCTCATTGACACCAACAAAAAACAAGTGCACATTGGCCGAGACACATATGGTATACGTCCAATGTTCACTTTGTCAGCTGATGGAAGGAGCACAGGAATCTTGGCACTGTGCTCTGAAGCGAAGGCTCTTACACCTTTTATTGAACAGTTTGAGAAAAATGGAGATAAAATGGTTATCAAACCATTCCCTCCTGGTCATTATGCATCATTTAGCTTATCAGCTAATGGACAAACGACACTCATTGAGCAGAAGGCCTACACGGAAGTTGGAAAACCCCCAGTGTTTGAAACCAATGTGAAGCCAGACTCAGCTGATGTCATGGAAAACATCAGGAAGTTGTTTGCTGAAGCAGTGCGTAAACGTCTCATGGCTGACCGTAGAATTGGCTGTCTACTCTCAGGAGGCCTGGATTCCAGTTTAGTGGCATCATTCCTTACAAAGCTTGCAAAGGAATCTGGGATTGATTACCCCATTCAAACATTCTCAATTGGAATGGAAGGAAGCACAGATGTCATTGCAGCTCGAAAAGTTGCAAAACATATTGGTAAGAAAGAACTCTTCTTCCCTCCTCTAATAGTACTATTTATGAAAGTCATCTTTCTGAGTGTAAAGTGATCATACCACAGGCAATAAAAATACTGCATCCACACTCTTGTAGACAAATTATTGCAAGTGAGGTTAAAATCCAAGAAGTGATCAACTTCAAAATTCTTCAAATGAGGATTGATCCTTGCAGTTGTAAATGTAATTTGTGCAATTATACTACTACATGAGAAATTACTGCAATCTGATTGGCTTAGAGCAGTGGTATTTCAGCTTAATTTGAAATACCTACATGTGAAAATTACAAACCTTTTGCGGGTAGTAGTATAAACAAATAATAGCATGATTTGTACGTGATATTTGGCATAAATACCACTCGTGATATTTCAAAATTGTCTCAAATTTCACTCGCCTAACGGCTCGTGAAATTACGTAAAACAATTTCGAAATATCACTCGTTGTATTTATGCCAAATATCACTACAAATCATGCTATTACCTATACTAATATTGCATAAGAAGCCTGAAAAAAATTCAGGACTTCAGCGGCATTTGAACCTAAGACCTTGCGAGGTCACGGGTTCAAATTCTGTTGAAGTCCTGAATTTTTTTCTGGCTTCTTACACAGTTGCATAAATTGCGTTCCTAACTGGGAGGATCATCCTTCATTTGATTTCATTTCTGCAGTCCTCATATATGATTTATTTCATATACATTTGTAATCAAAATTCTCGTCATTATACCAGCGTTTATAATCCGATCTAGTTACAACCAGTTCAAAAATACTTGAGAGACCTGGTACCTGTTTTTGGCTTAAATGGCTGGTCCATGATCTTGTGCCTGTGATCCCCTCCCCTCCCCTTGTCAAAGTTGCTTGTAATACAAGGCCATGCTCAAAACCTAGGAGGAAAAACTTTGAATGGAGGGGAAGGAGGCCTGGCCGGGGGGTGAGTGTTGTATCTCACAGACATGTGACTAGCAAAAATTTGTGTCGCAACATTATTTTTTGCAACTGCTTGTAGCTTAAATGTTTTAAGCTTCAAATCTCTGCAGCAACCTCTAGCCCTCTTTTTACAAGAAATCTGTTACATCAGATATATAAGAAGAGGAGTTGATATCTTGTAAGTACAGTAAGTAAGTTATTTAGAAAGAAAGTAATCGGTTTAAAAACAGGGTTGCCACGTTGTGGCTCTTCATCTGTTATTTAAAATTATTAAAAAATATCTATGTTTATTATATACATACTGAGAAATACTCACCAAAAAGCTATGTCGTAAATTTTCGTACGCAAAATAGTTCTAGCCAATCAGAGGAGCGAACGATGGTTTTCACACGTGAAAAAAATGATACGTCCAATCAGAATCGCGAACGATGTTTTTTCACGTGTGAGAAAAATGATACGTCCAATCAGAAGCCACAGAGGTGTGTGAGTTTCGCGCCAAAATTCCCGCCTTTTATTGCAGCTTGCAGCGCTGCTTCGCACACATTCAACGAGAAAAGTTTTTTTAGTATTTCTCGCTAAAAAAGTGAAAAACATTTCAGAAATGGAGTAGAATAGTTTCGTTTGTTTCACTGTCGATAAAGAAAACAGTAGAGAGCCGGGGAAACAACAGCGGAAAGGGATAAACAGAACGAGACGTAAGCTTTTGTTGTGCCTTTTGTCGGAGCTACTTTGCCTTTCATTTAAGCTTAAGCTTATATTGAAACCGGCCATTTTACTTAAATTCACTCATTTTCAATTGTACATTGAGAACAAACAGTTAAGATTACTTATAGTTCTTGGATTACCTCATATCCTCACCGTCATTTATGTTTTTAACAAACGTTTTTTACTAAAATGCTGATACTTCGTTTTCGTTGTCATTTTGCGGTAAGTGTGTAACGGCAAATTTTAGCACTTTTGAAAGATTTAAAATAAAAAGGCCCGCCAAATGATGAATGTCTCAGTATGTATATAATAAACACAATACCACATGGAAAGTGCTTTGTACGGTATTTACGCACTCGTTGTTTTTGTATCAGAAATCTCACTCGTTCGCTGCGCTCACTCGTTCGATTTCTGATACGTCAATAACTCGTGCGTAAATACCGTACGCCAGCACTTTCCATGAAGTATTCTCTATGTATCAAATATTTACAATAAAAATATACCAATAACGATTAAAAGAGAAAGTATTTTCAATGTGAAAGTATTTTACAATGATCTTCACATATCATTTATATTCATGGTAAATTAAGGTTGTACCATGGTATAAGATTTACCGTTCTTTTAACCCTTTAAGTTGCAAGAGTGACTCACATCAATTTTCTCTTGATCCATACATCATCTATCACCAAAGGGAAAATGCTTTGATCTTCTATCAAATTCTCTAAACTGTTCCTTAAGGATATGAATGGAAATCAGTCTGGAAACTTTGTATGTGGATATTGAGGCATAAGGGGTGAATAAATTTTGAAAATGTGAATTTTCTTTTCATAGGAAGTGAACACCATGAAGTAATCTTTACATCTGAGGAGGGTATCCAAGCATTGCGTGAAGTTATCTATGCCTTGGAGACATGGGATATCACAACAATCCGTGCCTCAGTTGGAATGTATCTTGTGAGCAAGTACGTCAGTAAAGAAACAGACACTGTTGTTATTTACTCTGGAGAGGGTTCTGATGAACTGTGTCAAGGATACATTTACTTCCACAAGGCGCCGAGCCCTGAAGAAGCTGACGAGGAATCCAGGAGGCTTCTGAAAGACCTGTACCTCTATGATGTGCTGCGAGGTGACCGCTCTACTGCAGCTCATGGACTGGAAATTCGAGTGCCATTCTTAGATGTTCAATTCACATCCTACTTCCTGTCTCTTGATCCCAAGATCCGTCAACCAAAGGAAGGAATTGAGAAGTGGCTTCTGCGAGCTTCATTTGACGACACCGATGCCTTACCACAAGAGATTCTGTGGCGTGCCAAGGAAGCATTTTCTGATGGTGTGTCATCTACTAAACCTGGCCAAGCCTGGTTTGAGCTGTTGCAGAATTACATCGAGAATCAAGTTCCTGATGAAGCCATGGCCCGAGCCGCAGATCTCTACCCTTACAACACTCCCAAGAGCAAAGAAGGCTTCTACTATCGGCAAATCTTTGAAGAGTTGTTCCCTAACCAAAGTCATTTTATTCCATATTTGTGGATGCCGAAGTGGACCAATGCCACCGATCCATCAGCCAGAACCTTGGAGCATTTCAAAGAGTAATATGGATAACTAGTGATATCCGAATCACAACTAGCATAACCCTTAAAGCCCCTATCACATGGAACCCGAACGCTGTTATTTACCTGTGTTCCTGAGTCTTTACGAAATGTTTGGAAAGGATTTGAATTTGATCAAAGATGGTTTACCTTGCTGTCTGGCATGCTATAGTTATGCCTAAGTTTCTGTTATCAACTATTAACTCTTAGCTTCTTGGGAGACAATCTTGAATTTCAAATTAACTCTTCTTTTCCGAGGAGAGTAATTGTTAATATTTAATGATAATTGTTGGATACTTGAGATGCAACTGTTGCTAACGATCCAATGCACGATGCACCAGACAAGAAGCATTTGAAACCAAGGTAAGCCGTCTTAGACCTGATTGTAATCCCTAGTAAAATGATTCATAAAGACCAAGGAACACAGGTAATTAACAACTTCTTATGAAATAGGTAATACAGCGTTCAGGCTCCCTGTGCCCCAGTAGACACCATTATTAAATTCTCCTCACAATTTAACAGCTTCATCAAATAAACAGGTTATGAATGAATGAACGAAGGAATGAAATATTACGAACGAAATTCTCTGAAACAGTTTTGTAGGAAATACAGAGAAAACAATTGAGAGAATACACATATTGATGTTGGGGCTTCAAGGCTTAGCATGCATGTGTAAAGTAAAACATTTTGTAGATAGTTCCCATGTCAGGACACTTTTTATTAAGTGGATATACGTATCACTTAGTCACAAACCTTTCTTTCCATAATTCATTTCTGTGAAGTGAACTGCCATTTTAAGCACCAAAGGTGCTGTTGGCGTCCACGTAATTCAGGTTTCAGCATATGTGTTGAAACCAGTTAACAAGTTTTTATTGCGGTGACAAATCACAGTTACCATACTGATACATTAAGTGCTATGTCATACAGCCCCAAAATAATAATTTTAAAAAGAACGTAACAAACAAGAGCTTAGATACATTGTTCTTAGCTGGACAGCAATGTTAGAGTTAATTATTTTATAGTGCTGCGTATTCTGTAAGACTAAACAGAATCTTAGAAAGTTAGTCCAGTCTTTTTGTAGGAAATGCAGTTGAATACCGGTATCATCTACTGTGGCCGGCATGGTGTGTATTAGTGTTTCTGACATGTTTGGCATTAAACATGCGAAATTTGAATCCTGTTAAAAATGACCATGTTATATTATGCAGTTTAAAGCATGCAATGGAATCATTCATGTAATGCAGTGTACTTACTATAATGAGTTGGCTGCTTATTTATGACATGTCAATAAAAATACTTTGCTCTAGTGTAGTAATTTTGCTGATATGATTTGCAATGTCACAACAGCATTTACAATTCTTATGACTCTTAAGAAGGATTGACTTGGCGTCACATTCCCCGGGCTTTATAAGACCTTTATCTATCACCCGAATTTTTTCCCGTTTGTTGTTTTAATCCAGTTCAATCTCCTCAATCTTTTTTATAGGATTGATATTTATTTTTATATTATTGCCTCTTTGGGGTCTATGTTATTGTTTGAAACTTTTAAGTTTAAAATAAATCTAATTTTAAGTTTAAATTTAAAGGTCTAGAGGTTTCCTTCCATTTGAAGTTAAATCTGTAAGTTCGAAAATATTGGCTCAAAATATCGTCACGGAGTTTGAGGAGCTACCAATCTCGACCCAGAGCTCTTCTACGCATGTAGAAGAGAGAGTCCCAAACCCGTAAGCACTGGGGTCGAGAATGAGGAGCTACATCACGTGCTGTGCATGCTCGAATTCTGATGACCACCTTGAAGACATTTGATAGCCCAACCTTTTCAAGTTTGTCGAATGACTCAGTTCTCCAAGTTTATCTTGACATATCTGAGCCATCCTTAAGCAGTTTGCCCGGCTATGTATTCTTAAGCATTATATAACCCTTGTTTCGAAGCCCGCATGATAACGAGAACGTGAATGGTGCGTTCCTCGCATGCCTATGGGCGCTTTCCATTCAACAAAAAGTCCGTGGGTTACC
>OZ037777.1:49638497-49710997 GCA_964035525.1 Porites cylindrica | reverse complement strand
TATTTTATTATGTTTGATTACGATCGGATGGTCTAGGGGCACAACCAACCAATGCTCTCGATTTTCTTCCTCAGCGTTCCACAGATCGTATGCATACACGTAGGTTAAGTTCGCTGTATTGTTCGTGTAGATTTCCACACAGTGTTGGTAATGCGGACGAACAGTAAGCAGAACGCCACCTTTGACAATCCAAGCCATAACGCTCCCCAAAAATATTATCCTCCCTGCGTGGTAACGATCAGCTATAATTCCCCAAAATGGTGCTCCGATGCATTGGATTAATGGGCGAATACCCACGATTATTCCGGCATAGCTTGCACCTAAAAATAGCTGCTTGAAATACAAAGGTAAATAGGGGATGAATCCACCATAGGCACCATAAATAAAGAAACAGAACCCTTTAAAAAGCAAATAGTCAGCCTCGTAGAAACATTTGAAGAAATCCGCAGATTGTTGAGGTCTCCTTTCTTTTCTTCTCTGCTCGGTTTTCTTGGGCTCTTGTTTGGCCGGCACCGCTTCTTCGATAGCTTCCTGTTTGCCCATGTTCTTTGCCGAAATCCTTCAATGCAAAATGCGCTTAAATTAATTATTTGGTGATAACTTATAGGAATCATAATAAGATAATAATGACCAATAATGTTTTGAAAAACTCATGCGCATTTCGCATGGCTGCAACCGGCCCAATATGACCTCGAAATACCCGATCGCTTTGAAAAATCAATAACAAGACGAGAGCTCTATATTTTACATGATATTAAACAAGTTTATCCCTGCAGGAATAATTATGCTGAATTGTTTTTCGCCATGCTCTGTAGCCCAGGTGACGAACAGTCTAAGTCTAAAGACAGCGTAAAGTAAAAAGAGGTTGAAAAGAATATTTGCATTTGATTATGGAAAATATACATTCTTGGTCTCTAACGACTGACAACTCTGCTACTCTTCTACACAAACGGAGGTTTTTCTAAAACTTTTCAAGATTGCTCAGAGGCAAAGTTTTCAAAGCATATCTTTGTCTTGTTTCGATAGCTAAAATTCGATTTGTGATAGTTCCGTGCTAAATGCCGAAAATGCGTCGTTTTTTGTGCATTCTTGATGAAAAGAATTTTTTAAACTTATTTTTCTTTTGTATTTTTAGAGCACTTTACCAGGTTATTGCCAGTTCTAAAATCTTGGTTTAAACTTGTATGACGAGCTGGTTGTAAGCACGTGTAATATTACATAAGTCAGTTTGGAATCCGTCACCAAACAATCAACACAGCTCGCAGGAACCACGATATTTAGGCCATTTATTCCCGCAAGACTGATGCTTTAAATGAATAACTGTTTTTAACTATGGGCCCTGATTAATAGTACTCCCGGGCGCTTCTCAACAACGTTTTATACAGAAGACTCTGCCCGAGTCCCCCGAGGTCCAGCCCCTTACCCTATATTACCTATATACCATTTTGCATTTTTGACACGAAACTCAAGGTACCCCTTTCGTATACCTTTCATTCTAAAAAGATGTCACTTTAGCATATCCAGTTGGTAAGAATAAATCGTTAAAACAAAAGTCGTCTTCTCATTTTCGACATTTTTGTGTAACGTTTGATAAGGTTTTCGGTCAAGTCGCGCGAAAGTCATCTTGCCCTAAGTTATGTCGCCCGAAACTAGAGTCATGTCGCTAGGAATTTTATCATGCTCAGCAAAATCTAACTTCTTAATCGCGCTTGTTTCGTCTCATTAGATCTTAAAGAACGAGATATATTTAATAATTACTTATTAATTTATCGCATTTGTTTGGTTTCGTAACAGCGAACGAGATATACTACATTTACATTTACATCTACATTTATCCCGCTTGTTTCGTTTCATTATCGCATTAAGAACGAGATTTTTTGCATACCTACTCTTTATAAAAAATAACTCAGGTTTCAGGTGAAATAGCTTGCCTTTGTCTTTAATACATTAGAATTATTTAGCCTCAGCGCGTCTTTACGAAACAGTTTAATGGAAGGCTTTTTCATTTACTTAAAGCACTACCCTGTGATATCGGCTTGACGTCTTAAAAGCGTACCCTTTTCGGGAGGAACCTCCCCGTATGGGCCGTTATAGGGAGTGCCATCCCCCATCTCCCACCTTCCCCCGGGGTATTACTGCGGGTTAAATCAAGCGAAACCGAGTGAACAGCACTTTGAATATTTAAGTAGAAGTGAGAAGTTACTTCTATTTGCATTCACAATATACCATGTCTACAAGATCATCCAAAAGAAAAAAACTCACATAAACTTGAAAAATTTAGCAAAAAGCTTTGGTCTAGGGCCGTTGCATAAAGAAAAATCTATAACAGCCGCGTATCGACCTTCGTTGACGCATCTTCTTCCTGGAGCAGTGGAGATATGTCCTCCCCGGAGCCACTGTTCCAAAGTAAAAATCAGAGATTGTCGCTTTTTTAAATAAAGACAAATCGTTGCATCGTACCAGGTCTACCAGGTTGAATTCATGCAAAATTTGCCCTGGTCGAAGCTGTTTCGGTTCAATAGTTACATTGTCTGAACTACATTTATATCTCGATTTAATGAAAACTCAGACAGTTGCACCGCGTAAAAAGTATAGGAACGTTTCAGATACCGGTCGTCTACTGTTTTGCATTTAATGCTTGAGAAACTTCCAAAAAAAAAGATACAATTTGTCGTTTTTATATGTTTTAGCTGACAAATTTCAGAATCGGAAAACTTAGGATATGAATGTTATCTCCACCCACAAAAAGTCAGCAGCAATTTCTTCCAAAGAAGTTCGTAAACAACGTTAATTTTCTTGATTCGCTACCAACGTTAAATAAAAAAACTCTATTAGTCAGTATTTTTTTTGTCTTATTAAAGGGCATTTTTAGATTTTAGAAGCTGTCAGTTGAGAAGAAGAAGTTCCACATTCAGTTTTTTGACACGTTTCATGACTGGTAATGCATGACTCTGACTTGTACAGGCGGGTTGCGTTTGGGCAGTCACCCTAAAGAGTTAATAAGAAAATCACTGCCCCATTTGTAATTTCAGCATTTCAAAGTGTGCTATTTCATTAAGGCAGAGAAGCTGAAGATAAGGAAGCTCAAAATGATTGAAAGACTTAATACATTCTAAAGTATGAGCTTTTGATTTTGAATATTTGTTCAATCAAGTGTATAAGCGCGTAATTTAATGAGTCTTTTTAAAAAACTTAAGTATGAGACGTTGTTTCCTTGAAGCGTCAATGAACTGATGAACTTAGACACCAGATAATCACAGTTTGCGCAAAGCTAGATTGTGACAATGCAATGAAATACTGAAATAACTTTTGTGATATTTGTGTTGTGTTCTTAGAGAATGCCAACAGCCTTCTTTCACAATAACAGTAAACTAGTTCAGTTTAAGATGTCCCAAAATTGTGAGAGTTGTTCCCGCCTGGTTTTCTTTTTCTTTCATGTTGTTCTGCACAAGCCAATTATTTAAGAAAGTCGTTTAAAAGAAAATATGAGTATAAAAAAGAAAACATGAGTGTATTTATGTGCAAAGTAAAGACCTAATTTATCGCAAATATGGAATTCCCTCGCCCCACAAGGGAAACTGAGCAAGGCGTCAAACGGACTTGTTGTCCAGCTTTCTAGAATTGTACTGCAGAGGAGCCTCAGTTTAACTTATTTTCAGTTCCCTTTACCAACGTGGCAATGAAAGTTATAATTTAAGAACAAGCGTATGGTTCCCTTGATTACTACAGTAGAATCTCTCGTGAGCGGACACCCTTCGGAGACCGGCGAAAAAGGTGTCCCGATAACTAGAACTGGCCGCTTTAATACGGGATCGTAAAAATGCAGAGTTTGTATGGGAGTTGCGAAAAACAGGGTTTTGTCCAGGTGGCCTTAAGAAGAGCTGTCCGCTTACGAGAGTGTCCGATAGGAGAGATTTCAATGAGTTGCAGCCATGCAGTAAATATTCTCTCGTTGTTTTGTCTTAGAGGTGACCTACAGTTTCTTTATTACTCACCCGGGTTACCCTCACCCGACACGACTTTTTGCTTACCTTATGACACGGGAGCATCTGCTAACAGCAGTTAACTTTGTCCATTACAGAACGTCAAATGCTGCAGGTTTCATGTCGCTAGAAGTAATTACACATAACAGACATGGCAGTAATCTGGTTTGTATGTAATTCACTTCTGGTGGGTGATTCACTAAATATGCCTCAAAATTTGAATACCTTTGTTTAAAAAGGTGAAATGCTTAAGCCTTTTTATGAAACTGCACTCAAGCGAAAACTGGCATTTCAGTAAACGGTAGGGTTTTCTTTCTAATTCGGCATTAGATTATTACATTAGCAATGTCTGCTTGCCAATGAATACATGATTTTTGAAGGAGAAACGAGCCTATACTCGGCCGTATTATTCAGGACTCGATTGCATAAAATGAGGTATCAGTGATTAAGGGAAAATCTATGGGAAGATTACTTTTTAAAAGGGCGGATAAAGTGATCAATACAACAATGCAACTCCCAGCTTTGATGCAAGTGAATTAATATAATCGGTCTCTTACTTCATTTCCCCTGAGAGGATAGTCTGTTTGGGGTTTCAGATATTGAGTGCAGGTGAATAGAGCCGGGGAAAAATGGTTTGAAAATAAAAACATATGATTTTTAAATTTCTAGGAGTCCAAATTACTATTTAAAAAAAGGCTTCAAATTTCTCAGGTGAACCAAACATGCAAATGCCGAAACTCTGAGACCAAAAAAAGCAATCAGGAAACATTTACGAAATGTTTAGCTGTCGGCTTGAGGTTTAATAATTAGACATTCTAGATAGCTCCGAACAGAAAACGGTCGTTGGCTGCCCCTGATATGATGCGAGACAATTCACCGCGGTCAACGAGAGAAATTGTAAAAACTATACAAAGTACTTTGAAATGAAGGGTTTTACTTTCACTATTCAATGTATATGATTACTTTTTTCAAACTTTTTGAAAGTTTACAGAAACATTTCTCTAAGAGTTTGAAAACTGAAACTGGCTTTATTACCAGAGCCATCATTTGTCAAAGAATATTACTCGAGAGCGTAGACGATTTCAACGAACAAAAGCTTATTATTTGGAGAAAATGCAAAGATAGTTAAATAAACTAATTTTTTATCCATCTTTGTCCATGTTTCCACTAATGGTAAGTGAAATTCCAGTAAATAAAACAAGAAGATTTTAGACTGGCGTTTTGGTTAAATTTATTTACAGTACACAGCCCTATCATCTCCATGCGCCCTGCAAGCAGAGGCTTTCCGTGTTCGTGACTCGAGAGACACTCTGCATAATTCGAATAAGATCTTTGTTGAGCATGCGCTGCATGTTGCTAGGATACAGTTTCGAATCCAGGCCTAATAGCCGTGCGCTTCCTACCGCGGGTTAAGTCACAGGGTTAAGTTCGGTTATGACCACCGGTTTATCAATAAACAGAGGCTCGCACCCGGCAAAACTTGTTTGACGAGAGAGAAGAAGATTGACTAGTCCAGAAGTTTGGGCTGTGGTGACCTCAAAGGTTTGACGTTGTCCTTTTCTCCTTCTCAGTCAGGAAGACAAAAGGAGGCTCTACTCGCAGGCTGTGTTATCTCCTGTTAATATGCTAAGTTGCCTTTGCTACTTTTTAAAACTATGACGACCTTCAAATCTTGCTTTTCAGCAAAAACAAAAAGCTATGCAGCTTGGTGGAGCAAGAATGAAAAAGACCATAAGTTCTTATTTCTTTGATTTTTATGAATGTTTTCAATTTTTTTAAAAAAGTATTTTTACTTTCTACTCTTAACCATTAGCTTTAAGTATTCTTTTTTTTCTTCTTGGTATCATTATCATTATTATTATTATTATTATTATTATATTAATTATTAATTATTATTTATTACTATTATTAATATTACATTTATCATTATCATTATTGTTATTATTTAAATTTATCACTATTATTATTATTGAATTTTTGGGAAAACAATGAAGTCTCTTTTGCCTTTGCTGTTTTGACTGTGCTATTAACGAAAGCTCTCTCAGCTCTCTGTTCAGCCTCTTAGCAAACTCTTCATCTGCATGGTGATATCGAGAGAAACAAGAGAGGTTTGATGGCACAGAGAGGAAATCATAGGGTGTTGACCTGGATATCTGAATTTCGCTCAAGTTATTTTTAGAAGTTGTAATTATACGGAAGTCTAATTCCTGAGAAGTTCACATATTTAAATCGATTGTCCGAAAGGTCATCAAAACCACGCACGACTGCCTCAAAGCAAACAATACAGAATATTGTAATGACAACTGTTGAATACTCTCTTGAAAACGCTGAATAAAAGTTTGCGGACCTCTCCGGAAACAAACTTCCGATTCATTTAAAGCATTTTTAAACTTTGGTGAAATTCACATATACCAAGGGCTATACTCGGGGCTTCCCTCTTCTTCCCATTTTTCTATCTTGCGAGAAGTCAATTAACCTCACTTTTCTTCATTTCCGAGTCCTTTTCAAAGCTTGCAGTTTCCCCTCTTCCCATAATCTTAGGCCGTACTTCCCATTTTCCTTCATTGAAACGTGTTAAAAATCATCCATGTGTTCTGCAGCTTGTTTTTCTTCAGACTCTGCCTTTTTCTTTTGATAAGAAATACAATACTGGATAAAACCACCAACAATCAAGACCGCAACTGACATTAAAGCGCCCAAACGGAATGACGGGACTGTACCATATTCGTCAATAAGCACGCCTCCAAGAATAGCACCCAGGCCTCCACCGAGTCCCCAGTAAACTCCTTGGAGTATTCCTGGAAGAAAATTGAAACAAATAGGTCTTGTTCTGATCATCAGATAACAAACAAATATCAGCAAGGTTGATTCTACAACAAAAATTAACTACGTAAAGATATGAACATGATCGACCGATAGAGGGGAGTGTTGTAACCCGGTTGTTTTCTCGTTGAAACACTTCTCTTACAGCCACTCTAATTGAATTAATTAAATTGACCTCGACAAAAATGGTTTCCGTAAGTTTTTGTTGTTGATTTTGTCAATGTGAGCCGAGACTGAGTAAAACATGGATAGGTCATTTCTTTGCCTCCAAGGAAAACAAAGGCGGAAATAGCCACGGTCGATAGTCCAATCGTCAGCTCAGTTGCTGTTGTCACACGGTAGAAAAACACTTTTCGGCAATCTTTTTTAAGGTGGGAATGCGTTTCGTGTAAGCTAAACCAACGGAAAGCCGCGAATTTGAGTCCGTTCGCCAAACAAATGACATTCGTATAGACTTGCACGCTTTTTGTTTATCAGTCTAGTTTTCTTTGTACATAGGTCAAAAGAAATCCTTCTGGGGTACTGCCTACAATTGCCTATATGGATAGCGTCAGCCCGAAAGGGGTACCTTTTTCAGGCTCCAGGGCCCAGTTGTTCGAAGGCCGATTAGTGCTTAACCCAGGGTTAAATTTAACCCGGGTTTATTTTTCTTTTGTTCAAAATCATTTTCTTGGATAATTTTCTCCGTTATTTTGAAGAGCATCCAATCATCAACTTGACGACAGAAAGAATTAAACTGAATTTACTTTTTAAGCTTTCAAATCTTAGTTCAAATTTCGCACTAACCCTGGGTTATCTTAACCCAGCTTTGAACAACCCGGCCCAGGTGGTTGAAAGGGTAGAGATTTCATTGGTTGAAATATATGATGGCGTAGGTAAATCTGACATTTCGGTCTGTAAAAGGATAAAAAAGCTAACAGATGCATATTATATTTTATGGATGTGAAAGAGGTCCTCGAAAATTTCCTTGTTTAGAGAATTTTACTGCAATGTGCATTTACAGCAGTTAAAGGGGATGCAGTGTTCTAAGATAGTATGTGTAAGTGGCACCATTTATCAATAGAAGGTATACGGAACGGGTACTTTTTCTGCCAAAAAAGGTGTATAAATGGTTCAAATTTTTTTGATCGCTGACACTCTAGCCATGCAGTAAATAAACTCGACCACCCGTAAGAGAAAGCTAATAACTCTAGGCTTCGGAGGTCGCTACAAGATTGGACGACTATTAGGTACATTACACCCGCCCTGATGGTACTTTGACTTTCGAAGGTAGATTATTGTCGCTTTTGAGAGGTAATCGCTTAAGAGAGGTGGTCGCACAAGGAGGCTCGACGTACACCAGTCACATACCTTGCATCGTAGCGGCGCCGCCTTTGGGCGTGGCATCAGCTAGATGAGTCACAGCTGTAGACCAAGTCGTGCCATAGGTCAATCCTTCTAAGAATTCTAGAGGTAGAGCCCACCAAGGATTCTGGATAATGGAGAAGCTTCCGAATAAAAAAAAATAGGCAGCAACGCTAACCAACATCAAGTTGACGTGGCCACATAACTGTGACAGAAACGCGTTGAAAAGGTACGCAATGATTAACGCCATGGCTCTGAAGATTGTTCCTATGCCCATCAAAGATTTGCTTGCTCCCAAGTCCTCTAGATGCCAGTTAAGAAAGTTAAAAAATAGTCCATTAGAAAATCCTAGAAAGAATGAAATAGTTATAAAGTAAGCATACCGGAATTTTAGAAGTAGCGTTAGTAACTCTTTTGTGCTGCTTTTTCCATTGTTATCATCGCTTACATCTTCATACGTAAATTCAAACATCCAAGCGGCAAAGGCGAAGGTCAAGGCCATGATAATGGCAAATGAATAAAATAATATGTTATAGTTATTCATAACTCGACCGCAATATTTATATTCTGTCATATCAAGTAGCTCTCCGACTATTAACGAAGCAAACGCGAAGCCTAACGAACCAAACAGTCTGGTTTTTCCGTAATGTCTTCGTTTTTCTCCTAGTTTTTGCAGTAGTCCCGTGTCGGCCATGATAAATGTTGGAGCTTCAAGAAATTCTCCTCCAACAACCAATATTAGAAGATAAATATAAACGCGGTAAATTTCTTTCTGGTCAAAGATGAGTTTGAATTTCTTAGAACTAGAAACTTCATATTCAGAAAGTTGTCTAGGGCTGCCGTCTATGAAAAATGTTCGAAAAGGAGCATTTCCAATGAGTGAGGGCAATTTCTCTTTGACCTTTCTCGGGTTTCTCTGGTGATCAATATCCACACTGATAACGTTATCATTTTGCAGGTCGACACCGCGTCGTGAATGTCTCCCAGTAAATATCGATACATTTTCGTTTGAATTTTCCATCAAATTTTTACAGTACGTGTTGTAAGGTTTAGGAATCAACAACGCCAGGGTCATGACCAACCATGACAAAATAGAAAACAACAAAACGGCCTTCCTTGCTTTATATCTGTCAGCTAACACTGCCCAGAATGGCCCACTTATAAATTGTATCATGGGCCTTATTCCGGCCAAAATTCCAACTGAACTGGCATTAAGGCCAATTTGCTTGAAATATAACGCCATATATGGAAAAGAAGCCCCAAATCCAGCGAAAAAAAGGAAATAAAATCCTTTGTAAAGCAAAAGCGCCTTATCCACTTGTAATTCTTCACAAAGCAAATCTCTGAAAGACGTTCCTTGCTTGTTAGGTGTATTTTCGAGGGATTTGCTCTTGTCATTTTCCTTCCCTAAAACATCCTGGTCTGTCATTGTTTTAGCATCAAACAGGATAAAACAAAATTGGATTTTCAGTCATTTAAAAGTGATTGAGGAAGTTTTGCATTTGAAGGTGTCTGTCATTTTGGCTTTATGTCATTGGCGTACATTGTTAAGTGGACCAAATGACATACCTGTCAAAAACCACCCTTAATCCACCAGCACATGAGAAGGGATGGCTCAGCGCCAGATTATAGAAACAATGAGCCATAATTTGCCAGTAGGCGAGAAAACTTTTTTAGGGCTTCAAAAATTTCTGTAAGTAAGTATAAAAGTAACTTAGTCTATATGTAACCAATCACGATGCAGACTGTGGTCAACGGACGACCAGACATAACCGTACTACCCTGTCTACTTGGCATTTTAGCGACAGAAGGCACCGGTATCTGTGTGAAGCTTTATGGCTTAGTTAATAAACATGTCAAAATATCAGAAATTACACTGAAATTAATCTTAAATCCAGAACTGCCTGAGTCAAATTTCTCTTTAATTGCAATGAAATAAGTGAAGGAAACAGAATTTGAAGCAAGAGTATTCAGACCTTTTGCCAGAATGAAAAAAGGTCGTAAATCTGTAAATTTAGCTATTTTTCTAGACGTAAATGAAAGATTCGGGAAAAGATTAATGAAAATGAATTATTGCTTATATATGATTAATAACTTAAGTTTCAATGTTGAATTTTGGACTTGTAAATAACACACACGGAGACAAGAAGTGTTTTTGTGAAGGATATGAAGGATATTTATTTTGTCAAACTATTTAATTAGCATGGGATGTTGTGCATTTAACTCTCGCAGTAGTAGACACCTTTCAGTGCTGGATCCAGACCCGCGAGATAAGTGGGTGGGGGGGGGGGGGGTGGGGGTAAGGGGTAAAGGGCGACCACTCCGGGCCCTTCCCCTGGTCCGCCACTGCCTTTATAAAAGGGAAAGCTGGTGGCTGCCGTTCTCTAGTAACTTTTCTTTTTTGACTCTCTAGAAGGTGATAACCACTTCTAAACTAACTGACCCTTTAAATTGTCAGTCCTGACGGTGTCCGATAAACAAAAGTGAGATTACTGTAATCCCAGTTGTCAATCAGTTTTGCCGTTGCATAAATAAACTTCTGATAGGGCAAATGGGTTCAGATATTTGGCTGAACGACTTCTGGGACTGTTTCGGCGAACAATAAAACCACTGACTGGTTAATGGCTGCCTTTGGATACCATCCACCAATCATAACTAACGCTTGTCCACCTAAAAGATCCCGAGAAATCATTGCGTCTAACCTGACTTACACTCATTCTCCTTGTAGTTTATGGAGAGGCAAATTAATTAGTGGCGTGCAATTGCAAGCGCGTACTTCATTGAAGTTAAAATAAAGGTATTATGAAGCTTTATGATAAATGGCTTCGCTCGTCAATAGCTTATTTTCCTCAACGACAGAACGTGCGTTCTACCGGGAACGCACCTGGTTTGAATTTTCAAAATCATCAAAATCCAGTGGTCAGTTTTATAAGACTTTTACGAGTGTAATTTATGAGGGTAGATATTGTTTTCAGACTCGAAAACAATAGCTGCACTCGTGAAAGTTTTATTAAATTGACTGCAGATTTGCCAATCGAACAAAAGACTTATTCCCGAAACCCACGCAGAATATATCCTTTTAATGAACAGATTCAGTTCCAAGGTACTACATTAACACAACTCAAAGGATAGCCTCCCACACAGACGCGGGTGACGAAGACCTAAGATGCCCTTACACCAGTAACAACAGACAAAAGAAGTGAGCCTATGATAAGAGCAAAATAGTTCAGTTCTAGCAAGCCTTAGACCCAGCCTAGTTTCTCAGCGTTTTCTATCAGGCTCTTGATTATTCGGATAGAAAGTGTGCTTTTGAAACGACCTTGATCTTGAGACTGTGGAAAGTTCACCCAGGTTGATTCGCCTCACGTAGAACGTGCGCCTGTTCTGTAGATGAGAAAGAAGCCCTCTTCTTTGTTTCTATTACCCACCCAAACAGAAGCAGAAACATCGTATGAATTATTACCAGTTTATTCCTTCTTGTCCTATTGGAAAATCCAAAATGCAGGGTAAGTTCTTGTTTTTTTATTGACGTTTTAAGATTTGGTGGAAATGACCGGTGTAACCTGTAAAATGAACAACAAGCTAGTCAGCTGCACTTGGAGAAGAAATCAATCATTCAATCTTTTCTTCAATCTTTTCAGTCTTTTTCCTGCCTGTTTACCACGACTCGATCATTAACACTGTGAATTAAGCTTAAAACTTAACACGCCAGATGAAACTGAATATAAAAGACGGCATGAAATTGCTTGAAGAAAGGAGGCTTTCGGAGCGATGTAAGGTACACCTGGTCTTGTTTTGTTGAGCGATCTCTCGTGACCGGCAGAAGTAAACCACCGGCTATTTTCCCGCCACCTGCATGTGGAAGGCCAAAGTCCCGTATGTCAGCAGTCACTGGTTTTGTTCGATCGCTCGATATTTGCACTGATCTCATAGAAAATTACGGAAAGCGTTGCGTAACGCCTTTATAAATTGGAGAGAATGGGTCTAATTAAGATCCACAGACGCGAAAAAAATGGCAGCGAAACGTATGAAGAATGATCGAGGCCGGATCGAATTCGCGGAACAAATGTGTACGACATATAGCCACTCTGCACTTAAGAAAATTATCGCTCAAAGCGATGTTCATCTTGCGAGAATCGACAAACCCCTTCTTGTGTTTAAAGTGTTCTATTTCTTCCTCTTTGGCGCAATCGCCACGGCCTTCCCGTTTTTACCTTCGTATTTTGGACAGATTGGTTTCTCATCGTCTCAAATCCAAGCTCTTACTTGGGTAAGACCGGTTGTACGACTTTTGTCCAGTCCAGTTTGGGGAATTTTGGCGGACCGCTGGTTACCCAAGAAAATGATGCTTCAGTTTTGCACCTTCGTTTGGCTCATAGGGACTATTTCATTAGCTTTTGTCGAGCCCACTAGTCAGATGTGCCAACTTATTTCCCTCAACGACACAAATTTGAAAGTTATCAATTCTACAGAGATGCAAACCGGATTTTTTCGGCGGAGAAGAACGGCTGAGTTCTTCGAGATGCGGTCCAAGCTGATTCCTAAAGTACTTAAAGTAAATTTGACTTCTGGTGGCTCAGAGAGTGTGGAAGTTTCGTTCGGGTCGGGCGCAGACACTGCAGCAGTATCACAGGAAAACGAAGCATCTGGCAGTGGATTTATTATCGATTCTTTGCATCCCAACAAAAGAATGGACGAATTTAACAACACTGATACAAATAAGACTCACGACTTCATAAAAATTTTATTCCCCCATCATAAATCAAACTCTAATGACACGCCCAATCCCAACGAGTTTAACTTCACCATACGAAACGAACTCAGAGAAAATACCTCCAGGTTATATCAAATATTTCTTGGGGCCATAGCGATCGTCGTGTTTGAAGAGATCTTCATGTGTCCAGTGATGTTTGTTGCTGACGCAGTTTTACTGGCCAAACAGACAGAAGAGGGTTCTCTTGTTGTATATGGATATCAACGGGTTTTTGGCTCTATCGGCTTTTTGATATTCTTTTTAATCACTGGATCTTTAGTGAATGATTCTTTTCGCCCGGTCTGTGGACATATGTATGCGGACTATGTCATTAACTTCTGCTTTTACTGTGTTTTAACAATAATTACGTTGTTGGTGTTGATCAAGTTCCAAGGACCATCAAGACGTCCGGAGGGTTTTCCGTACGAGACGCTTAAAACTATTTTTCACAACAAACACTACGGATCTTTCTTTGCTTCTGTGGCTTTTTTAGGGTTTTCACATATCGTGATTTCGAATTTTCATACCACATATCTCATGGAAAGTAATATTGGACACTGGGCATCTGCTACAATAAATGCCTTTCGTCTGCTAGGCGAGCCATTAGCCTTCTTTGTCAGCCATAAACTAATAGCACATATCGGGAATATAAACATGATGTTTGCTTCACTCGTATTGAACATGTTTAATCATTTCGCGTGCTCATTTGTCACCAGTCCCTGGCATGTGATTCCACTCGGCTTCCTTGAAGGCTTCACCTTTGGAGGTTCGTTTGTGGCGTGCGTTACTTATCTGGCGAAATCATCTCCGGTTGATTATATCACAACTGTACAAGGTAATGAGCTCTGCCCTTATGCCGTTTAATATGTTTTTTAGAGATAAAAGAGATATCACAGCTCGTTACCACAGCCTTAATGGAACATTTTAGGTCTTTACAGCACAAATGTCCCTAAATGGCCTTGGTGCCGACCATGGGAAGCGTCCTTTCGCCAATTTCTTTACCAATGTCTTAACCAGTTGTTTGTAACTGTTTGGTATATTTGTCAGCTGTTAGATTTTTGTTATAAAATCTAGTTTGTTATAAAATCTAGGCTGTACACTGAGATTTGTCGTGCACTATTCCTAGCTAGCCATATTGTCTCATTTTAAATAGCCTATCACTTTTTTATTATAATACGAACTTCTCCTTTTTCCCAGGTGTGTTTCAAAGCGTCTACTGGGGCGTGGGAGGTATACTAGGCCTTCTTATTGGAGACAACCTGATACATGCTGCCGGACCGACAATCGCGTTCCGTCTCTTCACAATGTTGGCCGTCATGTTTATAATCGTCTTCACCTTCGGTTTAAGATACGTGAACTTTCGAGATCGCAATTATTACTCGGTGCTGCTAAACACTTTTAATATCTGCACAGATACCATGGACACTCAGCCGATGAATAATGGAGATGAAGGTGAAAGGATACCCGAAGAGTTTAATGCTTGCGAGCAGATGACACAGGCAACCACTTTGGAGAACAGAGCTAAATCGTCACAGCAAAGAAATCCTGAAATCCACTGTGAATCCTTATCGTATTGATTCTATTAGGTCGCCCCATGTAAGGGAATCCAGGACAGTCTTGGATTCTGGATTCCACGCTGTGGATTCCGGATTCCAGGTACTGGATTCTAGATTTTTTTGGTCGGTGGAACTTGGATTTCTGATTCCAATCGTAAGTGGGATTCCGGATTCTTTGAGCTGTATTCCGGATTCCAAAGCCCAGAATTCCGGATTCCGGGTACTGGATTCCTGATTTTTTGTTTGTGGAACCTGGATTTCTGATTCCAATCGTTAGTGGGATTCCGGATTCCAAAACCCAGGAATCTGCACTCCAGGTACTGGATTCCTGATTTTTTTGTCAGTGGAACTTGGATTTCTGATTCTAATCTTTAGTGGGATTCTGAATTCTTTCCGGATAGCACAAGCAAAAATTTCCCGGATTCCGGAACCCAGAATCCCTTACATAGGGCGATATTAGGAGTTTTAATTTCTAATCCTTAGGATTATTCAACTTTTCAATTAGAGAATTTTAATTTACTTTCAAAAAGTCTTATTGTGTGTTGGTACCTTTGAAAGGTCAATATATAACATCAATAGGACTCTTGAAAATTCAGAACATGACTATGTTTACATTAAAACTTTGAGAGGTTTTGCGCCTGTTCTGTATGCTGGATTTTGCATTTCTACGCTTTTCACCCCACTTTCTCGATCAGTCATAAGTACTGTGACCCTAATGTGACGAATTGGTGTATGAGACAGTAAAAGTTATTTCAAGCCAATACTCTCTGGGTCTTTATCTTTTTCATTAACTGACAGGTTTACCCGTTGCTGTAGGCTGTCATAGTGCTTATACCAGGATTTTTTCTTTAACTTGCTTAAATTTAGGGATCCCTTGTCCACAAGCTTCGGATCAGCACCTCAATACCAGATTCCAGCAAAGATCTGTGGGATCGTTTGTTGCAGTAACAAGTGTAAAATGTTTGGCCTATTACATAATACACTAGTGTTTGCCCTCTCCAAAAATTTTCCATGAACTATTGATTTCAAATCGTCATGGGAACACTGCTTATTCTTAGGTGCATTTGAAAACAACAACTTCTGTTAAATGTGGGGACAAATTAAACAGAGTGTATTATGGTGCATTCGAAAATAGTCTATATCCAAAGGCAACGAGACATACTTCACCGGAACTGCTTTCCGCGTTTATGCTTTTCATTTGAAATGATTTGATATAGAAATTCACATGAATAAAAGAAAGAATAATGCCTCAATATAACACAAATAAAAACAAAAATGTTTAGAGAACAACAGCAGATTCCTCTTGCTGCTATGGTCGTTGCAAGGTAATTGTAGATCTCTTCGGTTTTCGCAAAACTTAGCCCTTGTAAAGGAAAGCAATTTGAGTGAAGACGAGCCCGTCGCCTAGTTTAGAAGGAGAAGTTTGCGTGGAGGTTTCGCCCCATGTAAGAGAATCCGGAATCTGGAGTCCAGCGAACTTTTGCTTTGGAATCCGAAATCCCGTACCTGGAATCCGGAATCCACTGTGTGACTGTGTTGGATTCCATTACATGGAGCCATAGGTTGACCAGTAACGAAAGGTCCCACTGTAAATCCTCGGTGTTAAAAAAGTTATTAATTTCCTTAAAATTTATTACAGGGCGAATTGTCCAAGTTTGCTACTTATTACAAGTAGCTCAGTAATTTTTAAAAAATAAAGCAAAGAACGATACAAGTTATGGAATTTATTTTAATTTAATGTGTTGTGCTACCATTTCGTAATGTAAGCTACATAATCACATTTTGTCTTACGCTTTTTCTTCAGTTTTGACACTTGTTAATAGTACGGGTGTATCATACTTTTTGCTTATATAATTATATGAGAAAAATCTCGACACAGGAAACTGCGGGTAGGTGTTCCTGTAGGGTCTGGAAAAGGGAGTCCTGGTCCGGTATTCCCGCTCCTTTTTCACGAGAAATCCAGCATCCTGAACTTCTATTATCGTTTTCCCGAATATCATTTTCCTTTCCAATCCGCTTTCGTTTCCAAATTTTGGCAAATCCCGCGCGCCTCCCTGGTGGCAGTCAAATCCCGTATCCTGTCAACGTTTTCTCAAATCTCGCATTGTATTTTAATCAAATCACGGATGCCGGGAATTTATCATTTTCAGATAGACCATAATGCACCTTGAGGTGCCTTATGGTCTATCATCCTTCCAGACCCTGAACCCGATTTCATTCAGGTGCAGTTCCAAGATCTGTGGTCTGATACTTAGCTCAGGCCGTGGAAAATAGATTAATTCCTTGTATAAGATCTTGAGGTTGATCTCGTCCGGAGGCACTGGTCGATTTCCATTCAGAGTTTTAGCTCTCATTACAATTGATGTTGAAGATAGTTATAACTTGAGTTATCCACAGTTGACCACGGTTCAGCTTTCGGCATAAACCTTGTCGGATTCCTACCGATATTCGTATCTCCGAATCGTCGTATTATGCTTTTTCTTCGAACCCTTGGATACTCTGTACCCTCGTAAAAGTTCTTCAGTATCTTTTGACTCCACTGTGGGTAGATACGTGTACTCAAAGTCTAGTTGACGAGTCGCTGCTGTCTCCTGCGTCCATCTCATCTGCGCAAAACAGAACAAAACGCAGGCCACGAAGGCGCAGCAAGCGACGCAGCGAAATGTAGCCACTGCTCCAATATGATGGATAAGAAACCCTCCTGCTATAGTACCTGAGCCTGTTCCCAGTCCCCAGTAAACACCTTGGAGAATACCTATGAAAATAAAAAAAATTGTACCCTTTGGAACAATTATCTAAACAAAGTTTGCTTTAGGCCACACAACAGGTAGTGTTGCCGGGTGATCAGTGCGTCATACTCGCAATACGGCAGTCCCGAGTTGGATTCCCACCCCACTACCTTGATTTGTTCCGCGGCCGTCCAGGCCTGCGTAGCTGGTGGTTTGTTTGGCGAGAGGGGAAAAAAGCTGAGTTCAAATCCTAGCCAAGTTTGTTAATACCAAACTGGTTGCCTGCAGCCAGTTTTTTCTTTTTCGGGTATTTTTTCTTACTATTTGAGTGGATTTTTTCCTTTAAAATAGCTGAAAAAGCTAAGCTCACTTCTACGATTAATAAAGATCACTTTCCACGGTTTATAAAACAAATAATAGACCTTCAGATTTTTTTTTTATAAGAGCCATTAGTATTCCCGGTAGAAACATATTTTTCCACTCTGTGCTATAAACTTTTCTAAACTGTTCACATTATAGAATATTCAAATGATAGAAAAAAGTTAGCAAGCCTTTCATTCTCTTCAATTCTGGAGTCCTAAGTCTCAAGTGCGAAACGGTCACTGGTCAGGGTAGTAAAGAAAAAGAAGAAAAACAACAAAATGTTGAACAAAATCCATTCAATTCCTGAAAGATCAAGGAGTTAACGAGAAAATGCCTATCTAGAGAGATATAGGGAATCGCATAGGGACCAACCTTGAATAGTTGTGACTGATTCTGAGGACGCCGCACCTGCCATATATGAAGTACAAGCTGACCATGAGGCTGCATACGTACACCCTACTAACATTTCAATGGGCAAAACCCACCAGGGGTTAGTGAGTAACGAATACAGTGTGAAGGCAATTCCGTACGAGATCAGCGCGCAGATCATAATTTTTATCTGTCCAACGGCCTTTATCAGGCTTCCCGCCACGAAAAATGTCAACAAGTCCAAAGAACTTCGGCAAATTACAGCGACACCCATCAATGTTTTTGTGGCTCCTAGATCTTCGAGAAACCAGTTGAGAAAACTATGAGACATTCCGTGACCAACTCCCATGAAGCAGGCAGCTGCTAGGCATGAGCCGTAATGAATGTTACAAAGGGCCCAAAGCACATTTGCTTGTTCCGTATCAGTTTCTTTGTATTTGAACTTAAATGTTGTTGATATGAACAAAGTCGTCAGCATTAGTAACGCAAATACGCAGAAACATATCATGTAATCCGTGTATGGATCGCCACAAACAATATGCCGAGACCTCTCCAACAGAACTCCGACAAGAAACGATGATAACCCGAATCCAAGCGAACCCCATAATCGTTGTTTTCCATAGTTCCGTCGTTCTTCACCCAGATGCTCTAAAAGGGATGCGTCTGCTAGTGTAGCCGAAGGAGCTTCTAAAAACTCTCCGACAACAACTAACACGAGAAGAATTGTAAAAATTCTCTTCAGCTCAGAGGAATTCGTTTTTAGCAAATTTGTCATCCATATTTGTAACTTTTTGTCCGATTTCTTCAAAAGCTTAGTGACTAAACCGGTTTCCTGCATCAAATTTGTTTCTCTCGTTTCCTCATCATCTGAAGTTATATCTGTTTGGGATTCGCCTGACATATATCCATCCGTTATAAGTAAACTTTTATTGTGTAATGACTGAATTTTGCTCGCTTCTCTGTATTTTTCAGAGGCACTGTTTTGTAGATCAGTGGATACTTTTTTAGTATTGTGATGAGAAGCTGCATTTATGACCATTGTTTTGTGCGTTTTATGCGTTTTGATTTCCTCTTTTGGAGAATTGTAAAAGGAGCCTTCTTCTTCAGTAGAGGTGTACCATGTAGAGGAATCCAAGACAGAATTTGCAGAGCCACTAAATAAGCCATAATCATCGTTCTCCAAGTCACCCTTTGAAGTTTTGACCTCCGACTGGCCTCTTACGTTGTTTGCTTTGTTCACAGCTGGGGTAGACTCCTGATGGCTTATAAATTTTGTCTCAGATTTTTGCAATTCATTTTTAAGAAGCTTGTCGCTTTGTGTATACAAGGTTTTGTTATGAACATGTATTTCAACAAGTGGTGAGCGGTTAAATGAAATACTGGGTAAACTTGAAGTTTTATCAGCCGTATCATTAATGGATATCTTCTGACCCTCTCCTATACCTGTCGGTAATGAATTACTTTCATTGATAGTCTTTGGATGATCAAATGCTATCATCTTTGATAATTTTTCCTCCAGGTGTAACAAATTACCTTGATCAATGTTCTCTGTTGGTCGCTTACTTATCTGTGCCAAAATATCTGAAATATTCGCATTTACTCTCTCTGTCGTTGACGGTTCATTTGAGTGCAAAACTGTTTTCCGAACCACAGTTTCTTCAAGAAGTGGCCTTCGTTCAAAATTTCCGGAGCCGTCTTCATTTTTCGCGTTGAATGAGTTCTCGGTTGTTTTATCCTTACTTTGTGAACTGTGCGGAATTATAATTCTCGAAAACTCTATTACAACGGGTGGGGAACCTTTATTTTCCCGTCTTTTGTCAGTAGAAGAATTGTCTTTCTTTTCATGAGCGCGTGCAGGTGACAGAACGTTGAGAGTGAAGTTTCTTGTCGCGTTTTCGCGAAGTCTTTCGCTTCTCTTAAGCCCAGACTTTGTGGAATCATTTTTGCCTTGAAGCTTCTGATAAGTGTTTTCAATCTGAAGACGACGCTCCGAGAAATTTCTATGTCTATTGCTTTCACCTGCCAAATTGCTGGTTTTATAAAAGCGTGAAAAGTGTTTTGATTTAATTTGCTCCCCAGCGGATAGTACAACGTCTTTACCGGTGGCTAATTGTGTTTCTTTCGTCAGGTTTTGTAACTTTGGACCATCCTTCTTGTAAAAACGCTCCGGTTGTTTATTGTTTTTAGAGTTAAGATTCCTGGTTAATATACCACTTGAACTAAGTGTTGTAACAGTTGAAATATCGCTCATGTCTTTTTGCTGCTCGGCTATAGTTACCGGCGCAGATAAGTTACTGCTATTTCTCGCATGAAAGGACCTTTTTCCTTCGGAGAGGATCAGAGATCGATGATCACCCTCGTGAAACTGCGCAACATTTGAAGTCTCTAGCACTCTTACGTTTGAACGTGAAATATTTTTTAACTTTCTTTCTCTGTGATCAGTATGTATCGGCACAATGTCTAAATCGGCTTGTTGTTGCGTCCCATCTCCTATTTGCGTATCAGGTTCAGTTAGGGGTAGCCACAGCGAACGTCTAAAAAATCCTGTTTTTACTTTTGTGTAATTCACAACATGTTGATGAGTGTCATTTCCTTGGCGAATCTCACAGATTTCGTTGGTAGGCTCTACGAACGCTAAAGTCATTGTCATAATGAGCCAGGATATAACTGACATGACCAACACAGATTTTCGCTTCCTGTATCTGTCTGCCATGATGGCCCAAAACGGTGCGCTGGCGAACTGGACAATTGGGCGCAAGCCAAGCAGCAGTCCAACTTGACTGGCGGGCAGACCTATCTGTCGAAAATACACCGGAAGATATGGAAATATACTTCCAAATCCACTAAGAAAGAAGAAATAAAATGCTTTGTAGACTAGCAAGTCGCGGTTTATCCGTAGCCACTTTCTGTCACTGGACATGATGCTTTGTCAATAGGCCTCCAAGTCAACGAGTTTATGTTAGAGTAGGTCTCATGCGCTTATAATTAGGATCAATTGTTTCATCTCTCGCTATCAAGCTCTACGTCAAGGTTCGGAACATTAAATAATATTTTTGGTCGAATTTCACGACCTGGTCTCTTGGCTGTGTCACCGAGTTTTTTTCACATCATTGGTAGGTTATTTTATTTGACAGCAACCAGGTGGCATTTAAATTATTTACCAGCGTGTGTTAAATCAAGCAGGAATACGGCAATTTGTTAGCCTTCTGGACCAACCGCATTTCAATGTAAAGAAAGCTATTTTCCGACTCACAGAAGAAAGAGCAACGTTTCTCCACTTTTTCATAACATTATCAGTACCTATCGGGTTCTGTAGTTTCAACTGTTTATTTAAACGGGTACCCAGTTGCTACAAAGTGGACTGGGAGAAAGCGATTGCCTACAGACTGACAATTGAAGCGAGGAGAAGCTTCACTAAGGTTTGATTTCCACTGTCGCGTACTTTTTGTGTGCGAACGCACGTAAAATTTACTCGCGTAAATGAAATGGAGGCACTGTGTAGGAAGGGCCACGCGCAAACGTGAAAGTTGAGCGAGGTTCAACTTTTACGTTTACGCGTGACCTTCCAGACATTGTCTCTATGTTATTTACGCGCGTAAAATTTACGTGCGTATGCACGTAAAAATTACGCGACAGTGGAAATCCACCTTAAAAGCGCCACAAACGACTGAAGAAGCCCTCACTAAACTCAGGCGTGCAACGTAGAACGGATGATCGGTTTCCACGGCGGGAGAAAAAAAAGGGAGGAGAAGGGACAAAAAAAGATGAACTCCTTCTCCAG
The DNA here is from genome assembly GCA_964035525.1 of Porites cylindrica. Lineage (NCBI taxonomy): Eukaryota > Metazoa > Cnidaria > Anthozoa > Scleractinia > Poritidae > Porites > Porites cylindrica. The sequence continues at coordinate 49,689,296 of OZ037777.1, read as the reverse complement.
TCCCTTTCCCCTTTCCCCTTGTTTCTCTTCCCCGTTCAGGTCCCTTCCCCTTTTCACCTCCCTCGGGGAGACGCCCTGGCTAAAACAGGTTACATGAACTCGCTTCAATAAAGTGTTTCGCGGTCCTTCGTCATTCATTTCGACCTACAACGAAGCCGTAGTCGAAGGATTCATCCGGCATGCGCTTGGAAGTTATGGGTGGGATCAAGAGCCTCTTGGTATGATGGAGAACGGTGCGCGAAACGGAAACACATGTCCCCCTAGCCCCTCGCGCTCTCCGTTATTTCTTGCGCCCATTGTACATCAAATCAGCGGCATACCCATGTATGAACCGACCCCCATCCCCCGGGGCTACCAGCTACTTCTCCCCATATTTCTTTCTAGAGGAAAGGAGAGAAGCAAAAAGAACGGAGAGAATGCAATGAAAGCAGGGACGACAAGTACACTACTACCGTGGCTGATAGTGACTAAACACATCCCAGAAATCAAAAACTCCTCCCAGAATCCAAAACACTTCCCGGAATCCAAAACACATCCCAGAATTCAAAAACACGTCCCAGAATCCAAAGACGTTTTGGATTCTGAGAAGTATTTTGGATTCTTGGATGTGTTTCTGCTACGTGTTTTTGGATTCTGGGAAATGTTAAGTGATTGGAATTCTGGGATGTTTTTTGTCCCTACGAGCAACCCTACACTACATTTGTGATTACATGACATACATATCTAGGGAGTTCGACCGCTGACCATATAAACCTTTGATTCGGTATTAAATGGCCGCCAGGAAGGAATGAAAGAGGCGAGGTTTCTGGAATAAAAAAACCCGTAGTTCCGCCATCGACCTTTATGGCTCTACGAGATCGGTTTCGCTCCTTTCTTGGCTTAGACGTAGGTATCTTCATTATATATACAGACTGTGCTGCCAATCTATTTCGAAATTCAGTTGAAAGGAAAGTATACTCAATAGACAAGTGCAAGCTTATATTCGCTTGACGATGATCATACTTTCAGCTGATTGCATCAAGTAATACTTTTGTCTTGCCTTGTCAGCGTTCACAGAAAGATTCTTTCGATGGAGATTCTACAGAGAGCCTTCCAGAAGTTGTATATAAAGTTAGTATGGCTGAAATATTAAGTGCTTGGAAATAGTGCTTAGTTTTTAAGCTTAAGCTTATGACTTGTTTTTATTAGCTGCTATATGGGGTGGCTAATTGAGTGATGATTTCATTTATAGGTGTGGGGCTTAGAATAAAAACAATAGCCTTTGTTATTTTATTATAACTTATGTTTATGATTGATAGTGTCCTCAGTTAGTGTTTTGGAACTGATAATATTTGATCATTATTTATATTGTTGCAATCATTAAGCGTATATGAGGGGACATTGGGGTGGGGGCAAAAGATATTGGCAAATACCAAAATACCATGTCAAAAATTGATGAGATACCGATGCTGCATTTATGATCAGTCATGCTTACTTTAAGTTATTTCTATCTAGCGTATTTATTCATCTCAAGCATGTATGCACCAGAAACGACCTCAGCCATAATTTTGTGAGGAAACGTGACAAGACTTTGAATTTGTTTACTTTTGGAGAGGGGCAACATCCTTTTTCCTAAGGGACCTTTTGGGTTAATTGTTGGCCAAGTTACTGCTTTGCAGCTCAGCTTTCTAATTTAAAAAAAAAAAAACAAAAACAATGATGCAATCGCATAGATTTAAAAGTGGTGCAGTTTTCTGGAACGCTCTATGAACATGTTCACTCAATTTCTTTTGAAGCAGGCATCAGGTGCTTTACAGTATTTTTTTATTGGGAAGATTGATGGTTTTACTTTCTGTGTCTTTTCCTGGTCTTCCCAACTTTTTTCTGTCCAATCTTGAAAAGTGTCAATTTTTCCTTTTTCGTTCTAACTACCTTATCATCTGGGACTACCTTGTATGTTAATAGTGTAGCAAGATGGATTTCACTTGTTAAACATGATTAAGTTCTCTCCACTTGCTTAAATTCTGTGATCCTTAGGAAATTGAAATCCCAGAATACACACTTGACAGAGCTGTTATTGTTAAGATTAAATTATTGTTAATTATTATTATAACAGCAACAAAAACAACAGTGAGCATTTTCCCTTAAATTCTAGTTATTTACAATAGTTATGAACAGTTTTGCTAACATCATAAGTCTTCAGGCATCTGCAGATATCTGATAGGAGTTTTCCTAAATCTTGACTTCCTGGTAAAAAAAATCATTAATTTTGTGTGACTTGGAAAAGGTTGGCAGGCATACAATGGACTAATATCCTGTCCACAGAAGCTAGAATAGCTATCCTGCAAGCTTCAATATAAAACAACTAAATTTATTCATGCCCATCTTTTTTTAGGATGATGTTCGGGAATTCCAAGATGACCCACGTTCTGATGAAGAGGTTGACAGAATATAATTTTTCTTATCATTTTGTCTTATTTGATGTCTTGCTATCTCCTAGCCTAATATTTGCTATACCTTTGCCATCATTAAAAAAGTTCCACCCACATTCTAAAAAAAGTTTCAAGTTTACTTTTGGTAAAATGTTAGAGCCACAATCCTGGGTAAAAGTCTTGGGATAAATTTGCATTTCTGGTGTATTTGTTTTGCATGTTATATACATGCAACTCTCTTGGAAATAGATAGAATTACTCGCTCCCATCACCTCTCCTATACCCCACATTTTGCCATTTGCGGAACACACATACCTGCAGTTTCTGAATTTCAAGATTAGGGAACCAAGCAAGTTAATTTTCATTCAAAATGATCTAGAATTGTGCATTTCGGGAGAAAACTCACGTATAATTTTTAAGGGTGACATAAATGATCAATATAAAGTCAGTGCCTGTAATTGCAATGGCCAATGATGTACTATTCTTGTACGCCTGAAAGTGTAAGGTAATGTAGGTGTCAGATTTTTGTTGTTCAAGTACAGTAGATGAAACCACTGATACTCAATTCTAAAATACATGTTGATCTTCAGGTTTTAGGGGAAATAAAAGAGATCTATTTCAGTGACAGCTCATTTGATTCAAGTGATCATGAACTTCACGTAAGTTATATGCTTTTATCAAAATTGTCTTGAATTACCTTTGTTATTAACCTGTGTGGGACAGTCCAGAAGAACTAAGAGAAAAATTAATTTCATGTAAGGCCCTGTTTCACAAAGTTCTCAATTAGCGCAGTATGGACTGTTGGCCAAATTGCAGAACGAAGCTCAATTTGAAACTCATCTGGATAAGTGTAGATGATAGGCCGAACTGGAGAAAAAAGATTATTTTTAAAATTAATTATCCAGAATGATGTCATTAATGTGAACAGGGCGTAAATCTAACCACCTTGTACTGTTTATAGTATTTTAAACAGAATCATCCAAAAGTACAACTCATCACATAAGTATTTTTTGTTGATAAATGGTTGCACAATACTTTCAGTACACATTCTGTGACATATTTTTCAAGTGTATTACCAGTAAAAGTGTAGCCAAGTGATTCATTGTCCACTGTTGATAACATTATTGTCACCGGCCTCTGGACTTACAAATTCTATTTATAACCAGTAATAAGTAAAACTATTCAGAAAGGAAAGCAAGAAAAACTATATCAAGTAATGATGTTAAAATTTTGAAAGAGGTCTTGGGCATTCATTTTGTCTCATTTTTTTGTAATTACAGCAACTTCCTGAAGTTCTTGACCTTGATGACCTTGATGATTATCGCAATAATCTTCGAAGGCAACTCCAGGCGGTGAGATTAAAAGCCAGATTATTAAAACTCACTAAAGTAAATGCAGTAATAAAAAGGGCATGTTTTCTTCTTTAACCATAATGATTGATTATAGTAAGAAAGCTTCTTCTTCTTCTTCTTCTTTTTTGTTCTAATTAGCATAAAAAATAGACCTTAAAAAAAGCAATCCCATTTGTGGTAACATGCCCTTCAAGTAACTTTAAGACAACTGATGAACTATAGAGATGCGGCAAAGCTGAGACAGAAGTGTTTTATTTGATGCAAAAAGGGGCATCAAGATTTGGACAACCATGATGATACTTTAACTGCCAACTACGAGCTCCAACAGGGTACAGTTACAACTGCAGTCACATCAATAACCAGGGTTTTAAATGTTCCCAAGTAAAGGGTGTAATCCTAGTGGCATCTCTCATTGAACTTTTTTTAATCTTCAACATCACTGTAGCTGCCTCTGCACATTATATTTCTTCAGGGGCTTTCTCTGAGAAGACTAAACTTGTGCGATGTGACTGATCATGCAGTGAAATCACTTCTTTATAGTTCCCCTTTTCTCTGAGATGCACTTCCAATAATTACAATTAGGTTTCTTCATTTAGAAAGTAATAACAAATTATTTGATATCACTACGAGTATTATCTCCAACTGATGAAGCAGTATTCACTTTGTCTTGAAACTTTGTTGTCAAAAGGTGAGTCATTCTCACTAATGGTCCTTGTTGGAGCTGCTTGCACCTTGGAGATAATACAATGTACCACACCTCTAATCAATGTACAAGAAAGAAAAAAAGATAGAAAGCTGTATTATAATGTAATTTGTGATCTTTCATGCAACTTTTTTGTCTTTTTCAGGTCTCTAAGACACTATACAAAAAAGTATTGGATAATCACAACCAATTTGTGCAGGTAACTTGTCACTGTCGAATATTATTGCAAAGCAAGACCATCCTTTACTTAACACAAAGAACCTTGATATTTAGTCGTAACAAATGGAACTAGAGCGAAAATAGAAAACTAACACAAATCATCTTATTTACTATTCTCCTTCAAACTTGTTCACAAAATCAGTAATTAAAAGGAAAGGGAAAAAAAATAATTATTCAGTTATTCATTGCACAGCTAATAGCCTTTTGCAAGTCTGTCTCTGAAAATAGGGATCATGTATATATCTAATTATCTTTAACATATGTAATAAACAACTTGCAGTTACAAACTGCGTTGATCTTTTGATTGCATATTAATTGTGTCTCAGGAAACTTGATAAAACTTTAAACCGACCTAACATTTTTTTTGACAAGAGCCCTCTCAGGAAGTCAGTAAAAGATCAGTATACTGATCGATATTAACCCATTCTTGTCATACATCATATTGTTTTCTTCTGATAGTAAGTGCACTATAACATAGGGTGGGGTTATAGAAAATTTTTTATTTGTAGTTTGCCAAATTTTTTTTCAGGAATTACAAAGAGTAATGGACCTGCAAGAATCCTTACACACAGCTTCTTCAATATGTGACAGAGGGAGAAGGTTTATGATTAAATCACTTGTTATAAACTTTGGCTGACAAATTAACACTATTAATTTTTCAGTAGAACTCCAAGTTTAAATATCCTTGTTGAGCAGAGAACTAATTTTTTGAGTTGCATAATTTTTTTGCAGACATTTAGACCGGGCCAAGAGAGGCGTGTCTGTTGGGGGGTTAGGAATTTTAGCCAAACATCGGAAAAAGCAGCATCTACTCATCCTGCTTGACTCCTTAAGGACAATCAAAACACTGGTAAAGAATAGAGTTTTTTATTTAATGGAGAAAACTTTTCGGTGGTTTATTTTCTATTTTTCTGGGTGCTAAATAGAGGATGGCTGCATATAAAGCCACTTAAAAGAAGTTTCACTCTACAGTCTGTATTTTACCCTGTCCTGTCGAGTGCAGATAATCTTGAAGTTCTCTTCTTGTGAACGTTAATTGCGAAAATTGCAGGACATAGTACAGGCACATTTGCAGGACAGCTGTGCAGGTGTGGAAAAGTTGCAACTACAGTTACTGCACTTGAGCTACAGTTTGTTAGTTGCAGTTTCTATGAACTTGAAATTAATCAGTATCATGTGTAACATGGGCATCCAAAAGCGAGTGTCTCAGGTTTGATCTTACAATTAATGAATTTTTTCTTCTTTTAATTTCCTCAGCAAAAAACAGATGTTAGGCTTAAAGAGATGCTTGAGGTAATTATGATTGGACAACAATATTAGTGACTGACCTCATGCAAAAACGTTTCTCATGGTTTGCTATTTTTGAATGGATAGCCATTCATATGACATTCGTCAGCCATTCAAATGGAGTGGGTTATTAATACTCAGAATTTTTTTAAACCTTTTTATTAAATATCATACGTGTAAATGTTTAAAGATTAGTTACAGGCTGTTAGTTACAGGCTGTATTATAGGATTACTGTATGACTGATGTTATTAAAACACAAAGATATCCAGTCTGATGTTGATTATAATGTGCTACACCAGTTGTTGCTGTTAAATAATTATTTATTAATTTGCAGGAAGAAGACTATCCAGGTGCCATTAATTTGTGTCTAGAGTGTGAGAAAGCAGCACAAGCATTCAAACACTACAGCTGCATAAGGTACATGTACATTAATACAGTTACACTCCTTGCACTCAAGTTTACCTATAACCCTTAAGTGTGACCATTCAGTTGAGAGCAAGGAATAAATACTTTTCAGTGTGTTCCACACCATTCCACCGGAATTAACCTTGCCTCTTACTCTCCAAGTCAATGATCAATACCTGAAACACTGTATTTACTCGAATAAGCGCCGGAATGCTTGTGAAACTTTTTACACCTCAAAAGCTATACTTATTTGAGGGCGGTGTTTATTTGAAAGTTGTAGTGGCAAAGAATTGTTTTAAAATTGTTTTCTTTTTAACTTTTAATCTTTTTGGTACTTCCTATAATATACGGGGAGGCTTGCCTAAAGGGTTAACTTTTTCAGGCTGCAGGTATATGAAAGGGTAGGGGTTTCACTTGTTGAAGTATATGAAAAGGTAAAAAGGCTTAAAGGGGGGTAACATGCTTTTAATGGCTGTGAAAAAGTCGAGAAAACGTTCCGGTTTTGAGATATATTCGTAGTTAAAAAACAGTGCATTAATACCAGTGAAAAGGTATGCAAAGTTGTAAACTGGGTATGTAAAAGGTGTACCATTTGTCAATAGAAGGTATACAAAATGGGTCGCTTTTCTGTCAAAAATGGTATATAAAAGGTTAGGGGTTGGACTACGGGCAGAACTTCCCCATAGAAAACTTTTTTGAGTACCCACGGGTACTCTCTGAGTCTGCGGAAAAAATCTATTTGCATGACAATTCAAATGAACCCTTTTCAGTGGTAAGTCCACACTTTTGGCACTATTTATTTAGAATTTGTAATTCTAACTTTTGGACCATTCAAATGAAACGACTTCAGCAGTGCTCTGATACGGTACTGCTTTTTTATCAGGAATTTTATTAGAAGATTTTACGATAAAAGAATCATAAATTCTGATGTGTTATTGAGCGGTCTTTGTCACAACAAATGTTTTCAAAACCTCCTTACTAATTTCCTTTTTAACACACAGTGAACTGAGTTCCAATCTCCAAGAAACACTGATAGATATTGAGGTAAGCTTAGTTAACTCTTCTGAGAATATTTCGTCTTTTCTTTGTGAATTTGTAGATGCAAATTATACACTTATTAAAAAGCTATGCCACAAGGATATTGCTGTTTTAAGTCAATTATGTGCTGAGGTGATTTCTTCAAATTATAGACACCCCGGAAAACTTCATTGTTCTTTTGATTCACTGTAAAAGTTAGCACTGTTATCTTAAATTAAAGGAGGTTTTAAAGTTTTGCACTTAAACTTCAAGGAAAATGTTGAAAAGATGATGTGGTAACGTTTAAAGCACATCTGAATGTAACTATCAAACTTTTAACAAGATATAAGCAAAAAGTAGTTTTGGCCACCATGTCGGAGGGCAAGAGTATGCCCTCCAACATGGCGGCCAATACAAATCATACTACTTTGTTGGAAAGTCAAAGTGCCAAGAAATACCAATATTTTTTAAAGCTTAGAAGCCTTCTCCCGATTGCAAAATGATAAAACTTGTAACATTTGATAACTTGTTTCTGCAACTACGACATTCTCACTAAAACTCGTAGTAGAATGGCAACGAAAATGGCTATCACGTTTTCCCGCCAAAATGACGCTGGTTCACGCGTGAGCAATACTCAGTATTGAGAAAATCTTGTACTCGTAGTCGTTCTCGTCTTAGAATCTAAAGCTCTCTATTGCCTTTACCCATACACACTTTTCCCATACACAAAACTGCTCCTGAAGAGCAAGATAAAATATATCAAATAGATTTCAGAAAGAAGCACTAACCAACATTTTTTATTGGGGTGAGTTTTGTAGGCAAGGCATTAAAACTTAACAGGGTGGCCCAGCTTTTTCAAGTTTCAATCCATGTCCATCCTTGCCTGCGAGCAAGCTCTCCTATTTGGGCAAGCGGAGCGAGCTTCGCGAGAACGCGCAAGCGAGGGGCTTCGCCGCTCGCGTGACATGACCAGCCCCTTTAATGATGATGATGATAATAATGATGCTTTCTCTTCTCTGTCTATTCACAGAAACAACTTGATGTAGCCCTGGGAAAAATATGCAAGAACTTTAATCCAGTGAATTATGAGCGTTTGCTGACAGCCTATAAATACCTGGGAAAGACAGAGATAGCTTTGGATCAACTGATCATACACTTCATGACGGCCATCAATCATGAATCATTTTCTGTTGTTTTGGATCACACAGGGGTATGTGCAGTTTAATATTCGTCGCAGCCGCTGAATGGAAGCGCTGAAGTCTCATTTATACAGGGTTAACCGCGACCTAAGGTAAATATATTCACAAATTCCAGTGAGAAGAAGACCTGTGCACAACTGTGTCTATTGTTTTGAACACAAATTCAGGCACCTTCTCGCCAGTATTTGTGAATATTTTACTTTAGGTCGAGGCTAACCCTGTATGAAGCAGTGAGTCTTCAGTGTTTCTATTCAGTGGCCGCGACGGATTTGAAACTGGACTGTTAGGCTATGTTCATACCATACCGTATAGCTTTTGCGCCCGCATTAAAACCATACCGGACACTAGGGCTTCTGTTCGCACTTAACTACGGTGATTCTGGCGCGATTTCCGTAACGGAGCAAAGCTGCGCTGCGCTGATCTCTAAAGTGGAGAGTCAGATATCGGATAGGTGTTCATAGAATACCGGCTAGATTTTCGTGTCGGCACGAAAAGGTAGCCTGTATTTTGTGAACATTAGGGAGCTCAAGCAACAACGGCGGCGACGGCTTCGGAAACGTGACTTAAAAAGTGAATTCGCACTGCTTCAAACTTTATCGCGCTTATTCCATCTCGTTTAATTCGTCAAATGCTGGCAAACTTTTTTGGAGTTGAATTCTAAAGGACTGTATCAAATTTTAAGAAAAGTAAAAGAAACTATGAGGTGTTGTTTTGTGTTCCCGTCCTCGACAAAACGTGAAATTAGGCACTTTCACGTTGTAGTCGTGCAACGACGGCTAAGAAATGTACAAAAAAAGCGTGAGGTCCGTGCAAAGTTGTTGTTTTGCTGATTAAACGTGTGGTTTTTTGAAGTTCTCGTTGCCGTCGCCGTTGTGGCATCTTAAACTCCCCATTACCTCAGCAAAACCTTGATTGTTTAATACTGTTATGTTTCTTTTTCTTCTTACAATCCCTAGGAATATTCTGCTGAAGCGCTCTCTGAAGACAGTTTTCAGCACTTTCATTTTGAAGAACAGTGCAAGGTAATCACAGGTTTTTTTAAAATAAATAACCGAGTAGCCAACTTTACTCTCCTGAGAGCTTGTGCAGTAAGGCCTAGGCCTTCATGAGACGAACCAAACTCAAGCAGATGGATAGAACGTGTTGGACGATCCAAACTCATTTAGACGAACTAAAGTGAGCCAGACTACGAACTTTTAACGAACTTAATCACTAAGTTTGTTTCGCCTCATGGAAAGTTCTACGTTTGGCCTGGGCCCAAGCGAGTTTTGCAAACGTTCAGAGGTACAACACCATCGCAGAGGTCAGGGTTCGAAGAGGGTAGAAATTCTGGATTTTTTGAACCCTTTTTCCGTGGTAGATTTATTTACCTAACACAAACATTGAAGAGATTTAGAATCACGTCTACGGCAACCGGCAAACGTCAAATTCAAGTTGACAATTTCGCAGAAAAGGAACTGAACAGATAAAAACTGCGCAAACTAACTCTTAAGGGATGAAACTGCTTTTTTTTTCTTTGTAGAACTAATGAGCAGCAAACGACATGTAAAGGGGAAACTCGGTCACTTTCTTGGTACCCCTCTCGAGAATCTTCATTTTTGAAGGAGGTGGGGTTTCTTGGAAGAAGAGGAAGAAATTGGCGTTTGTCGTAAAGTGCATTCTAAATCTCCATATTGTCACGACATCAAAAGGAGATCTAGTTCAAACTTTTCAAATGTGAAACAAATGTTTACTTGCATGAGAGCAAGGCTTTCATATCAAAGGTAAAATGAGGCAGAAGGTAACTAGCAAATGACTTTTTAACAGAGAAAAAAGGTTTTCTTCACTTCATTTTTACCAACTTAACTTTCCGTTGCAGAAAGTAAGTGTGGATCAATTTACCCCATGTTTATTGGATCTCTGTAAGGTATGATAATGATTAAAGGGTAGCGGTTATCATTACGTACAGTAATCAGATCAATAGAAAGGAGAAGTCGTTACGTCACGTTGCCATGGTAGCAAAATTTCTGAATGACAACAAATCAAAACGTCACTTAAGAAGTGGATTCGCTTTGTTTCAAACTTCATCGATGTCAATTTAATCTTAATTTCATCGATTTCATTTAATTTGTCGAATGTTGGCGAAATTTTCTGGGTTGAATCCGAAAGGACCGTGTCTAAGTTTAGAAAAAGAAAAAGAAAATTTTTGTGTTGAGCTCACCTACTCGATAAAGTGGGCGAGTGAAATTGTACCAAAAAGCGTGATGCACCTGCAAAGGTTTTCTTTTGCCAATCTAAACCTATTTCTTTCTTGCTGTTGCAAAAACTCCGTATTGTTGTGATATAGAAATTTTGCTACCATAGTAACGTGACGTCACACTTCTCCTCTCTAGTTCCTCTATACAGAGGGTTCCCTATTGGGGCTCTTCAATCCCGCCACCCCGACCCAAATTTTCGCTCAATCCCTTAATCCCGAGGGTTATTTTCGGTATCCTTCAAAATGCCACTTCTCAGATAAGAGGACGACAATTTACCGAAGTTAAGGTAACACAACGTATATTTAGGTTTAAAACATGCACATATTAAGCGATGTATCGCTACAGATGAAGCAAACGGTAAATACAGTACATTTACCATAAAATTACATCGGTTACACAAACAGATTCTGTGGGCCCCCTGTGGAGAAACTGAGCCACGTAACATTTCTTCAGAAATCTGATCATATTGGTAACGGCCATTCTACTAACTTCTTCCCCACTTGAGCAACTCCTCGAGACCGACCGCGCGTGGAACGGATCTGATAACGTCACTTCCGAAAATGAACCGAAGCATCAGTAGCTTACTCCGGAATTCACCAGTAAGTTATTGGCTTGTGGAGTACCCTGAAATGACGTCGTTGCATCTAGTTCCCTGTCGCATGTTTGTCTTGTAGGTTGTGACTCAGGCGGAAACGTGAGAACAAATTTTCGAATGTGCGGATTGAAAATAAAAAAGATTTTTTTTCTATGCTTTGTTGGGAAAACAAAAACAAAACTGAACTCTTATGCAAGCGGTATGGACAATTCAAACAAAGAAGAGTATATTCAAGCCAGCTTATAACAGCCTAACACTTGGCCTGGGACCAGGCTCAGCAGTTTTTTTTTTTCGCCTGTTCTCCCCCCACTGCCGAGCCTGGTTCCGGCCAACCTGGTACTCAATGTCTGTACTCCCTTTCTTCCAGACTCTTTGGTCCTTCATGTTAAGCTATCACCAAATATACAAGTGGCATGAGCAGTATGATCCAGCTATGCATCCGAGCGCCACTGGACACGAGGAACCATCTGCTGAAGCAGCTTACAACAAGAATTACATTCAACAGAAACTTGATCATGGCCTTAATAGGATATGGAAGGTTTGTTCACTTTTATTTACCCGACCCAGCAGGGCTATAATCTCAATCTTCTCAACTGTGAATTCACCAAGGTAGTATTCATTACAGAAAATGACGTTCAAATTGTTTTAATTCATATTCTTTGTCGGGGTTTTGTACTTTGAACTGGGGATTTTGAGTGGAATGAAAGTCATCGTTGCTGCAACTTTAGTTCTCTCTTTCAAAGGCCTTGTGACTCGTTGCTAACGATGGTCTATCTTAAGACGTGAATAGTTAAGATTGATTTACTACAAACGGGATTCAGACTTAGAACATTTTGTCTAAAGCAACATTACCATAGTTGTTAGAGTTAAGAACCTTGTTCGCAGTTAAATCTGCCATTTTAACGAATTTGAGTTTGGTGTATAATGAGTGAAAAAAGATGCGAAGTAATTTGCAAAGTGTCTAGTTCCACCTTGAGCAGTGACCTGCTCTTCCATTTATTGAACATAATAACCTAATCAAAACACTGGGAAGATGCATAAAAACACGAATATTCTTTGGCCACGTAAAATGCTTTTTTTCTGATTTGAGTGACTGATTTTTTTCCTTTCTCCAGGAAGTCCAGGAGAGAATAAAAAGTCACGTGTTATCACACGATTTGTCGTATTTCAAATATGACGACTTCATCTATGTTTTGGATCTTGTTAACAGGTAGAACTCTTATTTTATGTTTTTATTTTTGTACTTTTTATTCATTATTATTTTTGTTCTGGGAAAGCTTTTTTAAAACGATATGAGATCGCCGACATAGTTCAACTTTTATGTTACTGTCATATTTAGTTATTCCTTCTTCATTTCTTTTGCTCATTTTGTAACTGGTAAATTTTCGGTCCGAATTTTAAACACACATTCTGCCGCTTCAAGTACCTCTATCTGGAAATAATATTGTTTTGCAGAAAGAGAAGTGGTGAAGTTTTCCAACTTGGAGACAATTTCACTAGTGTTCTGTTTGCTTGTTCCAATTTAAAAAAAGCTTCAAATACCTTGTAAATCCCTTATCGGGTCCGATTTCCTATTCCCTAGAAATCGTGTTGTTTCGTATTCTTCTTCATATTGTGCGGTCCCCGTTTTCCCTCACTTGATTCGTGCCCCATGCTCGAAGCGCACGGGTCAGCAAGTCAGGAGAAAAAACTAGGTCCGCAAGTTTTTAGTATGGACCTCGAACTCGACTTATCTGAGGTACTTATTTTCGTGATTTCGGGCTTGCAAAATTGATAACCGATCTTTTAAAATTACCGCTTTTGCGAGCACATAACCTCGCAAATAGAGTTATGATGGTAAGCTTGTCTTGGTTTTCGTTTTTCTTGTAAATTTTCTCGTAACTGAAAGGGGGTTTTCTTTGCCAGGTTGATCGCGGTTGGTGAGGAATTCTGCAGCAGTTCTTCGGAGGACCTTCACGAATCTATCAGAAAACAGACTGTAAAATACTTTAAGACCTACCACCGAACAAGGATGGATGAATTGCGTATGTTCTTAGAAAATGAAGCGTGGGAGTTGTGTCCAGTCAAAGCCTCATTTAAAATTGTTGATCTGTCGGTAAGTTCATGTTAGTCTTTCTTTTTAAAAATGAAACGAGCCATAAAAGCGATACTTGAATAACGGCTTCTAATATTATCCCCGCAGGGTTCCGGCCTCTACCGGAACCCGAGGAGGCACCCTAAATTCCCCCCGTAGGGAAGTACCGCCTTTTCCGTTGTATTGGTAATATGCGAAATCTCCTCGATTTGAGGAAACTAGGCACGCAAGGTGGTCCCGGTTAATTTTTAAGCATGCGCGCAAGGCGTTCCTGGGTAATTCTGGTTCAGCAAGCGCGCAAGGTGGTGTTGGGAAATTCTGGAAACACGTCGTTGACCAGTCAGTGTTAGATTCCATCCTCCAGAATCACCTTCCCCTCTTAGCTACGCACAGATGAAATTTCTAAGCCTCTTCAAATTTCTACTCTACTAATCTTTTTCTAAGTCTAAGTCCCTTGAAGAATGCGAAAAATAACGCCCGTTCTGCCGGCTGTATCTTTCCATGAAGAACTTTATTGATATATTTTCTAAAGTAAATGCTCTTGCAAAAGAAATTTAGAACTTTGGAAATTTGATCGTTGTTTCAATCGATGTGTATGACTAAACATGTTTTTTAATCCTCAGGAATTCCGTTTTATGAAACATCAGCAGCAGCCTCATATCAAATCTCACAAACGAACACCGTCTGGAACAGTGCATGTTACTGCTGATACAGGTGTGAAAATTAACATGTCTCCCCCTAAAATGTTCTGCAATTGGTTTTGGATTTAAAGGAGCTGTGTAGGATCAACTTAGGTTTCTAGGAAACTGCCCACCTACCCCTCCCATAACACAACGTTAACATTTGCGTCTCACTTGGGGCAATTTTTTTGGCTAGGGGAGGGGTAGGTGGGCACTTTCCCAGAAACCTCGATTAATCCAAAATTTCACCGCTGGGGACTGTCACAAAATGATTAAAACACAAAAATAACCGCTCAAAACATCAAAAGAAGGTATAAATAGCCCCGCAAATACAAAAGGAGGCACAGAGGAACAAACTTGACGAAAAACGGATTGCAATTGTGGTTTTTGAAAACTTGTCAGTCTAACACGTTTTCAAACTCTTCAATTTTGTTGTTTGTACCGTATGATGTAATGCTCGGGGACGTATTTGTTTGACACGAAGCTGTTATTTTGTCTAGCCTGCGAGCAATCTCCCCAAGGCGCTCTGGCGGCCAGGTGGGAAAAGGAAGGAGAGCTTGCAACTTCGTCTCTGGGGTTTGAATTCCACCTCCAATCCCACTTTGGCTCCTCGTCGACTGAGCGGTCAGATTTCCGCCAATCAGCACGAAGCTGAAACGAGCGTAAATGTAAACAAACATTGAAAACACGTGCCAAGGGTAATGACGTCATTACTAATGCCATCTCCGCCAATCAGCATTTCGCATCGACTTTTTCGATGCAGATATTCAAATTCCAGAGACGTAGTTGCGAGCTCTCCTTTCTTTTCCCGCCCCGCCGCCAGAGCGCCCTGGAGAGCTTGCTCGCAGGCCAGAGTTTGCCCGCATTCACGACTAATTTCTCCAGTTCCATAGCGAACAAAAACATGTTATTAGCATTATTAACAACATGAACCCTGACGTCACAGCCCTTTTAATTGTCTGAGTTACACCAATGCGGCAAAATGTCAACAGTGACTCGGAAAGGATTTCCTACCATTGCCTATCTCTAGCAAGTTCCACTGACTTGATGAACTTGTTTTTAAAACAGGATTCTTCTCGCGCTATTCAACGCATGGTAATCCGTTTGATGACGTTTATGTTGAAGACGAGGTGGAAGATGTTTTAGCAGAAAACGGAGTAAGTTCTGCAATTTTGTAGAAAGTAGCGAGGAATTAACTAACTATTTTTCATGTACTTGGGCTCGCCAAGTTTGGCAAGGCCACCGCAACAGCGCAGGGCGTTAAATATCGTTGTGAACTGCGTGTGTTATCAGAGAAGTATGGATGCTACGCTTTTGGGTTAATTACAATGGGTCAGTTGAGTGGCGAGGAAAAAGGCCTTCGGAAAATGTAACAGAAACAACAAATTCCTAAGAAAACAACGGGCGTTTTGGGGAGCGCTCATGCTGGTTTTTTGCACTTGCCCCCCAAACCTCGCCTAAGTGCCAAGGTTACCGGTCGTTTCGATATAAAGTCATTTCGACACAAGTCGTTGCGATATAGGTTTATTCAGTGGATGTATAAATAGTTCCACGTACTTGGCTTAAAGAACCAAGAACATTCACCAAAGATGTTTTTCTTGTCGCAAACTTTACTTGAAGTAAACGAAATTTTTGTGCAGTTTTACCTCCTGAGCTCGTATCGAAACGACTTTGTATCGAAACGACCGGTTCCCAGCGCCAACATTGACCCTTTTTATGTAGGCTGTTCCACTGTGAACAGTGTAATCTATTCAGTGCTATACTTCAGTTCTTAAAAGGCTCGAGTTCCGTTCTGTTTTGTCCCTGTACTACACAGGTTTCTGGGGAACAGCCCACCTACCCTTCCCCTAAGCCATCATTTTGCCCTAAGTGAGAAGTAAGTGTTAATGTTAGCTTAGGGGAGGGGTAGGTAAGCAGTTTCCCCCAAAACCTAAATTGATCCCTACATTTGAAGGAGGTAGCGGATGGTGATGTGAATGAGAACAATAAAAGATCACGTGGGTTAAGTCAGGAAGATGATGAAGAGGATGATGAAGATGATGATGTTCCAGGTAACAAGCAATTTTCTGTGGATGGTTTATAAAATTTCTCTTGTAATGATTATGGTACGTAGTGCAAATATTTATGTTCATATTGTGGTTTTATTTTCTCGTCGGTGTAAATAATGATAAATGAAATTCGTCAATACAAAGCCAAGAGAAAACAAAAACAAATAAACAGAAAAGCTGCATCGGCAACAGAAAAGAAACCATAACCGACACAGTACAATGGAATTCTGTCAAAACTTTCCACGGTTTTTTTTTTCGACTTTTGACTTGGACCTATCAACACGGCGAAAAAGAACGCCTTAAAATTAGGAAAGATGCTAATTTTAAACGTGATTTGTTAAAAACTATCGAAGAGGTAGCTCCAAAAAATCGCCGGTTGTTGAAGACGTTTTGCTCCTCACCATACAAACTTCTGTAAAATGTCGCGAGTTTGTGAAGCAATGAAGCAACATCTTTCTTCACTCACGTTTAACGTATCACCTTTAAACTTGGTAAGTTTTTTAATTTCAAAAGGCTCTTTGCAGCAATGTCAATGGCTATTCGCTCACTGGCCTTTATAAAAACTTTGAAAAACCACCGTTACCACCATCATCATCATCGTCAACGACACCACCACCACCTCCACCTCCACCACCACCACCACCATCATCATCATCATCATCATCGTCAACGACACCACCACCACCTCCACCACCACCACCACCATCATCATCATCATCATCATCGTCAACGACACCACCACCTCCACCACCACCACCACTACCATCATCACCATCATCGTCAACGACAATACCACCACCTCCACAACCACCATCATCATCATCATCGTCGTCAACGACACCACCACCACCACCACCATCATCATCATCATCATCGTCAACGACAATACCACCTCCACCACCACCACCACCACCACCACCATCATCATCATCATCATCGTCAACGACAATACCACCTCCACCACCACCACCACCTCCACCACCACCACCACCATCATCATCATCGTCGTCAACGACAATACCACCACCTCCACCACCACCACCATCATCATCATCATCGTCGTCAACGACAATACCACCACCTCCACAACCACCATCATCATCATCATCGTCGTCAACGACACCACCACCACCACCACCACCATCATCATCATCATCGTCAACGACAATACCACCACCTCCACCACCACCACCATCATCATCATCATCATCGTCGTCAACGACAACACTACCACCACCACCACCATCATCATCATCGTCAACGACAACACCACTTTCACCACCACCATCATCATCATCATCATCATCATCATCGTCAACGACAACACCACCACCGCCACCATCATCATCATCATCATTAACATCAACAGCATTAACATTATTATCACCAATAAACTCGTGATCTCCCTTCTAGAAGGATACTCTAACAACTAATGGGCCAAGGCTTCTTTTGGTGGAAACGATACACTATTTCCAAGTAATAAATAGATAACTATACAGTGAATATCTTGAGGTCGTTTTTAAAGGTATTTATTTGGGTGTTTCCTAACTCTCATATTTAGTATGTTCTTAAAGTGGGGTTGTGACAGTTGTAATTTTATCTGCCTTTATTTTCATTTCTTAGAGGAACTCAAATTGGATTATGTGGACGAAAAAACTGGTGAAATTCCTTCAAGCAGGTTAAGTGCATTTTTAGTTAAATTTTTATTTCTTTTTCTTGGCTTTTGACTTTGCCTATTTCTAAGAGCAAAAGTTTTAAGGTGGTAAAACGTATTATCATTCAATGCAAATTTGTCTTCCTTTTCATTGGTCGAAAGCCCACCACGTGAGCTGCAAATAACTGCCTACAAATAATGGTCTGTTCATGCGCAATGTCGTCCAACTGTGTTTGGCTGCAAATAATATTCTGCCCATGCATAAACGAAACCACGCTTTTCTCCCTCTTGCGATCGTTCTTGGGTGAAAAAAGGCAGATCGCTTCACTTCCCGAAGATATTCATTAAAAAACAAACTTGGTGATCGAATGATAAAACATTTATCCCCTTGGTGATGGTTTTCCTTATTCCCCTAATCTGTTTGCCTTCCAATGTATTGGTTAATGTTAGGAGTATTTCTAATCTAATCATTTTCTTGTGATAGGTCTGAGACGTCTGCAAACAGCAGAAAGCATCAGAAATTTCTGTCCAAAGTTCCTTGTATCACCAACACCACTCTTAACGTTCTGAGAGTCTTCGGTGAGTTAGCCCGTAGTCCGAGGAGGCGTAACCTCTCATAATCTCCTATAGTTTCTGTTAGGTCTCCTTGCCTCTTCTTTTTTCTACTTATCTTATATTTTTGCAATTACTATCATTGTGTGGCAAATAAACAAAAATAGACAAATAAAAAATGAGCTCATGATTGAGAAATAATAACCCAAGGTCCGTTTATGAAAATGCTCTGTTAAGTTGGTCTTTCAAATAGGACAGGTCAGTTGCAATAAAAGTCGGATCACGTGTACTGTCGACCAGAGACTAACGGTGGATTTCCACTGCCGCGTAAATTCTACGTGAGAACGCACGTAAATTTTACGCGCGTAAATGAAATACAGGCAATGTATGTAGTGTCGGGCGTAAACGTAAAAGTTGATTGAAGTTCAACTTTTGTGTTTACGAGCGACCTTTGATACATTGCCCCTAATTATTAACGAACGTGAAATTTACGCGCGTACGCATGTAAAAATTACGCGTCAGTGGAAATCCTCCGTAACTGAGGACACCCATGGTTGTGACACGTGTTTTTCTCAGTCTATGAGCAACTCGGGGCCATAATTATCTTGCTTGTTTAAACACTATCGCTACATGTCACTTGGCCTTTTAAAGGCACCAAGCACGGTTTGCATTAACTTTCACTTCCAAAATTTGTGTTACAGGTAAATATATGCAGATGATGAACGTACTAAAGCCCATTGCATTTGATGTGGTCATCTGCATGTCGCAGTTGTTCGATTACTACTTGTTTTCTGTGAGTGTTTATCTTATGCTATTTTGCACTGGTTCGTGTGCGGTCGTATCCACCGTGACACATTACTGACTACAGATAATCTTATTTGAGTGTCATACATAAGCAGTTCGTCTAAACTAAAGTCAGTTAGGGCAAATTCTAAGGGTATTTACCATTTGTCAGAACTGGCTTGACAGACCAGTCCCGTCTTAAGGATAATTCCACCATTAATCGGAACTATCCTGTATCCTACACTGTTCACAGTCTCCTATTTTTCAGTATGATCGCCGAGATCGAGCGCTTTGCGTTACGGCCAGCCATCTTGGATGAGTGTCAAAACTACTTTGAGGGCGGGGGCGGTTTGGCGTAACGCACAGGGCTCGATCTCGGTGAAATAGGGGACTGTGAACAGTTTACCTGTATCCATCTAGATCACTGTTTTCCTAACTGGTGTGCACCGCAATGATGAGTTTAAGTAAAAATTTCGAGGAAAAAAACTAATATTTTATTTTCAAAATGACCCTTTTGGCCGGCCTGTTCTGACCTTTTGTAACTGCCCAAAGTTTGGACTTTTGATGTTACCAGGTTTAAGGGCGTCAGGCTATCAAACTAGCACCAATGACGTTCTTTCCTCCTTTAATTCTTTACTCAGCCCTTCACCTTGCAAATCAAATTCGTTTGAGTTACAAAAATAAAACTTTGGGGGCCAGCATTTCAAACCAGTGTTTGAATGTACAACCTTTAAATGGCCCGTTAGGAAACTCTCAGAGAGGGGGGTGGGGGAAATGACTGCTTGCAGTTCACACAAGTACCATGTTTAAAAGTGCCAAAATGTGACACTTTAGCACCACATCAACCCGATACTACGAGAACTTCACTGGCTCCCGGATGACCAACCATTTGTTTATAAAATCCTGTTTTTTTCCTATAAAGGACTCCATCACTTAGCTCCTCATTATATACAGTACCTGCTGACTATTTCCTATCAGAAACGCAACCCGTTTGATCGTCCTCGTCAAATCTACATGTTACTTTCTTCTCCAATTTGAAAGTATGTGGAGACTTAAAATAGTAGCATTTATTTACTGTCGTTGAAGAGAAAACAGACAGAAGCAGTTGTATATAACTACATTTAGTGACACGGCTTATCGTTCTGTTTTCAAATATCTGCCTTTTAACTCTTCTTTAGGTTGCGTCCTTTTTCGCCCCGGAGGTGATGGTAAGACTAATAGAGAGATTATCTCTATTTACTTAGTTAGAGATTTAGAGCTTGCTTGATCCTTTTACGGCGTTTTCCCAGTCCCTCTCGGTCAATTCACATTTTCGCTTGGACCACGTGACCCGAAACGCTTTGGCCACGTGAGCAAGTTTTTCCTTTACTGGTCGTTGTATTGACAGTTAACTGAGCATTTTCATGTGTTAGCCAAAGGAATTATTGTAGACTGTTTTTATCTGCTGTTTTCCTAATTTGACAAATTGTCGTCTTGTTTGTGACGTTTGCCCTTTGACCTTTGTCGTAAAAGTGATTCTTGACCTCTAATCTTAAACTCCTTCTTCTCTGTCGCACTATAATTGGCTAGTAAGTTTGGTAGTTGAGCTTTTTAGTCCGGTCAAATCTTCAAACTAGAACTCTGATAAGCGAACAACTGCTGTAAGCAATCACCAAATTGTGTCAGTTAGCTGATCGATGACGGTAGAATTACTGCTGTTTGGCATTCATAGATTTTTATTTACTGTAGCAGTATACCCAGCACCTTTTTTAACGTAACTCTCCTAAAATCGTTTTTCTTCAGCGTCAAAACGGTTACCCATTGAGTTGAGCAAAGAATTCATACATTGAATGGCAAAGCGTTCAACTTTTCTAAGAAACAGAAAATGAACCATAATCTCTCACACAGTTAGTCATTTGGTTTTCAAATAATTGTGCGTTCTCTTTGTTCCTTTAGGTAGATGGCAGCGCCCATGGTTTGAGTATTAAGTTAAGAACAAGTTTAAAGAGAATCTCCGACAATCTCATTCAACATGTAAGTCAGCCGTCAAAATATCTCGCCTTCCCGCGTGGAATTCTCCTTGCTTTATTAATGGAGTTGCTTTCGAAAGAAAAAAAAACAAACTGCCTTTGGTAAAGCCTTTATCCTCGAATGCGTCTCACTTAATCTTTCTCGCTTGTCGATATTTCCTTTCTTATACAGGAACAACCTGAGACGTTGAACAGTGGAAACGACATGAAGGTATGAAGTCAAAAACTGTTTGTTACATGTTTGGTACATGTTTGTTTTTTTTTAGGTTCAAATCCGTCATATAGAATAGAGGGGCCGGGAGCGGTTGAGAGGTCTCACTACCCCGAAAAAGTAGCCTTGGAACAGGAGCACGAGACATTTAGGACGCAATTAAGAACGGCTACGTTGACTGCGAAGGAAGAAGACGCGCGAGAAGAAAGAGGAAGCTACTGACGTATCCTCCGCTCTCTCGCACACATTTCATAGCTTAAAACAGTGGTTTTCTAAGACTCCTCACTGAGCGCCAAAGTAGAATAGGGGGACAAATAGATAAATACACAGTAAGGGCAATGAGCTCAGTCAGTACTCCTGTCTTTTCCCGTTGTTTACACAGTATGTAGTCCTTCGTGTGTCTTCACTTATCAGGCGCTCCATATCTCATAAACAGTAGTTATATTGGACAAATCACTTTTCGCCTTTGTTTAGCGACTGAAATTAGAATAGTGAGACAAATAAAGAATAAAATAGACAGTGAGGGAAATGAGCTCAATCAGTGCATCAAAATACAGCAATTTTTATTTCGTGTCCCATTGTTTACTCAGTGTGTATTCCTTCGTGTGTCTTCACTTATCACGCGCCCCATATTCTTAAACAGTCGTTTTATACACCTCACCTGGTGCCCCTGCGGTTTAGTGACTGAAATCAGAATTGTGAGGCAAATAAATTGATATATTCTTAAACAGTCGTTTTATACACCTCACCTGGTGCCCCTGCGGTTTAGTGACTGAAATCAGAATTGTGAGGCAAATAAATTGATATATTCTTAAACAGTCGTTTTATACACCCAGCTGGCGCCCCCTGCGGTTTAGTGACTGAAATCAGAATTGTGAGGCAAATTAATTACTAGACTGTAGGGGCAGAAAGCTCAATTATTGCATCAAAACATAACAATTTTCCTTTTCTTTCCCTAGCTTTGTTTACTCATTATGTGTTCCTTTGTGTGTCTTTAGGTTCTTCATCCCTATCTGTCTGCTCTTGTGGACCTTTCTCGAGTTGAAACAATGTTTGGCTTGTCAGAAAGAATCATTGCCACGGAATCATTGTAAGTTGTACGAATTAAATCAAAATGTCAGGGAACACAAAATTCTGTGTTAGTTTTGAAACGCGCCAGTTTTTTTCTGCCCTTTCAAATCCCTCCTTTTGGTGGTAATTAATTAGTTTTGTGAGGCATGTTGTACGAATTAGAGTGATGACTTATGGGTCTTGGCATTGATTCTGTTTCTCTTTCCTTGGGCTGCAGAATATTTTTAGCTGGACAGTTCGAATTTCTTCATCAACATCTTGAGGCGATGATTCCTGCGAACAAAAGAGCATTTCTTTCCCAGTTTTACTCTCAGGTAAGTGGACTTACGCATCTTTACGGAACAAATGCATTGAAAATAGTTTTGTTCACGCGAAAATGAAAGTAGCGTCTCAGACTATTGCTGCCAACCGAGTTGAGAAGACCACTCAACAAATGCTTCAACCCCAATTCTGAGAAATACAAAAAAAAGGTCCAAGGTTTGTTTATAGTGGAAAGAAGTGCACTTAGCTTCTCCATCGAGTTTACAGACACTCCATTCAAATAATTAGAGACAAATCATTCAAATATAACATTACAGGATTAAAAACCCCAGCTGGCAGGAGGCAACCAATTGCCTGTTTACAAGCATGGCCGACGACTTGACTCGGGAAAACCAAAAACAATTCCAGCCAGTGGCCAGAGCTGGACTTGAAACCCGGGACCGTCGGATTGCGAGTCCGACGCGCTGGCCACTTGGCCACGCTACCCCCTTGACAACCTTTTTGTCGAAGTGTGATAAATAAAAAAAACACTCTCAAGGTAGCTAGAGAACGTTGGACGTTTAATCAGAATCTTGTATTCCTATCCTCAGACGGTGAGCACTGTGCAAGAGCTTAGAAGACCAGTGTACAGAAGTGTGGCCGCTAGAGTTATTGATTATGATCAGGTCAGTCAATTAATATGTAACAAATTGGGTCTTACTTCTACTTAAACCTGGGCGGAAGATGTGGTTGGGGTGTGCGGCCTGCTTCCTGAAATTTTTTCCTATTTCCAGAATATACGATTTTCCCCCGCTTTTTTCAGACCTAAACCACTGTTTTCTAGAGACGAATAATACAAAAGTCTACCCAGTTCCATACCCTGGTTCCAGAATTACCCTATGTTAGACCCAAAGGGTTCAGATATTTACCTAGTTTCAGACCGAAAGGGGTCAGACGCCCCCTCCCTCCCCCCCCCCCCCCCCCCCCCCCCAGGACCTTTGGAAAGTAACTCCATATAATTAAAAACACAGCACTTTTGTTCATTCTTTTTAATGAACATTTCCTTCACTAGCTTATATAATGACAATTTTAACTGAATTTGTCTCTGACTTTAGAGCAAAATCTCTTTAACAACCCACATTTTGCAGAGTTAATCATGTCGCGTCTGTTTTTTGAGCTTGGGTTTTCATTCAGAATGTCATAGCCTCAAAAGGGGAAGTGCTGCCTTTCTTCACCCTCAGAATTCGGAGACAAACTTTAACGAGTGGTTTCTGCGTATCTGCGGTTTGTTACATCATCCACATTTGTTTAGCTCACGGCGAGGATGACTACGAGTACAAGTGGCGGGAACAAGTTATCAAATTTTAGAAGTTTAATCATTTTGCAACCGGGAAAGGGCTAAACCTTCTCCAATAAAAATAACCGCACTAATTTTTCAGGTTAAAAATTGTACAATGAAGCTTTTCGGGTTGAATATTTTTCGACAATACACGAAAAAACTTTAAGTTAAATCTCGTAATCGTAGTCGTTGTCGTCCTCAAATCTAAAGCTCTCTATTCTTTCGTGTTTTCAGACGCTACAGAAGATGATGGGAGTCAGGTGGGACATCCGGGACATCATGTCACAACACAACGCCTACGTGGACATGTTAGTGCGGGTAATGCAAAATACTCCTTATTTTTAATTCCAGGTTTCACCAGTGCACGCCAC
The DNA here is from genome assembly GCA_964035525.1 of Porites cylindrica. Lineage (NCBI taxonomy): Eukaryota > Metazoa > Cnidaria > Anthozoa > Scleractinia > Poritidae > Porites > Porites cylindrica. The sequence goes on along the minus strand of OZ037777.1, from coordinate 49,664,838 downwards.
TGTCATAGTGAGCCAATGCTTATCATTTTTGCCCCTGCTCATGCTCAGTACCTACCGCATCAGCTGTGGTTATTACACTAACGTGACACTTGTAACAAGCGGACACCGGCGCCAGGGAGTCCTAAACTTTCTTCCCATATTCTCAGTAAAATGAACCTCTCTTTTGCAGACATTCGTATTAAGAGTATACTAGCGAGGTTCCAATAGGGTATTGCTCCCCTTGTGGTGCTAGGGTAGTGGAGTGGTGAGATCACTCGCCTGCCTCGCCTTCTTATCCATACTTAGATTGAGTTTGAACGGCCAGTTAAGCGCCCTTAGTTTTGAAGTTGAGTTATCTTCTCGTGTACCTTTTTAATAAGGCAAAAAAACCCTTGCCTTTGTTGGCCCTCAATTCTACTCATTTTAAGGACTCGATCAGCTATTTTCATATCAATTTTTTTTTTGCACAACAGGAATTACAAGTTTTTAGCATGAGGCTTGCTCAGTTGGCAAAGTAAGTACAAAACTGCAAACGCACATTGAATCAGTCACTTCAGGATTGTTTTTGTTTTGTTCCATTTCCAGTAACAATTATGACAGTAAACGTTGCCGGGCGGGAGGGCGAGCGTTGTCGGGCGGGAGGATACCTCTAGACCCATCTACTAGAACGACCCTGCAGCCTATGGTGCCACTACTAACATTATCTTCTCTCCCCACCTCCCCCTTCCTTGCTTCCCCTGCCCATTTCATACAATTTTTGGTGCTGGCATCGAGCGTAAATTTAATGATGTTAAATACGGTATCGTCAGTCTCCGGAATGATGAAGGTACTTTTTTAAATTTCGTTTTTAAATAAAAAACACACACACACATAAACGACAGGAGGAAGTCTAAGAGAATCTTAGAAGGAGTTTCATAACTATACCTTGTGGGTTATTGTGGTCTTGAAATAGTTTCTCCATGAAGCTGTTTACTGGACGTGCAATTCAGTGTTTCACTATTCAGTATGGGTTGATTTGTTTTTCTGTACAATAATTGATCCGAAATAAACATACCAGCGCATTATACGGCGCGTTATTGTAATTGTATTTGCTGCTGTGCAATATATTTCAAGTAAATAATTTGTTGTTGTCGTTGTTTGTGGTATCCTCGAATTTTAGTCAAGAAATACAATAGCTCACTACATTACAAGTATCAACTTGAACCTTTGCTAAGAAAACTAACTTTGGCAGGGTACTAATATACTTGACTCTCCTCAGACAAATCCCAGTACCGCAGGAGGCGCGAACTGTATTATGGGATCATTGTGTTCGTCTTGTGAACAGAACCTTTGTGGAAGGGTGAGAATTTCAATTCAAAGTTTCTTATTTCAAACAATGCATTGCCTAGAACCGATCATGGCTGTCGCTGACATTTTGCTGCTTTGTTGCCTAAGTGATGGGCCATTTGCACGATGGCGTCATTTTACTACTACTACCGTAACTGCCATAATCCTTCAGGGTATTGTTTTCTTGTGCGATGAGAACTGGGGTGACTAAATTTGAATATGAAAGAAAAACGAAATGAATTCTGGTCTAAGAGCCTGTTTACATGGAGTGGGGGACCCCGGTCTAGTGGGGTAAGGTTTCTTTTGTTTTCACGCTCTGGAGGACACAAAACAAAAGAAACCTACCCTACTAGGCCGGCGTCCCCCACTCCATGTAAACAGGGTCTAAGTAGTAAAAAGATGTCACCGTGCAGATGGCCTATTATTTCTCCTCTGAAAAAATTGTGTGACAGCAGGGGTTTCAATAAGTTTTTGCACAAGTGGGTACTTAAGAGTAACATGCGGGTATATCTGCCGAAGGCCCGAAGGGTTTTCGACCCTCTAGGGGTCCGGGGGCATGCTCCCCCAGAAAATTTTGAAGTTCTAGACTCTTGCAGATGCATTTTCAGGTCTTTTTTTGTTGCTTTGTTGTTTCATTTTTTTGCTCCTAAGTCAACTAATTTAAACAAATTTGAAGAGAATTATGTTACAATGAAGTAGTCAAAGTCAAAACCTATTTTGCCAAATTTTTTGGCAAGAATTCGAAGCTGAGATGAAATTGTCTGGTCTTAGTTGACGTTCATGTGAAGGCTCCAAGCGGGTAATCGGCCCGTTGCAAGTGGGTAGATCTACCCGCTACCCGGCTACTATTGAAACCCCTGGTGACAGGAGCAATGGAATTAACCACCAATGTGGTTGCCATGGTTACCCCTCATATCCCCCCTGATACCATTTTATGGCGTCCAGGAAGCAATGTTTGTGTCCACAGCAGTTGTTTCCTGTGTGATTAAACAGTCCAACGTCTTCTTCCACAACAAAGTTTTGTAGTTAACCAAACCCTTATTGAAAAGAGCGATTCTTGCAAGACCTGCTTAAGAGCACGCTGGAAAAAGTCCAATGTTGTACAAAAATGACACCTGACTATGATAGACGACTGACTATTTTACCTTTTCCCCCAAGGTTTGCAAGCGCCAAGAAATGCAGCAATGAGGGAAGAGCATTGATGCAGCTTGATTTTCAGCAGTATCTCATGAAACTGGAGAAACTTACTGATATACGGTAAGAGAGGGACTGAGACCCAGTAGCCTGCGCAGCTGGCGGTTTGTTTGTTGAGCATGATTAGCTTCGCCGCTGTTCTCGCGTGCTTCGCGCGCGTTTTTACAACTGTTTTTTTTTTCTCTCGCCAAGCAAGCGTCATCTACGCAGGCTAAGGGCGAGTCTTTTATTGTATCTGTAACGCAAGTGCATTGAAAAACTGTCAGTCCTCTTTTATGCTAGACTATGATTTTGATTGCCGTTGTCTCATGGTTCTTTTTACAGACCAATACCTGACCGAGAGTTTGTCGAAACCTACGTGAAAGCATTTTATCTGACAGAAAATGAAATGGAAAGATGGATACGAGAGCATAAGGTGATTTTCGGAATGATTCTCTTCAATCTTAGTTTAAGGGAGCAGTAAACGAGACCGAATGAATACTTGAGTGAATCCCCCTGTCACAGTGATATGGGCATCCACCCGTTTTGGGTATCCCCATTCCCAAAACCCTAGTGATATAGGCATCCCCTGCGACCCTAATCCTAACCTTAACCCAAATCGCTAAGGTAATATGAGAAGGGGATACCCATGTCACTAGGGTTTTGGGAATGAGGATGCTCAAAACGCGGGGATACCCATATCACTGTAACACCCCACTCCAGAAACTGTAAGGGGAATGAGTACAAGCTTTTGGCGCAGCGATTTCTGGGATTGTTTGGACGGTCAAGCGTTACTTATGATTGGTTAGTGGTTGTCTTGGATACCATCGACCAATCATAACTAACGCCTGTCCGCACAAACAATCCCAGAAATCATTGCACCGAAAGCTTGTACCCATTCCCATTTTTCTGGAGTGGGGAATTAGCTTGAAGGGGAAAATAGACGCGACTAGTCGCAAGCGAAATATGGCGGGAGCAGAGGAGAAGTTTTAAAGTTTCTTGTGTCGTGTAAATTCCTTTGAAATCTTTGAGTTGTATTACCTGCGATAGACGTTCAAGTGAAGGAAGAAGTTAACGATCCCTTTATAAATTCTCCATGACTTAGACGTGTTCCTACTGGTGAAGTATAGTGCGTGCCTTATAAATTAAACATTTAAAATGACGTTTTGGTCGTACTTATAAACGTAATTTTTAATTATTTTTGACGTATAGCAAAAAGATGCTATGCAAAATCTAACCAAGTTGTTAATGCAAGCCGGTACGTTTCACTGGTAGTTCGATGCATATGCTCTTTTCAGATTTCGCTTTTCTTATGCAAAATAAATTTTCACAAACTTTCGTCTTATGATTTTAGGAATATACCCCGAAGCAGCTTACCAGTTTAGTCACGTGTGGAGTGGGCTCTCACGTCACAAAAAAGGGGAAACAAAAATTACTGTCGATCATTGAGGACATGGAACGTTCCAAGCCTCGGTAACAGTTACCGGGAGGAACTGGAACTACTGGGTCCAGGGTCCAGGCTTAGGTCCAGCCCTGGTAAATAGAGCTGAGAGGGACTGAACTCCACTCGTCGGAAAATGCTGGAAAGGACCAAGCTTTAGTCGTTAGAGAATTGAAACGTTTCTTATTGCGGTGAATGAGGAGAGACAGCACAATATAAAATGAGGGCACGGAGTGGTCCGGCCCGGGTTGTTCAAAGCAGGGTTAAGATAACCCAGGGTTAGTGCAAAATTTGAATTCAGATATAAAAGCTTGAGGAGCAAATTCAGTTTAATTCCTTTGGTCTGCAATTTGGTGAAAATTATCCGAGAAAATGCATTTAAACAAAAGAAAAAAAAAAAGAAAAGAAATTTAACCCTGGGCTAGCGCTAATCGGTGTTCGAACAACTGGGCCTCCTGGACAATAGGTAGCCTGCGAGCAAGCTCTCCATTTGGGGGATATCGTGAAAAGTACACGCGCGAGAGGAGACGCGACTCGTGGCTTCGCCGCTCGCTCGCGCGTTCTCGCGCGGCTCGCTTCGCTCGCCCAAATAGGAGAGGTTGCTCGCAGGCTAGACAATAGGGTGATTAATCAAATAACAAACGTGAGATTCGTGTTGACAATTTGTCCAGTTAAGAAAATAATGAGCACATAAATACTGTCAAAAAAAATTCTTATGGGTTAAACTGGTATAAAGCTACTTTCTTCTGTGTAGATATAATGAACAGTAAAAGACAAAACATTTGGTTACGTGGTACTAATTGACGTTCCTCTCTTGCCATGAAAATATTCCAAGTCCCACTAATGAGATGCAATTTACGGAACGTAAAATGCTCATTACGGAACATGGATTTTACGGACCGTTACAGTGCGGGTGTATTGGACAACCCTCAGCTTTTTATCAATTTCTAGTTTAGTTTATATATATATATATTCAGTGAAAGTTTCCTAATAAAAGATTATTATTGACAGTACGCGTCCAAAAAAATCCAGATTGTTTGGATTCATACAGTAGCTGCCTGTTGCTCTGATCTTCTTCTCAATTTCAACACATCGTGTTTTATTTCTTTCCCGCTAAACTGAATAAGCGTCTTCTCGTGGAGAAATGGAAAGAAAAGTTGCTCTTTAACTAGTTGTGTAGCCTGTTCCAGGTTTCGAGATAGTCGAGAAAGTGCAAACACGAACATAAAACGGGAGGAAACTGGGGAGAGAAGGGGCCCCCTCCTCCTTTTCCTTTGTCCCGCCCCGTCAACTTTTCGGGCGCCTTAAAATTTGATTCAAGAACATTCAGAAGACAATTACAAATTCTCAAGTGCTGAGAAGCGCGCTCTAAGCCCCAGGGTGGGGGATTGGGGGAGCGGGGGGTGCGCTCCGGATTTCAAGTGACAGGGATGATCAAAGGATCTTTTTTGGTTTGAAGTTTTCGATTTCAGATTCGTTTGGGTAGGAAAATTTTGGCAAGAATTTTTTGGGGGCAGCTTGATTTATGAAGAGATTTTTTTGGGTATTCAAACAATATGAAGATTCATGATAGTTATATCATTTAATGCTCTCTGGAAATTTTTGTGGCTCGGCACGGGATTTAAAGTTTTTGCGGGTTAAATTTTGGTTCAGGGATTTTTGGGGTTCTGTTGAAAGCCCTAGGGATTTTTGTTGTTTTTTTTTTTTAAAACACACACACACACACATACACACATTGCACACTAAAGTTTTACGGTGAGAATATCCAAGCGTTTTAGCTTTCTTATGGATTTCGAGTTACAGTGGAACTTAAGTTTAATATACCACAATCCTTTAGCGGCATAGAACAAAGGAGGAGTATAAATAACTTTTGCCTGAACTAACGTCTTTATTGATGAGCGAGCACGTTCTTGCGATCGAAAAGCAGTTTCGTTAAATGAAACAAAGTGCGGAGGTGGATCGTTCAGATTGCAATCTTAGATTGGTCCAGTCCTTAATGCAACGAAAACTCAAATTTCGGATCACAAAATCCGGATTTAGATTGGTCAAGAGGAAAGCAACCCAAAAACGTAACGTATTTCAATCGTCTTCGCCTGTCCACAAGAAAACGCTTAAACGATAGAAATACGATAGCGTCCCTTGCACGGCATACGCTGTGCGCTATATGGTGCAATAAAAAAATCTTCGTTGCTGCGAATGTCTAAAGAATTAGAAAAACGGTTTCGATAACGCTGGAAAAGGTTAGTTTTCGTTGTGTAAGACAGATAAATTGGTGTGAAGTGGGTTTGATCTCAGCCAGAGTGGTAACCAGACAAGGACTAACAACACTCGCCAAGAGGCCAAAGATTTTAACCCTAACATCAAAAATCAAATTCTCATTTCTTGTCCCTATAAGTTTTCAGTACAAGTAGTGGGGAGAATTTGTTGAAGGATCAATTAGATTCCTCTTAGGTGATCATGTCCTCAATTCTCATGATCACTCTGTTTTTTAAAGCAAAAAAAAATGCAAGGAGAAATTTGACACTGATCACTCTCAGGGCTCAAAGAATAAAAAATCGAATTTGAACTACCAATTAGGCCATTCCCATAAAATGTTTCGTTTCCCATCCACCGACCGACCGACCCATTTTTTTGGAAAAGTAAAGAAAAAAAAGTACTTTAATTTACAAGCACACGATCTTGTCTTATTAACACCAATTGTCTTAAATTATCATCGATACTTCGGTTTTGTAGCATTTTTAGACATTTGATACGCCTGTTAATATACATCTTTTATGTCTGATTATATCTTGCAGACTAAACGTGAGATTTAACATGCAATCATGTGTTCATTCTTCTTCTCCTTCTTTTTTTTGCCCGACCGACCGACCCACCTTCAGGAGAGGGAGGGCGATGGGAAACGAAACATTTTATGGGGATGGCCTTACTTGGTTTTATTTCCTTGGAATTATTACGTTGACCATAAAGTTGTCTTAGTATCAAGCAACTTCAAACTGTCCGACTTAATACACAGGGCCTTTTAACACCAATAAATATTCTCCAAAGGCATTAATAAGTGATTGGTATTCTTCATTACGGATAACAGTTATTAAAATAACTGGAGAGTTCCAGAAACCGCGGCTATGAGAACATCACAAATAAATGACTGTAGAATATTGATAACAGTAAGAAAGCTTTTTAACATATCATGAGAAGTCATAGTCTTCTACAAGTGGTCACGTTCAATGTAAGGCTTAAAACTAAGAGGCACTAAACTTCACTAACTCGAGTTTTTCTTTTATTGAAGAATTAACACGGAAGCTGTTCTTTCATCGTTTATTCCGACTTGATAATCATATAAATCGAATGAGCCCACAGGTAGCCCAAGCTCCAAATATGAGCATCTGCGAGCATCGGCATTGTTGCGTAACATTCAAAATATAAGGATTTGTATGGGAAAAAACCTATCGTTTCTCTAACCAACGAAAATACCTTATATGGAGAGAAAACCGTTTACATAAAACCCATAACACGGCCATAAATCGACCCGTGGACCACACAGGAGAGACGTAACACACATTTTAAGTAAGGTAAGCTGTTTTTTATTGAAATTCTTTCATTTTCGTACGTTACAGAAACGATAGGTTTTTTTCCCATACAAATCCTTATATTTTGAATGTTACGCAACAATGCCGATGATCGCTGATGCTCATATTTCGAGCTTGGGCTACCTGTGATGAGCCGCAGGTATGACATGGTATGAAAGCAACATGCTTTAAACAAAACACCAAACTTTTGGAATTGAAAACTTAAAAATGTTGTCAAAGCACCAAAAATCGAACAAAGAGGAAAAACTTAAAGGGACCACACGTTTTTTAACTTCAAGAATAATCGTCACAAACATAGGTCATATGATTTTCATAATGTTGGAGAAGAAGAGCCTCACTGCTCATCTCCTCTTGACAAATCCAACAGCTGTGTTTCTCAATGATGACCCATCGTGTGTTTCCAGTTTCTCTCTGTCTTTTCTCTGCTCTATTTATTTTACATGATTTCGAGCGTTTTGACAGACATTTGTTTTTCTGGGAAAATGTACGTGACTTTTCCTGGGTGTGGATTCTTTCATGCTTTCTCAGGTTTCCCGCTAAGCCACAACGCTTTCCACTCTGTTTACATTCGTAATGCTTTTCCCCAGTGTGAACTCTTTGATGACTCCTTAGGTTTCCTGCTTGGTTAAAAAACTTACCACACCGTTTACATTCGTAAGGCTTTTCCCCAGTGTGAAGTCTCTCATGAGTCCTTAGGTGTCCTGCTAGTCTAAAGCACTTCCCACAATGTTTACATTCAAAAGGCTTTTCCCCAGTGTGGACTCTTTCATGACTCCTTAGGTTTTCTGCTCGGTTAAAAAACTTGCCACACCGTTTACATTCGTAAGGCTTTTCCCCAGTGTGAAGTCTCTCATGAGTCCTTAGGTGTCCTGCTAGTCTAAAGCACTTCCCACAATGTTTACATTCAAAAGGCTTTTCCCCAGTGTGGACTCTTTCATGACTCCTTAGGTTTCCTGCTTGGTTAAAAAACTTGCCACACCGTTTACATTCGTAAGGCTTTTCCCCAGTGTGAAGTCTCTCATGAGTCCTTAGGTGTCCTGCTAGTCTAAAGCACTTCCCACAATGTTTACAATCACAAGGCTTTTCCCCAGTGTGAAGTCTTTCATGTTTTCTAAGGTCTCCTGTTTCACTAAAGCACTCCCCACAATGTTTACATTCAAAAGGCTTTTCACCAGTGTGAACTCTTTTATGTCTGCATAGGGGTCCTGCTTGTCTAAAACACATACCACACAGTTTACATTCATAAGGCTTTTCCCCAGTGTGAACTCTTTCATGAGTCCTTAGGGGTCCTGCTTGGCTAAAACACTTCCCACAATGTTTACATTCATAAGGCTTTTCCCCAGTGTGAACTCTTTCATGAGTCGTTAGGACATGTGCTAGTCCAAAGCACTTCCCACAATGTTTACATTCAAAAGGCTTTTCACCAGTGCGAACTCTTTTATGAGTCCATAGGTATCCTGCTCGGCTAAAACACTTGCCGCACAGTTTACATTCATAAGGCTTTTCCCCAGTGTGAACTCTTTCATGAGTCCTTAGCAATTGTGCTAGTCTAAAGCACTTCCCACAATGTTTACATTCATAAGGCTTTTCCTCAGTGTGAACTGTTTCATGTTGTCTAAGGTGTCCTGCTTGGCTGAAGCACCTCCCACAATGTTTACATTCATAAGGCTTTTCACCAGTGTGGACTCTTTTATGTTTCCTTAGGGGTCCTGCTTGGCTAAAACACTTCCCACAATGTTTACATTCAAAAGGCTTTTCCCCAGTGTGAACTCTTTCATGAGTCCTTAGGAGTCCTGCTCGTCTAAAGCACTTCCCACAATGTTCACATTTATATGGCTTTTCACCAGTGTGGTCTCTTTTATGTTTCCTTAGGCCTAATGCTTTGTTAAAGCACTTGCCACACTGTTTACATTCATAAGACATTTCCCCAGTGTGGACTCTTTCATGAGCCCTTAAAGTGTCCTGTATGGTTAAAACACTTGCCACACTGCTGACACTCAAAGGACATTGAGCTTGCTGTTCTTTTAAGGTCTTATGGTTAGGATACCTTTGGAAGGATAAAGAAACATAATTAGTTAAATGCACATTATTTCTTTCATTGCCGCCAGCATAAACTTTGCAACCAAGTGGTGCAAAGCCTGAAGGGAGTAGTTTAAAGGGGGTGTTATTATTTATTTTATTTATACATTTGCCACATGGAATAAATACTACAGATACAATATTATTACAGTTTTCAGGGACATGTGGAAAATTAGAAAACTTCAAAGATCCCCGCTCAAGAAAAAGTGGTTCCACACTAAAAACCAGCTGATTGGATACCTAAAATTTTACATGAACCCTTCAAACTGAAGAATCCATTGACAGGGATCAGCTGATCATTTGTTGCCTTCACATCTGGATCTGAGGGTACCCTAATTTGTAAAATAACACACATTTAAAAGTGGAAATGAAGGCTCATCGAGTAGCTTCAATACAGACCTTATAGTGGAACCTGTATTACCATAAATCCTCTATTACATGTAAGCTCCTTGGGGGCCTTTTCATTTCAAGCATGTTTGATGGCGGGGGGGGCGGGGGGGGGGGGGGTGCTTAAGTGCAGCGTTCTTGCAGATTAAGGCACCGTTAACCAAGAAGAACTGGGGATTAAGTTGAGTTGTTTTGGTTGTATATACAAAAATGGTGGAACATTCTGCAGAACATTTTACTCGTTTCACGATGATTTATTGTCTGAAAACATGGTAAGAAGACAACTCGGTGGATAAAATCTGCTATTTGGAGTACATTTGCAGACCTGAACGACCCTTTTTCTTCTAAACAGCCATTATCGAGGTGAACTTGACATTAAGGAAGGTAAGCATGTTTCAGCTCATTTTTAAACTAGGAATTGTTTTGAGTAAATAATAAAGCAATAATGAATTCAGCTTTCGTAGGATATGAAGAATTAGACAGATCTTGAAGGATGTTATCCACCCCTCCTCGATCTGCCTAATTCTTCATATCCTACTCAGCCTCATTCATTAATTGCTAATTAATATGGTTCCACATTCAATCCAAAATAAACATGAACTACTTTAACATGAAGTGTTCCAGTCATGATTTATTTATCTCTTTAAGTCCCAAGAGTGACCAACATCAATTTTCCCCCAACAATATCAAAATATAATCAAGTAGATGGCTTATGAGAATAAATAAAATGATAACTGAAGAAAAATGCTTTGATCTTTAAACAAATTGGAGGCCAGTGTGGAGAATTTCCATGTTGATCTTGGGACTTAAACAGTTATTCTCCTACTCTTGGTGATTAAGAGTTTAGTGGGCACCCTTGTCGTTATTTTGTAGGTGGTCATTTTTTCGAGAAAGAGGGGCGCAGATGTGAGCTGAAAGCAAGCTCTGGCAGATCCAGGGGAGGGAGAGAAAAGGCTGCACTCACAGGCAAAGATAATACATGTACGTGACAATGCTCAATGTGAAAAGTACGGAAAATGCTTCGCTAGTACTGTAGGTGGAACTTTCGGGGGGGGGGGGGGACTCTGCATATGAAAGGGGTGAGGATGCTCGTTGTCTTGCTTAGGGGTGTACATTTCGGATTTTGGTCTCACTTAGGGTGTTCTGCGCAAAATGCCATCATATTTAGCTGTGAAGGTCTCGTTTAAGGTTGCACGCCAAAAAATATAAAAATATATATATTGTCTGTGTTTTAACATGGTCTCTTTTAGGGATAAAAAAATTCAAAATTTTCGACGAGCATCCCCACCCCTTTCATATGTGGAGTCTTGAATTGTTAAGAATGAAGTGTTTGTCTGTTCTACCCCTGTAGGCGGAACTTTAGGGAGGTGCGATTTTTCGGGGATCATTGTTCTTATTTTGTTTTGTTTTTCATACAACCCCATTGCCGCTTGGCAGTATATTTACCTATTAAGATTTAATGATTTCTTAGCATAAATCGTTAAAGGGGCTGTGTCACGGCAGTCCAGTTCATTTTGTTTAATTTTGCCAATTACTCGCCCTCAGTCACTATGGAACTTAAAGTAAGGAAAGAAATTACATGTAAATGACAAAATCAGAGATCCGAAACAAACAAATATGTCTCCTGAGCATTATTTTTGAAGTTGCAAGCAGCAGGGAACAACTATGAAAAACTGTTAGGCTGAACAGTTTTCAAAAACCATAACTTCAATCCATTTCAGTCTTCTTCAGTTTTGCCCATCCGTGGAATCTGTTGTTTCTGTTGTGTTATTTTAACTTTCCTTTAATGTTTTAAGTGGTTATTTTTATGTTTCTCTTAATTTAATGGGCATTTCGTAACTACCTACATTTGTCTGAATTTCCTGACACAACGCCTTTAAGTGCTCACAACAAACTAGCCTTCCACGCAGACGTCCCTAAGGGGACTCAAAAAAGTGGTGAACGAATCCCTACGGACGTCTGCACGGGAGTCAAACAAAAAACATGTCTCTGCGAAAGTACAAAAAATGGCATTGCAAGTGTGCTACAAAAAACAAGACACACATGGTTAGCTGTTTTAGAGTTGAATGAGATGTGTGACTTTGTCGTCTATTATTTTTGTTAGCTGTCCTTTAAAATCCCATTGCTGGTAAAAAGACACTCTTGAAATACAATTCACAAGAGAAAAGATAAATATTGTTGGAAGGGTTATAAAACATTTCCACAGATAAGCTAAGTTTTCATGACGAAAACACCTCTATGCTGAAGAGGATAAGAACATGCCCGCACACAGATAGAACAAGGCATGAAGAGTATAAACACTTTAGTTCATTTATAGTTGAATGGGATCTGTGACTTTTTATTCATTATCTTTGACAAGCACAAGATTTAAATGCTTCTTTGATCATGCTGTGGATAGCAAGGTAGCCATGCGAAGCAAAATCAAAGCAACAAAATGTCCTGCATATTTCGATGAAATACTTTGTAGGAGTCTTCAATGAAAGATTTTGTCTGGTAGCCGGATGCGAATGAATCAACGAAGCACGAGTTTTGAATGCTGAATATACCACTTTGAACTTAAAGGGACACGGTCAGCTGATGCACATGCGTATTTCATACCATTTTTTAGCTGGTTTGGCTGATTTGCAAATAATAATAATATAATAATAATAATAATGATTTATTAACAGATCACTGGGTGGCTCTTCTCTGTTAAATTGCATTAATTACATTATTACGAAATAAATCAAATTAAGTTATTTACAAATTGTGCAGTAGAAGCAGGATTAACAGAATCCGATTACAGTAAAACTGACTAATCCCTCTGTACTCTGTTTCTTAAAAAATTCCTTGAAAGTCTTAAAAAGGTTCTGTAATCTTTACAGTTTCTCGTAGTTTCTAGTAGATTATTAAATAGCTTTGACGCATTATCTTGGAAAGTGCCGTTTTCGGTGGACCACTAACTAATCTAATTGAATTGCTTGAGCACAGTTCCTTGGGGCATTCCTGTTTTATTATTTCAAGATAATCTGGCCAAGTCTCAGTGTTATGCAAAGCTTTAAAGCATGATTTCGGGAGGTTCAAATCTCTGCTCTCATTGATTGGAAGCCATCCGATTTTAAGTACATCTCGAAAGTTCTTAACATAGTGACCGAGTACAAAACTTGCAGCAGTAAACTGAACCCGTTGCAAACGGCGAAGTAAGAATTGTGGTAGAGGGTAAAAAACCAGACTGGCATATTATCTAGTTTTGACAAAATCAGTGTTTCTGCTAGTTGCTTTCTAAGCTCATATTTGGCGAGATATTTTAGTTTTCTTAGTATTGATAGAGTGGCGTGGCATCCTGATACCGTGTGCTTGATGTAATCGTCCCACTTAAGATGTTCATTGATGTGAGCCCCAAGCAGTTTGCAAGATTTAATATGTTCTAGTTTATAACCACTGACTGCGATGTTAGGATCATACTCGTCAAGGTGATGTACTCTGGACATTTGTGGGGTGGAAAGGATCATAACCTAGGTTTTGTCGTTGTTAAAGGCAAGGGTACTCTCCTTAGACCAGACAATTAGTTTATTAATTGATTAGTAGATAGTGTTTCTACAGCTATTTAGGTCAGATAGTTTGGCATGATCATAGATTGTTGTGTCGTCCGCATACTGGAAGCATTTGACATTTGCGTTGTCCTGAAGATCAGCAACATAAATATTGAATAACACCGGGCCCAAGATGGAGCCTTGAAGAACCCCAAAATTCACAATGCATAACATAATTGAAGTCTCTAGAGAAACCTAGTTTACTCATCTTGGTGATAAGATTTCTGAAACAGATCGTATCGAAGGCTTTGGAGAAGTCAGCTAAGATCATCATAGTTCCCTCCGAATGTTTCATGGCTTTTACTATGTCACCTTGTATAGCTTGAAGTACTGTAGTGGTCGATTGTCTCTTTCAATAGGCAGAAATGTTACTGTTGAGAACATTGTTCTTGTCAACAACATCAGACAGCGGACTGTTGTTGAGTGTTTCTCGGAGGAAACTCAAATTATCGACATATTTACACACTGTAAGTTACAACCACATAAGCTTTCTCACTCGCTCGCAACTCGTCTGAGTTCTTGCTAGTTCTGGTTTCTATTCAATAACATGAAGAATGATAAGTAGTAAAATTCATTTTCGAAAACAGCCTCCATTTAGAGGAAACTTTTTCCCTTTTTGGTGTGATATCTTTTGTTTCTATGAATTTATACTCGCTTAACTTCTTGGCAATTCAGTCGTCCATGGCTCCCATGTTTTCATACATCAAATAAATAAACAACCTGAAAACTGTTACGTAAACTATAGAGAATGATTCGGCCATTTCACTCAGCTCACAGAGACCTCGTGGTTTTAAAAATGTAATCCTTCATCTTAATAAAATAATTTAAAAAGATGTTGTCGTCTTTTGAAATTACTTGTCTTTCATTCAGCGATGAGGGAACCTTCTCTGTCAGAGCGTGTGGAAAACCATGGAAACAGTTGATTGACGTCCATGAAAACTCAGGTTTAAACAGACAGAAAAAAACCCTTCAAAGGCGCGTGTTACTGGTAACCGCTGTGATCATGTTTGCAGGTATGTTACCAGGACCAGTTGAACAGTCTGATCGAATGTTGCGTAACTCATGGATGACCTCTTTGAGAGTAACTGTCCTGATTTGAAACCTGTTATCGAAGTTTGCAGGGAGAGATTGACTCAAGTTTATAATTGAGGCGTAATCATCAACATGGTGGGCGTTGATGCCAATGGTGCGTTCGGCTGTGGATGCAATAAGAAATTGTTTAGCTTGTGTGGTTGCATAGTTATTCGCTGCGGGCTCGGATGTAGGATATGGTGAATTACCTTCCACACTTCTTTTGATTTCTTAGATGACAACACTCTTTCCATGAAGTTTCTCTTGGTTGACTTAATTGATTCTTTAAGGCAATTACGCGCCGCACAGAACTTTTCCCAAGTTTCTTTGTTGTTGTTACTTGCTCTCGCTGCAGATCGTTGGCGGTCTCTTTGTTCCTTGAGTTCTGCCATGGCTGGATCTTTAAGCCACAGGGCAGGTGGACGAGTGACCTTCGTTAATTTTAATGGTGCATGCCTGTCGATACATTCCTTGATCAATGAACTTAATATTTTGAGCTTTTCATCCAGATCGGAGACTCCAAAAGAGGCTGCAAATGGTAGTGTTTTAAAGTCATCAATAAAAGAAGATTCATCAAAGTTCTTCAAATTTCTCATGAATTTGTGCCCTGTTTGGAATCTGGTAACTTTGATGTTAATAGTTGTATAGACGGCATCATGAATGATGATCGCTGACTAAAGGACAAGGAAGGACATCAGTGTGCAAAATACGTTCTCAAAAGTTGGAGATTATATGATCTATAAGTGTGCTTGTCTTGTCTGTTGTCCTGGTTGGTTTATGTACATGTTGATGTAAGTTTAGTGAAGATAATATGTCTTGGTATTGGCTGGTTATAGGTTTATTTGGTCTGAGTAGATCTACGTTGATGTCTCCTATCACAACGATAAGACCATCCCAGGTTGCAGTTAGGTAACCACGGAGGCTCTCAAAATGCTCTAGCCATTCCGCTGAGGTCAGCATTCTTTCCGAGCGATACATCACAAGACAAGCGCTTGAAACAGATAGTGAGAAGCCCATCCAGAATATCTAAACAAACCTTGTGGAGTTGAACTAGTTACAAAATCGTGATTATAGACCCTAAGCCATAGCAGAGCACTCATTTTTTTATATACCATATTTGTCCAGGCAGGGAAAGCCACTGACATCGACGAATACTTCTGAATTCGATCATCAGTGGAGGTGAGAAATGACACAGAGTCTGCATAAATCATTGTCAAAGGAAGCTTGATTTTCCAAACATATGTAACCTTTTCCATCGATTTTCCAAATATATTTAACAATTATTTGCTTGCCAATGTTATTGATTCACTTCTTTTGTTATTTTGGCAAACAAAGGCGATTCCTCCCGCCCGGCGCCTACACATTTCTCACCTATTCTGTTCATGTTTCCTTGGATACTGTTTTTAACCAAATATGATAGAATAATGTCATAGGATGAGTTAACGTTTGCTCAAAAAGAGGTTTTCTGTAAAAGATTGAGGATCGAATGAAACACTAGGCAAGATTGAACCGGATTTTGAGATGTATCCGACATTTACATTTGATTTTGGGTTGAGGTAAAAGGTTTTCAAACTTGCAAAAGTAGTGTCCAGGTCAGGGCAGTCCCATATAGCCGACCGTGTCTCTTTCACCCACTGAAGAAATGGTTACCGTAATCCTCTGTTAAGGCCCCCCTCTCAAATAAGCCCCCCTTTTCAGAGGAGGAAAGTTAATAAGCCCTCCCCCCTCTCTATTAGATTATCATCAGAAGAATTATGGAGACCGAGGAGAGTGTTCTCTACCGAGGCCTATTGTTTTCGAATTTGATTCTTTTCTTGATACGCTGGTATTTTGCAATCTAGTTTCCTTCTATAATGCAATCGCCGATAGCAGGTTGTGAATTTTTATGCTTGTTTGGGTTAAAAGACTGTATATTTTCACAACTGAACGTATCCATAATGTACTGAAAGCTTGTCTCACCTTTAGTACCAAGATCTTGCCACCTTGATCAAATCACACCAGAGAAATTGCAACCTAGAAATGGTCATTATATCTGATCTGGAAGATTCACACAGACATTCGCCGCCATCTTGAGAGTGAATATCTTCCCATAATGCATTTTGATTGAAACTAATGATCCGACTCCGCTTACTTGATCGATTACCCAAAATCTCCTCTCCCAAAGCCCCTTAGGAAGGCCGGATGCTCAGGTTATTAATCGATCGCAGAGAGGATGTTATATGTGAGTTAGTTTGAGTTATAAAACGGTCACGCTTGTCGTTTCCAGCTTATATCACTAAAAAAAATGTTAAATCTGTAATAGACTCACCTTTATTACGCGGTTGTAGCGGCTGTACAAAACGTCGTATGATCTTCCCGAGGAACGCTCGTTTCGGTCAATGTTATTTAGGGTGCGTCTTTTTTAGCCTCCCGCCCTTATTACTTAGCACGCCTCACCAAAACCGCCACTTAGTCCCCAGGGCTCTCCCCCCCCTTGGGCGGAGCACTTAGTCCCCAGGGCTCTCCCCCCCCTTGGGCGGAGCACTTAGTCCCCAGGGCTCTCCCCCCCCTTGGGCGGAGCACTTAGTCCCCAGGGCTCTCCCCCCCCTTGGGCGGAGCACTTAGTCCCCAGGGCTCTCCCCCCCCTTGGGCGGAGCACTTAGTCCCCAGGGCTCTCCCCCCCCTTGGGCGGAGCACTTAGTCCCCAGGGCTCTCCCCCCCCTTGGGCGGAGCACTTAGTCCCCAGGGCTCTCCCCCCCCTTGGGCGGAGCACTTAGTCCCCAGGGCTCTCCCCCCCCTTGGGCGGAGCACTTAGTCCCCAGGGCTCTCCCCCCCCTTGGGCGGAGCACTTAGTCCCCAGGGCTCTCCCCCCCCTTGGGCGGAGCACTTAGTCCCCAGGGCTCTCCCCCCCCTTGGGCGGAGCACTTAGTCCCCAGGGCTCTCCCCCCCCTTGGGCGGAGCACTTAGTCCCCAGGGCTCTCCCCCCCCTTGGGCGGAGCACTTAGTCCCCAGGGCTCTCCCCCCCCTTGGGCGGAGCACTTAGTCCCCAGGGCTCTCCCCCCCCTTGGGCGGAGCACTTAGTCCCCAGGGCTCTCCCCCCCCTTGGGCGGAGCACTTAGTCCCCAGGGCTCTCCCCCCCCTTGGGCGGAGCACTTAGTCCCCAGGGCTCTCCCCCCCCTTGGGCGGAGCACTTAGTCCCCAGGGCTCTCCCCCCCCTTGGGCGGAGCACTTAGTCCCCAGGGCTCTCCCCCCCCTTGGGCGGAGCACTTAGTCCCCAGGGCTCTCCCCCCCCTTGGGCGGAGCACTTAGTCCCCAGGGCTCTCCCCCCCCTTGGGCGGAGCACTTAGTCCCCAGGGCTCTCCCCCCCCTTGGGCGGAGCACTTAGTCCCCAGGGCTCTCCCCCCCCTTGGGCGGAGCACTTAGTCCCCAGGGCTCTCCCCCCCCTTGGGCGGAGCACTTAGTCCCCAGGGCTCTCCCCCCCCCTTGGGCGGAGCACTTAGTCCCCAGGGCTCTCCCCCCCCTTGGGCGGAGCACTTAGTCCCCAGGGCTCTCCCCCCCCCTTGGGCGGAGCACTTAGTCCCCAGGGCTCTCCCCCCCCTTGGGCGGAGCACTTAGTCCCCAGGGCTCTCCCCCCCCTTGGGCGGAGCACTTAGTCCCCAGGGCTCTCCCCCCCCTTGGGCGGAGCACTTAGTCCCCAGGGCTCTCCCCCCCCTTGGGCGGAGCACTTAGTCCCCAGGGCTCTCCCCCCCCCTTGGGCGGAGCACTTAGTCCCCAGGGCTCTCCCCCCCCTTGGGCGGAGCACTTAGTCCCCAGGGCTCTCCCCCCCCCTTGGGCGGAGCACTTAGTCCCCAGGGCTCTCCCCCCCCTTGGGCGGAGCACTTAGTCCCCAGGGCTCTCCCCCCCCTTGGGCGGAGCACTTAGTCCCCAGGGCTCTCCCCCCCCTTGGGCGGAGCACTTAGTCCCCAGGGCTCTCCCCCCCCTTGGGCGGAGCACTTAGTCCCCAGGGCTCTCCCCCCCCTTGGGCGGAGCACTTAGTCCCCAGGGCTCTCCCCCCCCTTGGGCGGAGCACTTAGTCCCCAGGGCTCTCCCCCCCCTTGGGCGGAGCACTTAGTCCCCAGGGCTCTCCCCCCCCTTGGGCGGAGCACTTAGTCCCCAGGGCTCTCCCCCCCCTTGGGCGGAGCACTTAGTCCCCAGGGCTCTCCCCCCCCTTGGGCGGAGCACTTAGTCCCCAGGGCTCTCCCCCCCCTTGGGCGGAGCACTTAGTCCCCAGGGCTCTCCCCCCCCTTGGGCGGAGCACTTAGTCCCCAGGGCAAAGGAAAAAGCAACATAAATAAACTTACCTTGTGACTTACCTTTTTTGACTTACGATCTTTGCTTTGTTGTTTTCTTTTGGATACCTGAGTGTCTTGCGTTCTTTTAAATGTTTTTTTTGTATATTTTGGGTGTATTTTTGTTATACTTTTGTCACTTTAGTTTACTTTTTTTGTTTTTTGGTTCTGCGGAGAATTTTAACTTTGAGTAAGGTTTTGTTTTGACTACGAAATTGAACTTTCTTTACTGAATTGAGAGGCGTAAACGTTTTTCGGATTCAGATATTTTTCTCTGTTAGGACTGAAGATGTTTTATTTATAAGTAAATATAACATACAGTTTTCTTGGTGTATATACCAATGCAGAATTGTCAGAGAGACCAAAAAACTGACTTCAAAATTATTGAAAAGAAAGATGCAACATAAAAAAAATATGGCTTAATCGCTGACCCTCGAGACCTTATTAAAAATAATGACCGAGCGCGTATTTTTCCATAGTTTTAGAACCAGGAGATTATTATTATGGTCATTGAATTGAGACAGTAGGTTATTATTTCTAATAATGATCTTCTATTCCACCTCAACGACCTGCTCTTAAAATTTATCTAAAATAATAACCTGTTTAAAACAATGGAAAGTTGCATTAATACTAGATCAACCGACCGTGTTCTGCAAAAAATGAACTTACCATAGGTTTGGTATATACTGAATAAATGACAGACACACAAATGAGTTGGCTGCATATCCTTGTTAAGGACCTTGGCAGTAGTTTTATTATTATTTTGAAGACTTTTCTGGAAGGCAAATTGTTCTTCTTTTCTTTATGGTCAGGACGCACCTGTTAAAAAATGGAAAGCATTATTTGCCACTGTACTAACGTGTTAATAATAGCACTTCGAATTAACATTATTTTCTTGTTTGACTGGCTTCTCGTTACCTTCAGTTTTATTCACAGCTGTCTTGCCCCTCTGTCGACTATTATCTTATGTCAGCCTGAACTCTCCCGGGAAGCATTGTAATTTTCTCCCGGTGCAAGCTAAGCACTCTACGCCAAAACTGCCAACAGTTGGTTTGTTGGCATCGCGTTTGTGCGGCACAAAAGCTTAATTTATCTTCAAATCGTACATTAATTAATAAGGTCGCAGTTAATCAAATATAAAAGCATATAGTCTGAGTCAGAGTAATAAAAAACTGTCCAACGTTTGAGGTTTATTTTATAAGTGTAGTCTACAGAAGTGAAGACTTCTCTAATCAAAGCGAAAAATTCTAACCACATAGACATCAACAAAATAGGCCTATTTGACCCTAATAATCGCAACTAGCGTTTATCTTGTTGACTACACGTAAACCCTTATTACATTTTTGTCCCTCCAGTTCAACATTCATCGAACCAACATATAAACAAAGGGACCATGCATGTTCACAACTTCAACAGCGGGCGACAACAACACACCGAGGAAAGAATTATGACAGAACATCCGTTATGTAAAGCCTAAAAGAATAATTTCTTTCTCCAGCAAAAATAACCAGTAAGAACCGTTAAAGCAATTCGGACGCTTATCACCGTTTTTTTTTTAATTGACATTTTTTTTTTCAGAAAAAAAAGTAAATAAACGATAGCGTAAACAAAAGTTAAAGTTGAACTACGAACAAACCTCAGTGCTGTTTTCGAGGAGGCAAAAGAGAATCTTGACTTTCTTCCAGACCAGAGATCGCCTAGCTGACTTTGGACTTCACTACACCGCAGGAAATGAAAGGTACGAAGGTTTCTGGTTTCTTGAACACAGTTAAATCAACTTGAAATTGGTTCCTCCATTTATACGGTCACTCGATTAAAATTCAAACCAGTGTGAGAAATGTTTTTGATAAATCTTTTCCTGAAACTGTATGTGAGAAAAGCACGCACTCTATGTTCAACAATGGGCAATCAAAGCGTAAATTGGTCACATTCAAAGAGAAACGTTTGCCGACTCGCTCAATTTATGCATAACGTAGCTCTTGGTTGAAAACGGTACTAGTGGATAATCATAGGACTTGACAATACATTGAGAAAACAGAGAAAAGCACGCACTAAGTTCATCAATGAACAATTAACGCTCGAATTGGACGCATTCAGAAAAAAATGCAGACTTGATTAAAACTTGACAAATCGATGACAAAACAGGCTAGTGAATGAGTGGACTTTTAATTTTTACAATAGGCCTCTCGCCTCAAGATCAAAGAAACTGAAAACAATGCTAATGCGAAGTTTTGGAGGGATAACAAAGAGTATGATGGTATGTTTGAAAAAGGCCTATAGCCGTGTGAATTACCACAAGCTAGGCCCTGAATAAATTTAAAAGTACCGGGAAAGAAAAATACAAACTTTCCAAACTTCTCGGTAGGCAATAAAAGCGAAGAAAGTTGAGGAAAACTAGTGTTAAAGAATTGCTGGCAAAAGAACCATTTTGACTCCTAACATTTGATTCCTCCGTGACGTTCGTCATCACTATCAGTTTGACAAAACTAATGAATATGCAAAGACTGTAATAGCCTGTCTTGCACCCGCCCGTTACGACTAAAGTTAAAAGTGCGAAAAAGCGAGAGTACAAACTTTAAAAACTTCTAGGTAGACAAAAATCATCATTCATTCGAACGCAATTTGGTCACGCGCGTTTGGACCTTCAAACACTCGTAATCTGATCACGCGTGTTTTTATCATCTTTAACGTGAAATTTGCGTAAAGCACAGCGATGGAGCAAAAGCGTTTTGACCTTCGATTGTTGTTGCTCGCATTCCGTAACCTTTGGTTATTACTAGTTCTAATAAAAAGCGTGTCTTTGACTTCATTAAAATAACCCACTACATGCGAACACTGTACCACACATATCTTGGCGACAACGCAACCGGTGTATAACATCAAACAGAGTATAGGTTTACTGTTGGCACAGAAATAAACAACATTTTCACCTGGAAATATGCTATAACCCAAGACGATTTTGTAATACAGCCCAATAACTACCTATTCTGTTCTCTCCAATATCGTAAATAGTGACACTAGAAAAATAAACTCTGACTCGGAAGTGTTAATGTTTTTACTAATAAAAGATAATTGTTCTTACAAGAAACATCTGCTAGGAAAAAAGGACCGAACATCTCCAATGAAAATTTGGTGTTTTGCACAGGACATATTTTTAACCCTAAAACACGTCATTGCACTGTAAATCACAACAATTTAGGTAAAAATAAGCTAACATGATCTTATTTCTTTGGTGATTAACCGGGCTGAAAGACCTTTCCCCTCTTCTGGTTTTCTCGTGTGATAGTTTCACTGGTTTCATAGTTTCACAGTCATTACTCTTTGAAATCGTTGCCGAAGTTGCGGGGGGGGGGGGGGGGGGGGGGGGTTACAGCAAATTATAAAACCTAAATAATTTCACACTCTTTTCTTCTTCCAGTGAGTGCGATCCAAACCAGTTTGTCCTTTAGGCCTTCTGTTAAGCCATCGGTTTCTACCAGCTTTGCCTATAACTCGATTCTTGTGATCGATGTTGGAAACTCTCCCTAGAGAAGCCAGACATCCTAGAGGAACATCTTTCTCCTTCTTCGAAGGTAGCCGCAATCTTGCAAAGGTTTCGGTCTTGTGTACGAGCTGCGCGCACGTGCCGGCCGCCCTCACTATCTGTGCACCTTGCCCTGGTCGAAGCTCCACATTGTGTACCAATGTACCAATGGGAAGATGCTGTAATGGATAAGCATCCCCTGGTCTGAGCCTGGCAATTGACTCTGGCTTGCCTCTTGATGCTGTCACTACATCTCCAACTTTCAACTCATGTGGGGCTAAGATAATCTTCATCTTGTCACTGCCATTCCCCGCAACCAAGGCAATCCGACCGGAACGGCATGGATCATAACCTATATGCAAGACTTTATCTTTCACTGTCCTTGGTTCTTCACTTTTTTTAATCTCAGGAGCCCTCACAAAGTCCACAATGCGATACGTCTGTGAATGACCCCCTCCACGGTGACGGATGACGATTCGTCCAGTGTCATTTCGCCCTGATCGTCCACGATGCCTCCGAACGGTTCCATCCTTTAGAGAACTTGGAATAGGGATGTTTCCAATGCTGCGAGGTACCCTTACGAACGAGTAGTGTGTTCGACCTTCTGATATCGAGCTGGTTGAGAGAGCACGGAGATACGTGACTGCTAAAGGTAAAACGTTTTTCTCTGAAGCAGGTGCAACATGTTGAAAAACATTCAGTCTGCTAAGGTTTACAGCAAAGCGATTCCACATGTTGACCCTGATGGTGAGGAGTATCTGCTGTGGCTTGCAGTTCACATCAGCTGCTGCAAAACAGAGAAATGATGAACACTACTGCATTGAGTTCTATCTGTTTTAAGAACAATACAGTGACCGGAGAATGTGGCGGAAAATTCTCAGAAAGTCAGCTTAGATACCATAAAATAATGATAGATGCCCTCCCTTAAATTAATGCCTGTTGTCTAATAAATGCCTCTCCTAAGATGTTAGGTAGGTAGGTAAGGCCTAGGCCAAATTAATGTTGAACTTTTCATGAGACAGACCAAAATCTAATTTGGATAGACTTGAACTTAGGAAACGCTGAACCAATCAACTGAATCAGACCAAAAAGCTATTTTAATAAATTTTCTCCCGAATGAGACTAAATATATATCATGAAACAAATATTTAATTTATTACCGGTAGTTTAGTTCGCCACATGTGAGGGTCGGCGTTTGTCCTGAAGACAATCTTCAGATGTTCTATCTGTCTGAAGCACACGGATAGAATGTGTTGGACGATCCAACTCATTCAGAAGATCCTAACTGAGCCAGATGTCAAACTTTTCATGAACTTAACTAAGTTTGGTTCGTCTCATGAAAAGTTCGACGTCTGGCATAAAGGGATGTCAGCTGCCGCATCTCCAGAGGCAAGTTGTTCCATAACACACTTCCATGAGCCATAAGTGGGGTTCGTGATACACCAATCACTAACAACCACAGTGGTACAAATATGTCGTACTCAGTAAATCAATACTATCGCCTAATGAAGACCCGCAGTAAGTGGTTGAAACATCATGATCAGTATCGAAGTGACAACCATGAGATAAATGATAAACAAAACCCTTTATACGTATAATGATATCCGGTCACCTTGCCACCAACAAAAAATCACCACCAAGGTTTTTTAATCTTAATACTTATCAAAAGGACAAGTCTGAAAAAAGAATTCTTTCACTTTAAATTTACAATGAAATTTAAGGCAGTAAGGTTCAAGTGACAATATTAACCAACTTACAAAAGAAAGGCTGTTGGATTTTAAACAAATTGCACCTCTCAAGCGATGCAAATAAGCCACATTAAGGTATTAAAAAGTCGCAATTATTCACAAAAATAAAACTAAAGACGAGAAGTTCGAAGCAAGGTGTCAATTAAAATCGATAAACGTATTTCTGGGCTTGAGGAAGAAGTAACGACCCCAGGTAAGTAAACAGTGTCAATAAAAATTGTTGCAGAGTTATTATGTGGTGCATGTAGGCTTCTTGGTAGCGATTTTGATCGTAGCAAGATGACTGTAAACCCAGATAATACGCTTCTTGCACAAAGTGGTGTATATGTTGTAGTTGAATTTTATTCTTGATTTAAATTTTATTTTCCTTTGTTTTGGCGTATAGTAATGAGTTTGAAAAAAAGGAAAATAATTTAAATCAAGGATAAAATTGAACCACAACATACACGTGTAACTTTCTGGTTCACCTGCATGTGAACCTTCGATGCACGAGATTTGGATGCAGGTTTGATACAAATGCAGATTTTATGGAGTACTAAACAGTTACAAGCTAATTAATTTTCACCAAAATCCCAAACTGCCCTAAATCCAACAAACATGGCGCCACAAAACGTGAAAAGGTAACTGCATATCTATGCAGAAAAAATAGAGCCAAATATCCAGGAAGTTCCAGCTGTGGATCGTTGGGGATTGCTACATGAATATAGAACAGTATTGCCTTTTTGTTGTCGTTAGAAAGCATAAAAATGGACTCACCGCTTCAAAATACTCCTTCCGACCTTTTTTGGGATGGCGTCGGGTAAGTAATTTTTACATGAAGTATCCATGTAACCTTACTTGTAATCCGCTGACAGTACGAGCTGCCCATACGGAAATGCCCGTATGTATTGATGAGGTCGCCATCTTGGAGAATCGAGTAAAGTCCTCAAAAACAAGGATCGTTTTTACGTTCTGGAAACGTCCTCTGTAGATAAAAGGTCTGAAGGTTAGTAGAGATCACAGTCGACTGTTTGCATACCTACTATGGTTGATGTTTTGATTTTCAAAGCTTGCATTGAAGCTAAGGTAACCTTAGCTTACATAACTTGCAAATTTGATCTTGATATTTGTATGTTTATGGATCAGTCTGGATTGTTTTGGAATTTTGTAGGTTTTGCACAATGTGGAGGGTGACTTTGTCAAAGGCGGCTCGAGTTCAGTCCCTTAAGGGCTTAGCACCTTCTTTTCAAGTTGCAGGTGAGACTAACACATGCTGCTCAGCCATGAAATTATGTTAGCTAATAAAATGAGCAGGGCCTTGATATTTTGCCGTCGTGTTATCATTATGGATCTCCTTACTAGACTGACTGGGCTGTTAGAGTTTCATAATGTCCCTATCAGAAATAGAAGATTGGAAATGTCTACTATACCACACAAGGAATGAATAGACATGTGCACAATTACTAATTTGGGAAACCTGTTGTTTCATACCTAAGTCAATAGTAACCGGTCAAGTTGCCTGAAAGTCATCTTGACTAAATGACTTTCAGGCGACCTGACCGTAAACCTAGTCAATTTGTGCCCAGACGGTTCGTACCCACATTTAACAGAGTGAATACAACTCAATATTAAAAACACACTTCACATGAAGTATACCGTATTCAGTAAGCCATGAGGTAAAATGGTACACTATGAATTTAATATACCTTGTTCTTTAAGCCACAAAACAGATACCACACATGTGACACTGGGTACAAATCAACTTGGGTATGAATTAATGACTGTAAAGCATCGCTAATACCTACACATTGCAAATGCCTGGCTCCAATAAGTGTTATACAGGCATGTACTTTTACCAACTTATGAGTATTCTTCTTATTTTTAGCTCAACATTATGCTACTGCAGCTCCAGCACCAGAGAAGATTGAAGTGTTTGTCGATGACAAAAGCCTGTTGGTTGATCCAGGAATGACAGTGCTACAGGTCAGTAATACAGGAATGTTGAATAACAGCCAGCTTTTGGCTAATTTCACTGGCCAAAATAGAGCTTTCCGCTGGCTCAAATTGTTCTGGAAAACTAAAATATGGGGAAATTTTGAAGATGCTATTGAGTAAATAAGCTTGACTTATGAAATATGGTTATGTTGTAGTTAATTTTTTATCCCAGTC
>OZ037777.1:49493497-49635997 GCA_964035525.1 Porites cylindrica | reverse complement strand
CTGACGCATGAACTAATTGTTAAATAGTAGTAGTTTACACATTAGGAAAATAGCAGATAAAAATTGTCCAAAAAACCTGTACTTATACTTGTGTGCACGTATCGGTAATGAACTATAAAGTGACAAAGAAAAACTTTCCTCACATACATGTATTTCAAAATTTGTTTACAGTAAACATGATTTTAATTTTAGATGTTATTTGGTACCTTTGTTAGCCAGGTTTTTAGTAAACCTGAGAAAAATTTTGGGTTTTGAACACACATGGCCTCTGCATTAGCACTGCAGTGCTCTACCATTTGAGCTATGAACTGGATTTTCATTAAGAATTCTAGTAACAGGAAAAAGGTGTAAAATTACAGGAGAATATTTTGAAAGAGGCTCCAAGTCTGAATAAATAATTGTCATAGGATACGGAACGTTAGTCAGAGAATTCTGCATAGTAAACGTAGAATTCTCCAATCTCCAATGCCTAATAAACCCATACATTGGGAGCAGGCCAATTTGTTGAGTTCATATTAACCCATAGAAGGAATGAAAGTATCAATACCCATACAGTATGAGTCTTCATAGCTAAAATGGTAGAGCACTGCAGCGCTAATGCAGAGGCCACGTGTTTGAATCCTGTGGAAGTCACAAAATTTTTTCAGGTTTACCTGCAATTGCTTAAATTGCAATTACCACTGCGACAATCATATCTTTATTTAAAATTTGTATTTCTGCAGTTCACATCGTCAGTTTTTTAGTCTGTCAAATTAACTTACTGTTTTCATTTCATTGCTGTAGCCTGTTGCATCTTGTGCAATGCCTGTTATGAAAGGGATGAAGATCAAAACAGACTCACCAATGACAAGAAAAGCCAGGTAATCATACAGTGCTCAGTATTTATATTGGTCATGTAATCTCAACATGAGCTTCTACATGTATTATAGATAAATAAGGGTTTTTCAATATTCTATTAACCCATTTGGCCCCATAACCACCCATGTGGATCCACGTCCCGTCTGCTGCTTGTGACATCATCAGTTTCAATGGTCAATGACAACTTTTTCTGCGAACTTGTGCAGAATGAAGAGATCTTTCAAACCATATCAGAATGAGCAGGATTTAGTCAAGGACACCAGACAAAAAGGCAAAAAAAAACAATGTAACACTGACCTGAAAATTTCTATGAAAATCTTGTTCCACTACCCACCTACCTTTTCTTTCATCTAATCCTAAGATCCTAAAAGTTTTCCCAAAAATGAAGCCTGCAGTGTATTAAAATAATGCCAAGCAAAAGAAAAAAAATGAGGCAAGAAAAGTGAAAAAGAGGGGAGGAGAGAAAGTGAAAAGTAATAGTTTTGACACTTTTAAACCCCAAAACTATTACAAAATTTTGCTTTCTGCACATGCCCAAACTTCGCTATCTAATATTTTGTATCTGGATCAGAAGGTCGCAAAGTGTACAACCTGTAAATAGCTTTATGGTAGTTTTAGCTCTTTATAGCATAGTAGTGACCAGAAAACTGCTTGACTAGCTTCAAAACGTATTTTTGGGCAAAATTTCTGGAGTGAATGGGTAAATCTTGTGCAACTCAAGGTCAAACATCAGGGGTGTGCTCTAAGAACAATAATCGACGGGGCCCAAATGCTCTTAACATACAGTTTGTATGATTTCCTGCTGCATATATCAAAATCCAATAGGGGCTGCTGGTGTATGGCCCTAAACTCTACACTGCTTTAGTAAGCTTCTATTTCTGAAGGTCTTCTTAGAATGGCCATTTTATGTTAATTAACAACTGCATCGCTAAAATGGAGTTTGGGTGCCTGGAGTATCCAGGGGCTTCCACTATTGGCAGCCAGCCCACAGATTTAAATAATGCCCCCGTAACTGGCACAACGGCACAACCCAGCCATGAGCCCCCACATGAAAGGAAAGGAACAGGCACCCGTCACACTGAAAAACATCAGTGGAGAAAAAACTAACAAAGCCTAGGGGGAGGGGGGAAGGGGAAGAAAATGGCTGACAGAACCTAGCACAAAGGAAAACTGAAACGTGCCAATGAATCACATGATCGATGTAGCAAGCTACTGGGCATGTGCATGCCAAAGACCGCTGATCTCAGGCACTTAGGGCACTCTTAGCTGTTAACTCCTTTAAATTGCATTTAAGTGCATCTAGCAACTTAACTGAAGATTGAACTTGATCAGTTGTGTTGACTATAGCCAGTATGCTCCTTCCTTGCTGATCTGGCCAGAGTTTGGGTTTGAGCTGTGTTTAAACGTGAAAAATCTGGCCCATGAGAAGGGCACTCTACCAACAGAGCTACATGTAAAGAGTGACATGTGTACTGTTACTGTAGCTCAGTTGGTTTGGTATGTGTAAAACTGGAACATCTTGGGCAGACAAATCTAACATTAACATTCTACATGGGTTTGTAGCTGCAGTTGGCTTTAGAGCGATGTAGAGACATGAGGATTCTAAAATATTTCTCCAATCCATGTTGTTTCCACCAGGGAGGGAGTGATGGAATTTCTGTTGGTAAATCATCCATTGGACTGCCCCATATGTGATCAGGGTGGAGAGTGTGACTTGCAGGACCAATCAATGGCATTTGGTAGTGACAGAAGCAGATTTGTAGACAACAGATTTTCAGGGAAAAGGTACCGTAACACCATGAGTTACCACACTATACTCTATGTAAAAGCACTTACCTTCACAACTGATTATTGATGATTGTTTTTGTGCTTTCAAAGGGCTGTGGAAGATAAGAATGTTGGACCACTGGTAAAGACCATCATGACTCGCTGCATTCACTGCACAAGATGCATCAGGTTAGATTATTAAAGAGGGATTTGAGAACAAAATAATAACGTAATTTAACAATAAAAAAATGTATTTCTTATTTAAATTTAAATATAAAATTCTATTTTGGCTGCTATGTTTCATTCCTTTCATGGATTAAGATGAACTCAACTTGTTGGCCTGCCCACAATGTCTGGGTCTTCTTAGCTCAGCTGGTAGAGCACTGCAATGTTGATGCAGAGGCCATGGGTTTGAATCCCATCAAAGCCCCAAAATTTTGTGGGGGTTAATTTGCGTTTAATTGCCAAGGGTTTCAATAAGCACCGACGACCGACGGAACGCGTTGGCTACGTTGCTCAGAGAAGTTTACTACTTTTTTCTCCGAAGAAGAAGCAACTAGTTTGAATAATGTTATGGACAAACATATAATTTGTTCATGTGGAAATGTGTGTTACTTAGTATAATTATCATTAATTTGTTCATTGCTTGCAAGAGTTAATTGTGTGGCTAATAAATCAAAATTTGACTAAAACCCAAATCTTCTTGAATGGAAAACTCGCTCTTTTGTACTCAGTTTAGTCCCCTAAACTCTGTAAATCGCTTTTTAGGGCTTTGCAATTTTAAAATTTTCTGAGGAAGCATGACCCCAGACACCCCTTGAAAATGTGGACTGTTGATACAGTCGGTTACTCTATTGAAAACTGCTGCCTACTTCAATTTTTATTGAAACCCCTGAATTGCTATTACAACTTGCTATTACAAAGTAACGTATTATGTTCTAAACCTGAGGGTGGTTTTCCACTGTCACGTAATTTTTACTTGTCTCCGCACCTTAAATTTCTGTGCGTAAATAAAACAGGCAATGTGTGAAGGGGGTAAAAGTTGAGCGAGGTTCAACTTTTACGTTTACACATGACTTTCCATACTTTGCCTCTTTTTTATTTACTCATTTATAATTTACATGTAGATGCGTATGCACATGAAAATAAGGTGACAGTGGAAATCGACCTTTTGGCAAATAAATTGTAATGATGTCTTGAACTAATCAGCAGCCTTAAATCTCTGTAACTATGGTACATGTACATGACCTTGAACATTTCATTACTAACGCTGTTAGGTTTGCCAGTGAGATAGCTGGTGTAGATGATCTGGGTACAACTGGTAGAGGAAATGACATGCAAGTGGGGACATATGTGGAGAAAATGTTTAAATCAGAACTGTCTGGAAATGTTGTTGGTATGTAAACATATTGAGTGGTATTCGGGCTAATGGACAATTTTAAAAGCCCATCAACCAGTTGCATACATGTATAACCTAACATCAGATGTAACTAGTACAGTAGAACCTCAATATAACAAACCGCTATATAACGAAATCCTCGGTATAACGAGCGATTTTCTTTAACCCATTGATAGTAAAGTATGTGTAACAGGACCTCGTTATAGCAAGCACATTTTTCCAGTCCCTTGGCCCCTCATTATATCGAGGTTCCACTGTAACATCTTGGATTAAAATAGTAATTTAATGGGCTGAACACCAGGCATTAATGCATGTAGTTACTGACCATTCTAGGTAACAATATTATCCATTCTTAGATTAAACCAAAAATAATTTCCTTTTTTTTATGTTGATATTAATTTTTATATTAGGGCTATGAAACAAGGAAATTCTGCATCAAACTATGTTGAATACTGATGTAACGTGAGAACAGACTGATTTTACCTGCGACAGTTATGTCCAATGTGAAGATTAATTTAATATATAAATGTACAACTGTCCCCAGAGCTGTTGGAGGTTATTTTTGTTAAAGTGCTTATGAGTTGTATTTTCTGTCCTCAGATCTTTGTCCAGTTGGTGCATTAACATCAAAGCCTTATGCATTTACTGCCAGACCATGGGAACTAAGGTATGTATTATTAAAACATGGATTGTAGCTGAAGTCATTACCCGTCACACATGTTTTTCAATGTTTGTGTACATTCACGCTCATTTCCGCTTTGTTCTGATTGGTGGAAATCTGACAGCTCAGTTGATGGGGAGCCACACGGGAATTGGAGGTGGAATTCAAATTCCAGAGATCTAGTGGCAAGCTCTCCTTCTTTTTCCTGCCCCGCTGCCAGAGCATCCCGGAGAGCTTGCTCACAGGCTAGTGGTTTTAGGCTTGGTAAATGGGTACAGCAATAATTTATTTTGTGTGGCAGTTTCAATAATTTTCCGCAAGATCTATTTATTTTCTATGTGTTTTCCTAAGAAAATCAGAGCTTAAACCCAGCCTTGTATCATCAGACTTAAAGAATTATCAGTAGTAGGTTTTGAATGTGTTTTCAATCCTCTGGTTTTCTAAATTAATAGATATTTAAGCTCAGCATTCTGTTGCTGGTTGAATATTACTGTAAATTACCTATTAAACAGGAAAACAGATTCAGTTGATGTTATGGATGCTGTTGGAAGCAATATTGTTGTAAATACAAGATGTGGTGAAGTTATGAGAGTCCTACCCAGAATGAATGAGGTTTGTCAGTGTACATTATTTTATACTCTGTACTTTAGTGTGTAAAGCACCATCACACCTTCAATGAAGAAAAATTTTCATAACAGTTATTTTTATGAAAATGTTTCTGTTGGGTTCTTTTGTGTTACCAAATATTTGCAAATTTAAGTTAAGAGTGCTCTGAAAAATAGTGATTGGCTGGTATAGCACACATGATCATGTTCCATGTTTTCATGGAGAAAACATGCAAGTATTTTCAACAACAAAGACCAGAAAAAGTCCAGATATACTGGTCATTCCCGAATGGATCTTTTAGCCATGAAAAATGAATATTACAGTTGAGCATTTCATGGAAATTTTTTTGGGATTTTAGCCATTTTGCTGTAGATTCAACTGAGAATAATTTACATTAAAATAATAACTAAAAAATATTCATATTTTTTCTCTTGTTGTACAATCTCCATTAGGCACATACATTTGTCAAGTTTTTGAATGAACCATCATTTTGCTAGTGCATTCATTTTTTCTCTATGAAACGCCCATCCCCTAAACTAACGAAAACCAGTGTTGGTGCATTAACTTCCTTGTTTTGCTTTTTTGTTGTTGTTGTTGTTTTTAACTTTGGCTACTTTTAAGAATGAGAGTGTTAATCCAGATGAAAAATATATTACCTCTAATAATTACAAATTAGTAATTAGAAAAAATAAGAACAAATTACTATATAACTGACAGAATCATTATAATATTTCTTCAAATTCGTCAACATCCATTCACATCATAATGTTTTTATGAATGAATGAATGATTTTACACTGCTTCACCATTGTTTTTTGTAAGTTTGTTTTAATATGCTTTTCATCATTTTAGAGCTATTGCAAGGTTTAAAACTGTGTTCTTTGACATTCAGTAATTTATTATGAAGGCCTAGCGCAGATGAGTCGTTTACTGCTTTCATGATTGCATGTACACTGTACTTTTATATGTTGTACTTAATTTTTTATTTCGGTTAATGTGTTAGTGTGCTAATGAATTTAAAACAAAGAAAAAACCAAAATTAACTGAATTTAAAAAAATAACTGCAACATATACTTCCTGTACTTGTTTGTAGCTGAAACCAAAAAAATCTTTTTGCCATTTTAGGATATTAATGAGGAATGGATTTCTGACAAAACTAGGTAAGAGACAGGATGGGTATTGTTTAACCCCAAACCAAATTTCCTTTGGTAGCCAAAAAAAGGACTACTGGTTCTAAGAGAGAATGAGACAGGCTTTTTTCTTCCATAAAAATCTATGGTTCTTGCTCATTTGCTTTAGCTTTGGCACATATGATAATTATGTGACATTCCAACCTGGCCTAAGTATCAGCCAGAGAAAGCTGCATATCAGTGCATTTACTTGTTTTGACCTGCTGGTTTACAATGACGTGTAGCTCGAAATAACATTAGAATATTTATAATTATTATTAGAATAATTATTATTCTAAAGCCATACTTGTACTTAAAGTCCAATCTAAAGGTTGCTGGCTGTAAACTCTTAGTTTTAACTCATCAGAAATCTGCAAAGGTGGCTTAATGTGAAACATGCTTAATTGCACTATGAATCTCAGCAACTTGATCTCTGTTTAGTCTTCTGGCCCTTACTCTCACCTGGGCTTCCCCTGCAGAAATCGATAGAGCAG
The DNA here is from genome assembly GCA_964035525.1 of Porites cylindrica. Taxonomy (NCBI): domain Eukaryota; kingdom Metazoa; phylum Cnidaria; class Anthozoa; order Scleractinia; family Poritidae; genus Porites; species Porites cylindrica. The sequence continues at coordinate 49,629,044 of OZ037777.1, read as the reverse complement.
GCCAGCATTCTTTCAAGTTAAACGTAACCTAAATTATGCTTAGGCACATTTAAAAAAAAGAAACAATTTTTTTGTGATATTAGATAATGATAGTTTTACACTAGAGATTCAGAAAAGTATTGTATTTTTTACTTTACTTAAAATTGTTTTTTTGTATCAGATATTCCTATGATGGCCTGAAGCGTCAGCGCCTGACCAAACCAATGATGAAAGATGAATCAGGCAACCTCACACCCTGTACATGGGAGGAAGCACTGGTTGAAGTGGCTCAGAAAATGACCCATCTCAGTGGTAATGAAATAGCAGCAGTCGCTGGTGGGTTTGCAGATGCAGAGGCTCTTGTAGCTCTGAAAGATCTGCTGAATAGTTATGACAGTGAAGGATTGTACACAGAAGAGGGATTTCCATCTGATGGCTCGGGGTAGGTAACAAAGGCTGAGAAAACAGCCTACATTTCGCGATGCTCAGCTACCACTAGTTTCACTGCAAAATGACATCTGAGAAACAATTAGAGTGTACAGCAATAATTGCATGCTGTTGACGTGTGTCTACCCTGGCTGATCTGGGTAGTACTTCTCATGGATTGTGTTTCTGTACTTCATAATGCAGGAACTAGAATCCATACTAATCCAAATTAGAGGGAAATGTAAACTATTGACTAAACCCCTTCCCTCTTCTTTCCACCCATCAACAATATATATCATTTGCCCCTTTAAAACCACTTCTTTGCAAAATTAGTTTCTGAAAGCAACCAAACAAATTAATGGTTGTCACACCTGTTTTTATTCCTTTGTGTGTGTAATGGGCCATACATTGTATTTCTTTTTCAGAACTGATTTTAGATCCAGTTATATCATGAATACCACTATCGCAGGAATTGAGGTAGCGTCTCTTTTTCTTGCCGAATGTGGTACTAGAGTTGTATTATCTTTCATGACTGATTATACTTTGATTGTTCCACTATAAACAAAGAATTAATAATAATGTAATGTTTTTATCATAAAAGGAATTTGCAGTTTCTTTGTCATAATTCTGTTTTACATTGAAGTCATTTCTCATTGTCTTGCTCATCTTTTTTTTCAGGATGCAGATGTACTGTTGATAGTTGGTGCTAATCCCAGATATGAAGCCCCTCTGGTGAATGCCCGTATCCGTAAAGGGTAAGTAAACAATTACATTTGTACTAAACAAATGAAAGGTCATCGCAGTTCAGTTATGTATGCAACTTAAGCAGTTGCGAAAAAAAAGGCTGAAAAAAAAAATCGGGTTTGAACATGAACCCATGACTTGTGCAGTATTGTTGCAGTGCCCCTACTACTGAGCTCTCAAGCCAACTTTAAGGCTGGTCACTTTGCGAGTTCGTGATGTACCCGTAGAAGTAGACTACGAGTAGTCCCCCATTTTTCCTCAGGGATAGTAGAGGGAGCGAAACGCGAGCGCGCGCGAAAATCACCCCACGCGAGAAAAGGCGACATGCGGCGGGGAGATCGCCTTTCTCGCGTGGGGTGATTTTCAGACATGAAAGTTGCGAAACGTACAATATAACTGCTAGGATATTCCACATATTTAAGCATATTATGTGGTTATATCAGTAGGGTGTTGTGTGGCCGGTAATTTCTTGCAGTGCCAAAACAAACTGGTTAAGAACTGCCGCTTTGATCTAAGAAGAAAACACGAACCACCTTCCCGATCATTTCTCTGTCTTCTTCTCTTTCCTTGTAGATGGATGCATAATGACCTTCAAGTAGGACTTGTGGGCACTAAGGTCGATCTTACCTACACTTATGAGGTAAACCTAAGTTGTCTCTTTATTTTTAACCGTAAACAACGGGAAACAAAATTAACTGTTTCCCTCGGGAACAATCTTTAAGTGATATGTTGTTGCTATTTTGTCCGCTTGTTTTCTTTCCAGCATCTTGGAGATTCGGCCAGTGTCCTGAAAGAGATCGTATCTGGAAACCATGCATTCTCAAAGGTATCTGTCATAACACTGCGTTTGCATTACCGAATAAAAATAGCTTTTACTAGCCTTGGCAGTGCATTTGCTCCAAATTAATTCCATTATTTGAATGCTCTTAGTTAGTATTCAGCAAATCTGTAGCCTGCAGTCCATTCGTTTTTTTTTTCGGTGGCCGACGTGGAGAATACTATACTTTGCTCATGGTTGTGGCGCTTTCTACAGGTGTTGGCAAATGCTGAACGTCCCATGATACTTGTGGGAAACACTGTTCTTCAAGGACATGACGGTGCTGCTGTTCATCAAATAGCCGCTGACATGTCTCTCAAGCTGAAGAAATCGAAGAAAGTTGAAAAGGACTGGAAGGTTCTTAATGTGTTACACAGGGTAGGTCACCTCTACGCTTGTTTATGTTTATCATTGATTTCCTCTATCAAAGAATGTGACTCCTAATAATTATCATTTCTACATTTAAATACACTCAATTGGCCTATTTACGTCTATCATCTCTTATAAATCATTGAACATCCCAACTCCCCAAGCTAAATCTAGGCAGCACCAGTTCCTAACATTATTTTGCAAAGCACATTGTAAAACATACGGCTCTACAGTTCAAGTGGCTACCTCCTTTTCAAGCGCTTTGTTTTTCGGCGGGCACGAAACGGGGGTTACTAGTGATGAAGCGCAATGAATCATGTGAAGAAGAAAGGAGAGAGGCCGTTTTCTCCCTCCTGTTTTCATTTGCGTGCGCAAATTTTCATCGACAGGGAGACGTCTGGGTGCAAGTCAGGTTCAAGTTGCATTTGGGTGTCGAAGTGATGAGTGTACCTAGATGTATTGCAATGTTTGATGGCTTTTGTTGGTTATGTTGTTGTTAGGTTGCAAGTCAAGTGGCAGCTCTGGATCTCGGATACAAGCCGGGAGTCGACAAAATGGCAGAGAAACCCAAGTTGCTGTTCCTGCTTGGAGCTGTAAGTTTTCTGATCATGGGTGTACATAAAGGCCTATTAAGTATAGATTTCCCTCCTGAGCAAAACACACAGGGATCAATTACCTGCATTGGAATTCATCTTTGATGGGCTACCGTTTAAAATCCTATCTGGGCATCGATTTCTGAACGCAAACAGCGCTGATAAAGGAGATTGTTGGCTTTTTAGCTGTGAGTACTTTGAGCATTTCTTCCCTCGCTCAAAAAGCTCGAAATGTCTCACGATATTTTACCCTGCAGTAGTTTTTGCTTTCGCTAATGTGTCAACGAGGCCTAGGATGGCTGGGAAAATTCGTTATAAATAGTTCTTAGTCTTCAATTTCGTATTTCACAATCTGCATTGTGATTGGCTGCATAGGAACTGAGCTAGTTACTTGATTACACAGATTTATCGTACCTTTAGTTTTTAAACTGACAATGCCTCATTCCTTTCATCTTTTTGGCAATCATGCAGCGCTTGGCTTAAAGGGTAGATCAAAGTAATCTTCCCCTCGTTGATGAAGAGTTATGTATTGTTATCGACTTGATGCGAAAGCGTTGTCAATTAATAAATGGAGATGTATCAAATAACTTGTCTTTGTTTTCAACAGGATGCTGGTCTGGTGAAACGTGAAGATCTTCCTAAGGACTGCTTTATTGTTTATCAAGGTATGTACTGTATCTTCTGGACTGTATGATAACCAACCTTCTTACGTGTGCGTGCGTCTTTTAACCTGATTTATCCTCTGTAGGTCACCATGGCGACCATGGAGCACACATGGCTGACGTCATACTTCCTGGTGCAGCGTACACAGAAAAGACAGCTACTTACGTTAACACAGAGGGGCGGGCCCAGCAGACTAGAAGGGCTGTGACGCCACCCGTGTACGCGAGAGATGATTGGAAGATTATCAGAGCACTATCAGAGGTGAGCTACTATTGACCACTCCAGAAAATACCATAACATTCCATAATGCTGTTTGTTTGTCATCCCAGAATTTAGCATAAGCATTGTTTTCAGTTTCTCTTGGGGCCATTTTAACTCCCAAGAGAAACTGAAGAGAATGCTTACGCAAAATTTTGGGGCGACAAACAAAGAGCATTGTGGTATGTTATGATATTTTCTGGAGTGGTCAATTAACGGTACTGATCGCCCATAGATCTTTTCTTTAAAAACGGAACTTGTCAACGTGGTAATTCAAATATATGATCATGTTAGAATGAAAGAAGGAGGAACTTTCCCAATTAATGTACGGTAAATTTGAAGGTTTCGTTTGTTAATTCCTCGTCGCATTGATTTTGTTCGCCAACAGATTGCTGGTTATTCCCTACCTTACGATAACCTGGACGAAATCAGGCGAAGACTTTCCGAAGTTTCTCCGAACTTGACTCGATATGGTGATGTGGAGGAGGCGAACTTCTTCAACTTGGCCCTGGGGCTGATGCAGGTAAAAGCGATTTACATGAATCAAAACTTAGAAAAGCTAATCATGATGCTTTATACATTATCTAGCTGCTTGAAATAACAACTTCAGCAGATTCCGAGGCAGAGAAAAATTTATTTTCTTTGTTGGTTAATTATCAACAAACCCCAGCCCAACCTCTATTCAGATACACTTGCCTTGGTCCCGTGGGTGTTCCCTGAATAATGGTTTCACGGTAGTTACCTTTAAAAGTCTAATAGTAATAATGTATGATAGACTGCTTCAGAGGTGAATGGTTTTTAAAATTCAAGGCATTTCATCTATATTCACTGTCCAACCTTTTGAGAACGTAAAATCGGGATGTTTTTTAATAACCAACGAATCACGTAAGCGCGGGGGGTATGAGCCGCAAGGGGTCTGGAAGCATGCTACCGTGGAAACTTTCTTGTGTTCTGAGAGGGTGATTCTTTCTAAAATGTTCGCCAAATTAATTGTTATTTTTATGCCTATTTTTATTTGCGTGTTTTCACACTTCCTGTATTCTTACAATTGCCTTCATTTCCGTTCATCTCTAGAGCTCCAAAGCCCAGCTACCGAAGAACCCGCTGCAGCCCAGTATTCTGGAGCTAAAAGATTTCTACATGACGGACGCCATCAGTCGTGCTTCTCAGACCATGGCCAAATGCGTGAACGCAGTTAAAACTATGAAATAAGAGTATCATCTATTGAACTTCTGATCGATTCAGTTGTAAATAGGTCTTTCATGGAAGCCATTTTGATACAGAGATGACTCCTGATTGACAAGTATGGCGTTTCTTTGAATTAGAATGGCATTGTTGAGGACTTTGGAGATAAATCTATGCTTAAATTCGAGAGGTAAACTAACCAAATTCCTAGTGCAGATAAAAAGAGAAGAAAACATCGTCGAAAGATTTCTGACAGTTACTTAAAAATAACAAGACCAAGCTTTCATTGACAAAATTTCTCAATTGAAAGACCGACAACGGAGACATTTGAGGACCTACCTTCCTAGAGTAGAAATAGTTCATGAGATGGAAGGAAGTATTTGGTAGTTATGAAGTGGACGGACGCAATCTTAAATACTGTGTCTGTCAGATTATTTTTGTATAGTTTCATTCGTTTATCGAGTGATGGTTTCAGTATGTAATAAAAAAGTGAGTGAATGTAAAGCAGTCTCAGTGCTCATTTTTACCGTGTTTTTGCGTTCATTCGTTGGACATTCGGCTTTCGTGCGAAGAGTTAGCGCTGGGAGGCGGGATTAGTCGACTCGCTTGCGTTAACAGGGGTAGTTAGTCGGGACGATAGAATGTTCGTGGCGCAAGTTTAATGTAAGATCTCGATCTTATAGTAAACGTTCGCCACGAACATTCTATCGTCCCGACTAACTGCCTCTTGGTCTCCGAGGATGGTGTGACCACGGTCTAGTTTATTTGTCGAACTCTGCACTGGATTGGCTGGCCTGGCCTGAATTTGATACGATTACTTCCAGCCCTCGAAGTAATCGTCTAAAATTCAGGCTATGGCTGTCCGTATAGCGGCCGGTCTCGGTCACCCATTCTCGTCCCCAGTACCCGTAGGTTTTTGATCACGTGGTCATAAAATCTAATGGCTCTGGGGACTGCACTGACCTTGCTGTAATGGTCCACGTTCGAATTTTAACGTGACTCCGAGGCTTTATTTATGGTCAAACTGCAAATGATTTTAGGACTCCATTGTCTCGCATTTCCCAGAAGAGAATTGAACATTCATCTGGGCCCAGTACTACAGTTGTTCAATAGGCGGATAACACTATCCACTGTATAAATCTCTATCCCATGGATAGCGCAATTTATTCGTCAATTCTTATCCGCTGGATAGTGATTTATCCGGTGAGTAGCGCCACCCAACGGTGGAGCCAATGAAGCCGGGGCCTGTCTGATAAAATTTCACCCTTGCAAAAACAAGAAAAGAAAAGTTTCTCGCTGCCGCTACTAAAGCTTCGAAAGACCAGCCTCGCGCTCATGATGACTTGAATGACAGGAATGTAGCTGTGACTCTACCTCTATGTGGCAAACACTACCAAAGCAAAGTGAAGTTATTGTTATTAGGAATAAACTGTTTCATTTACTTTTTTCTAGTAAAGCTTCTCCTGGATACTTTGAAGTATGAAGTTTTGTATTATCATTAGGAGAACTTTCGTTGCGCGCGCATAGTTAATTCCAATGAGAATAGGACATGCGTGCATTTCATTGCGTCACAATACAACACAAATTTGGCGTAGCGCCTTGGTGATTCATGAGTTTCAAGATTGATGTTTCAACCATCATTGTCAATGTAGTTCTTAACGCAACATTTTGCCTGGCTACTTGGCGGGTTGCCAAAATGTGAACATCAAACTGATAATGATATTTTTTGTCTAAGACGAGGCAAATTTAGAACTTGACCTTGAAACTTGAAGGCGAAATATGGCTCCCGGCCAAAGAGACATCAATGACACTCGCTGTCATGGGTGTGGCCTGATAAGACCATGTCCTTGCGATGCGGAAAAGAACATTCATGGAACAGAGCCGCAGGAAAGGGACCTTGGAGAGCCGATTATAATTCTGAACAACCGAAGAAAATCATCAGTGAGAAGACATTCATATCCAGCACCGGGTAAGATAAAATCATGCGTATATCTTTGACTTTCTCCGTTTTCCAAATCGGGACAGAGCTTATACCGCAGCAACTACAGAATACAGGGCCGTATTTTAAGGTCCTAAACAGAAGTGGCTCGGTGGCTCGCTAGTCAAGACAAGTGTTTAAAGAACGCCAAAGATGTAAAACATGTAAGTATAAAAAAAGACCTTAAAAAGACGCAAATTTTAAGAGCAAGTGAAGGCATATATTTTAGTAACTCGGCGGCTCGGTGGCTCCTCAGTTGAGGTTACATAGTTGAGTGGCTCGACGGCTCGATGGCTCGTCAGTCAGGTCTACATACCGAGCCGCCGAACTGCCCCAACGAATATACCTGGAAAATTTGCCCTGTATTCTGTAGTTATGTACCCGCTTTTGGACCATCTACGAGAAATTTCTACTATAACGTTAAGTTTCATAACGAATGAAGACGCCTAATTAACATCATTGGCAAAGTGCGTGGAACAGCCCCTCATAACAGGTAACATCTTAAAATTGCAGTTTTGTTTGAAATGTATCCCCAGGTCTCCACGACAAAGGAGAGGAAGGCGAAGCACGGGGTCGCCCGTCAGCCGACCAACAGTCCGCCATCGAGACGCTAACAAGGCATGCTGATCTTCAAGCAAGGCTAACATCGGCTTCTAAGGGCGGGAGGGCATTATCTTACCTCAAAGACATCTTCGCGGCTAATCCAGACAACAAGATGGCGCTTAAGCTCTTTGGAAACAAAGCTGCCGTACTCTTAGAACAACGTCGACAGGAGCAGAAAGGCAAAGGTGTAATTCATCCTTTCAGTACCTTCCGGTGGTATTGGGACATATTGCTTATAGCCTTCATCTCTATGCATGTGATTTTACTTCCGGTCAGCATCTCGTTTCTAAGCGATGACTTATCCCTGCACTGGCTCGTCCTCAACGGAATTTCGGACTGTATTTTTATCATAGACATTTGCTTGAATTTCAAAACTGGAATCGTCGATCCTAACAACCAAGACGAAATTATATTAGACAAGAAAATTATAGCTCAGAAATATCTACGGGGCTGGTTTGTCATCGATTTGTTGTCGTCACTTCCATTCGACTATGCTTATTTTATTGCCTCTTCATCTTCTGCTCAGCAAACTCTCATCAAGGCATCGCGGGCTCTTCGCATCCTCAAACTTGCTAAGTTGCTGAGTCTGTTGCGACTGTTACGGGTCTCAAGACTCGTTCGGTACATTAAACGATTTGAAGAGGTGAGTATCGCATGAGCTAAATCATCTACAGAATAGAATAAAAATAATATAAAAAACCGACAGAGCTCTGTACTTGCATGTTATTAATTTGCACTTACTGTTGTTTAACAGAAAGGTTATACTGTTCACAGTCTCCAATTTTTTGGTAAGGTCGTCAGAATCAAGCGCTTATTGATACGAGCGGCCATCTTGCAGTTCCATATGCCCGTTACGCAAAGTCTTCGCGATCCTAAGGAAAGACAGGCGACTGTGAACAGTCTACACAAAAGGAATCTCAGGGCGTTGGCCGGGACAAGTGATTTTCCCTGAGGTTTAAATGCTTGTTTATATTGGAAAGTGAGCTTAGTTCCATTATTCACTCTTGTGTTTAATCATTGAATCTGCTTGACAGTCATTTAGAAGGCGAAAAACTCATATCCTTAAACAAAAAATTAAATCAATCAAGACGGTAAGAGCATGAATTCAATGACTCACTGACAAAATAATTTTATCCCACCATTATTGTAGCCCCTAAGCCATAAGTTTTCGTTCGGCGATGGCCACGATGGAGTTGATTATGCAGAAGTCGTTTACTATGATAATATAGTACTAAAAACCCTTGAATGCAGAGATCCATTCTAGACGTAAATAAAACCGACTTGTTCCATCTTGCTGGATCTTAGACTAATGTAGCGATGCTAGGGCTAGACGTCACTTGAGATGGGAATTAAAACAAAACTGAATGCAGGCTGGCAATACGGCAAAGGGCTGATATATTTGGGGCCAATATTACGGCTAACTAAATTAGCCTCCCTCAGGGCCAGGGCTACACTGAAAGAAAATACCATAACCGCTCCTAAGATTTTAGTTTAAATTTAAAAAAAAAGGTTAATGATAAACTAAAAGTGCGAACAATAGATAGCATGGTAGATAATATTTTCCTTCAGTGTGGCTCTGGCTCTGAGGAATGCTTATTTTGTTAGCCGAAATATTGGCCTCAAATGAACTAGCCCTTTGCCGTATTGCCAGCCTTGCATTGAGTTTTGTCTTAATATAGCACTTCTTGCTTTATGTTTTTTCCTTTTCAGTTGCTTAACATTGCCGCTGGCCAGCTTCGTATTTTGAAGCTGATTGGATGCATGCTGTTGTTATCTCACTGGAATGGCTGCGTTCAGTTTCTCGTACCATACCTACTAGAATTCCCAGAAAACAGTTGGGTCGTAATCAACCTGTTGCAGGTACCGATAAGCTGTCGGCTCATACACTCATTGTTTGCTCTTCTTTAACGATGGGTTTTAAGAAACTAAGAAAATTGTTTTCAAACGTTTTCTGAAAAAACTATGTTTAGGGGTTGTAACTAAACAGAAGTCTAATTCCTGAGACGTTCGAACATTTAGTCGATTGTGAAAGGTTTGAACCCTGGAGTCACTTCAAAAGTAGGTTGAGTTTGATCGTCCAGGTGAACTTAGTCCTGAATAGGACTCACAGTTGTTGTTGACAGTGACTGATGTTTCGACAACCTGTGCCATAGTCATCTTCAGAGTCAAAGTGAGTTGTATCACCTCTGCTGATGGTATTATACTCTGGTTATTGATCTGATTGGTCAATTTCGTCGCGATGTTATTGGTCGTCTGTCAGTTAAGCCGTTATGTTATTGGCTATGAAGACTCGTAATCAGTAATTGGTGCGTTTCGATCCGTCTATTGTCACAGTTAAACAGTCATCTATTGTTATAGCCGTATTATTTATAGCCGATTAATCGATTGTTTGAAACGACATCAAGCTGGTGTACGCGGGACCCGGGACGCGGAACCGCCTCAAAGCAAACAATTAAGGATATTGTTATGACGAACTGTTGAATTCTCTTTCGAAAACGCTGAATAGAAGTTTACGGACCTCTCTAAAAACAAACTTTTGGGTAATTTCAAGCGTTTAATTGGTCTAAAGTAACTTTGGTGAAATTCACATATCTCTAGGCCTGTTGCTCCCGGAGCATGCTCCAGGCTCATTTTGCACATGTCAGTACATCCAAGGGAGCGTTTTCAAGTTCGCTCAATTTGCTCCGGGAGCTTGCTCCCAAATATTTAACCGGTTAAATATCGTGGAGCATTTTGCGGGGTGGAAATATCTGCTCCCGAGGATGAAGTATACCCATGAAATCGTTGGTACACACGGAGCAGCTTTGCTCCCAGAGCGTGCCCCTGGAGCATATATGCTCCGGGAGCAAAACCCCTCGTGTATATCGGCCTTTATCCTCTCTTGTTGCCATCCATAACTAATTTAGGGACTTAAAGATGACACGACAGCGACGACAACAAGAATGTCAAAAAAGCAATAGGTTGGATTGGCAAAACAACAACTCTGCACGTGCATCACTCTTTTGTAGATCTCTTTGCCGTCCCTGCACGACTACGACGGGAAAAAGTCTAATATCACGTGTTGTGGAGGACGTATCCCTGGAGGACGTACACAAGCTACGGCTAAATTTTCTTTTTCTTTCTCTTTCTGAACTTGAATATGATTCTTAGGAATTCCGCTCAAAGAGAGTTCGCTTGCATTTGACAAAGTAAATGAGTTATAGTAATCGAGATAGAGATTAAAAGAACGCAAATCACTTTTTAAGCGACGTTTCCGTGGCCGTCACCGTCGTGGTATCTTAAACGCCCTAATATTTCTATAGGAAGTGACATACTGATAATGAAGAAATGATCGTCGCAGTGAACGCAATTTATGCAACTGCGTAAAGAAGCCTGCAGAATAAAAAATGTAGGACTTCAACGGGGTTTGAACCCGTGACTTCGTGATTACCAGTGCGATGCTCTACCAACTGAGCTATGAAGCCACTGACGTTGGGAGCTGGTCAATTGCGGGAAGTGACATACTGTTTTCTCATTTTCTTTTAGGACAGGCCTCCTGCTGAACAGTACAGCTGGGCTTTGTTCAATGCCATGTCCCATATGCTATGTATTGGTTACGGGCGATACCCCCCTCAGGCTCTTACTGAACTCTGGCTTACGCTGTGCAGTATGACCATAGGCGCGACCTTTTATGCTGTGTTCATTGGTATTATGTCCAGTTTGATCATGTCTATTGATTCATCGGGGAGGCTTTACAATGAAAAGGTAACGCGACTGCTGTTGAAACCCAAGTAATTGTTCTCAGCATATTAGTATGAACAGAAACTTGGACACCACAGCAGTCACCGAAATAATCGTAGGCTTATGCCTCAATTACAGCAGAACTTAAGCAAGTTTGAAATCTGTTTTGTGAAACAAAGTCTTTAATTGTGAAGATGAAATAATTTTGTCGGTGTGAATGGGGATTATGCCTTCCTTCCTCTAAAATCCTGAAATCATTTGTAACTCGCAGAATCTAATCACCATACTGATGTGAAGGAGCTGGAGTGAAATCCTGGCGATAGAAAAAAATTTCCTCTTCTCTTCTGTTGTTCTCCCTTGCTGACTCCTTAGTGGAAAGGAGTCTTCTTATCCATGACATCGTCTTTAAATTATTTCCATTTCAGTTAAGCCAAGTGAAGGAATATATGCGTTACCGGAAGCTCCCTTTGCGCATGCGCTTGAAAGTAGAAGAATATTATGAGCATCGCTTCCACCATAAACTATTTGACGAGGACATTATACTCAACGAGCTCTCCAAAGCACTGAGAGAGGTACATCCCTCACAACCATTAAGACTTGCTATGACTACGTCCTGTGTGCATCATTATACTATACGATCAGCTTTTAGTATCTGCGGGTGAAATCGTATATGGTAAACTTCTGTTTATAAGCCATAAGCCTGGCGGGGGCTTACACAACTTCGTAAGGAATTTTACGAGGGATTGTAATGGGGGGCGGAGGGGGCCTAAATCCAGGGGCGTTTCGAAAAATGCTACATAGCAGCGCTGATCAAAATACTTTTTGAATTAAATCGCTTAGTTGAGCTTCAAAACGTCGTCCGAATTCGAATTCTTTTCAATGCAGGCTAGAGGAGGGCTTATTATATATCCGGGGTAGGCTCATAACCAGATGTATTTTTACAAGTAGATGAGTCTATAACTGGGGGAGGGGGAATAAGCGGATGTGTACAGTATCACATTATTGTTTTGTTAATTCGAAATAAAGTTAACATGTAATTGATTCAATCCAATCTCGTTCTCAGGGTTGCTATCCCGAACGTCCCCGCGGAGTTCTCTTGCGCGCATGCACGAACTCTGCAGGAACCTTGGAAAGGAGGTTGGATTTAATCATGTCGCTTGTTTGCTAGAATCTGGTTCGCTGGTACACGATGAAAATGCAGAATCAGTGGACTTGAGATAAAATGATGTATTGATTGTGTGGTCTGTTTGAAAAAAACACTTGACGTCATGGAAGGAAATTTATTCCACCCAAACGTTACGTTATTGAATCCATCAAAAACGGCCTAAGTGGTCCCTGATATACTACTGGATGTGATTTACTGCGTTTTCGTAAAGGCCATAAAGTCGTCTGAATAATCATGTGCTTGTCATATGACATGGCTATCGTGATATTATAATATTTTTTTGTTTCTAATTTTTAGGACATCTTAGCGCACAATGTAAGTCCGTTACTTCACACAGTGCCGTTTTTTAGCAAGGCCAGCCGCGAGTTTATCGCAGACATAGTCAGCAAGCTCAAATTTGAAGTTTATCTGACTGGTGAATACATATGTAGAACCGGTCGGAAGGGAGACAAGATGTATTTCATTCAAAGAGGGATAGTTGATGTGCTGACAAGAGATGGAGTTTTAGCAACCAGTTTAGGAGATGGATCTCATTTTGGTGGTAAGACAGATAACAGACTTACTTATTGCATAGTTAATATAGTGGAATTATGGTTTTAAATCCCGCTAGACCCTAAGCTCGCGTGGATGTCTCGATGCGACGGCGGTATTCGATCTGTTAAGGAATGTTTTCCACCTACACAGTTTAACGAATTTGCAGCTGTTAAACAAGCAAGTCTACTTGCTTTTAAACTCCGGCAAAACATTTCTATCATGCAATCGTACTGAATAAGAGTCTAATTTCCCCCATTGGGGGTGGGGGGGGGGGGGAAACTCGGCATATGAAAGGGGTGGGGATGCTCGTCGCCTCGCTTAGGGTTGTAAATTCGGATTTTGGTCTCACTTAGGGTGTTCTGGGCAGAACGCCATCATATTTAGCCGTGAAGGTCTCGTTCAGGGTTGCACGCGAAAAAATATGAAGATATATATTTGATATGTATATTTTTCTTGGTCTCTTTTAGGGGTCAAAAAAAGCTTGGGCCACGCCCAAATCGGTCTCCTTTAGGGGTTTGATTCAAAATTTCCGACGAGCATCCCCATCCCTTTAATATGCGGAGTCCCCCTCGGGCTAATTTCTGGAAACAATAACGTAAATGAATGGATATATTCATTTGAATGAGAATACAGAGGATAAATATAGATACGATGTCACATTCTCCTTGCACATGCGTACAAAAAATACACCGCAGATCCTTGCGGGAACAATGGCCGCCATCTTTGGTTACCAATCCCCCTTGTAATGCAACTGATAACCGACGGGTAACCATGTATTTTACAGCTTCCAATCCAAGATATCGTCCGTAATCGGAGGAAATTCAAAAGTCCCCACCACCGGGACTTGGCGGTAATCAAAATTCCCCATCGTGGGCGGACTTTCTTTGTCAAATCCCCGGCCTTTGCCCGGCCTCCCCCCTCCAGATTAACAGTGTTAGGTGCATAATGTAAGGGTCAAGTATTCTTTACGCTGCTCTTGCACTCTATTAGGCTGGTGTATGATATACCAAGTAGCAAGTCTCGAGTTACGTCACAAAGAACACAACAATGATCCCTAGCCCTTACACCATAACACAATAAACTTCACACTATAGAACCAGACAATAGCGGATATATTGACTTGCTATATCGAGCATCTCCCCTCTATTATATCTGATATGATCGTTTGACTTTCTGCGATATCAGATTTAGATTTCGTTTACATTAATGATAAAGTTGCAAAGTTAGTCAAAACCAATTATTTTATTTTTTCGCCATTTTTTAAGAAATCTGTCTGTTGACGAAGGAAGCACGCAGGGTAGCCTCTGTCCGAGCAGCGACCACTTGTAACCTGTACTCGCTAGCGTCGCCACATTTTCATGAAGTACTTAAGGAGTATCCTGACATGAAGATGATGCTGGAAGAAGTCGCAAAAGAGAGGCTTACCCGCATCGGGCTTAAGCCAAACCTATCAGAACCTCTAACAAAGGAGGGGATTATGGACGGAAGGTGAGTGCGTGGGAAGCATGGGCAGCCACGACGACAACAGCAACCTCGTTCCCAGGGTTCTCTCATACCCGTCTCTACGGAGCGAGACTGGTAGGAGAGAGAACCTGGAAACGAGGTTGCGACAACAGGAGGCTGCGTTGCTGAGTAGTCTGCGCGTGCGCGTCGGAATCGCAATTCGGAGAACAGTTTCGGCTACTTTGTGGATTTGTTCTCGGTCGTTCCAAGTTTAAATACTCGGCCACGCATTAAAATAGCCAGCTGGTTGCCTCCTACCAGCTAACCTGAGTATCAGGCCCTCCTTAGTCAGGAGGAGGAGGGGGGAGTAGCTGGATAAGCTAATTGCACTTTCTATTATAAACAAACCTTTCAACGATTTAAACTTTTCACAAATGGGTTTAACGAGGCGAAGACTAGCACATTTCACTTTTTGACACATGTTTCCATAACTACGACCTGAGATTTATCAATGCGACGTTTAATGACGGACGAGAGCACATTGTCCTTTCTTTTTTTAACTAGAATGTGGTTCCTTACAATTTAGTTTCAGAAACATTCCTTTGCAGTTGACAAACTGATTTTAAAACATTTGAAAGAACTGAACATAAGCCGTCAGGGCGGCCATATTGGTGTCCCAAGAAGTCCTCTGGTAGTTGAACCTTTTCACTGTGAATAAACTGCCATTTGTTACAATATATTTGCATAACTACTGGCCACACGAGTGAAGACGTTCTATATATGAACGGGAAATGGAATAAAGCGCGTAAGTCTTCATCAGCAGTATTCTGTCTGATTTCTTCTGTTCTTCTGCAGGACGGCATTCGAATTAGGTGACGACAATACCGACACATCCGCCAAGCAGAAAGATGTCCAAGCAAGCAAGCCTCAGACGAGCGACACAAAGCAGAAGCCACGAGCTCTCTCCCCGCTTGCACAGGAACCTTCAACTTCTACCAAGCATTCAACAGTACTACAGACACCCGAACCCTCCTTTTCATCGCACAAGAGACCTCGGGTGGGCAGTCCAATTCCAAAGGGAAAAAGCAAGAACACTCCTTTCTTGACCAAAGCTTTTTTCAACACCGTTGCACCAGGGTTAGCATCCTTTGCAGATGCGCAGAAGGATGAGCTCGACGTTGTGGTTGAAGAAGATGAGATTGAAGAAGACCCGGATATTATCGCAATCATGGCTGACTTTTAAGATCCCGGATAAACTTTCGCAATGCGATGGGCTGTAAAGAGCTAGTTCGAATCTCCTTTCTTCTCCTTTATTTTATACGTGTATTATCCCGTATCTGTTTTGCCTAACAGGGGCAACTAGTTGCATTTTTTAATGACGTCATTTACCCACTATATGAAAATCCAACTTGAACATAAAAGTTAATAAACCCTTGATTCATCACAAATTACGTAATTATTACTGACTTTAACCTGTGATTTTAAATTTTGTTTTAACTTGACCCGTGCGTTTATGAATAATTCATTGAAGAAAATAAAGCAATCAAACAAGTGATGTTATTGTTAGCATATTTACATCATATTGTTTAATAAAACGCAAACTGATTATAACGTGTTGTATGTAAACATGTTTGGTTGCAACTGTATTCGATGGATGGGATGAACTGTTTGAAAACTATTCTGCAAAGGCCAAAAGACAAGAATCTGTTTCGAGGTGTTGGAAAAGATTCAGCTGCATAATGAATCCTTGCTTACTAGTATTTGGTGCAAGCGCATCGCAGCCTACCCTTATCAAGGCCGTAGCTAGGTTTCTTATAACGGGGGTGGGGGGCATTATCGCGAGTGCCGAAGGGCCAAGCCTTTTAGGGGGCTCTTGGCGGTATTTTCCCCCTGAAACTGTTCAAATTTGGAGGCTCCGAAACGCTATTTTCATCACTCCGAAAAATCGACCACGAATAAGCGTGAAAAGGCAAGTGTTTTCAGTGCTTATATTGAGTACACTAAACATTTGCAACAGTTCGAAACAGTACATCTACAAGCCAATTTCATTGGGGGGTTTTGCTTCCTTTTGCTTACTATTTGCACACACCGGCCGTGGACCAAACAATTTCTCGGCCATGAAAATGGCAAACAATTGCAAGTCACTACAATCAAAATAACTGCGTCTAAAGAAAACATATCCATCCACAACTGCCCCGCTGCCCCCCGTTGGCTACGGCTCTGCTTATCCCACTCAATTTAGCTTTCTTTATTTCCTTAACGGTGTCTAAATATTGGTTCGCCAGGAGTGCAAGTTGAAATGGGAGATTGTTCAGTCTGATTACCGGGGAAAATGCGACTCCACGTAATACACAATACTATGAAATCACACGCCGTGTAATTGAGCTTGATTGGAATTAACATAAAGGGCGGCTCTTCCTATCATTGCGAAGCAAGAGGAGTGCTGGATTCTTTAAAAACCTAATGCCAGCCGGGTGTCATCTGTTAGAAATGAGGCGAGTTTCACCCTGCTGATAAGGTATTGTAGTAATATTCACCCCACTTATTACAAGAGAAGCCTTTGTTCAGATAACTGGTATTTGGGGAAGGTAGTAAAGGTAAAGGCGCACACGAGCCAAGGGCCCACACGGCCGGAGCTTATACCGGTTTCCGTAGCATGAACCATGCCTAGGAGTATTGCTACTCCCTCCTGGACAGGATTCTAGTCCATCGCACCCATCTATACACCTGGGTGAAGAGAGACAAAGTGGAGTAAGTTTCTTGTCTAAGGAAAGAACGCGACGGGCGCGGCTTGAACCCCGCACCTCAAGATCCAGAGTTACAGGTGTTAACCGCTCGGCCACACACGCCTATTTGAGGAAGATAGGGTCATTTTATCAACCATATAAGACAGTCGTCAAAAATTTTCAAAACAATGCAACCCAATCGAACTCTCGAAATCAAGAAAACACAGACCCGTCACACAAGCTTCTCAATAGTAAACCGTTACATCGCTGATCTCTCTACCTAGTGGCTCAGTAGATTACGTAACATTTTTTCGATTCCATTATTGATTTAAACGTGACATGTACAAATGTAAATAAACATTTCACCTTTATTAGCGGAGGAAGAATGTCCTTGTGGACAATCCAGAGATTTTATATATTTCTCGCACGAAAAACCTAGGTTAAATTTAAGCAGCTCTATGAGCTAGTCGTTTATATAACATACGTTATTTTCTTTGTCTATTTACAATTAAAAATTCAGTTAACGAACAGGGGCACCCAACGGCAATTTTCGGGAAAATATCTGTTCGAAAGACGATTTGAGATCTAGAATTTTCGGAGCATTTGTTGTAAAATTTCTTGCTTGCCTGCCTCTCCTAGGATTTTCGAACATATACAAAATGGTATAATTACCGATTTTGGACGTATTTTGACACTAAAAAAGGCCACCTAGAATTTTCGGGAGCCTTTTCCTGGCTGAAGTTTTCGAGAAGGTAGGTTTTGATCCCTATAATTTTCGGATCACTAGACTTTCAGCTAGCAAATCCGAACAGATGAAAAGTTTTTAGGGGATAAAAATATGCCTATATCTACCGTTTGAATACTAAAATACGTTCAACAATGCTATGTTAAGTGATTTTGAACTATATCCTCGTTGGGTGCCCCTGAACGAATTAGATCAGTAGCCACTAAAATAGTCACTACATAATTTGAGGATCTTACGGGCCGTTGCTCTTTTAAAACACTACACGGCTCACTACTCAACTCTTAAGAAAACAAAGTACCTCTTACGAAAAAAACCTATTCGTTAAAACACGGGCGTTTTTTTTTTTGATCCTAGACGTTACATGTTTCTTAGCAACCTCAGAAAAGATCGAGTGGGGTAAGTCAATACTAAGGTATCGCCACACTCTCAAGCTGTGCACTGTTTACTCAAGCGGTGGTCTTTTGTGCGGGATCATTATTTAATACGGCATCAAGTACGTCCATAGCGGCAGCTGGTATTCGCGTACCTAGAAAGGTAGAGAGAGATGTCATGTTATTTGTCAATGATCGAGACCCACAGTTAACCCTCTACACAACGGCCAACTTGGGGACAGACGAAAGTGGCTGTAGTGAAGAGGTGGCCGTTATGGGAACGTAAAGGTGTAATATGACATTTATTTTCAGGAAATACGTTTATTTACGAAGTATGTTTATTGTGCTAATTTCATGCTTGCTGTATCCCATAATGGTAGTCCAATCATATATAATATATACAGATAAAATTCATTCAAAAGCATGAATACTGTTTTGAATCAAAATGTTAAGGTGACAAAACGGGCAAGGTTCGCAACATTCGCTATGAGTATCGTCAGCAATTTATGCTTACTGCAGCAGTATAAATGGAACAAAACAAAACAAAATACGATTGCATGCCGCGATTAATCTTCAACGGGCCATACGGATCAAATTTCCTGACCATTCTTGACTTTTTCATCAGAGATGAAGAAACTCGCCGTTGTCGAGAGGCTATTATGGACTTTACGAAACCACGGCGGCGACGGCAACGGGAACGTCAAAAAACAATAGGTTTGATGAGCTAAACAACAACTCTGCACGCGCATCACGCTTTTTTGTACACTTCTTTGCCTTCACTGCACGTGAAATGACCAAATTTTAAGTTTACTTGGGAACGGGAACGGCAAGGTGATAAATTCTACCATCTCTGTCCGAACCTGAGCGCGTTGTCCTCTCTTCGGCTTCAGCCAAAATTCCCTTCTCTTAAGCAACAGGGCGAATTAGGATAATCGCGAAAAAGTTTAAAATGATGCGAAGTCTGTTTTTCAGCAACGTTTTCATGGACGTCGCTGTTGTCGGATCGTAAGGTCCCTATTTTGGCAGTTGGGGACACGCTTTAGAGGCCGTTGCCGTTGTAGAGAGGTTTAAACAAGAGCCAATGTATGGACTGTCCGCCGGGACGAAAAAGGGGACCGTTGTAGAGGGGTAGCCGTCAGTGCAGGTTCGACTGTAATGTCTACTGTTAAGATGTTCAAGTGTAGTAATGCCAATTCTTGGAATTCAAACTTTGAAATCCTAATTGCTACCTTAATGACGTAACTTTAGTCAGAAAAGTATTATTTTTAACTTCCATTCCGGGACTTTAGCAGACGTCATCCCGGGGCTACAAAGGTGATGAAAACATTCACCATCAACAGTACCGTCATCATCATCATCAACATTATCAGCACCATCGACACATTAAAGACAACGTGACTAAAGTGACAGCGAGTCGCGCAGAGCTAAAAATCGACGTGACCAATAGCAGAGCAAGACACTGAGTCACGTTCAGCCTTTTCCGTGCGATTTCGCTTTCTCATTTGACGCTGCATTGTCTTCACTCAATCTGCCCAATGATTAATGACGGATGATCATCGTACCGACTAAGAACATAAAACTGAAACGTTTCAATTTCTTCCTACTCCACTTACGACTCCGTCGCTTGCGTTCCGCTTATGATCTAATGAAAACCAAATCGTAGGAGTCGGGAGCAGAAGCGGAAGGATAAACCAATCACAATGCACATTCCCGCGCTTTGTGATTGGTTTAGTTCTTCTGCTTCTGCTTGCGAATGCGACAACCTACAATTTTCACTTGATCGTTAACGCCGCAGTCGCTCTTTTCAGTAGATCATCAAGACCTACGCTTCTGATTACGACTCCGTCTCCGCGCTAGTGAAAACCAGCCTTACTTTTTTCCACCCCCAAGGAGTAACACCAAATTTATAGCAAAATAGATCAAGTTTTGCAAGCTACTTGCTATCATGTGGTCATCTTACCGGGTCCAAATACAGCGTGAACTCCAGCTTGATGTAGGAAATCATAGTCTTGGGGAGGAATCACACCGCCACACACGACAACGATATCGCTGCCAGAACAGAAAACACGGTGAAACAGTAACAAGGGAGAGAGGGTGTGTGGGGGGGGGGGGGGGGGGGGGAGAGCAGCGCAGTAAATGAAGCTTGCTTTGTCCCTAAAAATCGTGCCGCGAGATTATTAGGAATACTGTTAAGAGAATACAACACACTTCGTCTAGTTCTCTTGCGGAGAAGTAACGTTTAATTATAAACGTTTGTCCTACGTAGCCACATGTTTACCTCTCTCCATTGCGTTTCAAAACGCCTAAACTAGAGAAGAAGATTTACTTCTTTATACGAGCTGCAAGGTTTTAATAAAACTACTTGAATATGATCACCTAATCTGCAAAAACTAAAGTTGTCCGTACCTTGAAAAGGGTAGTAGTCAGTTGCAAAGGAAATCACTGACAGGTTCATACATTACACCTCGCGCCTGAACGGTAAGGTCGCTGAAGTCAGCTTACTCAAACTCCCTCCCTCTGCAACCCTATTGTTACGTCGAAGACCCACAAAATTGGTCCTGGCGAGTTGATAGGTGGTTCACTTATATCAGTTAATGCACAGGGCGGGGAGAGTGAGAGGGACTCCTTGAAATATACTGCACCTTACCCTCTTCCCATTCTCTTCATTTCGGCGATCAGCTCAGGTAAGAGTGTTTTATGTCCAGCGGCCTGGGAGCTGATTCCCACCACATGTACATCTGCGTCCACTGCCTGCTGCGCCACTTCCTTGGGAGTCTGAGACGAGAAAAATGAGGCTCTTAACAAAGAAAGCTAACATTAGTCAACACACAAAGACCAATTATAGTTGAGACGGCTCAAAAAACATAAACTGCCCAGGGGAGCAGAGAGTTTCAAATATGACGGGCAGTGTGCCAGGTAGATACGATTTCGGAGAAGAAGAAAGTTTTACAAGTGGCTTAATGTGGTACGAAGCTAAGGCTTCCCTGGTGTTATAGGGGCAGTCCTGTAATACTGTAAATGGTGATGAGTTAAAGGAGCTGTGTCACGAAATTCAGCCAAATCAGGTTATTGCAAAATGCTCGTTAAATTAAAAGAAACATAAAAATAACCGCTTAAAACATTAAAGGAAGGTTAAAATAACACAACAGATACAACAGATGCCACGGGTGGGCAAAACTGAAGAAGAGTAAAACGGATTGAAATGAGGGTTTTTGAAAACTGTTCAGCCTAACAGTTTTTCAAAGTTTATCTGTTCAAAAATAATGCTCAGGGGACATATTTGCTTGTCTCGAATCTCTGATTTTGTCATTTCCATGTAATTTCTTTGCTTACTTTAAGTTCCATACCGATTGAGGGAGAGTAATTGGCAAAATTAAACAAAATGAACTGGACTGCCGTGACACAGCTCCTTTAAGATCCTGATCACTGACCTGGAAAAGTGGTCCAATATCGACGTCAAATCCGAGATCAGCAAAACCAGTAGCGATCACCTTAGCGCCTCTGTCGTGTCCATCTTGACCCATCTTAGCCACCAGTATTCTGGGACGACGGCCCTCCTGTTCCACGAAGCCCTTGGTTTGGAATAACACACACACGAGAAGAGACAAAAATGTATTTGTACATTAAGGGTACGGTTTTAGTGACAGATGTCAAAATCGTTCAGCAATCTAGAGGTAAACCCAACGGACACAGAATACTGTGCTGCAATACGGTTGCAAACATGGACCAAAAGGATGTAAAATAACTCACCTCGACCTTTTTCATGCACTGGGTAATCTCATCTGATTCGCCAAACTCGGATTTGTAAGCACCACTGACCATGCGATCGCTGGCAACATGCCTTCCAACCACCTGTCATAAGTGATACGATGCAATGAAAGCAATAATGATAACAATATTTATAATGATGATGATGATGATGATTATGAAGATGATAATCTTTATAGAGGAAGCTCCTGTCATATGAAGTGATTTTCTGGGACGTCGTTACGAAGACAATTAATATTAAACTTACTAACACTAAATTACATTGAAACTTAAAAATTAAAATATTTCGCCAATATAAAAGGCTAAAGTGAAAACATTACAAAATAAAACACTTAGAAATTAAAAACGTTTTATGTAGCAATGTTAGACTCTACCTGCTGTTTGATGCTCATAGTGCGGTGCAATAAAAATACGTTTTTGGATTGCAATGTTATTGTAATTTAAGTAGGTTAACACTTAGCGTTCTTCACTTAGGTTCTTTACTAAGGTATTGGGGTGAAAATAACGTGTGACAATTTAACTGAAAGCTGTTGTGTAGAAATTTCCTGTGATACCATTTATTATATTATGGTGTTTCATCTTTTGAGTCTTTGAAAAATATCGAAAGTGCGGTTAACATTTACGAAACAGTTATCTCCACTTTGAAACTTTTTTTTTTTAACTTTGAAAGTTCATGTTGAACTCCTACCCTTTCCATTGCCTCGGTTATTTCACCTACTGTGCAACGAACTCTTGCAGCCTAAAACAGAAAATTAATACCATCAGTTGTTCAACATGTGGACATTGAACTTCCTTATAACTTCGGTTAAACATTTGCAAATTCTTAATTCTTGAACCTTGCTTCTATACTCTACGATCTCCAAGCACAAGACCGATGTAACACGTATTAAATTAATTTCACAATTAACTCTGAGTTTGATACCTTGATGGAAAGATCAAGAAGGTTGCCTTCTCCAGTTTTGCAGCATTCAGAAATTGCATCCATAGCACTTTTCACCTGACGGAATTAAATCACTCACAAACGTCACATAAGTGTTATAGTCTATAATAACAGGTTTAAGTCTCGAACATTATCATAGACAAACGTGAGTACCTCGTCTGGGTTTCGAGTTTCTTTAATTCGTCTAAGTTTCTCCACCTGAAAACGAAAAAAGTCAGGATACGTTTACACCGCAAAACAGTCGTATTTTTGCCCTGGAGAAAAAAAAAAGGTAAAATCAGGGGTTGAAACGGACGGCGAGACCAGAAAGAGACTAATAGGGAGGTGAGAGGCTCGCCCGTTCACACTCAAGAATTGCCGCTTACGGTGTTTTGCGTGAGACTGGGAAGAGGTCACGGAGGTGTGAGGCTCATCTGTTGACACACGGGAATTCACACACACAGGTTCTTCGCGCGAGACTGGAAAGAGCCTTCAGAAGTGTTAGGTTCGCTCGTTTATACTATAAAATTCGCATTTACGGTTTTTCACGCCATGTTTGCAGCAATTTTAAATTTGAAGTTAAAGAATTAACTATGTTGAAGTCCCTTTTTATGACACGTGTGTTTACAATAAGGCTTTGCAACCTCTTTTCAACAAATATAAATTTAAAGATAAAATAGTGCAAAAATATTTCCATTACAACTTCGCCCTTCCGCTGTCCTTTGCGTCGGCATTCCGAATTACAGACCTAAGGGTTGATTTTCACTGACGCGTTTTTGGCTACGCACGTTAATGCACGTAAAAAAAATAGAGGCGAGATAAAAGTGCTGAGTTTAAACGAGAAGTTGAGCAAGATTCAACTTTTACTCTTACGAGCCACCTTTCATGCACTACCTCTATTATATTTCCGAACGTAAATTTTACGCACGTACGCACGTAAAAATTATGCGGCACTGGAAAACAACCCTTACTCAGAGTCTAAAAGTGCTTGGTAATACATGAAACGGTTATAATTTTGTGTCTATTTATTAATTGTCTATTTATATATAATATAATTTATAATACAATTCAGATGTAAGTAAAATAAAGAGTGAAGGAAAGGCATTGTATAGATCGCATCGGGTGCATTAGGTTATAAGGCAAAGGAGTAAGGAGGTTTAGGTTGGCTGAATTTGTAAGAACAAAACGCTTGACTTTGTCTGGAAAAAATCTAAAAGGATTAATCTCTAACCTGTTGTTCTCGAACTTTGGTGTTGTCCACAACAAGCACGTCAATGGCTTCTTCCTTCTCCAAGCGATATTTGTTGACACCAACAATTGTTTCTGATATAACGAAGAGACAATTGTGTCACTTAGAAGAGTGACCAAAAGCAATTATAACATAGCTAAAAAATTCGCCTAATCAAATTCAATAGCGCGAGCGTGCTTCATATTCCTATTGAGCACGCTGATGACGTCAATAAACTATTCGTAATTCCTCGAGTTGTTGTGAGCTTAGCAATCCTGAATCTCCTGAGTGCATCCATAACTCAGCAATGGACAATGACGCGTTTACCATGTGTTTTATAAGGAAATTTGAGAGGAAACGTTTGAATTTGTTAACCGATAGTAGTGAAAAGAGGTGAGTGTTGTTGTTGTTGTGATCTCCGCGAGCTGTGCGGGCTATGGCGTGAGATCATTCTTTGCAAAGTTGTTTTCTCTCAATGGCAATTTTTCGGTAAATTAATAGTTTTCCGGCACCTAAATATGGATTTTACAATCATTTTAGAGTACACTTTCTCTCAGTTTCAGGATAAAAACACAAGATTAACTGTGAGGAAAAAAAATATATAGTCACGTAAACATTGACGCGTACTGCTTTGAGCGCGCCCAACAATAATAAAATTTTAAGTTAACTGTTGCATTGACCGCTTTGATAATGTTATAAAACAATTAGTTCATGCTGCAGCTGTGCGTATGTCGAGATATTGAGCACTTGGGAAGTTTGGAGAGCACTCAAGAGGCTAGAGTTGCACTCGGCTGCGCCTCGTGCAACTCTTACGCCTCTTTCGTGCTCTCCAAACTTCCCGCGTGCTCAATATCTCGACATACGCACGCTGACGCATGAACTAATTGTTAAGTTGAGAAGCCAATATTGTGTGTTAGCTGAATTATCTGAACGTGTGATGATGATGTTGATTATTATTATTCGTGCCCCTTTAACCCTTGCACTCCCAATAGTAGTGAACCGAAAAATTCACAGAAAATTCAAATTCCTTTTTGCGAAATCCCAAAAAATAAGGATACCATGCAAAACTTTCGCCAAAAAGGTTTGAATCGTAACATATTTCGTCTATAGATTAAAAAGCAAGAGTGACAATCCCCCCTAATGTGGCTTTTAAATGGTTTCAGTAAATAAACATTGAGAGACTATAAAATGCATGTAACAAACTTGAAAATTATGTCACAGTGCACTAAGGAGGTGAACCCCCTTCCTGATTGAACTGGCATATTCCAGACGTTTTGAGGTTTCTGCCTTTTGCAAGGGGAAGGTAGTTCCCTGAGTTTGTTGCAAATGGGAGATTTTTATGTAGGGAAATATAAACGGCTTAGAATACATGTGGGCATTTCAACCACGTTTCCTCGAACTATTTCAAGATGGAAAAGCGGGAAAAAAATAAAGAATTAAGATTATTTGAGAGTGAAAAGTTAGGGTTTGGGTCACCCTCAAATTGTTTAGCCCGAGCCCTCGCTTTTTTCCCATCTAACCTGAACCAGAGTCAATCCTGGCCTGGCGCTTGGCTGCACATTCTTCGATCCTTAGTTTTGGCATTCCTGCTGCAACTGCTTTAGCCATGCCCCCTAACTCTTCAACCTAAAGAAAAAAAGGAATAGAAATGTGACTAGAATATCAATCAACTCAGTTTTTGGGATGCCATCCCTGGTTTCGTCTCGCGAGATGACGTCTGAGGAACGAGCGCAGATACCCGTGCTTCTCATTGGTCGTGCCGTGTGGCAAATTTGCTTCAACCAATCAGATGCAAAACGGGGTAATGTCGCGTCATCAGTATGGAATTTCTCCGCTCGTTCCTCACACGAAATTTCGCGGGGAAACCAGTGGTAGCGTCGCAAAATTTCGGCTGTTTTCTCAGGCTTTGTTTTATACAATGGACAGTCCCTTAATTCAGATATCAGAGAGACCAAACTACACAGGCGCAGGAAAAAAAAAACACCTCTCGTGACACAATTGTTACACATCTGATTACTCGTATGTATCACTTGCTTTGCTGTCTATGAGAAGAAATAGAAACTAACCGAGCTCAAATGCTACCTGAGTGCATAGATGACTAAAAACAAGGAAAGTAACCAGGAGTAGAATCAGAGTGCCTTTTTGGATCGTAATCTTAATAGAAACCTTGCTTAAACATGTCTAGGAAAAATTAAACCTTTCTCACCGTCAAAACAAACTTAACGCTATCACTCCAAAGTTTATACACCCGAATTCTAGATGAGCTGGCATTTTCGTCCCATAATTCGAAATGGTTTTAAATTCAAGCAAACATCTGGTCTTACCTCATTAATGACTTTAAGTCCTTCTTCATAAATCTCATTTGTCAGGCTTTCCATCATAAATGAACCACCCCAAGGATCTGCAACCTAAATATATTTATTCCAGTTTAGGAAGATTTGAAAATATGTTACGATAAATTACCAGGTACAGTTGAAGATCACGATAGCGGACAGTTCTATCTACATGTACAGCCGAATTGAAAAAAATAACTCTACTAACACCGATATAAATTCTGTATTTTTACATTCTGTGAGCGATTCATATATAAAGCGGACGCAGACATTACAGACGCTTCGATACACCGTTTCCGTGCAGGGCTATGGGTAAATAGACAGGGCTCTCATTAACAGGCGGGGACCGGGGATTTCCTTCAGCTCCGCTACTATGAACGTGGCCCCCCGGCTACTTTCATAGGAAAATAGAACCAAAAAGAAATCCCTAGCTGTTTAATACCCGCCTACTTGTTGTATTTACCGGGCAACTTGAAATCTTGCTGACAGCCCTAACAGACCTTTCCACGGTTTTTCTCAGCTTTTGACATGGACAAGTTAGGGAAAATCCATCTCCTCCGCAGGAAAGAGCGCCTTTAAATTAATAAAATTTCCAAGTTTGAAGGTGATTTGTTGAAAACTAACGAAGATATACCTCCTCAAAGTCGCGAAATTTCACTGACGTTTGTGGCCCACAATGTGGCGGCACAAACTTGCCCCCCAACCCCCCCCCCCCCCTCCCCCCTCCATACAAACGTCTGTAACTTTTCGCAATTTTGCGGAGCTTTACCTTCGCACGCTTGAGACGCATCACTTTCAAACTTTGTAGGTTAGTAATTTCAAGGCGCTCTTTCCAGTGGTGTCGACGGATTTTTCCCTAACTTGTACATGTCAAAAGTTGAAAATACCGTTACCCATACCCGTAGCTGTGAGTAGGAGTAGAGCGTGGACCGGGAAGAACGGTGATGTTATTATTAGATCTGAGAAATTCTGGTTTCTTTTTGTCAAAAGTGCGTTTTAATAGGATTTTGAAAAATTCTATGAGAGCTTTGAAAAAGTTGGCCCAAGTTTTTCAAGTTTTAGCTCATGTCCTTTCTTGCCATCCGTTGTAAAAGACGACGGGAAACAGTTTCAGTGCTTATTATAGCCTTGAATAACAAAACTGGTCTATTATTGGAATTCAATTGATGCAAATAAAAGTTATAGCTTTTTAAAAAGATTGCAAACAATCATTTAACAATGCCTTGGATCCCGCTGGTCTTCGCTTACGGGAACTCTGACGTTGGTAAAGAAAGCAATCTTTAGAAATCACCTTAGGAATTCCTGACTCTTCTTGAAGTATGATCTGAGTATTACGAGCAATCCTTGCACTAAAGCGAGTTGGTAGTGCCAGAGCCTCATCAAATGAGTTGGTGTGGAGGGACTGGGTACCACCAAACACTGCCGCCATAGCCTCTATTGTTGTTCTGATAATATTGTTGTAGGGGTCCTACATACAATAATAAAAATAAAAAACAAGAAAACAAAATTAATCTAAAACCTGGTGCATAGTAGGTCTTATGAGACAAGTTTCTGTGAAAGTTGGCTAAACAAATCAAATTGTAAAAACATAGTTCAAAACTGTTAAGCATCATCTCAATGTTACAAAGTCAAAGTGTCTTAAAATATAAACATACATGATTTTAACATTCTTTTACCTGTTCAGTAAGTGACCATCCAGAGGTCTGTGAGTGAGTTCTCAACATACATGATTTCATGTTCTTTGGCTTAAAATTCTTTTCAATCTGGTGAGCCCAAAGTCTGCGTGCTGCCCTCATCTTTGCTATCTCCATGTAGAAATTCATTCCAACGGCCCAGAAGAATGAAAGCCGTGGTGCAAAGCTGTCAATGTTCAGACCTGCTTTAAGACCTTAGATAGCCAAAAGAAAGAACACGTTTAAAGGTTAAAGCCACCATCAGCATCCCCTGCTCTCACAAATACAACATCCCTGTTTGTGGGGTTTCATAACACAGACAAACTGCGAGCAGTGTTTTTCTTTTGAGTCACTGTAGATTGAGAACTTGTATGAGGGGCAAGCGGTGAAGCTGCGATGAATGAGGGCAAAAGCCTTTTTAGCACAGCTCCTTATTGCCATTAATTTGCATGATTTTATATTTTGCTCATCGCTCGTAGCGCCGAGAAAAGAAGAAAAACCACTCACAGTCTAATTAACATATCAATATTGCAAAGTTCCACAACCAAAGTAGTACATGGTAGAGGCCTAAATTTCAGTGGTTTTTGTTTATCCCATACCTGTTCTACAGTACTCTAATCCATCAGCTAAAGTGAAAGCCATTTCTAACACTGCATCAGCTCCAGCTTCTTGCATGTGGTAACCAGAGATTGAAATACTGTTGTATTTAGGCATATTCTAAAAACACAACCAGAAAGGCATTTACAATGACAATTTTATATGGCTGTTCGTCACAATGAATTTATATCAGTTTCAGCGTTTTCACATACACACCCAGTTACACTTCAAAACATCTCTTGAAATTTTTGCTTGTGACTGAATTACAACATTTTCCGAACAACAGTATAGCTGTAACAGGTCAAAATTACATTCAGCCTAACATTTTTTAACTTACACATGTAAGTTGATTCTCCGTTTCCTCTGTCTTCCAGCCCTGATTATTCATGAATTAGGGCTAAGAGACAAGGAAATTGAGAATCAACCTAGGTTAAAAAATTTTAACCTGGATTTAATTTTGACCTGTAACATAGCCAAGCACTTATATTTTCAATTTTTACTTGCAGTTGGGCAAGATGTTTTCCCTTATAGCAGCCATTTAACCATTACACCTCTAGTGGCCACTGTTTTATGAGAACCATTCTCGTAAGTGGCCAGCTTCAGTAATGGACACCTTTTTTGGGTCCCTATGGTGAGCTTCTACTGTCCCTACGAGAGCTTATACTACATGTCTTTCTTACTAAAAGAACATAACATTAACGCAGCAATATGAAAAACTGCTCAAGTCAAAAATTCACAAATACCTTGGATGTGTAAGAGAAGATATCACCAATAAGCTTCATGGAAGGCTCCGGTGGAAAGATGTACGTGTTACGCACCATGAATTCCTTTAGAATGTCATTTTGAATAGTCCCAGATAACTGCTCTTGTTTTACTCCCTAAAAACAGTCGCAGAGTTGTTAAATTGCTTGTGTTATGAAAATTTTTAGACACATTAACTTTATAGCGACAACAGTAAAGTGAATGTAGATTGGAGTTATTGACCCTGTATGACCTTTTTCCTTGTGGTAAGGCTGGGAGGAGGGGGTTATGGAGACTAGTACAGGAAAGGCTTGAGAAGGATCCAGACTTTATTTCAGAAGGAAAGTATTTATTTTGCTGTGCACACATTGAAGCAAATGTGAAAGAGATGGTTATTCATTTAGTGACACAGGCAGCTCAGAAGAAAAAGTCTGAGTACTCCCATTAGGTGTCAAACCTATGACCCTGGGCAGGGGCACTCCTGTATTTGACCTATACAATACATGTATGTGCCACTGAACAGGGTATGGTTTTCAGGGTCTTGAGTATTAAACAGGGTATACAATTCCACTTCTAAGCATCTTGAACAGGGTGTCTTTTTGGACTGGAAGCCTTTCAAAGAGCATGGAGACTTCCAATGAGCGGTCTACATTTGCAATACAAATAATTTTTTTCCTAAATATCTATTTCCAAGATTTTAGTGTAAAAAATTACTTAATTCTGCATGCAAAACAAAACAAATCAGGCACAGAAAGTAGTGTCTCCGGTCTTAAACAGGGTTGCAAAATGAGCAATTTTTGTCTTAAACAGGGTCGGGGTTTGAAGGCTTTGGCAGAAAAGGTCTACCCTGGCCTCTGATTACTTGTCCAGATGTTTTAGATGTACCACTAAGTAGCAGTAGACTCATGGGAGCTACTGTAAGGCTATTGAAACAATGCGTACAAATCTGTACATGTAGTCTGGATATTTTAGGCAAGTACCCTCTTGGGATTATTACTTAAAGGGTACTTAATGAGATAATGGTTTTATCATTGCTGGTTAAGCGTAAATCAGTGCAAGTTTTATCAGGCATTTGTATGCTATATGTCTTGCTGTCCATGCTAACAAAAATGTACTTACAGTAAAAAAGCAAAGTTATTAAGAACCATTGATATTGACTGATATATCACCTTTTCTTCTGCAGCAACAATGTACATGGCCAAGACCGGTAACACAGCACCATTCATTGTCATTGACACTGACATTTTTTCCAAAGGTATGCCATCAAATAGCATCTACAGTATAGAAGAAGAGTAAAGGATACAAAATGACTTTTCATTAACCTGTAATAAAAATAATCATTACACTTCAAACTAACCAAACAACTCAACTTACCAACCCACAATGGAGGGACTGTTATAGAGCACTTTCATTGACTTAGCAATCATTGAAAACAAGTGCATGCAGTTTTGGTGTGATTAGAGGAGAAGTGTGAAGTCACAACATATTCGTATTTGTAAAATTATGGGATTGATTAGCATATTCAGAAAGAACAAGATGAAAAAAGCCCCTTTGCTAAAAATCAGCCTGTTAGTGCAAATTGGTGAGGAGATATATATAAGCACCAGTTTGTTTTGATGACTCCATACATAGCCCTCTAAAATTGGCCAGGATCATAACATTAGTGATCCAGGCATATTTTAGGAGGGTTTATATTGGGTCATCAGAGCATAAAGCTGCTTACTTCTCCTCACCAATTTGCACTAACGGGATAAGTTTTGGCAAGCGAGCTTTATTCACCCTGTCCTTTCTGAATATAGTAGCCCATCCCATAATTTCACAAATTTAGTTTTTTGTGACTTCATTCCTTCTCTTCCGTAGTACACCTTGGTACCACCCTTGACATGTCTGCACCTACTATTTCTTTCGCAATGGTAAAATTACTGTTCTGACAGAATTTTACCTTCATGTCCTCAACAGAATCCACTGCAACACCAGCCATTCCCACATCACCATGAACTCTGGGATTGTCAGAATCATACCTATGGTACACGAAATAAAAAAACAACCACAACATTGTTCTCACCATTCAACTTCAAAGTCTGCCTCCGCCACTGTACATGTAGAGAGGTGAAATTCGAGACTTTGCTAGACTGTGAGACACTGGTTTCAAAATTCCAGACTCCAAGATGAAAAATCACCCAAAAATTGGACTGAGATCTAAACACTTCCAAGATTTTGAGACTAGGCCAAAATTTTCTGAGACCCAAATTTTTCAAGGAACCATTCTATACCAGTAAGCAGTTTCGCATTTTGTTTTCTAGACGATAACTGGAGTCAGTAATCCAGGGGTCAATAGTTACACTGTAAATAAATCTATAATTTTGTCCATTAAACTGCAGAGGGTCTCATGTGCCTAAAGAAAACACAGTCAATGTCCTTACCCTCGATGGGTGGCTAAATCAAATGCAACACTGAGACCTTGTTGACCAGCTTTGATGTTGTCACGATAAAACTTGTTGCTTTCTTCAACAGTACTGAATCCTGCATACTGTTAAAAATAATGTGTAAATCCATTAATTCCATACATGTCAGCATGCACTGTTGACTTCATTGTGCACTAACTACAATGTAATTCACATTGTTTTATAAAAGATGAAATTATTACCACATGACTGCATACAAATCCTTCTAAATTCGACTTGGTTCTTAACGTTATGAACAAGGGCAAAATTAGAAGGATTTGTATGGAGTCATCAAAGCACAACTGGGCTAGTTTAAATGCTAGTTTTTGGTACATGTAACTAGGCCTTTTGGATGTTGTTCTTTCAGAATATCACAACAAATCCCATAATTTCACAAATTTAATTTCTATGATGTCATCACTTTAGAACCCTTTTACAGACAGTGTTCCACCAGAGTAGGGAAGCCAGTTTTGGTTCTATCATAGGACATTTGAGAAAATGGAATTCTACACTTGTTTTGCCGCATGCAATAAAAATTAAGTTACAGAAATGAATACCAAAAGTACCATAAATTAAGTACAATGACTACATAATACATTGGGCAACCTTTACCGAAAGCCAAGGTCTCACTTGAGCAAAGCTACACTGGTACACTGTAATGCTGGGTTAGCAGGATTGCTTTATCTTCTTCTTTGTGAGTTCTGTGACAATGGGTCTCATGGTTTTCAAAAACGGCTGCAATTTTATAATTTAACTCACCTGTCTAATGGTCCAAGGTCGGTTGGTATACATAGTTGGGTAGGGACCCCGTGTAAAGGGAAACTTTCCAGGAATCTCCTCTTCTTCATGCTGAGTGTCAGTCCTGGTGTAAACAGGCTTGATGTCAATGCCCTGAAAGATAACAGAGAATACTAATCATAATAATAATAATTATATTTTAATATTGTATATTCAAGAGAAGATAAAAATGTCTAAAAGTCAAATTTTTTTTCTTGATAATTATTTGTCTTATTCTTGTGATTTTTATGTTTGATTAATATGAAGTGACTTTTAAATCCCCATGGATTTAAAAAATACCAGAAAAACGTGTTATGTCTACTGAGAGACAACAAAGGTAACCTTCAAGTGCCACAAAATAACAGCCATGGCCTTGAGCACACCAGGTGGAGTGGGGAAAACTGTGATTGCCTGCTCTGCATTTGAAAGATAATGATCTGATGATGTACAAGATTTCATGTTATAAGCTTCTTTACCTCTGGTGTGTGCCATGTCAGTTTCTTCGCAGGATCAGCACCTTTCAGTTGTTTCTTCGCCAATTCATTCCATTCTGGATGCAGTGGTTCTCGGTGAAGAAAGCGCTGTGCTGCTACCTAGAGGTGACATCACATATACAACACTCTTAATAATCAAAGCTGTCATTAGTAGCTGAGAGCCAGCTGTTTTAGCTGGCTGCTGCAATAAAATCAGCAGGTAACTCTAACGTAAAAATTCAGACAAACATAACAAAATAATATAGGATGATTTTTCGGATAAATGACCATTTACTTTCCCTGAGAGACCAGCCACGTAAGTCAGCAACTAAATTGTTGTTCTTAATTTCAAGGCCAAACATGGTGATTATGTTTACAATAATGTTAACACACCTTACATTTGTGGATTATTTGCATTTCTGTATTGGATGAAATTCAACAGTGACATGTAGACTTTCTGATATTGTGAGTAAAACACAAAATGGTTTTAAGTTGAGATGGGGTGTGTAACACACCTATCCCACCATACCATGGCTTCAAAAAAAGGTGCAATGTATGATTAACCGCCACCTGGTTAGCTCAGTTGGAAGAGCGCCGGTCTACTGAGCGGGAGGTCGCGGGTTCAAACCCCGGCCGGACCAACACTCAGGGTCTTTAAATAACTGAGGAGAAAGTGCTGCCTTTGTAATAATATCTGCAAACGGCTAGACTTTCTAGTCTTCTCGGATAAGGATGATAAACCGTAGGCCCCGTCTCACAAGCCCTTGCACATGTATTAAATCTGTGGGACGTTAAAGAACCCACACACTCTTCGTAAAGAGTAGGGCACGTAGTGCCCGGTGTAGTGGCCTATCTCACTTTCACACTCATGTATGGGGGCATCATTACTCATTCCTTCACTACTTGTAAACTGCACCTTAAGCAGTCTGGCAAAGTCCCCCAACCAGTGTTGTAAATTATCCCTGAAAAGCCCTGAGGGGAGTGGATAATAAGATATATTTACAATTACCAGAAATTATTTATACTACAAAAAGCTGGTTTTCGAAAGTGACGGAGTCAGAGTTGGAGTGGTAAACAGAGTCCTAAGAGGGCTTATGACTCAGAGAAAATCAAAATCAGAGTCGTAAGCAGAGTCGTAAACATGACGGAATTGGAGTCGGAAGAACCAGAATGTTTCCGTTTTCTTCTGACTCCGCTTATAACTCTGTTGCTTACAATTTGGTGAAAACCAGATTGTTGGAGTTGGAAGCAGAAGCAGAAGGATAAACCAATCACAATGCACATTCCCACACTATGTGACTGGGAGTTTAGTTCTTGCCCTTGTGACTTGTCTTGTGATTCTCAACATCTAGTACGTAAATGACAGAGTTGTAAGCAGAATCAGAACGCTGCTTTCACTAGATCATAAAGTTTTATGATTCTGATTACAACTCCGACTCCGACTCGGTCGCTACTGAAAACCAGCCTTAAAACAGTTAACCAACTGCACTTTACACCACATAGTTGAGAACACAATGGAACAGTTAAGTTTCAACTCTGTTTTTGTAATTATGTAATTTGTTTACCAACGGAGCATTTAGAAGTTCTTAAGAACTTGTTGAAATGTGTCCGTGCATTAAAGATCGAATTGGAATTTGGAAGTGTTGGTTTTTAAGGAGAGGGAAAAACCAGAGTACCCGGAGAAAAACCTCTCAGAGCAAGGGAGAGAACCAACAACAAACTCAACCCACATATGGCGTCGATGCTAGGATTCCAACCCGGGCCACATTGGTGGGAGGCGAGTGCTCTCACCACGGCGCCATCCTTGCTCCATACATGAGAAGTTTTCCCATTTTTTAACCAAATTCTTATATAATAATAAAAATTCCAGGATGCAATAAATCTTTAAATCGGTTTTTACAAGGCGAAGAGAGAAAGGTTTGTTCAAGCTATGTGTACATTAATACTGTGAAGATGGTAAACACAAGCAAGCTTTGAATATTGACACAGAAACAGCTGAGGAAAAATTGGCTGAAGATTACAAGGCATGTGCACGGTCACGTCTCGGATAACCAGATTATTTCTCGAGAAAAACTGCTATGGCAGTTTACCTGGTATGCAGCTGATAGCGGACTGAAAAGGAGTTTGCTCTTCAACCTGGCACAAGTTAACATATCAGAAATTATAAACGAGAAAAATGCAATACTTCCGAAATCCAACTTTTGTTGCCCTTCTGCAAAAGTGACCTTACATGATGTATGTAACCAGTGAGGGTAGGTACTGCTGACCACCAGTCACTCTGTGCCTTTGCTGTAACGCAATGTCACTCAGTCACGCAGTCACGCAGCACGGTTCCCTGCACGAGAATTTAGAACGTATTTTTTGGGGGGAATAAGAGTGAGGGATAAAGAATGTGTTTCTTCAATAATCAGCGCGGGTAGGCAGGAGCCGATTACTAATAGTAAAATTAAACTAATCAAAATTAGTTTCTAGAGCTCCTGCCATCGGCCAACTCACTATATATGATGAGCGCTTCGGAAGAGCGGTCGCCCCTGGGGGGGTCGCATCTACAAGCTGGTAGTATTGAATAGCGTCACGCAAGTGTTTCTGCTGGTACGATAATCTCAGGGACCGAATTGGAACCTCCAACACCGCAAACTCTACCAACCCCCGCCCAGTTGAAACACGAAATAATTCAGTAGAGTGCAATTCATGAAAGAGATTCGCTTTTTTGACAGTTTTACTGTTAAAAGAGCTAAAGGCTAGCGCTCAAAATGTCAACTTTTAAATATCTTTTAACAGAAATTGGCGGTCAGTAAAACGTGGGGTCGGAATCTATCTTTTTTTTAAGAGAATGCCGCGAGGGTTAGGATTAGGTTAGGGTTAGTGTCAACCTAACTTGCGATCAGGCTTTTTTTTTCTATTAAGAGTGGACGAGGCGATAGGGAAATGAAATAATCCTAACCTCTTGCCGTGAGAGAAAGGGATAATAGGGAGAGGGCATGCTCTCATGCTAGTGTCAACACTAACCCTAACCCTAAAACAGCTTTAAAAAAAAAAAAAGATAGATCCCAACCCCGGCCTCGGCCCCGACACTGACCCCGCGTTTTACTGACGTTTTACTTTAGTAACAGTGTTGGACTTAAAGGAGCAGCTAAAACGCATGTCTTTGCATGAATTAAATTTCAATAAATAATGCCCCAATATTGTTATGGCAACGGATAGTCATGAACTCAAACTTTAAAAAACTTGAACCAACCTTTTCGAGTTCTTATGCTAAACCTGCAAAAAATGACCAAAAAAATTAATTTTTAGCCCAGATGAACTTGTTTGATACATTTTTTTAATAACTCTGCAGGAGCATTTTGTGAATGGCTAAGGGCACTGAGTAACGATTTTAACGCAGAATTGACCAGAAACAAGTTCAATATCCTGTTTAATAAACTCTGGTGAAAAAAATTGTACGATTTCACTTCCCACCTGGACACAGCACCAGTCTTTCTTTTGAAGCTTACCCTTCCAAAAAAGAGAAAAGGTAAGGCCTGTTTCAAACGTCGTGCTACTGCCGTGCTAAGCTGGCTTGACTGTAGCTCCCGAATGCAATGACATTAGCACGACTTGGTTTCAGACGTCGAGTTTAATTCAGTCGAATAGAACGACTGTTGCCGAAAACAAAACACAAAATTAAAGACACGGTTAAGCAAATTTTTAAATGTATTCTAATGTATTTAAAATTTATGAATTGAATTCGGCACGGCGGTAGCACGCCTTTGAAACCAAGTCAAGGTACTGCCGTGAAGTACGGCAAGGCTTGCCGTGCTACACGGCAGTAGCACGACTTTGTTTCAAACGTCGCGCTACTGCCGTGCTAAATTAAAGTCGAATTTAATTCAATCAATTGAGTTCGGCACGGCAGTGGCACGAAGTTTGAAACGGGCCTAACTTTAGCTCCTTTGAAAAAAAAGTCAGTGTAGCTGATTTCCAACCGAGCTCTGTATTCTCTTTGAACCCAAAGAACAAAAGAATAGAACCAAAATGTATGCCCTAATCCAGGCATTCGAGAGGTGGTAGCCTGCGTATAAAGGTAGGGGATCGGGAGAAAAAAGGAGGGGGATTCCTTTTCTTTCATTTACCCTTTCGCCTTCTCGTCCTCCCCCTCCCCTTCTTAAGCCTGTCACTCATGACATGGAGGAGAAGGTGTAAAGAGAACGCAACAGGAAAATACGGTGAGGGGTAGGCCAGGCCGGGAAACAGTGGAACAAGCAGCATTCATATGCATGTTCGGCGGCGGAAAGGACTCAACAATAACAACAATTTACTAAGGTACATCCAATGAGTTTCATGGCATTACATACCCAAAAAACAATAATAATAGCTAATGGTAAAAAGGACGAAATGAATAAAACAAGGTCACAGGTGTACATCATTTTGTCTGATCACAGGATAAATTTCCATTTCTGTCGGCTGTTTTTAAGGAGAATGGCAACTTTAATTACCGTATTTATTCGAATAAGCGCCCAACCTCGAATTAGCGCCCACCTCGAATAAGCGCCCATCCTAAAGGCGGAAAAAGTTAATAAGCGCCCAGCCTCGAATAAGCGCCCACCCCCTCCTCCTCCCATTCAAACTCAAATAAGCGCTCACCCCCACCCCACCCACTTGAGTGAATAAATTCTAATAAGAGACTTCCCCGAGCACGGAGATTTCTTCAGAGTATTTTACAGAAACCTTGCTTTGTTACTTCTGCGCGTTTTGTTATTAGCGTTTATTGTTTTGTTGCAAAATAAACATACTTCACTTGCTGAAAATGGTGAAAATTTAATAAGCGCCCAGCCTCGAATAAGCGCCCACCTCGAATACGCGCCCACTCTCAAGATCCAAAAATTTAATAAGCGCCCAGGGCGGTTAATCGAATAAATACGGTAGCCTGTCAACAGGCTCTCTGTTTGAAAGGGTGAAAAATCCCTCTCCTCGCAATTTTTTCACCGTTTCCCCAAACAGAGAGCCTGGCAACTCACACAATCCATCTTTGTGTCTTGTTCAGACCTTTTCCATTTTTGTTCGTATATGTAGTATTCGCCTTTATCCGTTGTAGCGAACGACTACGTGACTAAAGAAACGAAAGGAATCTGGGGACGAGAAGGCCCCGTTTTACATAATGAAAAAGATGGCGAAATTTGGATGGATAATTAATATTTTTTAAAAAATCATTTAATTTGTCAAGCTTTGAGTTTTAGTGCCTTCGTTCAAAGGAGTCTTGTTCTGTTCTGACAGGGGACGATGCGGAAGTCAATAAATAGCTAGGAATTTATACTTTCTATCACTACTACTGATACACAATAGCTCTCAGCCTTTCAGGGTAATAATGTACATTTGTGAACTGCAATAAATTTAACTTTCAGATATGAGACATGTAGTTTTGACTAATTTTTGTTACTGAGCTAGCCTCCTCGACCTTGCAAAATATCGGGGGAGGTTTTTTGTTTCAGTAACCATCAACTTAACACTTGTTGAAGATGATCGAAGATGAGCTGAGAGCCTACAATTTCATCGAAAAAAAGGAACAAGTCCATTATCCAACGGACTGAAACATCGGAGAAACAAAAAGCACCCACGAAAATGAAAATAAAGTCAATTGAATGACATGTTTGAATAATTTCAATTTTACATATTCTGCTTGTAATTCAATTGTTTATGAATTAAAGTAATTTAAGTAAAATTCAGGAATTACATATTCTAATTTGGGAGCGAAAGGCAAAAGCTTATCGGTTTTCAAGAGGAAGTGAAACAGTTTTACCCTGTTTGGTAAATATTAGGACCACAGCCAGCTTTTCGCTGGATATAAAATATATGAATAAAAACTTAAAGGTGGGGTTGCCAAGACCTTAATATGGCTGGAAAATTTTCATCATTTTTCAAGGGATTTCAAGGCGAAACTGTTTTCAACAACCTTAGACACAAAAAAATCGTCTCCGGCTTGTTGGCTCTTTGCATTCACATCGATTCATATTTGGCTTATATCTGCGCTGAAAGAGAGTTGCCTATGCTCTACGATATTGTATTAAAGCCTCATTAATGACTTTTTTTGGTAGAAAATGACGTTTGCTCTCTAAAAATAATCCAAGTACAAAACTTCATTGACAACAATGTCAGTTAAGTCCTCTGTTGCAGATACATTTGCATATAGTAAACCATGCCCCAAAAAGGAGTCACGACATAGCGAGACTAACAGTTTGGCTTTTTGCTGTGGACGGAAGTTGCTCTTAATTCAAGGTATAAGTGAAAAGTTGATCCGTATCTAAGAGTGAAATATCTTTCTTCGTAGAGTCCTTTTTATAGTGTTTCATTATAATAACCATGAAGCTGATAACTGGTCGGCGTTTAATTTCTAATGCATAATGACAGGAAATTGTTAAGGAGTTGGAAAAGGAAGCCGCAAGCTGAACTGAGGAGGATTTTCTATGGTAAAACAACGCTTTCTCTTGTCTCTCTTCACAGCCCTTAAGGTACATATCGGTATTTAAACTCAGGAATTTTGTCTTGATCCGTCGACTGAGCTGAGCGATCATTAATATCATCACGTGATCGGCGTTAAGGTATATGCGGCGTGCGGGGCAGGCACCAAACAAGCTCTCTACACCATGTACACCCTTTCTTAAAGCCACGCACACATTATTTGAGCCTCTAAGCGATCAAAAAGTGGAATAGATGTAGAGTGGATTAAGGGCGCTGAATAGCGCAGTATGTATCGGAACTATTGGCGCAAAGCCATGTAGAACCAGTAGGATGTATTAAAAACACCGCATGCACAGGCCTCGGGAACTCACTGCGGTTCAATAGCAAAGCATAATTCGAGATAAAATTTCCCGAAAAAAAGTTACCGCAATGCCACAAACCAATCTTCCTGTGAGTAAGTTATCATTAGCCTTTTAGCCTTAAAAAAAATTATAAAACTCATAATCATGTTTGGCGATTATACGACGTCCACTGTTAAATGTTAAATTCTGATTTATAACATAAAGGTAATTTATACAATTTAAGTCACGTTTCGCCAATAGCACTTTAAACTACTAATATCAAGAACTACCGAACGCGTAGGAAAGGACAAATTTCATGAAACTTCCCTTTCAGTGAAACTTTTCTGACAAAGACGGCAAATGGTACCGGTAGTTTTTTTTCCACACCAAAAAAGCGAATTGGATCCAAACAAATGGACCAATTGATAGAGAAAATTTCTGTCGTTTCGTCGACAGGTATTACCTTTTTCGCGAAAAATTTCCACTGAGATAAACCGTACCATTTGAATTCTCACCGGAATTACCGGGTTTTCCATACAAATGATAACGGGCCTAGTCTTACTGCGGCGCGTCATAGATAGTCAACGAGTCTATCAGCCCGGAAGCCGAAAGTGTAGAGTCTGTCACGGTGCAATGGATATGAACACAAAGGAACCGTTCAGTAAAAAAATCCACTTCCTCTTTACGCGGTTGTCAAAAAGGGAAAAAAGGAACTGCACATCACGCAACGAACTTTATACGGTTCACACAGGCGATTTTGATCGCGCCTAAAAGCGCAGCCTCTTGTCGCCCGTGTAAACCGGCTTTGACGTTGTGTGACGAGGCCGATAGGCCAATCGGCAGGGAATTTTTAGAAAAACAAACAAACAAACTACAGCAACCGACTAAGAAAAAACCGCAACGATTTTAAAATTTATCAAAGTCTTTTATTTATAAATTCATAATTATTGTTTTTTTCCTTTAAAATTGGGTTTTTGTGGGACTTGTATGAACAAATTAAATTTTCTCAAGTCTTAACTATATATTTTTTTACCTTGTTTGGTAAGAAAAACACACCCTATTTAAAAGCTTACAGATGCAGCAATAATGATAACAAACCAGATTCTAAAATAAAAGATTTCGTTACGATAACATCTATACATTTCCAATGGCCACCAAGCCACCCAGGAAGAAAATTTGTTCTTATCTGATTTTGTTTTTTATTAATGGACCGGCAAAAGTAAACTATCTTGCTATATCATACAATGAAGTGTCGTATAAAACAATCTATAGAAAAAATTTACGCAAGACCTCCTCCCTTCCTGAGTCTTTCCTGAGATAAACCTCTGAGCCCGCAATCCGGACAAGAAGGCGCGATCGACATGGAGTATACTCGTCGACTTCCGATTTCTTTTTAATTTCAACAGGGAGAAATGAAGCCAAACTCGTGATTCGTTGTTAAAAGAGCAGTAAATTATTCGGTAATTTAGCCATGGAGTCATTTTATGAAGTGGTGAGTCTTTATTATGTTGTTAACTGGTATTTAATTTGTATACAAATGATCAGTGATTTGCGGCTTCGATCGCAGCTGTTTATGTATTGGAATGAACTCGAATTCCTATAACATCGATCTTTTTATTTTCCAGGGATCTCGGGTATGGCTTCTTGAGGGAAAAGATTGGGTCCCCGCCACAGTGACAGAGTCTAAAGGAGCGGAAGTTACCTTTCGTACAGAATATGATAAGGTAAAGAAATCAAAAGTCTCGTCAAATTGTCACCCTGTCTTTGCAAATTTAATGGCATTAAGCGCGGCATTGAATGCTATAACTTGCAGGGGATAAAATTCAAAACAAACAATTAAACAAGTTTGAGGATTCTTACCGTGAATTCTCGAATGTGGTTTGTTTAATTATTGTCGATAATTAGGCATGAAATCTTTAGTTTACTTTGCATACCGTATTTCATTTTGCACCGGCCCTGTCAGGTTTGCCGAAAATACAATGAACGTCACCGTAAGCTAAAGAGGATTAAAATAACTATCTCAGTTTGAATTTTATATTATTGAATCTATTCCTTGCATTTCTCTTCTTCTTTTTTTTTCTTTCTGCAAAAAATCCGATTGTCGATTAATACAATAAATTTCTTTTTGACATTTTTTGGCCATTAGTAAACACATACTTATCTAAAATATAAGCTCATGTGTGATGAGTATCCGGCGGAATATATATATACCTCGAAAGACTAACTCGACATATATCGAGCCCTAAACTAGGATATGTAATAGACATGTAGGGTGCCCTGACAAATTGACCAAAGGAGATTTTTCGGCTTAGAACAATACTGGCTTTAGGTCACCTTTGTCCTTTTACAAAAATGGTAATTTTATACTGACTGAGTAAGGTAATTTTAATACGTTGTGATTCAATTTAACCTTGGTTCACATTTTATTTTCCTTTGTGTCAACGTTATATATTACCATACCCTCAAAACAAAGAAAAATAAAATTTAAACCAAGAATAAATTGAACTGCAACACTGGTGCTGATCTAGCGGAAAACAAAATGCTAAAAAGTCTGTAATTTATTTTTGGCAGGGATCTAGTTACTGTCTGTACTTCCAGGGTATTTGTTGTTGGGACTTGTCAGGAAGCAAGAGTTGACTGTATTTTCTTTCTAAACACACAATACTATTGTTGCAGTCATGCCAGGTCAAACCTACTAAATGTACAACCTGTATCCTGATAGATTAAATTATCCATAAATTATTTATTGATGAAAAGTAAAACTGTTAGTCCTCGCCACAACTATAATCAGATTATCTGTATCTGTGCATGCATAATGAGTGGTGAATTTTAGACTAAAACTTCATGTTATTTAGTGAGATGGAAAGATCTCACAGGAAAAAATAACAGATTCCCATTTTTGGATATTTTTGGGTATTTAAAGAATACCCATAAAAATCCCAAATTTGGCAAAGTGAGACAAGTCCCAACCAGGGAATTCCCAACCAAGTTCCTTGATTGGGACTTGTCTCACTCTTCCAAATTTGGGATTTTTGTGGGTATTCTTTAAATACCCTAAAATATCCAAAAATGGGAGTCTGTTATTTTTTCCAGTGTCTTGGAATCGATAAGGTTGGCACTACAAAGATGTAAATTCACTGCCTATTATGCATGCCCATGCAGAAATGCAGGGGTGAACCAGGCATCTACTACAGTCAACAGATTCAACTTCCAAATAATCAATTTGTTAATTGAATCTTAGAAGTATTCTTGACCTGGTTTCACTGAAGAAGTGAATTATTTTGTAGCGCAAATACAAGAAGATCATGGGGGAAGGGGGTGTAGATAACCTGCGC
The DNA here is from genome assembly GCA_964035525.1 of Porites cylindrica. Taxonomy (NCBI): domain Eukaryota; kingdom Metazoa; phylum Cnidaria; class Anthozoa; order Scleractinia; family Poritidae; genus Porites; species Porites cylindrica. The sequence continues at coordinate 49,585,661 of OZ037777.1, read as the reverse complement.
CACAGATGAAACTAAACTCTGGTTAAGTCCTCGCTGCGAAACAGTGCTGAAATCCTTGTTCTAGGCCCCAGCCTGTGTACCAGGATTTGACTATGTGTCATGGTTGGCCTATTAAAAAAATCCATTGTCAATTTGCCAATCAGAATGAAAGGAAATTTGAAACGCATTTCCAGTAATTTGTTGAGTCTGTTGAAGTCCCAAAACAAGGATCTTGGTGCTGCTTCGCAGATGTTACTGATGGTGGTTAAATTATGTCTGTGACACAGCCTAGGGGGATGAAATTAGATGACAGTGACTTAAGTGACCCTGACCTTATTTTTTCCTTCCATGAACTCTTTTAGAGACAACTAGACAGCACCATCAGTAAAATATTTTCAGTTGTGGGCAGTGTAAAAGTTCTTCAGTCCAGTAAATGTAGAATAATAGTGAGTTTATGCAACAGGATGGCAGAAGGAAGAGGACAGCAAATTCCTTGAGTGTGACAAACGTGACAGGGCTACAACTTGCGTGTTTTGTCGGGAATTCACTTAACACTGATGTTTTTTGCTCTTCTACAAAAAGATCTGTTTAAAGGAATGTGAAGTTTGGTGAAAGGTTTTTTCAAACAAAATTTTTGTCAGCTTGTCACGCTAAGTTTGCCTTCGACCTTTCTCTCCATCCAGTTGCGTAGATAAGTTAGTGGAATCAGTTGACAGGGTAGGAAAATCTATCAAGTTAGTATTTAAACGACCTTCATTTTTTGAAAAGATACACTCTGTGGCTATATCATTCTAATTTACTAAGTGGTACACAAAAATTCCATGAGGACTTCCTGTTTTAGCGATTTATCCTTTAAGAATAGTTGCTAAAGGGGTACCATTTTTCAATGGAAGGTAAATGAAAGGGGTTTCCTCTTCTGTCAAAAATGGTATAAAATAGGGTAAGGGGTTGGCCTGCAGGGTGAAGCCTCCCTGTGTAAAACTTTGTTGAGACTAACCCCTAGGGTTTCCTCCGCAAAATGACATCTGAGGAGACTGACTGCAGAAATTTCATAAACAAATTTTCAACCAATCAGAAGCACTACCCAGATTTGGTAGTCACACCATCAGTATGGAATATCTGCTCCAATCTTGTTCCTTAGCCAGAGCCACAGACAGAGGTAAACTTCTGGTTAAGTCTGTTTGCAAAACAGCGTAGAAATCCTTGTTCTGGTCTTCCAACTGTGTACCAGGACTGGAGTACACACCATGATTGGTCTGTTAAAAATGCCATTGTTGATTTGCTAGTCAGGTTGAAGGGAAATATAAAAGGCATTTCCGGCAATTTGTTAAGTCCATTATGGGGGAACAAGGCTATCAGCCCTGCTTTGCAGACTTTACTAACTGGGTTCAGATTACATGTACGTCTGCGACGCAGGTTACTTGTTCCTCAGACATCACATTGAGTGGTGGCATCGTAACATGGTGGCTGTTATCTCAGGCTACAATTGACACTGCTAGAAGTCCTCAGAGTTACTAATTGTTACAAACATTTATTTGGTGTGGTGGGGGGGGGCATGTTTGTGCCCCCCCCCCTTGTCTGCAAAAATTTAGTGACTTTTTGGAGCTATACATTTGATTTTTTTTAGCATACCCCTCAACTCTTTAGGCTAAATATTGAACAATTTATGGAAGTTAAACTCTATATTTGCCATTATACAGACCTACAGCATTGCCAAAGACTCTCTTAACAGACAGAAAGTCACTACGATGCATCAAACAAGTGTGGATGGAGTGGATGATATGGCTAACTTAGGTGATCTTCATGATGCCGCCATTCTTCATAATCTTCATCTCAGATACAAAAATGACAAGATATATGTAAGTCACTCTTAGTAAGCTGTGATTTAATATTTATTCTTATTCATCAGAAAAGTTGTCCTTTTTTTTAGGTTGATCATTTTAACCGGGCTTCAACTGTTAGAGTCTGGTTGAAATTTTTATGGAGTTCCCATTTATTGGAATTCTTTTCAGCAGTTTTTTGCATAAGTTACTAGTGTGGGAAATCAGCTGAGATTTCATAATCGATCATCAGAAATCATTTTTGGATTGACCCACCAGACTGATCATTGATTATAATAAATATTAGAAAAATCTCTTTTTCCTCTTCCTTTTATTTTTCACCTTTGTGAAAGTCAAAGTGCATGTGATGTAAACTTAGAGCATCCGATGTAGAATGTGGAGGGTTGTGAGCTTGATTCTCACCTAGAGTTCAGAATTTTTTCTGCGCTTTCTTCTTGAGCTGACAAGACCATCACAGAGGGGTACATTAGTCTGCCAGCTGAGCTATAATGCGGCCTATTATATAGTTTAAAAGTTTCAGGTCTGAAATAAGTATCCCTCTTCCCCCAAAAGTCAAGTTATCATCCCATTGCAGGAGGGAGCAGACACACAACATCCTCTTGGTTAAGCGTCAGCCATATCATTTTGTCTTTTTTCGAGACATACATGCCACTCAGACAACACACAAGTTTTCAATAATGTTTATTTGCCAACAAAAGATTTTATTTTTTCTGCAATGATTAGTTTATCATTTTTCATAATTGATTATCATGTCTCATAATGATTTCTGATCAATGATCAATTATTATAATCGATGATAGGTGTACACTTAACCCCTTAATATTTGTTTCTAAGGATTTTGCCAATGAAATTTAGAAAGTTTTGTTAAATTTTGTCTTTGGCTACTTCTGGAAGTGAAAGAGTTTACAGATCATTATATGTTTCTGGGAAACTGCCCACCTACTCCTCCCCTAAGCCAGCATTTTGCCCTAAGCGAGAAGCAAGTGTTAATGTTGACTTAGGAGCGGGCTAGGTGGGCAGTTTCCCAGAAGCGTTTAATGATCGAGGTTAACAAGGTTTTCAAATGCAGAGTGTGGCCTCGTATAAATGGGGTGAATATAAAGTGGGAGTTATAATTTTTCGACTATAACGTGGAAGGAAGGCAAATTTCAACCAGTTTGTAATTTCAGCTGATTGTCTTTCTTTTCTTGCATTCAGACTTACATTGGGTCAATCCTGTGTGCAGTAAATCCATATTACGTAGTTGAAGGTCTTTATGATGTATCAGTCATGAATTCATACAGAGAGAAGCACATCGGTGAACTTCCACCCCATATCTTTGCCATTGCAAATGAGTGCTATTACTCAATGTGGAAGAAAGGAGAAAGTCAATGTGTACTTATAAGGTATGTCGTGTGCTGATAGCATATATGCCAACTCTCTCGGATTATCTGGAAGTCTCCCGGATACGACACCAATCTCCCAGTCTCCAGTACAGGTCACCAAATCTCCCGAGTATTCGGAAGGGCGGTGGGGGGTAATGTAAAAGAGAGAGTCTCCAGATTTTAGTTTTTGAGAGGCTGACATCTCTGTGATAGCTTGTGAATAGACCATGACATGTAGGGTCCTATTTTTCCTTGTTGTGCACTCTGGGGCTCACTTTCAAATGTACCTGGGTGGTGGGTGTTATTATAGGAGTGTAATTGCACTGTTGTTTCAATTGGGCTTTTATGCCATGGCTGCATTAACGGGAGGTTTTTTATTCCTCTTTTTTTAATAAAATAATGTATGGAAATTTTGTGGCACAATAGTTAATTATAAAAGCTACCATTTTTTGTTTTTTTTTGTAGTGGAGAATCAGGTGCAGGGAAAACAGAGTCCACAAAATTTATTTTGAAGTATTTATCAGATGTAAGCCGAGGAACAGGTGAAACGGAAAACATGCCAAAAGTTGAGGATGCTATCATTCAGAGCAGGTACGAACTATTGGCATTATAATATTGTAAATTAGGGGTACAGCACTGGTGTCTTCCCTTTCTACGAAGTGTTAACAATGGGCTGCTTAATGGAGTTGGGTTCCTGGGATGTCCAAGGGTTTTCACTTATGGCAAAGCCATCTCCTAGATGGTAAGAGGTATGACCCCATGGCTGGTAAACCTGTGCCTTCCAGCCATGAGCTCTGATGCCAACAGACCCAAGCACTTGTCACACTGATTGATCAGTGGAAAAGTAAAAGGGAGGGTGTGGGTAAATACATGATCCAAAGGCTAAATGAAGCGAATGACTGCCAGGATTTATGGTGTGCTGCATGAGCACATGGAGTTGATGCAAGCATTGCTGGCTGCTTCAGCTACTAGATCTGACTGCTGACTGCCAACAAGAAATGGTGCTCCTTGTTGTTAACTGTGTTAAATTTTATTTAACTTCATAAAATACAGCCCAAAATGAGCTAAGAACTTTTGACAATTTGTGAGCTTCATTGAGAACAAACAATAAATTGAACTCACATTCTGGAAACAAAGCAACAAAGGAGCTTCCAAGCCTGCAGAGGATGTCTTTGATCACGTGGTAGTCCTAGAAGTATTGGGAAGGACAGTGAGGTGGGGGCTGGCCGGGAGAATAGGGGGTGGGAAGGGTACCTGAGATGGCAGAGGAAAGGTTGGGAGGTGGTCCGAGTTCTAAAAGGGTGGGTGGAAAATGGGAGAAATAGGGGGAATTGTGGAAGAATGCATTCATAGAGCCATTTTTTCCAAACATGATACCCTATTATCACCATTATTTTTCTTAGTTACATGTATAGTGGTTCATAGACACTTTGATTTGTTTAGCCCCATCATGGAAGCATTTGGTAATGCAAAAACTGTTTACAACAACAACTCAAGCAGATTTGGGAAGTTTATTCACCTCAAATTCAACTCCAAAGGACGAATGGATGGAGGTTCAATTCAGGACTGTATCCTCTTTTTAACAATGTTTATAATATTGGTAGTCAGTTCTTTGTTTGCATGATGAGGAGTTTGAAACACACGAAAGTCAAAATTTAGCCATTATGGCAAAGAACAAGTCCAACCACAATATACATTGAGGAATGCTCACACAGGACGACCAACATAGCTTTGCATAATATGCAGGTTACTCAATGTCACCCAAGGTATTGTATAAAAGGAAGGAGGCTCTATCGTTTGCACATCTGTGCAAAAGTTTGATTGTAGCACTTTTATCAGTTTGTTGCTTACTGTGATAAATGTTCTTTATGGCAAGTTCACTGTCCACTTGATCATAAAATATCAGACAAAAACCCGCACTTATGTTAGTCAAAAAATATATGTTACAACCTTGACTGGATAACCTGACTTACATCTTCAAACAAAACAGTTTTACTGGAGAAGGTAAACTGAAATTCTTGTACCGTATTTTATTGTGTAGTTATCTGAGGGTAATATTCACTTATGCTTACCTCACTACCACATGAATTTATTTGAAAAATTAATTATAAGTTATGGATGTAAACTTTAATGGGAATCATCGTACATAACAGTAATTTATTATTCATTGGGTGAAAACATGATGGTAATATCTACATGTAGCATGAAGTTTTGTGAAAGTGAACTATTTTTGCTCTTTCTGGAAGTTTAAATTAGTTTCAATCTGAATTTGAATGTAATTCCAATGTGTAGCCATTCCAAATGCTCAGGAATTGATCCCTCTCTGCTTATCAATGGTTATACGTAATATAGGACACTGTTTCATGGGATGTTTTTTATCCTGCTTTAATCTTTTGAATTGGGCTGGACTGAACTGGCAATTTCAATTTTCTTTTTCAGAATCGGGTTGTGAGACAAAATCCAGGGGAAAGAAACTATCACATTTTTTATTCTCTTTTGGCGGGCGCTTCTGAAGATCAAAGAAGTGAGTATCTTGACTTGGAGCAGTAAATTTTTCATTGCAAGTATTGTGGCAACATCAATACCAATATTCTAATTTGATTAGAAATGGTAGACAAGGAACCACTGTGTTTCTGTATGTGGTGGTCATGTTGGTATTCACTTAACAGCAGAAGATTGATTGAGGTCTAGTCAATTCTGTCCTTTCCTGGAGCAGGCATGCTGTTGGCTGAGGGGACTGATTTGAGACTGGCAGGTTCTTCTGCAGCAGCTATAGAGGAATGTCTGGTCCAAAGTGAATACAACCTATTCAAGGTTTTTCTGCCTTAGCCTCCTTTCCTCCAGAGTGGCTTGGCGGTTAGCATCAAAGAAGCTGGTGGCATGGTGGATGGTTATGAGCCAAGCATTTCTGTAGACAGCCTTAGCAATCCAATGCTTGGCATCATAAATAAATGCTGCAGGAATTGGGTTTTTTAGCATAATATCTCTGTGGCACTTCTTTGGTGCACTAATGAGAATGTGCTATCTCAACATCCTCATAATTTATTGTTTTACTGGCCTGTACCCAGTACTCATTATGTCAACGTCTGTCTAAGTTCCCAAGTCCATTTATATTGTTCCTGTAACGCACATGTTAATGCACAACCTTTGTAGCAAAGGTACCAGGTTTGATTCCAGCATTTGCCCATTTCTTCTTGACAGATTTAAATAGATATATTTTTTCTTCTAAGACCGATAATTAAATGTTATAAAAGTACATTAATTATTTCTTCTGTTTTGTGTATAGATCTATTCCTCCTGAATGCACCAGAAAAATATCACTACCTTAAGCAGAGCGGTTGCTATGGAGATCCATCAATCAATGATAAGGAGGATTTCAACAATGTTTTGGTATGTTGAACAATTCAGCATTATTGCAATACATTTTAACAGTACATACTTCAATCAATTTTTTAACTTTTTGAAAAAATTGTCTGCAGTACAAGTGCATTAGGGAGCAAGATGGTTCCTAAACTGATTTTAATTTTTTTTTCAGAATGCCATGAAAGTTATGTGCCTCACCGATGAAGAGATTTCCGATGTCCTGCAGGTTATTTCTGGAGTCCTTCAGCTTGGAAACGTTCATTTTATGGCTGCAGGGGGTGCTCAGATTGCTGAGAAAAGTGGTATGTTAATGTTGCAGTTAATTGTTTATTGCAGTTAATTTTTGTTTTTCCTTTATTTTAAATTTATTAACATACATTACCATACCTAAAAAACGATGGGAAAATAAATATTAACTGAAATAATAAATTAACTGTGACATTAACATCATTTCTCTTCACCAAAATGTTGTGTTGATTTTTTGCCAACACTGGTCCCAACCACGCATGATAGACCTTCAAATAAAGGGGGTGGGGGAGGGGCAGTCCAAGGGCTGGTCAGGGTAAAATTCCAACAAGCTAAATGGCCTTGAAACAGGGACATAAGACAGCAGAAATGGCGACAAACGACACAATAAGATAGGTTGAAACTCCGACAGCGACAGAAAAAAACGCAAGTACAATAGTAAAATACCAACAGTGACATGGTTACCTCCTCAGTATTCATGAAAGTACAGGCTTTGAAATTCAGACTAGGGACATACATAGCTCCACCAAGAGGGCCTCACAGCCCTTCATTTGTTCAATTAAGGCTGCAAAATATGTTCTTTCCAGTTGATGACCATTTTTTTTTTTGCTGTCTGTCTAATGCATCTCCTTTTTCAACAGTCTTGGAGAATGTTGCAAACCTTTTACGTGTGGATATTTATGAGCTGAGTGATGCTTTAACACAGAAGTCAATGATTCTACGAGGAGAAGAAATACTGTCACCTTTGTCTGTAGAACAGGTGTGAAATTATAAACAATATATTGGAGGTTTTTGTGATATCCAGAATAAGCAAGGTCAAGGTAATAAGTGTTAAAGGACAAGGCTGATAACACTTACCGAGAACTTGATTATTCCAGATATCACAAAAACGAATCTAACAATAATTTCTGTTTATTGTACATTGTACTGAAGAAAATAGCAACAGAACAGAGTTGCTCAGAACACTGACATTGCTCTTGGAAATCATGCGTTGAGCACATAAGCTATAGATACTTGACATTTATCTACTAGCAGATAACTGCCTAATCTGTTGGTTGTACTGATTTTCAAAATTAACTGTAGGCTCTTAGCCAATGAGAAGACAGATAGTGAGCACAATGCATGATAATGTGAGGGATTTTATGTAGAATTTCCTTTACTGTTACTCGTATTTGCCTTGTTTATGTACTTATGAAATAATTGTCCATTAAATTTTTAACTTGCTGAAAAAAACTTCTCTTCTAGGCATTGGACTCTAGAGATTCCATGGCCATGAATCTTTATGCTTGTACATTCAAATGGCTTATCAACAAAATTAACCAAAGAATCAAAGGAAATGACAGCTTCTCATCCATTGGAGTTCTTGACATTTTTGGATTTGAAAACTTTGATGTAAGTCATGAAACAGCTCCATGTGCGTAGCGGGGGTTAAAAGAACCAAATGTCTTAAACGGAGATCATCTGAGAAGAGCATTTTCTGTGCATTTTGAGGGCTATGGATCACAGCAGATGGTGTCTTATGATCCCATTTGGACATATTTTGGGGTAAAAATAAAAAAAAAAAATAAGAGTATGCTTATACATGGGGTCTATAATTTTCAAATTACATATTTATTTTGATTACTATCAGGGGTATAGTGATAACATTTTTTGAAGATTTTTCTTTCTAAAAGGCCCCAGAAGTAAACAAAGTTACCGACTTATGTCGCATTCTTTTGTTAACAGGTTAACAGATTTGAGCAGTTTAATATTAACTATGCCAATGAGAAACTTCAGCAGTATTTCAACAAACACATCTTTTCACTGGAGCAGCTTGAATACAACAGGTACGTGTAATAGTAGGCATAACTTTTTTTATCACGGTAACTGGTCAAGTCGTTTCGATAGAAATGAGTTATGTAATATATCTCCTTACTTAAGATTTGATGAGACAAAACAAGCGCGATAACGATGTCGGGATGTTGTTGAGCAGGATAAATTTTCCGGCGACTTGGTAGAAAAATTTGGGGCGACGCAACTCCGGTTTCGGGCGGCATAATCTTGGGCGAGATGACTTTCGGGTGACTTGACCGTAAACCGTTATCACAATTGGCCCTAACGGAAACTAATGGAAATTGCTTCTAGCTTGTTACTGTGGTTCAATTTGGTAAGAAATACACTGTACTTCTAACCACTTTGTATCAGCCACAAATAGCTGTCAGACACCTCACATAAGCACTGATTCGAACCCAGGCTGTAGAAAAGTCCAACAGATGAAGTAAACACTGCATGCAGTGTTTTAAAATAGACAATAGACGGATCGAAACGTACTAATGACATTACGAGTTTTCATAGCCAGTAACTTCACGGCTTAACTGATAGACGACCAATAAAATCGCGACGTAATTGACCAATCAGGTCAATAACCAGAGTACAATACCATCAACTGACGTGATACAACTCACTTTGACTCTGAAGATGACTACCGCACAGGTTTTCGAAACGTCAGTCACTGTCAACAACATCGGTCCTATTCAGGACTTCGTTCACCCGGACGATCAAACTCAAGCTACTTATGAAATGACTCCTGTGTTCAAACCTTTCACAGTATCATTTTAGTTAAAAATGAAATAAATAATTCAATTAGGTGTTTTGTCACAAAACTACCAAACGTATTTCTTTTTAAAGCTGCACTCACTTTTTGTTAGCTGTTCTCGAACTGTCTACCTTCAGTGATTGAATGAAGTGTTGGACCGTTTGATATAGTTTTCTGTATCGCATTTGGAGTCCAAAATAACTTTCAATCATCATTTCTAACGTTACTGGGATTGCGCACATATAATGGGTACGCTTACACAAGCCCTTTCCCCAAAGATCCCCTCGGGGAAACACCTTGGGTTGACCAAGACCTTTCATGTTTACGGTTACACACCGATAAGTTGCCCTAGGGGAAGAAAAAACTTGAGCCCGGTTTCGCGGTAAACGTATTCGTCAATGATGTGAGGTATATGAAATAATTCATATTTGAACTGCGGTTGTGGATGAAAGTGAAGAATGATCATCGCAGTAAATTTTCCAATTTAAGCAATTGGAAAGAAGAAGCCTGAAAAAAAAAATCAGGGCTTCAACGGGATTCGAACCCGTGACCTCCGCGTTGCCGGTGCGTGTTCGTCAATATTGGCATTGTCGGAAGGCTGACATTAATCGCGAACGTTTTCTACCATTAAAACCTCTGCATCAATTAAACTTAGCAGGAGTGATTCAGCCCTCATGATTCAGAATCTAATGTGGCCTCTGTTTTAAGGACCTTGTGAAGTTTCTTGATGATCTAATATTTTGGCCCCGGGAAGTTCCGTAGAAAAATTAGACTATGAATTTTGTACTTCTTTACCTGTTAGTAACGGAAGAATAAAAAGGAAGCAGTACAGCGTAGGTCATTTTGCTTGGAGAGATGAACTACAATCTCGGACTCTTTGTTACTGAAAATGAGAAATCATTTCTTTACTGACTTTGAAATCGTCATTTATTTAAAAGTGACTATGATTTGGAATAAAGGAATGAATCTGGAATAGAGGCGCTCCCTTGACAGAAGACACTTACAAATTTTTAAACCTGGTTTTCATACGTTGGGGAAAATTTTAAAAGATCGGGGATTTCACTTTTTCCCGGTGGTCCTCGATTTTCCCGAGATGTCAGTAAAAGTGGCCTAGAGGATTGGCACCCAGCAAAAACGATCGCACATCGATCCGTGACATCCCCAAGGTACAAATTTTAGTCTGCATATGTCGGGAATAACCGAAGGGAAAATAGAAATCTTCCCGATTCTTCCGATTTATCGCCCGACCCTCTCAGATGATCTAAGATATTTGCGATTTCGAGTTTTCATTAATCAGCAAATTCTTTGACGGTCAGGAAACACTAAAATCCCCGATCGTCTGGATTTTTCCGACTTATGAAAACCCGGCTTATGACTGTTTCTTTTTCTGTGTTTGTTTGTGTTTCGCTGTCTTCAGAGAGGGTTTGGAGTGGACGGATATTGATTGGATGGACAACGGAGAATGCTTGGATCTCATTGAAAAGGTAGCGCATAGTGTGTAGCAACGTTTTTTTTTTCTGTTCGACTGCAAGATTTTGATCTCAGTTTTGCAAACCTTCTCTAGAAATTAGGGGTACTGGCATTGATTGACGAAGAAAGCAATTTTCCTAAAGGAACAGATGAATCCATGCTGAACAAGCTGCATTCAAGTCACGAGGTTTGTTATGATTCTTTCTTATAGTACCTGTCTTCTACATGCCCGAAGTAGCTGCTTTGCATGTCTCATTTCGTGTAATATTTTGAGTCGTAGAGTCCCTATTTCCACGCAACAGAGTTTCCCCAGTGGATTTTTCGAAATCCTTGATTTGACTGCAAGAGTTCCGTAATTCTAAGCTGTTAAATGTTCCACTTAGTCACACAGCCAGGATTTCGCGATGTTTTCTTGTGGAACGAATTAAGATTGCAAGTTAAAACTTAGTAATTCCGTTGCAAACTTCAAAAAGATCATTTAGTTACGTCATTTGAAATAATCGCTTAGCTTTTACCAAGTAGGGACATGGCATTTGGCGATTTTATAATGCGGGATTTGAGAAAGGTTGTCTCAATGGAATGAAGGTCGAACCATATTGGGATGCTCAAAAATTTTCTTTGTTATGCTGGTTGTTCATTGCAAATGAGTATTGTACTGATTCCGGTTTACTATTTTGCGGCACGGAATTATCCCACACGGACGAAAAAACAGTGTCTGCAAATGTTACACAAATTTGCCCAAAAAAGGTTGTTTTGATACCTACTATACTACTTTCTAGTACCGTAAAAACCCGCGTATAAGAACCTAGGTTTTTCCAAGTTAGCCTAAACAGCTTCTTATATAAATGGCATTAAGTGTAAAATTAGGCTAACTAGGTTCTTAATTAGGTTCTTAACTTTTGTTCAAGAAATAAAGCTGAATTTTTAAATGATCTGGTGTTTAATGTGCAAAAACAGTATTCTTGGAGGCTTCATTAAGCAAAATACTATACTATTTTAATCTGATTCTGTTACAATCAAACCTATGGTAAAGTTTTATGTAACCATGCTATAGTGTTTAGAGTATTATTGCATACAGACTGTGTTATATATATATATATATATATATATATATTTTTTTTTTTTGGAGAAAATTTCTTAATTCTATATATATATTTTTTTGAAAATAAGAACCTGTTTTAGGATTTTAGTCTAAAATGGTTCTTATGTGAAGGGTGCTTAAAAATGAAATTTTAGCCTAACAGGTTCTCAAATGTTAGGTTCTTATACGCGGGTTTTTACTGTAGTGTTGAACAAAAACTGGCTTTCCATAAAGATGTACAATATTTGATACGGTCAACATGTCTTCAGGGACCTAGACGTGTTTAAAAAGGTTAACGTTTATCTTTTTTGACAGGGTAACACATTTTACATCAAACCACGCGTTGCAAACACAAAATTTGGAATCAAGCATTATGCTGGCGAGGTAAGAGAATCTTTTGCGATCTTTGCTGTCTTGTTTGCACGTAGGGTTTGTCCTTTCAAACTCTGGTCGCTTATTTTTTGATAACTTGTTTTATAATTTTTTAGGTCTTTTACAGCACCAAGGGTTTTCTGGAAAAGAACAGGTAATGTTTTCGTTTGCAATCTTCATGAAAAAATGATGATGACTATAATGTGGTGATTGAAAGCAAAGTCGTTAATGGTCGTAATAGAGGGGACGGTTATGCTGACTTTGGGAGAAATGTTGGTAATGGTCGTGGTAGAGGTAACGATGATGGTGACAATGATGGAGCAGTGTTGGTAATAGTCGGTTTGGCGATGATGATCATGGCGATAGTGTTAGCAGCAGTGTTGGTAATGGTCGTGATGGAGATGACACTGAAGGTGATAATGACGGAAGTAATGTTGGCAATATGATGGTTTTTATGGAGATGACCTTGATGGTAACATTGATGGTAGCAGTGTTGGTGACAGTCGTGGTGGAGATAACGATCATGGCGATAGTGATGTTATCAGTGTTGGAAATGGTCGTGATGGAGATGACACTGGAAGTTACAATGGCGGGAGCAGTGTTGGTAATGGTTGTTATGGACATGACGCTGATAGTGACAATGATGGTAGCAATGTTGGGAATAGTGGTGATAATAATGCGGTTCATGGTGACAGTGATAGTGGTGGTGATTGTGATGATCTTGAAGAAGATGATGATGAATGATACTGACTTTGAAGACGATGAAAATTGTGACAATGCTACTTAACGTGATGTTGATGTCATAACACATCACTAAAAGACATTGTGGAAATGAAATATTAAATTATAGAAACGGACGATTCTTATGGCACTAGAAACGTTTTGCTGGTATAAACGTTCCCCAAATTAATCCCTTTTACTTTTTTTTCATTTAGAGATTCCTTCCGTGATGAGATTCTAAATGTACTGATGGAAAGCAGGTAAGAGTTTTTGTTAAAAGTGATTTGTCTCAAATTTAACATATTCTTATTGGAATGTCGGCAGTCACTGTGATAATAGGAATACAAGGAATACTATTTGCTCAAACACGGATACAATCAATCTTCTGTTATTATCTTTAGGTCAGATTTCATTTATGACATAGTTGAACATATGAAACCGTCAGCGCCAGCTGCAGGAACAAAAAAATCCTCGAGGAAACGACCTACTGTTAGCTCACAGTTCAAGGTGAGTGTACATTGTTTTTTGTTCTGCTACTTGCGAGTTCTTCATGATCTACTTGATATTGTAGACTTTGTCCCTTTTCATCATTGTCCATCCTTACTTCGCGTTGGTTTGCTCATACCAGTTACGCGGATCCTAGAGAAAGAATTGTTTTTATTGTCAGCAAAACAGAGAAGCATTTTGGTGCTATACAGTGCTGGCCCTAACCAAGGAATGGTAGAGAAACCGCCTTGCTAAATAAGTCCTGGAAAACGTTTTGAAGCTACTCTTTTATCTCTTCTGAGACTAAGACAAAGTAACACTATTCTTTGAATTTGCTATCTGCCTTGCTGTTGTCAAAAACTCCATGATCGGCATACACCTAATTGCAATAACTTTGTCATAGAAAAATGCTTAAGGGGAAAACGAAAAATGTAAAATTTCAAATAGGAATTAATTAGGCTTACAAGTTGTAAGGTTGAAATCATTTGCAACATATGCGTATAACCGTCGCATTTGCATTTTTTTTTTACGCCTACAAACAAAATTCCGCCCGTGCTGCAAATGAACGCAGCCCATATTGGTTTATTAGTAAGACTAATTAATTCCTTTTTGGCATTTTTCACTTTTTCACTTTTCCTTTTTAACATTTTTTTAAGACAACGTTATTCCACTTCGCCACTTTAGAAAAAAGAAGGGAACTGGGTGGCGTTAACTTTCGCAAAGACTTCTGGGATTGTTGCTAACGACCTGGCGCGTCCCTAGTAACGATCCTGGAAACAATTGAGGCCCACATTTTGGCTCCAGTGCCCTTCTTGTGTCTAAAGTGGCGAATTAGGTGTAAATGTTTTTCATGTATCTGCGGATTATGTCATAGAGTACAATGCGTTGACCAATTCGTGTTCTCCTCTTTTTTACTTTCAGACATCCCTGGCATCTCTAATGACAACACTGGGACAGTCTCATCCCTATTTTGTTCGCTGTGTTAAACCTAACGAGAAAAAGGTATGTCCAGCAGTCATTGCGTTTTTTAGTTTAGCTCCTTGACTAAAAGTATGAATGGGCGTTCCGCGCTGGGTCCGAAAATGACCGTTATGACTGTTGTTACTCTGAGAGAAAATGATTTGTTTAGTTACGAGAGTAAGGAAATGAACTTTTGTGCCGTGTTTTGTATTGATTTAGATAGTATCAGTTCTTAACATTTCTCTTCAGTTGACCCGTTTAAAGTCGATCTAAAAAGCAGCGTTTACGGTATATCAATTTTTCTTCCAGCTTCCGCAGTCCTTTAACCCGAAGGTAGTCCTCAGCCAGCTGAGATATTCAGGAATGTTGGAAACTGTCAGGATTCGTCGTGCAGGTTTTCCTGTCAGACGAACATATGAAGACTTCTTGTTCAGGTACTTTTTTTTTCGGCTTCACACCTTAGTTATTAGGGAGCTTAAGCAACCACGACGACGACCACAACGACAAAAAAAACCAATAGGTTTAATGATCAAAACAACAGCCCTGCACGTGCGTGTTTTTAGTACATTTCTTTGACGTCCACTGCACGATTACGACGTGAAACCTCCTAACTTGACGCTTTATGGAGGACGTGGACATACTACGACGAATTTCCCTTTATCTTTTAGAGCCTGAATAAAATCCATCCTTAAGAATTCAACTCCAGGGAAAGTAGCCTGCATTTGACATATTGAGCGGGTCCAAATAGACGCGATTAAGTTTGAAAGAACGCAAATTCATTTTTTTACCGACGTTTTCACTGCCGCCGCCGTCGTCGTCGTCCTTGCTCAAGGTCCCTAATAATAGGAAATTACGGCCCGCTCTAGACATCGCATGCCCCTAAGTCAATAAGCTATTAAAATGGATTTCTATTTGATTAGTTTCTGCACAAGTACAATTTAGGCATAGATCTGTCGTTAAAAGAAAGATTTAAAAAAAGATGCATCAATAATTGGGTTTAGTGAACGTATTTGAGAACGTTTCTGTAACCTTGTTCATCCTGCAGGTACAAGGTGCTGTTCCGTGGCAAAACACTTTCGGGAGACAACAGCGATTGTACACTGATACTCCAAGAATTCGATTCTGAGAAAAAGTCCTTTAAACTTGGAAAAACAAAGGTATTTTTTCTGGAACCTGCGTAGCAGTGGTTTTTTTTATGTGCTTTTCGTTTGTGGGTCGGTGAAGTTAAAGATATGGCCGCCAACCGAGGTCAAACGACAAAACGAGAGGGGAGGGTGCAAAGGGCCTTCCTCCTCACTCCTCTCTCCCTCGTTTTCTCGTTTGACCTCGGCGCAGCTTTTGTGCGGCTCTAACTCTTACCATACGAACCACAAACGAAAAACATACTCATAAAAAACCAAGTGCTACGCAGGCTATTAGCGCTGTCGTTGTCGTTTTCACTAATTTGCACACATTTATCACAGTTGTAGGTATTTATTCCGCCAGTACTTTCAGTTGCAAGCTAGTTAACGACGATTTTAGCGCAACATAGCGTTGCAGCATTGTTTCGAATAGTTACAACAATGTTCCAACATTGCAGCGCTGTGTTGTGCTAAAAAACGTCGTTGGGAATCGTCCCGTGGAACATCACCTTCAGAAGTGAAGCTAAGCTACTCTGGGTACCAGAAGTCTTTTCTCGCGTGCGGCGATTGAGTGCGATGAAGATGCTTCTGGGTTGGCCCCAAGCCGAAGAGGCCGCGAGAAAAAGCTTTTCTGGCGGATCACAAAAAAGACGTGTACCGAAACCGAAAACCCGCGCATGAAAAGTCTCTAGCACTCAGGGTAAAGCTAATCAGGCGTAGAAAAAAAAAGAGGGAAACTTGCCTAAATTTGCCCTTTTTGTTACGAATATGCAGTCTTCTAAGAGATTTTGCTTTCAAGTAAATTTCAAAATAATCACAATGGTTCACTTTTCATTTCTCCCCTTTACAACAGGTTTTTATGAAAGACAAACTAGAGTACGTTGTTGAACGCAAAAGGAACGCTGAGCTCGAAGCTGTTGCAATGCTGATCAAGAAGAGGATCATGGGATACCTACAACGGAAAAAGTATTTGAAGATTCGCAATGACATTATTACAATTCAAAAGAACTACAAGGTACATACACACATGCTGTTATTTTTTAGCGTATTTTTAAATTTTTTTCCCTTACTCTGTGCTTTGACTATCAGGGACTTATTTATTTATAGTCTCCATCAATCAGTGTATAATTTCTTTTTAGGCACATTACTATTACAGACAATACCTGAAGAAACGCTCGGCAGCGATTATTATTCAGAAGGTTAGTCATTGCTGTGCTGAGTATGTATATCTAAGAACAAAAAACTTGCAGAGCCGGTTATTTAAACGGAATTTAAACACTGTTTAACAAAGCCGCGTTCTAAGTAATTTCCAGTTTGACCAACGCTTTGATCTAAGTACCATTTGTCGCGAACAGTTTCATGAAAGCATATAGTGTAGACTGGGTTAATTTAAGGAGATAAAACCTTTTCTACTAAAGAAGAGACCTGGAGGTCCCAAGATTTCTTGAACCGCGGTCTTAGTTAGACCTCGTTTAAATAAGCGACCCGCAGAGTTTCGACTTTCATGGATTACCCAAAATCGCATGGTACCGCAAAATCGCGTGCCACGTTCTATACAACTACTTTCTATTTCTTCTGAACAGTATGTTTGTCTATGCCCTGCTGCGATCTTCCACCTTAAATATCTTTAATGTTCTTTAGTTCGAGAGGGGTAGAACTGCAAGAGCACTTCTCAAACGACTGCTGGAAGAGAAACGAATTGAAGAGGAACGAATACGAAGGGAACGCGAGGAAGAAGAAAGGAGAAAAGAGGAAGAAAGAAGAAGGTACAGGAATACTACCACGAAATGATTTAGAAGCGGCGTAAATGTTAACAATTAGAGAATAGCCAGGAAGGGGTAAAAATTAGCAGGTTGATTGAATAAGACACGAAGGCTTTATTGCTCTAAATCTGCTCTACTGCACTTTAGGATGTAATCCAGGTTTAAGCAGTAAGGCATATTTTGCATTTCTGCCTTGTTGCTTTTTCTGTTACTTTTGATTCTGGTCTCATGTCAAAGCATTTGGAGTCAAGATGTTTTTATACGGTATTAAAAAATTTATGACTTCTTTTTTGAGGCATGAGAGTGGTTCCGTGCTTTAGCTAGTATGCCTTTGACACACATCATACCGTGCCGTGTTAGCAATATGTACAACACTCGCAATAGAGTGATTAGTTAATCATTTATCCAATGCGTAAAGCGAAGCCGCACTGGCCATATTCATGGAGAACCCGAACTGTTTACCAGTGATTTCATTACGACCCCATTTCTCTTTCTTTTGCATGTAGGAGTAACATATGTTAACTGCCTTTGGTTCTTGTGTCCCAATTAAAGTTAATTGCCTTAGGATCGTTAGTACTAGTCAGACTAATGTGTCGTCTTGTTACAGAGAAATGGAGAGACTGGAGCAGGAAAGAAAGATGAAGGAGCTCGAGGAACTGCGCCGTAAGGTATGGACCTGAAGTAAAATTGTCCGAAAACCTTCATGACAGACCAGAAGGTTTATATTGCTAACCCGGATAAGGAACTTGGAAGGCTTGCTTTATCTTTTGTTATAAAGTTTGTTGCGTCTAAAAGAAGTTTTGCACAGATGTCGAAGGGAGCGGATCTTACTTTCTTTCATGTAAATACACATTTTTAACTGTCCCATTGTATGTTATTAGTTTAATACTAGTTATTCTTTTATATTACATGTTACTGTGTCACACTGTGGGTCTTAAGTCTGATGCTAAAAGTTCTTGATAACAGGCTGAGGAAGAAGCTCGTATAAAGAGAGAAGAAGAAGAGGAAAGACTAAGAAAAGAAGAAGAACAGAGACAAGCGGTACTTGCGAAGGCTCGAGCACTTGAAGAAGCCAGACGACTAGAGGAAGCCAAGAAAAAGGCAGAAGAAGAGGCTCGCAGAAAGGTAAAAACAATGGTGTCGCATCAGCGTTTGTTTTCTGCCAGTCCAGACGTGCGTTGCACATATTGTTCAGTTTGAGGTTTTGGTGTGTGCCGTGCCTGAACAACAAAACCTTAGTTTCTTTTACTTACACTATCTCCTAAATGTGCAGTCGCTCTTCATTTAGACGTTAATATAAAGTGTTGTTTGTTTGAAGGAGGAAGAAGAGAGGAAACGCCGCGAGGAGGAGGAAGCAAGGTAATACTTCAGGACCGGACTGAGTACTGTATAAGCATATTCGGTTTCATGATACCTGTCGTTAGGTTTGGGAACTTTTTCATCGAATAACGCGTTTGAAATGATTCAGAAAACCGTTTCAGAAACCGTTATTCAGGTTAAATACGTTTGAAGGGCATGCATGGGTATATTTGGCTTAAAATAGTGTAGGGTGATCATTTACTGTAATTTTTCACCTCTTTGTGTCAATAAGGGTGGTGTCGGTAAATTACATTCAACTCGATAGCGAGGTCTTTTGGACACAGGGAAAAAAAACGAGATCGTACTGGCAACTCTCCGAGATCTCTACAATTCTTCAGATGATACGAAAGCCGAATTCAAAAATTGCTAAATCTTCAATGCTGTTAAATAAACAGAAAAAAGGCAGAAGAAGAAGAAAGGCTACGGAAGGAGGCTGAAGCTGAAGCAGCTGCACAAATTGCTGAATTGGACAGACAGCTTAAGGTACTGCGGATATGATACCCTGTTTCCTTAGTAACGCAAGGATAAAGTCCCCCATTCTTCTAATCCTACTCCTGTGACAGATCCTTCTTTTCTTAATTTAAAACCACAGTGATAGCTTACTACAGTTGCCGTTTGATTTATTTGAACTTGATTTGAATACTACGTATTAAACAGTTCTTGTTCTTGTGCATACAATTATCGTTTTTAGCTGGAAGATAGCGACGAAGAAGAGGAAGACACCGAAGAGGCCTGGGACAGACCGCCCAGTCTCTATGATACTCAAGATCTGCCACTCAGGGAGGGGTACCTTATGATGAGAGGTCAGTAGTATGAGGATGTATATTCGCTGTCAATTTGCCATTTTGTCCCCTTTCATCCTTGTAAGGTTGAAGTTTGTTAAGTTGTGTTTATTATATATTGCACATTTTAGGTGGGTTATTAAGTTTATGGAAAAAACATTGGTGTGTTTTACGAGATGACACGTTCATGTGGTTCAGAGGAAAACAGGTGTGTTTTGGACTTGTTTTGATAAAATAACACTCTAAAAATATATTATTTTATCATGCTGCAGATCTTGAAATTAAGTTAAGAAATATACATTTTTGCAAAGATGAAAATGCCGTTATTAGTATACACAGCTTTTAAGCGGGGGTTTTGAAGTTAATTTGATCTAAGACACCTTTTTAAATAATACAGGACGCTCTGAAATGTGGCTGGTTGATGAAGAAAGGTGGAGGAACAACAACTCTTTCAAGGTAGGATCAAACATGCAGTCTTTGTCAGTAATTAAAGACGCGATGTGAAGGTGAAAAGAAAGAACTAGGTTTGAAGTGTTATTGCGGACAAAGTTAGTCCACAACCAGTGTTGGCTGGGGCATTATAATCGAGCTTCTGCTTATGGACACCTGTACAATACCAAAATTTCTTTTTGGTCCCGATATATTATATTTCATGCAATTTTTTGCTCTATAACAGTGGCAACTAAAAATTATTATAATCTGTTCTATAAACTTGTAATAGATAAAGCTAAATGGGTAAAAAAGGAAATACATAAAACAAAACCTGTTTAAAAGCTGTTGCGGGATTTGACATCAATTAAATTAACTGAACGATCGGTTGTTCATAACAACATTTTCTTCTTGAATCGCTGCGTTATCTCTATCCTTATCGTCATTATCATCTCCATCTTGCTATAAACATTTTTTCTTTCAGGCGAAATTGGAAACGCCGATGGTTTGTTCTGAAAGACAACGTTTTGACTTACCACGAGACAGACATGGATGGAGCCAAATCACTTGGAACCATTGATATCAGAAATGCAGTGTAAGTAAGGAGAGAACGTAAAATCTACAGTGTCGCTCCACAGATATGCGTTCTCATAAGAACATTTTTTCCTGATTTCCCCCATCGGTATTGTTTTACCATTATCTTTGGCTAAATATTATATATTAAACGCACTTTTTGGAAAACAAATATAACGACATAATATTCCTCTATTAAGCGTATGCCTCAAGTTAGTTGTTACTAAAGTTTTGATTTGTGTTATAATGTCCCAACGTGACACATACATTGATGAAACGGCGCTTCTGGAGCTTACATAAGTGATGTTATTTCGCGTTTTGGAATATTTTTTCAGCCTTGGCTAGCATGTTCTTCCGCTGCTATTTTGATTGCAACGTTGCTTTGCTTCATAGCCTTTCCATACCCACAATCGGCGACAAAATTGTTGAGACATTGTGCCTAAATAGGGCGAAGTGTCTCAACCCATTTTGTCTCCGATTGCAGCTGCGTAAATGTGTATTGGTGACATAATGCTGGAGGTAAAACTGCCTAGGACTAGCAACCTGGCAGAGGAGAAGGTGTCAGATTAAGAACAGCGGTGTAGATAGAGTAGCTGTTATTGAAGTTGAGAATGTGGTCAAATATTTTTCTGGTTTAAAAGACTTGCAGACTGATAACTGTTGTAACCTGTATGTACCTTTTTATAGACGCATTGTCGACGATGGCGTTAAAGAAAACGGATTCAGTATTATCACAGAGAACAGGACCTACCACATAATTGCAGAAAACACAAACGACTGGAAGTGAGTAGCGCTGCTGTTGAACCTCTCCACAACGGTCACCTTTGGTACAGAAAGAAGTGGCCGCTGTAAGGGTGTGGCCGTTGTAGAGAGGTGTAAATGAGAGTCAATGTATGGACTGTCCGCCAAAAAACGTGGCCGTTGTAGAGAGGTGGCCGTTAGGGGAGGTTCGGCTGTACTTAAGTTTGAAAATTACCGGTACACATTCCCATCGGCTTTGTAAGGTTATCAGAAATTGGTTTCTTTTCTGTGTATTTGTCGGGGTTCGTTGTTTCTGACGAGCGCTGTAAGAAGTTACAATTTTTCGTAGGACTTAATTGGAGAGGGATCTTCATGAATTGAAAAATGTCTCATTGCAAAAATGTCTCATTGCAAGAGTGCAAGAGGGGTGGAAAATTCGTTTGCTGTAACAGGAGTCATTGTTTTAAATTCTGAAAGCAATTAGCGACACTTGAAAATTACACTTGTAAAAGTTTTATTAAATTGACCCCTGGTGTTTCCTATATCGGGATCGTGTTCAGTGGAGAAGAAAAAAAAAACATGTTTTTTCTCGAAAATCAGGTCCCAGAAGAGCAGGCAAACGAATTTGAAATATTATTGACTCCATAATGCGCGAAATATTCGAAAATTGTAAAAGATATTTTATAAAAACACAGTAATGTACTCACGTTTTGTACGAAACAGACAACACCGCTACGGCGGAAATTAACATGGGACGCCTACCGGTAGTAGGTAAACATGCATTCAAACTTACGCCCGCCGTCGTAGACATCCGCCGTCCTCGGATCTTAAGGTCCCTAACTGGAAAGCTAGGGAGGGGAGGCTAAAAGGCTTTTGTACGTGTAACGATCATATCGTAGTTCCAATACCCCAGGCATAACCCAGGCATTTGACTATGCTACGCCCGGAGAAGAGGGAATTTGGCAATTTGGTTGAAAATTGAAGGGCGAGAAATTTCAACCTGCGTTTTGGTAGAAGTGTAAGGTCGCACAATATATGTTGATGAAGCAAGGAAAGAACGAAGCAATTATTTGTTTTTGTGTAGGCCTCAAATTTATCATTTAGCTACAATTTCCTGTTTTGTTTTTATATTTGTCTTCATAAGCCTAAAACAACTTTTTTCTTACGGTGCATTTTTGTGCAATTTACCTTTTCTTCAGCCAATGGTTCAACATTCTGAATCGAGTGCACAGAGCAAATGACGAAGAACTGAAGGGAATGCGTGAGGAATCTGCGAACGTCAAACATGCAGCGGTAAGACCACTGTGCTTATAAAGCACAGTCTGGCTAAGTTTGTGGATCACTGAACACGCATCAGTCAATCTCATTTTAACTTCTCCTTTTTCTGTTTTCAGGGAACCATCGATGTGGCCATGATCGAGTCTTGCACCCCTGGAGGAGTAGCGAACAAGTAAGACAAAGCTTTAATATTGGTCGTGTTTCACGATAAAAATGATTTAGGCGACAAATTGCGCGATTCATATCCTAGTCTAGGCCCAAAAGAGAAAATGCTGTATGCTTAAAAGACGTTCGTTTTTCGGACAAATTATGTTTACATTTATTCTGAATCTAACTTTCTTCTCACAGTGTAAGCAGATTTACCTTGATATTAGTGTCAATTTTTATTTGTAATTATTTGCCTCTCTTCCTGTATCGTACAAACGTTCGCCTAAATTGCTGATCCCTTTCTTTGCAGACCCAACTCCTTCACGCTCATCACGGCAAATCGTGTTATGAACTTCATAGCAGACTCTCCTGAAGACGTCAATGGCTGGGTTGAAGGTATGGAGTTGCATGTATTGAGGTTTAGCAAAACCTCCAGTGTTGCACCAGTTTCGCTACTTGTCAAGCTCGCTTCGTCGAGTTCGCCACCTACATTCTAGGCCCGCTCTGCCTATCGGCAAAGTCCAAAGTTTGTACCTTCAGAGGGCCAAGCTTAAAGGAAGCGGAAATATATTTACATTTTTTTTTCTTGTGGCAATTAAGGATTTATTTTCAATGGTTTACAGAAAGTAACGTGTAGCGAATGTGATGGCAACTAAGAAGTAGCGAACGGCGACAAGCTGCGAAACCGGTTGTTTCCATGGAATAAGATCCTATTTAGGTGGTGTAATACTGCCTCCAGTTCTGCGGAGAACAGAGTTTTGATTGGGAGCATGTTCGCTGTATCAAGGATTAACTGGGGAGAAATTTGTTAAAAGAAGCCGTTAAATGAAATGGAACAATCGCATATTTAGAAAAGAAGCCCAGAAATATAGGACGTGGAACTCACACTCCGCTAGACTAAGAATGCGTTTAACGTTCAGTACGATCATTCGGATAAAATGCCGTGATGTTTTCCGACCCTTTCACCTTTTCAGTCGGACAAACGTTGTGTTGACTTTTAAGTACTACACAAATCTTCGGCTACAATTGTTAGTTTTTGGCATGTGATCTATCCGGTCATCATGTTGGAACACGCCCTTGGGCCGATTTTAGTCAGACATTAGGGAGCTTAAGCAACGCGGACGGTGGCAAAAGCGGCTCTTAAAAAGTGAATTCACGCTGTTTCGAAATTCATTGCTCTTATTTCATGTCGTGCAACTTATCAAATGTTGTTGAATTTTTTTGACGTTAAATTCTGAAGCTTAAAGACTGTATCTAATTTTAAAAAAAAAAAGAGAAATTAAAGAACCGTCGTCTTGTGCCCACGTCCTAACAAAACGAGAAATTAGGCAGTTTCACGTCGTGGTTAGTCGAGGAGCGACGGTAAAAAATGTACAAAAACGTGTCATGTACGTGCAAAGTTGTTGTTTTGGTAATCTAGGACAAAATTGTACGGATCTACCTTTCGTTTTCACGGGACCCGCGGAATCGTGCAAGTTTTTTTTATCGGCAAACAGTCCTAGAATCTGTGACAGAGTTTGCATGGTTCGGTGTAAACTGTTTGCACAAGTTAAAAAATTCGTCCGTTCAAAGATTTGTCCGCAACCCTGTAAACGGCGTCTAAACCTTTTGCGTTTTTGACGTCCTCGCTGCCGTCGTCGTCGTCGTCGTCTTTGCTTAAACTCCCTTTGTCGGATGACCGACTGTGGTTTGCAGTTCTTCTCACCTGCCGAATTTTTTGTGTTTGTTTAACAGCTATACAGACAAGCAAAGAACATGAAGTTGATGAAGGTTTTGCTGATGTTATTGAAAAGGGTTGGCTTATCAAAGAGGGTGCTAATGACGACTCCAGACGAAAGAGGCAAGTCGTAAACTTCCGTCATATCAACCCTGTGATTACGCCACAGAAACAAAACATCTTGTCGTCACAACCATGTTTACGTACTCTCCTGCAAACACGCCTATTGGCCAATCAGAGCTTGCGTACTATGTTAGATATTTCATACAGAGAGGTAACACAATTGTTGGTAAACCAGCAGTTTTCATTGTGGCCCACAAGGGTAAGAATCCCAACTGGCCGGCGGCAAACCAGTTTGCTATTTACAAGTGTGACCGCGAGGAGTTAAACTCGGGACTACCAAGACCAAATCCAGTAAGCGTGGTAGCGAACTCGGAGCGTTCGGATTACAACTCCAGCGCTCTAACCGCTTGTTCATGCTGCGTCTAAATAAAACTCACTTGTCGAAGAATTTCAGGGAGCTCGTGTTGGCCATGTTGATCATGTTATACTTTCCCGTGGAGGATTTTGCCAAACATTCCCCCTTCACTGGTGATAAGAGCCAGTTCCTTGAAAAATGTTAAGCTTTCCACCTGTATTCTCCTCAGCTATTAACTTCATTTTTTGTTCCCAGTTTTAAAGTGTATTTTTGTCCAGTTTGGTTTATGATTTTCTTATTTTATCATTTGCTTGATACCACCTCCAGCTTGACTCCTTGAATTTCTCATCCCACCGCCATTTCAATTTTCCAGCACTCACTGTAGTTAAATTATATTTTCCTCTATTTGGTTGACAGATGGTGTGTTTTGACCGGAAACTCGCTTGATTACTACAAGTCATATGTAAAGAACAGCCCCAAATTTGGCTCCATCGTGTTGAATAGCCTTTGTTCTGTTGTATCACCGGAAGAAAGGGAACCTGGTAAGAGCCATATCCTTCCTTGCCTCGTAATTCATATTACTACTACCAGAGCTGTGGCTAAAATGTCCAAGTACCACTAACCTTTTTTGTAAAGTGGCCAAAAAGTTACTATTAAAAAAGGCTTAAGGCTCGCCATGGTCTTAAGGTTTCCATTTTCTCGTTTTTATAGTCTTCATTTCTTGAACATTCTGTAAACTCATGTACTTCCCTGGGTTTTTAGGTGACTGGACGTTTATTGTGAATGGGAGAAAACGATCATACGTTCTCCATGCAAAGCTTCAAGAGGAGGCAATTCGCTGGGCTAATGCCATCCAGGAGGTGTGTGTGACTTTGCAAAAAAGAATTATGTGTTTGAGCTTAGTTGTGTACAGGGTTTGCAAATTTTATTGATGAGTGGAGTCAGTGTGACTTCTGCTTCACAAATTTTGGAGTCATTTTGGAATATTTGGAGTCAAGTATCACAACGAAAAAAGCAATTTTCAGACTTTCCAGCATGTGGTCCTGGCACGAGGTAGCTGTGGCGGTCCGCTGACCTAGAAAGCTCAAATCCATGATGGCAGTCATCGAGTAACTTTGATTGTAATTTACCCTCTTCCTGTTTTGTCTTGCAGTATAATTCTTTAATTTTGATGATTTAATTACGGTTTACAACGTTTACGATCAACGTAAATTGACCACTCCAGAAAATACCATAACATACCACAATGCTCTTTGTTTTTCGCTCCAAAATTTTGCATAACCATTGTCTTCAGTTTCTCTTGGGAGTTAACATGGCCTCAAGGGAAACTGAAAACAATGCTTATGCAAAATTTTGGGGTGACAAACAAAGAGCATTATGGTATGTTATGGTATTTCTGGAGTGGTCAATTGTATTTGATTCAAAAAAGGTAAGGACAAAACTGTGTTTGTTACCGAAAATTTCTGGAGTCGAAGTGGCTCCCTATTTGTCACCGAAAATTTCTGGGAGTCGAAGTGACTCCCTCCGTAACCTCAGTGGAGTCGTCTGAACAATTTTGGCGTAAAATACGCCAAATTTGGCGTATTTGCGAACCCTGTGTGTAGTACTTTTTTATTGGTCCAGGTAAGACACTGAGTTAGACCCTTTCAGTCCTACGAGTGATCAGGATGAAATTGCTCTTCGTACTATCAATGCTTTGTAAAACAGCGTGGTAATGAGAATAATGAATCTACTTTGAAATACTTCAACAACTTCTCCCCAATATTTCTATAGACAATGTATAGGGACAAATGAGAATTTAAATTTTGGCGTTAGGGTTTAAAGGATTATAAGTAAAAGTTAGAGAGAGAAGTGCGCTTTGACAGGGTAGAGGTATACTGCACGCGGTCATTTCGTGTATCATTGAGTTTTATCACCGCATGGCAATTTTTTAAAGACTTGTTAGGAGTGCGAATGCATTTAGAACTGTTTACATGTTTTTCAAAATTTCGTATTGCTGGTTAATTTTGATGGTTGGCATTTTGGCTTCGGCGTTTGTTACCAGTAACTCGAGCTTAGTCTTTCTTTTAAATTTTTTTATTCCTTTAAGCTACCTATTTGCCATGAGTTCGACTTTTGATCCTAGTACCAAATATTTGTCTTTTGTAGGTGATCGACTCTAAGCCACCGGTAGAAACTCCATTTGAGAAATTGGTAGCGGAGTTAAAGGTAAAGAATATTCACCTTTTTCACATAGACCATAATGCACGTTGTCTACCTCCCAAACTTTTGCATAACCATTGTTTCCACTTTCTCCTGGATATTACATTCATTCCAAGAGAAAATCGAAGACAACGGATTGGCAAAATTTTGGGGGATAAACAGGGTGCATTGTGGTCTTTGTGAAAATAGTGCATTCTAATTTTCAGCCTCTGTTAGGGGGAACTTGTATGGCAAGAGTTGTGGTCATCATTTGTGGCTTAATAAACCAGTAGGTTTTTGGATTTAATGACAATAATTTAATCCCAAAAGAAAACTTTACCACTGATCTTTTTTTTTTGCATTTACAGAACACCACGACAGAAAATGAGACGGACCAGGTGTATCGTACCAATCCAGTGTTGAAGTACTCCAAGATACCACTCAAGGCCCCTCTCCTACCCCTCCCTTACGGACAATCACAGTCATCACGTGAGTTAATGAATCAAGGTTGAGGCCATGTTCGCATGAGCTAATTAAAGTTTCCAAAGCCATACAAACTTACGTTTTTAAGTTTTAACTGAATGAGGTGTCCAAGGAAAGAAGGAAAGCAATCAATTCCTCGAGCCCACGAAGAAAAATTTCTACATGTAAGAATTTATGACAGTAAATCTGAGCGATCTGTCAACATTCGTGGGTAGTAGAATGCACTTTTGCCATAGATTTTGCCATATTACCCGCTCAGGGACTTTTTGCGGGAAACATTTTTATTGTAGATGTCATGTAACCACGAAGTAAAAAATTTGAGAGCTAGCGCTGTTGGAAAAAATTTCAGGTATATAACAATAATATTAATGATAATAATAATTATTATTATTATTGGTCTTTAAGGTGCAAAGGGTAAAGGTTATGGAACCTTTCATGAAGAGGCTGTTCGAGTTTTTAGCTCTCTACTGGAACAGGAATCTATTGCAGATCCTATTCCGGTGATTCAAGTAAGTTTACTCTCGCTACTCACATAAAGTTAACCATCACCGTGACAAAGGGGATTTTGAGTACAGGTTTTCAAACGAACTTCAAACGCGTCATGTCACTGAAAAATTGACTTCCTATCCTTTCAAACGTTTCGTAATTTTTCTTGATAGCTGGGAAATTAAGTTAGAGCTGAAGGAAGAGGATTACTCCCGAGCTCAGATAGATTCGGTAAAATTTATCGCCTTCCTGTTCACGTACTCAAGAAACTTGACTAAGTTTGGTTTGTTGGCAAGGAGGGGAAATAGCAGAAAAGCGTGCTGCTCGTGCAGAGTTGTTGTTTTGCATGCTCGGTGTAGTATTGCTTTTTTGACGTCATTGTTCTCGTAAGCCGTCGTCGTCATAGTATTTTGAGTCACCAGTCAATATGCGCTGTTAACCAAGAGTGAGATCAGGATCGTGGACAAGATGGCTGGGCTGGATA
Organism: Porites cylindrica; assembly: GCA_964035525.1. Lineage (NCBI taxonomy): Eukaryota > Metazoa > Cnidaria > Anthozoa > Scleractinia > Poritidae > Porites > Porites cylindrica. The sequence continues at coordinate 49,557,242 of OZ037777.1, read as the reverse complement.
TTGGCCTAAGCAGTCATGATCAAATGGATTTTTTAAACGGACAAAATAACCTCTTTTACGGGCCAAAAACGAGAAATACCAAAGGGCAAGAAGGACCGATCGTGCGCACTCGGGTAGCCAATCAGAACACAGGGTTCGCGTCACCTTGCCTTCTCGCGCAACCAGCCGTAGCATACAGTTCGCTCGTGCAAATTACTGGTCCGCAGCACAATCGTTTCTTGGGGGTCACGCATCACTCGGGAAAGAGCGTTGTGTGACGACGGTTTCATAGGAGACTATGAGGCAACTCAGAAACAGTGGCCTGTTGAACTTATAACTACAGTCGACCCTTATTAAGAGGCCACCCTCTATTAAGCGGGCAGTAAAAAAAGCCCCGAAATAATTTTAGAAAAGAATGGAGAATTAAACCCCTATTATGCAGCCACCTCTATCAGGCGGCCGCGGCCACCTCTTGGCCGTCCCAACAACAGCTCTCCCATTGTTTTCACCTTTATTAAGCGGTCACCAAGCTCTTGATACACTCACTGTGGCTATATTTGAAGAACATGGTGAAGGAAAATAAAGTCCGAGGAAGAAGGTGACGACCGATTCTGGACCAGTAATGATGCTACCGTTGCGTGTTTGTTTCAAGGATAGAGTAATGTTTCTGCTAAAGATTATGCTGATTTACTGACGAACCTCTATGAACGGACAACCTTCATTAAGCGGCCACTTACCGGTACCCCGAGGGTGGCCGCTTAATAGAAGTTCAGCTGTACTAATCTTTTATCTTTTCCATACATTTACCGTGGTTAACATTTCCTGTTACCTTACCTTCCACATTACCTTTTTTTGTAAAGAAAGTTTCCGTTCAGGATTTGGTGTTACGAACACTTTGTGTATGGAAATGCAATGAATACAGCAGCTTTGATTAAATAGTGTCATTGTAACTTTGGCTTGCAGGGAATTCTCCAGACCTGCCAGGACCTAAAACCTTTACGAGACGAGGTAATTCTATGTGACCTTAATTATGAGATACGTAGTTAAATATTTTTGTCCCGGTTGAATCTTGCTTGCGTTAACATTACTGTCTTTTTCGTTATTTTCACTAGGTTTTCTGTCAGCTGATAAAACAGACTACCCACCATCCAAGTCCAGACTCCATTGGAAACTTAAGAAACATGCAGGTATTGAAAGTGAGAAATACTTAATGGCGAGCTCTTGTGTAAGGTGTTATATATATATATATATATATATATATTATGGGTAAGCAGATTGCGTTTAACTTCATCCCTTCTCCATCTTTTATATTGCGTCCTTTGACCTTATAGGAGCAATGACTGTGTTCCTTTTGTTTTTAGGTTCTGGTTTGTATGTGTTGCACATTTGTTCCATCGAGAAAATACTTGCGCTACCTGAGATTTCACTTAAAAAGGTAAGTACACATATTTCTATAAAATATCCCTCTTCAGCTTGTATTTGTCCGTCCTTGACTGAGTTTACATCAAACCCGATATTTCGCCTAGTGGATTTGTTACCACTTATTTTGCTCCAAAGCCAATGCGGAAGTTCATTCTCGTAACGACGTTGTAAACTTCCGCCGAACATTCAGATTGGTGTAAATATTCTTGGTTGACGGGTTGCTCAAGTAGCCTTGCAATCTTTGCGCTCATCTGTCCACTTCGGCTTACAAAATAGTTTCTGTAGATTAGATCTCTACGTAACTATTTCGTTTCCTTCACATTGTACAACCGCCTTGAAAAGCCGTTTGACCGTTAAAGACGTATTTTGTTGAAAACGGCGATGAACGTCCAAATTGCCTTGCTTGAGAACTAGTAAGATTTGCCGATCAGTAAAGAAGAGATGTAGCTAAATAACTTTCGGAAATTAGAAAATCTCTTGGTCATTCAATGGTTATGTTTCTTCGTCTTACTCAGGAATCGAGAAAAACACCCCAACACAGAAATGGCGAGATTTGCAGCTTATGCTTTAGAATGTATCAAGAGAACAAGGCCAAGGTAAGCAATGACTTGATAACTACACAATTAAATACGAGATGACGGTAAAACGTTTTAGGAAACGTTCAGGGGTATTGGTACGTTTACACGTCCTAACACTCAGCTAGGAAGATCGTAGTACTAAGGACAAGTACAACCCTTTACATGTAAACTGAATAAAGAAAACATGTGGCGTTAGGATGATCCACCTTCTAGGATATTCCTGGTACAATAATGATAATAATAATAATAATAATAATAATAATAATAATAATAATAATAATAATAATAATAATAATAATAATAATAATAATGGCATCAGGCCATGGCATCAGGCCACCAGTCGCTCGTAAAGGAAGCAGCTAAGTACGCTGAAGAACTCAACATCACCCTTCAGCTTGATACCCTAAATCCCGTGTGTGTTACAACAGATGGAAAGGTGGTAACTGCAGCAAGAGCTGGGAATCTGTTGAAGCAATCTCAAGAGAAGCAGTTCTTGGAGAGCGCTAAAGACAAAAAGTGGCAAGGAAAGTTATTCCGTATCAGATGGGAAGATGAGAGCCTAAGCATAGCCAGCTGCTTTGCATGGTTAAAAGGTTGGGCTACATGCCCTACACATACCATCGCGGGCATGTATGAACTGTATGAGCAGTTGTTACCTACGAAGCTCTACACAAAGGAGAAGACGCAAACCTCCACCGACGGCGAAGTTCTATGCAGGTTATGTGGGAAGGTAGCTGAGAGCGTTGCACATGTACTGGCTGGATGTTCCTCCCTGGCACAAACCAAGTACCTATACAGGCATAATGCAGCTTTGAAGATTCTGTTTTTTGAGCTCCTGCGAGAGCATGGGTTAATGGAAGAGGTTCCACCATGGTACTCACCGGTGATGCCTAAACCAGCCTACCAGAACACCACGAGTGAGGCTTTTTGGGATATTCCCATCTATGCAGAGCACAACGAAGTTAGAGCAAATCGGATCGACGCGCGACTTGTCAACCACGAGAGGAAAGAAGTCTGCACAATTGAAATGAGCTGCCCATGGATTGAGAGTAGAGCTAAGAAAGATGAGGAAAAGACCCTCAAGTATGGGCCCATGATGTGGGAGCTGAAGCAGAGATACAATGGTTACAGGGTTGAACAGTACAACGTAATAATTGACGTACTGGGGGGTTACTCTAAACACCTAGAGAAGTCCGTGAGGAAGCTACTTGGAGCGAGAGCACGGAGCGTACTTCAGCGAATGCAGAAGTCGGTCATCTCAAACACTTTAAACATTGCCAGAACATTTAAGATAAATACTTAGTTAGGGCGCTATGGACTTCAGTTTTTAGGTTTTTGATTTTTCTCTAAAAATCTTGAAACACAAGCTTGCTGACGTTTTTATTGAGATTTTTTAGAACATTAGAGTGTGATATTATTATAAATATGTTTTTAGTAGAGATAGCGAAGGTTTTACAGAGTATCAGAATTTAATAATATTCTAAATTGGCTTTTTAAGTAGAGAGATTTATATCACTATGTATAAGCTTTTAGTAGAGATAGCGAAGGTTTTACAGAGTATCAGAATTTAATAATATTCTAAATTGGCTTTTTAAGTAGAGAGATTCATATCACTATGTATTTTAGGATTGTATTAGGTTTCGTATCGACCTTTTTTTACTTCTAAGTATAGCTTCTCAAGTGGTGTAGGTTACGCTTTGCGCCCTATACTACTCATAATGTGGACAGCATTCCAAAGTTTCATACTGCGACATAATAATAATAATAGTAATAATAATAACAACGACTTTATTTTAGTGTCAATGTATTTAGCTTAACAGTTAGCTAATTGGGGGGACACTACGTACTGGCACACTAATATATTACAAGATTTTTAAATTAATGATCTTATCGAAACCTAAAACTATATACAAATGTCTACGACTCAAAATTTACACAGGTCACAGCAGTTACTATTGTTATCTATGTGGCTCGAAAGGTCCACACGGCGTATATGTTTCTTGAATGCCTTGAGGTTTGTCAAGTTTCTGGGCTTACTACTGACCTTTGACCAAATGAAAGGTACTTGGTAGCGCAGCGAATGCTTCCCATAGGCAAGGATCTTCTTCTCTCCATCTAAATAGCCCCTAACACCTGTCCACCCAAACGATCGAAAAAATCACCGCAGCCAAATCTTGTACCCATAAATTTTTCTCCTTGGAGTGTAGGAAGTGGGTAATTGGGAAGGGCTTACTGTAGGAGGTGCTTTTGCGTTTCGAATTTAAGGGAGGGGGCTTATGTTCGGGATTTTACAGCCTGTTACTTGGTTACTTTAATTACTTACTAATGCACTTGTAAATGACTTTTTGAAATTCCAGAGAGTTTCCACCGTCGAGGGAAGAAATAATCTCGCTTTTGGTAAATAGAATATTACTGCTATTTATGCTACATCGTGTCGATGAATTACAGTCTTTTTTTCTCTCTGAATTCTGCTTTTTTCCTTCATTATTCCTAACAAAAATTTACGTTCTTGTCTTTTTACTTTATTTGAAGGGCCGTCGTGAACTTTCCGCAGTTGTACACTGTTATGGCGGAGGATCCTGCAAAATAACAATCAACTCTGCTACTACTGCTGGCGAGGTAAAAATGGTTTATACTTAACGTATTTGAACCTCGACCAATCAGGCGCGCGTCTACGTTAATAAGGAGCTCAAGCAACAACGACGGCGACGGTTACGAAAACTTCACTTGAAAAATGCAGTCGCGCTATTTCAAAATTTATCGCGCTTGTTCCATCTCGTTCAATTCGTCAAACGTTAGCAATTTTTTCTGGAGTCGAATTCGCAAAGACTGTATCCCCGCCGAAGATCAGGAAAAGAAAAAGAAAGTCGCTATCTTGTGTTCATGTCCTCCGCAAAACGTGAAATTTGGCAGTTTCACGTCGTAGTCTTGCAGTGACGGCAAACAAATGTAAAACAAGGCGTGATGGAGGTGCAGAGTTGTTTTTTTCCCATTCTTAACTTATTGCTTTTTGGCCGTTCTCGTTGACGTGGCCGTCGTCGTTGGTTAAGCTCATTAATATCCAGACAACCCTGGAAAAATTTGACGTTTGGGCCATACAGTCCATCTTGTTTGTTCTATGACTATGACGAGTGATGACCGACGTAATGATTATAGCACATTACACTGTTGAACACAAACATTTCAGCTAGCATCACCTACTATTTCGACCGATTATGTTGGACTGACCGGAACACTCCAAAATGATCGGCCCTGTTCGATGTCAATCTGTCCCAATACGCTACGATTGCATTTCACCAACATTTTCTTGACTCGAACGGGACGTTGTGACAAGGGTTATCTACTCCTGAGAAAGAGGCTGCTCGAACGGTAGTGAATTTAACCTTTTGCAGTTTTATTTCTCACGTTAGAAACTGGCATTGCTTCCTTAGGTTGTGGAGAAACTTTGCAAGGGATTGAACATTCCTCAGAAATACAACATATTCAGTCTTTTTGAGCAGTGCGGTACAATAGAGAAAAACATTGAAGACAGAACCGTCCTCGCAGATGTTTTGTCGAAGTTTGAAAAGTTAGTATTGACTACTCAACTGTCCCCTTAATTACATAGTAATTATTTATATCGTTATAGCTGTAGCTATCAGCACCGTACAAGTCAACTTCGTCAGCTAGTTTTGTCAGCTACTTTTCATGTAACCTTTACATTAGCAGCGACCAAAAATTTATCTTCTGACCGTTATTACTCAAAGTTAGGAAGGGATAAACTAGTAAAAACCGTTAGGCTGAACAGTTTCCCCAAAACCCTGATTGAATCCTTCAGTTATTTCCACCCGTGCCTTTGGTTTTTTCTGTGTTACTGAAATGATCCTCCACTGTCTTAAGTGATCATTTTATATCTCACTTAATTTGGATTCCAGTTTCTAATGATTGAATTTGGTAAAAGTTGGTGTCCACTGACGAGTAGCCTGGGAGCAAGCTCTTTATTTAGAGGATGTGGTGAGAAGTCGCGCGCGAGTGGGACGCGAAAGGAGACTTTCTTTCGCCTTCTCTCGGGGATTGCTTCGCACGCCACTCGTAATGCAGGGCTTTCTCGCAGGCTTACTGACGATGGATTCAGTTCACTGATTATCGTTTCTGATTTCAGGTATAAGGCGCTAGGTTTAACGGAAGCTGGGCACACATGGAAGCTGTTCTTCAAGATTTTTTGCTTTCTTGAACCAGAATCAGTGGAACCAGATAGCGTTGAATATGGATTTCTCTATGAACAAGTAAGGCTTTCTGAAGTGTCGTTATCTGTGTTAACGTTTGTGATTTGTTGGGTATACACTTCGTAACTGTTACGGGTAAAATTCTTTCTCAGTTTGTACTAGTATTTAACCTAGTCCTTTTGAGAATTTCTCCCAGCACTTTCTCTTGGAGTTGTGATACAGTCCAGCGACTTGTATGCGTAATTGTAACTTTACCTTATCAGGCCCAAGTGTGATAAACATCAATTTTCTCTAAACAGTTTCAATACTCATCAATCGAAAGGTTATGAGTCAGAACTAATAAAATCATCTCTATGGGGAAAATGTTTTGGTCTTTTATGAAATCCCCTCAGACGTCTCTCTGCAGTGATTTTGTTAAAAATGGTTATGGTGAGTCCTGAGACTCAACTTGTGAAAAATTATGAGTCCCAGTGCAGACCCACTGAGTCCTAAACTGAAAATGCTTGGTCCTTTATGCAGCCAGACAGTTAATCTGACGAAAGACTCCAAAACTCTGTAGTAAAGTTTACTGAAATAAAGGTATACTCCTTCTATTGTAAAGCACAACAAAGACTAAAAGAAATATGTGTCGTTAAACAACAGCCACAAGAACGGCTACAGAAATCACACAAGGATATTTTACAAAAACATCTTTAGACCGATCGATCGATCTTTGAGTTCTACGGAACGCATGCAATCAATTATTTTGCGTCTTTGTGGATGTTTATGCGTCAGGGAAGCAGGACGCAGAAGTAACAGAATCATAGCTCTCTTGATGAAAATTTGCGCGCAAAAGAAGGAGGTGGGGTGGGGAGGAGAAAACGGGCGAGACGTCGCTTCGCCTCTCGTCTTTCTCCTTCCCATAGTCCTTTGCGTTTTGCGCGTGCCTCTGTGAGAAAAACGGAAAACGAAGCACCTGAGGAGGAGGAGAAGGTTTAAGGAAATATATGGAAATCGGTCTTGAGAATTTGTACGTGGATATTGCGGCCTAAAGGTTCAATGCTTGTGCATTTGTTTCTTATTAGGCTTGTGATTCCATTATTCTTGGTAAATACCCTGCTCCGGATACCACACTCTACTTACTGGCTGCACTCCGACTTCAGTTTAATGAAGGAGACTACAAACCGGGGGCCTGGGTGTAAGTATGAAAATCTTTATTAGAGTTCAACTCAGTCCCAGTCTATTGGAAAAGGAGTTTGGCAGTTACCTCAGTCTTCAAATGCTGTGGTTTCTAATTGGTTTAAATTACGTCTCGCCAATTTGTTAACCAATCAGAATTCATTTGTGCTCTGCTCAAACTAGTTCTTCTGAAGACACGAAAATGAAGCAAAAAGATCAGAATTATGCATGACGAAAGTGGACTTCATTTGCTACTATCAGATTCAGCGATATGCCAATGTGCAATTGTCGGGGCGAAATAACGCTGCTTCCAGAGACGGATTTTATAATATCTAGGACGAAATGTAAATCGCTTCCACGGTTTGACTAAGCTCCTTGGTGAGTCGCGGCTTCGTCGCGCGCTTGTCAATGATTCATGAAAGGCATAAAGTCCTTTGTATGAAGCGTATGCGAAAATAACCCCGAACTGCAAAATTTTCACTCAGGGTTTACATGAGTGTTTAAATACTTTGGCGCACAGTCATCCCAACTCGCCTCCATTCCGTTAAGGTAAGGAGCAAAGTTCATGGATAAGGGGTTACAACCCCGCTATATTTGAAATGCTGCTGCTTTTTTGTAGGTCTGATCTAGACTCCGTCTATCCTCCTGGAAAACTAAAGCAGAAAGTTAAGAAAGAAAACAACTCTATAGGAAGGGACCGCACCTTCAGCCTCAAGGTATATTTAGGACATTAACATCAGCTAAGTTATCCGTCTACAAATTCGATCAAAGTGATATGACTTAAAAGAAAATACGCACGAATTCACGCGGCAAATCTTCGCATTTTTTTCTTTTTTCAAGTTTTCTTTTTTTTATTAGGTGATATGGGTTTGTGAAGATCGTACCTGTTTAGAACAGATTATGTTTGCTTATTTCCTCAGCCGTTTTCAATGATTTTTGAGCAAACAGTTACATATTTACAGTCGTACCTCTTTACAACGACCATAGAGAGGAGAAGTGATGAAGTCACCAAAATTAGCGAGATTAAAGCCCCGTGCAAACGGACGCAACGTTGTTGGCTAACAACTCCCAACATTACTGGAAGTTGCTGCTTCCATTTGCACGTAGCTTAAAGTTTGACCGATTTCAAATGTCCTTTGCGCAACAACTCCTAGTAACACGCAACAACATGTAACAGGGTATGCAATCGGACGCAACATCCAACAATGTTTGGAATAGTTGGACAACGATTTTACGTCTGTTTGCACGTAGCATAAGGGCCACGTTTACCACATTCGGCAAAGGCAGACTCAAGTTGAGAATTTCTCCAAATAGAAAATGAGAAGATGAAAACAGTCAGAAACAGTTCTTATGGATGAAAATAACGTGAAACTGCTTATTTTTTGTAGAGGAAAAGAACAGTTAAAGACAAGGATAAGAAAAACTTGGTCACGAAGCAAAAATTCACGTTTGCCGGTTTCCGTAAACGTGACTGTTTATCTCTCTATGATAAGTTTAGGGTTATGGGATAGATTATGTCACACGGGACGTTTCGCAACGACGATTTTAAGCTCAACACAGTGTTGCAATGTTGGAACAGTGTTTCAACCATTCGAAACAATTTCGCAGCCTTACAATGTTGCAACGCTGTGTTGCGCTAAAAATCGTCGTTGCGAATCGTCTCGTGTAACATCATCTTTGAGGCTCGCCGGCGCGATTATGGTTGCTTATGCACCCTAATTTGAGATGTTGGTTATTTTATAGAATTTATTATGGAAAAAGGATATTACTTGAAAATGCTTTTGTGGTGCAATTTTTTGGTGACGAGTTGTTGAATTTTATTCTCATAGGGCACAATAAGGAAGGCAGTGTCCCCATTTAGATCCGGTAAGTGCTCCTAAATGACTTGCGCATTTCAATCCTAGTATTTTTCTATTGTTATTGATTATCTAGAGTGACAACCATTCGAGATTGACAAGCTCATTCTCTCTTGAGATGGAATAAGTCATTGGTTAAACGCAGTTATTCTACTTACGGGCTTTTTTCGCAATGGATTCTCGGCTGACAATAGAGTTGCTATTGACTTAAGCCATCTGTTCTGCAATGTATTTGTCAGCTCACTCCACTGTAGGCTCTATCGAAGTTGGTTTGTGTATCAGCAGCGTTCAATTTCAAAGCGCATTGGCTGGTAATGGGTGAGGTTTAGAGGGTCCACAGTCTCCCCTCTTCCACAATCACGTAATAAGTAGCTAAAGTACCAATGTAGAACAAATTTCAACAGTGTTCACTAGTATGCACCCCTAATCCCTCTGTCCAAAATAATTTATTTATTCTCCCCCTAAAGTGTCCCCCTTAAACGCCTTCTGTTCATTTGTTATTTAGCAGGAGGAACAGAAAATGAAACCGAGAATACTAAGAAAGCTACTGAAGAAGAACTGTCCTTCATCAAGAGCTCCATATGCGAACAGTGGAAAAGAATCGGGGTAGGAATAGCATGATATTATGACAGTAACTTCTGTATTAGGCAATACCAAAGATGGAATGAGTATTAGAATAGTAGTTCGAAGGCCAATTTTGAGGTGAGTAATACTAAAGACTAAGATTTTATTGGTGTTGAAGCGTCTTCAAAATTTTGCGAGGTTTGTATGAAAAAATTCCTGCTGCTAGATATAGCATTTTTCTCTGGAAGGCAAACCACCATAAAATCGCAGTGTTAAAAGTTTAAAGCCGAAAAATTATCAAACGCATCAGTTGTATAATGATCTGTCAATCTCAGGTATTTCTCTCTTGGTTTTATCCTAAAATTTTTTGACGAGATGCGTAACCGCGAGCCGCGAGGGGCCTGTTCACTTAAGAAAAATCCAGCTGTATTTCAGAATTCAGCCAAATTCAGCCACTAGGAAATGCCACAAATTGAGTGAAGAAAATCGCTTACATCATCCTAGGAACATTTTATTATTTAATACAGCAAATTAAGATTAAGTAATTTAAAATTGATTTCAGTGTGTTCAGCCTATTAGTTTCCCAAAGTTTATTCTTGTAAATTGGTACCTGCGAATTAAATTGTTTTGTCTGTCGTAAGTCTGTGATTTTGTTCGTAAAGAAACTCCTTCCTTGCAATAAACGTTTCGTTTCTTAGCGAATAATTCGCAAAAGTAGTGCATTTGTTTCTTTTATTGTTCACTGTTATGGTTTTTCTTCGAGCGCGGGCTTATTTGACAGTTGCGGGTAATTTAGCAGCGTAGAGTTTTATAAAAGTCAGTGTTCTAAGACAGTAAGTCGACTGTTTCGTTTCTCAGGGTATGGACCAAGAGCAAGCTCAGAAGCAGTACATGGAAATATTGAGAAGCTGGCCGGGATATGGGTCAACTCTTTTTGATGTAGAGGTAACAAATAGTACCTGTTAGAGAACCCTAAATTGTGGTTCGTATAAAAATTTGAAGAAGCTGTCATGGCCATGGTAACGTGGTAGGGAATGGTTTCAAAAGGCTGATTAAGCCCCTTCTAAAATGCTTCCTATAAGTCAACGTTTAGTACACAGGAACATGGAGAGTGATCATTCTGTATTTCGACTCGGGGAAGGTCTGCCAGATCGACCCTAAAAAATTGTAATCGGTTGAACTGTAAACACAACAGGATGTTTTTGTGGCACCCTCCTCCTCACCCTATTCCCCCTCCTCCTCCCCCTCTTCCTCCTCTCCTCTTCCTACTCCTCCTCCTCCTCCTCATCAACATTATTATCGCCGTCATCTCTTTTTCAGACGAAAGATCTCAATCTTAATCCTGACCTTTGGCTCGGTGTGAGTTTCAAGGGTGTGGCCTTGTACAAGCGAGGAGACGTCAGACCACAGTGTCAGTTCAGTTACGAAAAGTAAGTTATTAACTTTACCTAAGCCAACTCGGTCTTTCAAGGCGTGGTCTACATATAAACGCCGCGGCCGCTATGAAAAACGTCCAGCTATCCCAATATTTGGCCTCGTTGAATGGTAACGTGATTTTAGATAATCATCTGACGGATGGCTAAATGGAACACTCCACTAATGAAGACGTTACGTTTGTGTTGATACCGATTTTTGCGTAGAGTACGTAATATTGTGACAACGTTAAAGAGTTACAGTTGAACCTCTCCACAACGGCCACCTTGAGGACAGAAGAAAGTGGCCATGGTAGAGAGATGGTCGTTGTAGAGAGGTTTTGAACAATAGAGAATGTATGAACTGTCCGCCCAAAAGAAAAATGGCCATTGTAGAGAGGTGGCCGTTTTGGAGGTTCGACTGCATTTCAGATGATTGGTGTGATCCCTGAACTAGTTTCAGTGATCGTAGCGTCAAATGGAATTGAAGATTCAGACAGGCCCCGTTGGAAACGTAACAACACAGCAGGGACCAGCTCTAGGTTTCTGTTTCTTTGAGGTGTCCTCTTAATGAAGGTTTAATTAGCCCATGTACAACCCTTAAACTTGTTAAGAGAGTTGATTTTACAACTTTCAACATAAAGGTAAATTGAAATATATTGAGATCTTCAAACTGAAAAACCCTGGATGTTTTATTGATGTGGCCTCTGTATGTGATAGAGTTGTAAGATTTCTTTCTCTTTTGTCTGTAGACCGAAACGTCTTCACATTACTATAGTCTTTTAGATTTTAGGACACATCTTCCAAAACAGAACATCACTTCAAACTCTCACCTAAAAGTCCTAATACTTTTTTTTTTCCCGTTACAGTATTTTATCGTTTGGAGCTCCCGCTGCTAATGTGTACAAAATCATTGTGGATGGTAGAGATCCAATGCTATTTGAGACTTCCCAGGTGATGCACCTTAATTATATTCGTTGTATTCTGCAAATCCCTTTACATTTCACAGAGTCGCAAAGCTTGTTGCATGTGGTTACCGTTCAGTGCTTCAGTGGCAAGTGGGTTAAGCCTGGTTTTCATTAGATCTGTCTGCGATCGCTGAAGAAAGTCCAGCGATCTGAGCTGTTGTAGTGATAGCCTGTTTCAGGCTCCAAGATAGTGGTAAAAAGTCGTTCAGTAAAGAGGTGTTAAAAAAAATGCGAAAAACGCGCGGTGGCTGGGGAGAGACAGGGTGGTGAATTCGTAGCCTGCGAACAGGAGACGTATTTCCGGTTGTCGCTTCGGCTGGTGAAACTAGAAACTAGAGCCGAAAAAAACGGACGATCTCACAGGATAACGAATTTGAAGACATAAATTTCCACACATTCGCACAAGGAGTGTGAATGCTCGCACGAGAAACTTGAGAATGATTGTAGCTAACATAAATTTGTACAGTTTTGACAGCCGAATCCAGACGTGTCAAAAATGGGCGGAAGAAGGTCGTTAAAGAGGCTCTTTCTCCCATTTTTCCCTTCGCCACCGCCCCCTTTCCCAAGGCGCGCGCGTCTTATTTTCGCTGTGCTCGTTTTAATACGTCCCCTCTAAACTATCTGAGAGCCTGCACAGGCTATTGTACTGATCATTTGGAAACCAGGCTTTAAAATACTGCAGAAGTCTATCTTAGCTTCTTCGTTGCAACGGTCGCTCCGTTCGTTGAAGAGTTTTTTCCATTTTAATACCCTGGATATCGGAGGCTTTCCCCGCGGGGTATTTCGGTTTTTGTGTCGGCCGAAGCCGCGGAAATCAAAGCATTAGTGGTGCGACCGCTGAACTATTTTTATCGAACCTAGAGATCGATTGTAGCTGTCATAAGTTATCATATGGTAACGATGTATTTTAGTTTTCTTCTGATTGGTTGAAAAAGGTTGCCCGTGATTTTTTAGCCAATTACAATGAATAGGAATACATCCTTTTCCCTGACGTGGTCAGCAGCTGTGCAAATTCTTTGGCGGAATAAGAACGTTTTTACACGAGAACAATTCCCTCAGGATTTTGTCGGTACACAAACATGGCCGCCGTGTCATTGTGTGTTTTGCACAAAATGGCCGCCGTGATGTCATGTGTGAACGATCTTTTTTGCAGCTGACCAGTGTAGTCACGTTCTGCAATTCAGTGAAAGTGACTCTGTTGACTGACGTTTTTGCTCTGTGATCTATAGGTCATTGAGATTGCCAAGCTGATGAAAGCCTACATCAATCAAATTGTGAAACTACGGAGAGCAAGCTTTTACAGTCAAGCCTCATCAGAAGCATCCGACTCGTTCATGTAGTTAGAATAAAGACAAAAATGCTGTCATGTGATACCCTGTAGCTCTTTGTTGAGAAAAAAAAAGGTTGGGTTATATATAGACGACAATGGCAAATAGTACATGAAAATTATAGTTATAAATATCAGTGAATAGCCCCGTACAGTAGTTTTAGGTTTGATAAAACACAAAAAGTTTTCTTAAACGCTTCTGAAGATTTCCCGTATACAGCCGGTTATTCTTTTAATTTTCCTTACTTTTTGGATTAAGTGGCCGTAAACAGTGGCATTTGAAAAGTTACATTTTATCAGATTTATAAATAATCCTTGAATTGACTTTTTCCCCTTCATGGTCGTTGATAAGATTCTTAAACATCATAATTTTAAAGGACAAAGATCGAACTTGAGAGAGCGACAGAAACGGAGCCTACAATAATTTTATACCGTTCTGGTGCCAATTTTTGACATTATTAATCGTAAATTACTAAAAATAATAAATGAAAAAGACGTTAAAGATGTCTAAACCTGAGGAAACGCTCAGCGGTGTGAAAAGTCCCGCCTTGCGCAGTGCGTGAAAAATTATATTTTAAAACCAGCTTCGAACAAACCACATATATAAAATAAAATTTTGATAATAAGAATTTACACACCCGCCAAAAGTTCGTAAGTTCGTTGATTATCTTTTTGTAATAAAAAAAAGATGAGCAATTATCCGATTTACCACATGTATAACGCACAATATAATAGTAACTTCTTTAAGAAGTAATTGTATAGCCATTGGTAAATTTGTAACAAATAACACAAGCCATTATTTTTAGTAGTCTCTTTTAAGGGAACAGGGCTATTCAAAGGTCACTGTAGAAGGTAATTCTTTAGACTACAGAACGAAACCATTGCATGAATTAATTAGTGAATTTAATATATCGACAGAATACTCGTCATATCACAAAGATGCCTTTCAGACTGAATCTTTGAAAGGACGAGTATCTTTGTCTCGAGCTTGTTCATTTCAATGCTCTCGTTTAAATGACACGAACATGTGATACTAAAAATTCCCCGTGAACGCAAAAAGCCATGTTTATTGTTCATTTGAGACGTCAAATCGTAACGGCTTTGTAATTTGTTTGTCCCTGAAAATTATTAGTTTCGGTTGAGAATTTTAGGCGGATTATAGTACAATGCAAGACTTTTTTCCATCCTTAATTTTTCACTTCCTTAGTTAAGAAGATATTCTTTGTAGTTCTGTAAACTTTTGATTATCTGAGTGGACAAACCCCTGTCGTGTTTCAGATCAAATGTAAACTCCTTTGACAGTACATTCACTTGATGACTATTTGCTCATCATTCACTAAAAAATAGTCGTTTCTTTGTTTGTTGTTGTTGTCCAGTTTTCGGATCTTTTGCATTCTTCAGAGTGAAAGAAGTATTTCTAGACAAACTTCCTTGTAAGACGAGCCGAGTCCATAAATATGATATCATTTCACATTCCTTGTGTAGCAGCTTAGGAAGTAAATGTAGAAAGTACGCTTTAGAGAGTTGAACAGTTTGGATGACTCTCCACTGTAAAATCCGATTATCCAAGTGACAAATTCCTTCTTTGTGACAGTGAAAGTCATTGCCGGCTCGTTAAATGTAAACTATAGTTGAAAAGGTGGATTTCTCACTAATATCTAAAAAGACTGAAATTTGTTGTTTTGTTGTGTTAAAGAAATATTAAGGGGCCAAATGTGTGGGGAGAGAAACTGCGAGAAGACGTATCATCCTCGTACCATGTGTGTTTTTAGTTAAGATACAAAGGGGTTATATTTGGGCTTAAAATTAAAAAACCTCTTACTAGCCCTAGGTTCTTCCTAGCCTGTCCAGCCGAGAGAAACGAACAGACTGCTCTTGCCATTCCCTCAGGGTTGTCGCGCGGTGAACATGCGAGCGAGCGAGGCAAACGCGCGAGGGAGATGTAGCATGCTCCCCCTTGCGACAAGGGGAGTGTAGGAGTGTACTAGGGACAAAAAACTACATGGAGAGAATCTGGCAGAAAAATACGGTCTTGAAGTTCGCCAGAAATGTGTGCAAAAAAGGAAAAGTTGGTAGAAAAAAGATACAAAGGTTGTTGCGTTTTCTTGGATCTTCCCAGTGCTGGGATAATTCCCTCGATGCAAACAGCTCCTAAGTTAGCTTAGGCTTGAAGACTGTACAGTCATGTATTGCTTTTCTGTAGGTTAATATACTTATTAAATTCATGATCTATTACTTGTAACAGCAAAATACGTTTGTAAAGAAAATTCCCAGATTGCTGTGCAACTGAAAACAAAATACGCATGTGGTGTTCGTTTCTCGATTTAAGAATCCACAAAGTAAGGTGGAAGAAATATACCATTTGTGTATTACCAGCGCTTAATTTTGGTTAACTATTTTAATTCATGCGACATTTTATTGTATTTTTGTATTTAAATAGTCCCACCTGAAATCTATTAATATAACGATAGTAATAAATGAAATTGAAATTATAAATCTCAGTGTTATCTCTAACCTCATAAGATACAAACCTGATGTCTTGTCCCTAAATTCAATCTGTGCACAAAATCCTACAGTGTGAACATTAAAATGCAAGCGCTATTTACAGTGATACTGTCTTGTCACTGCTTGTTGTACTGTTGTTTAGGGTACTGGCTGGAACTCTTAAGTCTGTGTTAATCTGGGATCAGGCCAAATTTTAGCAGCCTTCGTATATATAATGATTTATTCACTTATGTGGTTGCGTTAAAATTGGCCCTGACTGACTGTCTTCAAATCCCCCATAACGCACTTCATTTTCCTCAGTTATTGTTTTCAAATGCGCTTGGAAATGTGCAGTACTCACGATTTGAACCCAACAGCTTATGCAAATTTGGGGGACAAATACCCTGTGACCACGCTCCGCAGTTGGGGAAAAAGGCCCAAAAAAACCTCGGCGAGTCAGACGAACTGAGCGGTAGTCTGACATTTTCTCCACAGCAGAGCATGGTCCCAGAGGGCATATTGGGGATTTTGAAAATAAAGAATACAGACCCTTACAAGCCTATGACGCCGCGGCCAAAACACAAACTTAAAACGGATGAATCTTAACACAAACTTAACTAACTTAAAGGTCCCCTTTTTTTACCATTTTATGCGGAAAAGGAACCCCTTTCATATACCTTGAAAAATGGCACTCCTCTGACATACCTAGTTGAGAACTTTGCATAAATGCACTGTCTTTAAGATATGAATTAATCAAACAACCAGAGCGTTTCTTCAACTTTTTCACAGCCAAAAAGTGCATTATTAGCCCTCTTGGGCCTTTTTACAGAATGAAGTGACAGAGTTCCCTTCCCTTCCATATGCTAATCCCTACCTTTTCATATACCTGAAGCCTGAAAAGTGTACCCCTTTTGGGCAGAGCCTCTCCCTATAGGCCATCAAAGGGAGTACCTCCCCCACCCCCCGCCCACCCCCCGAGACTCAGATCTAAGTAAGTTACTATGGCCATGCAACCTCATTCCCAGGGTTCTTTCCAACTTGTTCCCTGGAGCTCACTTGTTTTTCTTGTGACAGCTCTGTTCAAATCTCTTTTTTTTTCATGGTTTTAGTTGTAGTGTAAAATTCTGTTGATATTTTGTTGTAAAAATTTAACTGAGAGAGCCCATTCCTTATAAGCCGGGTGGCTTCCCTTGGGCTTCCTGGCCATGACCTTTTTGAATATTTATATTTTTTTATACATCATTATGGCAAACAATAAACTGAACTGAACTGAACAGAACTTGTTATGGGGTGGGCAAATCTAGCTTGCCCTGGCAAGAACAGTGGAAGCAGAAGCTTAGATCAATGGTCCTGATAAGAAAAAAAGAATTTAAAAAAAGCAAAAAAAGGGACTCCTCCATTTGGATTGATTTTGTTCTGGAGCCAATCAGACTCAAGCAGGGACTGTCTTTCTCTCTCTAGCCCTTGGGGACGAGGAGCAGAGAACCCTGGGATCAAGGTTGCAGGCTATTTTCTGTCAGCATCATCCCCAGCGCCACTTACTGCTCTGCAGTCTGGTGTCCAACTCAGGGGTTACTCCCAGACCATTTGGGTGGGCTTGTAGATCACACTCCTTGAAACTCTTACCCTAGATCAAAATGTGTGATTCAATACCCTATTTCAGGCCTGACCTATTATTTTACTTTGATACAGTACCCTGTTTCAGACCAGACTTTGTCAGGGTGCACAGCTCACTCTGAGAGATGTCCCCAGCAACCAAACAGCTGCTCGATTTGCATCATCATTTGAGGTTCAAATTACTCAAAGGGCATTTTTTAAGAGATGAATAAAAAAAAAAAAAAAAACCACATAAATTCTAGACCAAACCATACCCTAGTTAACAGCATCAGGGTGGCTAGAATAATATTTTGACTTGCCCAGCCTAGAAGTCCAAAAACCACACTTACCACCCTTCAGCAAAATTTTTAAACAAAATGCCTTCAGTTTATAAACCTTTGTCAAAGCAAAAGAAATACTGTTCACTGTGGTAAAATATATCCAGGTTTAACTCCTCCACATGCAGAAATTCTATCAGTAAAGATATAGAGGCACTTATTTGTTAACATCCTCCCATAGTCTACAGTTTAAATTATTCCTCCTAGCATTAGAACATAATCTTCCTAAAATACTAAAGAGAACCCCCAATCTTGTAGAAAACATTAATTTCCACAAAAAAATCATATTTGCTCTCTAATAAGAACACTATTTAAGCATTGATGATAATCTTTATTTCCAAAAAAATTGACTGTGATTAGACCTGACCTAAAATTCATTACATAATTTCCAGACCAGATCACTGATTAACTTCAGCATTCTAGAAGGGGTTCAGGATAATCAAGGTACACTTTTTAAGTAAAAATTTTCTATCTCTACTTCAGGTCATGTCAGCCTTTGGCTGCCCCATTTCAACCTGCGATAACAAATAAAGTATATTATGCTATGCCATGTCACATAATGTTTTTGTAAATACTCACTCACATGCAATTTTTGCTGACAGTCACAAACCCTTATATACCATCAACCCCACTTTACAAACACTGGTTACCTGCCCACTGTCTATTTTCATTTTCACTATCAAGCTAATTGTCGACTCTGTTAAAATGATGACAGATTTCTTAAAGAGTAGAAACGTTGGCTATCATGTGTTTTGCTCTTGCATTGAGGCCAACAACAAGTTCTTCTCAAGTGTCATTCCCTTGACTTTATGCTGCAGTCTTTGGTACTAGCTTTCTTCCTCTTTGTCTGTTTTAGTATTAATATCAATAAATTAATCATATGTCCGTGACATTTTTAGAGTCCACCAGGAGCATATATGCTTCTGAGTCAGGCAGGTACAAAAGTCGGACCGGATCAACTCGGACCGCCAGTCCGGATCAACTTGAATCAACTCGGATTGAATAAAAAAAAGAAAAATAAGATAAAATTGGACTCGGATCAACTTGGATCATAAAAAGAAAAATAAAGTCAGCCGGCATCACTGACCTTTCAACCGCCATTTTGTTTTTTTCTCACAAACTCATGGTTGCGTAAATTAATGTTATTTTTATTTTTATTAATTTTAATGATACACTAATGAGCAGCACACATACACTTCCAGTGAACATTTTCAACTTGGAGGGAGGAGAAACCATGCTCGCCCGGGAGAACAAAAATTTTCGTACCACAGGCAAGAATCTAACTCATGGCCCTCCGAATACCATATCGGATGTTCCAACCATTGAACCACAGGGTCGCGAGTTTGAGTCTTGCCAGGTGAGCATGGTTTCTCCTCCTTCCAAGTTGAAAGTGTTCACTGGAGATAACAGTATGTGTGCTGCTCACTAGCGTATCATTAAAATTAAGTTTCAGAAGTCCTGCAGAAAAAAAACAAACAGGAATGAGAACACTCTTCGGTAACTTCGGTAACTATCTAAATGCAATCAACAGACCAGGCTTTTGATGCTTTTCTCGTAAATAATTCAGTACACTAAAAAATAAGCAAATATATACATTCTAGGCGACTGAAACTATCATTTTCTTTGGAAAGAAGCAAATGGTTGAGATTTTACCTTCCTCAAGGACATTCATATCTGTGTCCTTGAAACAGAATGCGCGCGTCCTATAACGCAAGCATGAGTTTGTAACATGATCCGAGAGCAACTGGCGGCTGAAAGCCACGGAGAAAAAGAAAGGATCATCTGGCCTTTTTTACCCTCCAAATGGGTTAAATTGTCAGTTTTGCTAATTTAACTATTTTTTTTGTTGGTGATCCGAGTTGATCCGAGTCCAAGTTTATTTTATTTTTGTTTTTTAATTCGATCCGAGTTGGTCTGAGTCAATCCGAGTTGATCCGACCTGGACTGGCGGTCCGAGTTGATCCAGTCCGACTTTTGTACCTGCCTCCTCTGAGTCCGCTTAATACGGACACCCGGATATTACGGACAGACACTAATTAACCAGGTTCCAATGTAGAAATTTATTTTTAGATGCTTGGAGCTTCTCCATGTCTAAACTCAAACTTTCATCAGTTGTTCACTTCTAAGCACGATCTGTAATCATTGGAATCCTTCTTCGTAACTATAAAACGTTCACTCTTTTCCTCCATCCAAGGTCTTGACCATATTGTCAAACAACCAAGCTTTACTTTGCCCCGCTCTAAAAAGGGCAACTTTTTTAAAGTATCGATTTTAATGCAGTCACTGGATGAAGAAGATTTGTCTACAGGTACCATCTCGAAGGCAACACGATACAAAATTCCCTGTACTACTTGGGAGGACGCACGCAAAGTTCCACAGATTTTCTTGTATATAAAGTCAGCGCCATCTTCGGTTTCGTTCTTCATATAAATGTCTACTCCTTTGTCGATGTCACACATAACTCCCTCTTCCGGCGACGGACCTACTTCTGATATTCCTCCAGTCATCGTTCCAGCTACTTCTCTCCAATGCGAGAAGTAAAATAATGCGAGCAAAAGGCCAACCAAACGTACCACAGCCATTTTGTCGATGGTTTATTTTGGTTGACGAATGCTGGGCCGCGTCTGAAGTGACGTTACGAATTGTAACCGCGTCTATTTCCTCGACCGCGTCTGTCTGGGACCCGAGGCTTACACATTTTTTGAAGCATTTTAGTGGCATTTTCCCCAGAATTTTTTTCCT
Source organism: Porites cylindrica (assembly GCA_964035525.1). Classification (NCBI taxonomy): domain Eukaryota; kingdom Metazoa; phylum Cnidaria; class Anthozoa; order Scleractinia; family Poritidae; genus Porites; species Porites cylindrica. The sequence goes on along the minus strand of OZ037777.1, from coordinate 49,536,613 downwards.
CTGACAAACTTAAAATTGACATATTTTTACAAAGAAAAAGATAAGTTCAAAAAAGTCGTGTAGAGGATCATTTTTTTGGAGAAACTGTTATGAGTTTCTGCTTGTGTACAGTGTTAGACCGCGAGCGGTCGTCCTTTGTTCCTATGAACCATGCTTAAGAACCATGCGGGGCGCGCGAAATCATTCTTTCCTGGTGGGGATACAAAAGCATGAAAAGCATAATCAACAAAAGCCTAGGTGGGACCGCATCTGGGCTAATGAGCAACCAAGCATACGACTGCTGTCGAAAAAATGTCCTGAACCCAGACTGAAACATAAAGAAAAAACTCGGATATTTTTTATTCTAGACGTACTCCTGGTAGCCCCCTTGCAACAAACACAAATGCCGAGGGCCTCAATTGATGCTTGAGTGTGATTTCTTGATTTTATGAAAGCTGCAGAAATGGGTCTGCATAGGGTAATTAAAACAAAAAGAGAGATTAAAAGTGTATTTTCTTTTCGGAACATCAGAAAAATACCTCCTCCACACAAAATCCTGATTGGGTCAAATTTCGCGGGAAAATTTACTGTTCACGGGTTTTCATTGGTTTATTTGCGCTGAATGAATGGAACACGATTGACTGTTCGGACAGCGTTGTTTCGTCGAGCAGCTGATCACAAAGGTGTGTAGAAAGTCTTCCCGTTAGCTACCACATAGAATAGAAAGCCACAACTCGAGTCTTTATCGACGGCGAAAGGGAAAAAATTCCAGGTAAGGTTTTACAGTGGGATAAGTATTTGAGAAGTTCTTAATAACATTCTTTTCGAGTCACCGCATCCAACACGTCTCGATCTAAGCGCAGAAGCTTTGAATTACCTACCAGCTTTTGAAGCCTAAGTTAAGTTTAAGGATATTTTATGACCGTTTTCCACGGATGCGATCTTCAGCGAGCTTAAACGTAATGGCTAAGTTTACTTATTTGACATTACTATCATATCATTCCTGTAAGTAAGCTAATTAAAACAGCTGTTTGTGTGTACATGTTTGACTTTCACATTTAGCCTTGGCTCTAGCTTAGACTTTAATAGGTCATGGCTTCGAACATACCGATAAGATCGTCCTTCTAATGTGCCGCAGTTTTGCATGACATCGTCCTTTTTAAACAGGGTCTAAATGATAGTACTTAAGCTTACAGTTCTTTTCTTTTTTGTTTTTGTAGGGAAAATGTTTTACTCCGTAGATATTTTATCACGAAAAGGAAGGCTTGGTCTTATATGGTAAGCGGTATTTTGTTAATAATTAAGTTTGCTAATCATATTATTTCGTTTGCGTCGTAAAGCATTTGTTAATTTATTTAACCTTATGAGCTTAAAATTGAAGGCAAGGCTGATCATACTTCGGATTGGTGATTTGTTTGCCCAATATGTCACTTAGACAAATAAATCACCCGCCATAGCTGTCCAATCAGCCTTGACTTCAATATTTCAAGGGTTATTCTACATTGCTGATCGTGATCTACACCAAGATACGGCTCTCCCTCGTTGCAGCTGTTTGTCCTAGTCGTCCTTGCAAGAATTGTTCAATTATGCACTTATCTGGACTCCCCCCCACCCCGATCAGACCTGTTGCAAGAGGACCTACAAGTATCTCTTGACCTGTGGTTGTTCTTTACGACTTGTTTGACACTGAAACCCTTGCACTGACAGGACCACATATCATGATTCAACTGGTGGATTTTTTTTTATGGAAATATGCATTACAGTTTTGTACAATTAAATTTCAGGCATATTGAAAAATATAATTTAGGGAGGGTATCCTCTAATGGTCTCCAAAGTAGTAATGCCTGACTGGCATTCACGGGGAGGATGGGGGGAGCTTAGGTATTGTAGTATGGAGGATGATTTGCCACAAACAAAGTTTCAGCAGTGTTTTCTGAATCGAAGATTGGACCCTCAATAAAAAATTCCTGGACCCACCCTTGCTATTAACCACTGTATCTGATACAGTATTCCAAGTCTTGTTCCTTTTAGAGTGTTGCTGCTTTTTTCTTTGTTTTGTTTGTTTGTTTGTTTAGTGAACTGGCAACACTATTAGTACCATTGTGTCAGGGTGTTACTCTTTTACCGTGTTTACTGATGGGTTTACCAGATTTGCAAACACTATGAGCCTGTGAGAACATACATGAACCTCAAACAGTGAAATTTGAGGTACAAAAATGTGAAAACTATGGCACCTTGTACTATCTGCATACCAGACTAAGTCCTAGATGGGAAAGGACTCTGGCTAAATATAGCATGACAGACATACTTTTAACCTTGGTTAGTAACATCTACAAAGCAGCCCTGATATCCTTGTTCATGGCTCCCCAAAGGCTCAATAAATTATGGGAAGTGGGTTTCCAATTTCCTTTCATCTTGACTGGCAAATCACAATGGCTTTTTCAACAAGCCAATCATGGTGCATATCCAAATCCTGGTATACAGGTGGGGCCCAGATCAAGGATTTTGGAGCTGTTACGCAGACGGCTAAAGCAGAGTTTAGCTTGTCTTTGATGCAGGCTAGCTAGGCTTAAATAACAGCACACAAGATTCAGCCCGGCATGTTCACACTTGTACTTTATTCTGTATTCCCAGTGCAACCATACCCAGTTCCACAGACTACCCACTGTTTACATTAATTTACCAAACAACATGATTTATTTCTTGGATAAATGTTTTTTTCATCTAAAGGCTTGCTGCTATTTATGGGGAAACAAAAAGAGGGATGACATATCGTGAATACAGAAAAGTCGACATTTGCAGAGCATGGTATGTATTATACATTTTTGTTCTAAAAAAATATTTGCAGCATTCAGATATCCCTGCCAGCCCTCTGGTACAGCCTAGTTGCACATGTAGGAGGGGGAAGAGCAGTTAAATCAAGGGTGAACATACACACTGTTGGAGACAAAAATAAGCGGCCGTCATGAAAAGGTGACACCCGCAGAGAGTTGGGCACCAGCAAAAATAAACTATATGGATCGTCTAGATCATGACCACTCAAAATAAAGTACAGCTGCAGATTAAAGTAGTTTCTATCCATGAACAAATGTCATCAGATTGGCAAGTCTCAAGTGACTGACTATGTACATGTATTCTTCTCACTTTCACCCCACAATACTAAATATACTGCTCCAAAAGAATCTGTTATCTTCATAGATGAAAAAATAAGAACAGGACTTTGTTCGATCACCTGCTACATGTATGCTGTCAAAATGCTCTTAAGTATCCGTTAAGCAGTCAACATCACTTTCCACAAAAGATGGCTCTAACCTTTTAATTAAGCAAGCATAAGAAAGGAAATGCAAATCGTTGTAAAGAGCTTTTATGGTTGTATTTGTGTAGTGCACATTGATAAAAAAACTTTCAGCACTTACAAAGAAACAGTGGATTGATCTATGACAGTGACCTTTAAATGTCTCCAAAGAACTGAACATACAGTAGATTAAACAAATCCTGGCCATTTGACAGTAAATCAAAGTGAACCAAGCTATTCTGCCACCAAGATGCACCTCTTTGTATTGCTAGCACTAGAAAAAAAAGTATTTTTCCTGGCAGTTTTAAATCTGCCCTTTATAAGTTGAAGCTGGTGGAGCAGATTGAAGGTTATTTGGGTTGCTTGCCAGATGCTCTGAAGTTCTCTCATGGTGATTCCAGTTGAGATGCTTCTTGATAAAGGGGAGTCCCTCCAGCCAACAAAGAAGTCAGCAAAGGCATTATGACTATGTCATATCAAGCAACTTTTCTTTGGACCAAAGATCACCTGCTGTGAAGTCTTCTGTTGATTCAGAAACAGGACAATCACCACAGTAGTATACATGTAGGCCACAAAAGAAGCCTCATTAGGGTAAAATTCCGACAAGCAACATGGCCTTGAAAGAGTGACATAAGACTCAATGAAATGGCAACAAACGACATAAAGATGGGCTAAATACCAACAGGGACATGGCCTACTCCTCAAAACGCAAAACGACCGTATTTGAATTTCTGACTAGGGACATATATGTAACCCCTAACAGCTAAAAATTTGAAGCCCTCAATCATGTATATTATAGTCCAATAGATGGGATATTTAGTATGCTTACAAATTTAGTGCAAACTTACCAAAATAACATGACAAAGTCCATTACATCATGAATACAAGTGACCAATCAGCAGTTGTGGTGTACTGCCCTGTAAAGTTTTTAAAACAAAATCTTTTGTTCAGGTACGGCTGGATAATTACATTTCTTAACCCTTAAATTAAAATGTAATGGTCATGCCTAAATATGGTGAAAAAAAGTCACATGGAAATTGCATGTAATACTGTAGTAAAAACAATTTTCTTCAATAACTTTTACAACAAATTTTAGTTAAATTAGTATTAAACAATAGTTCATGCCTCCTTTCCAGCTTGTTTTATAAACCCTTAGAGATAACCTTTAGCTAAATTTTGGGGTTATCAGCCGAGCCTGGTTTGCCAGAGTACTTAAAGAAATTAGTAACAACAAAGTTTTTGGGAAAATTCTCGGCCACACAAGATGGCTGATTTATTGATTAAATGTAGCATCTTCAAACAAAATTAATTAGTAAGATTTATTTGATTTTTTAAGCTCTGGTAAAGGTGAGCAAACAAAAAAAAGATACCTGGAGTAAATAAAGCACCATTAAGAAAAAGGTGGAGTATGGGAGAAGGAGGATCGAATTCGCAGAGCATGTTAAAGAGGACGACTTTGAGGAACACAGCTTGTCTTATACCCTTACCTTAAATCAAGTCCAGACTAAGTACTTTTCCGAACGAGCTTGTGGCTAGTAGTTATACAGCTAGAAATATTTCGGCTAGTAATTTTCCAGAAAAAATGATTTCTCTGCTAGTAAATTTTCCAATTAGTATAGGTAATAGCATGATTTGTAGTAATATTTGGCATAAATACCACGAGTGATATTTCGAAATTGTTATAAATAATTTCACGAGCCATTAGGTGAGTGAAATTTGAGACAATTTTGAAACATCACAAGTGGTATTTATGCCAAATATCACGTACAAATCATGCTATTATTTGTTTATACTACAACCCGCAAAGGTTTTGTAATTTTCACATGTAGGTACCCTTGCATCAGGAACCCAGCCAGACTGGGGTAGACCGGAGTCAAAGCCCGGCCTGAAAGCCAAGGTGAGCCCGGCTTGTGGTCGGGCTTTGGCCGGGTTGGCCAGGGGATAAAAAAATCGGGAAAGCCACGGCCACAGGGCCAGCCCGGCCTGGCCTGGCCGCAGTTTGCCGGGGCCAAAATTGAGAAGGAGAAGCATAAAAACATAAATGGTCTGCATGGCCTGGACAGGCCACGGCTGGCTGGGGTCAAAGCTGGCAAAGCCTGGCAAGGAAAAGCAGAAAAGTTTGGCCTACAATTGGCCTGCACTGGCCGCAGCTGGTGGGGCCAGAAATTGGTCAAGCGTGCCAAGAAACCTTGACCATCCTGGTCAAGATCAAATCACAGGGCATGCCTACTTGTTCAGGGTTTACCTAGAGTGGTCAGTCTTATAGAATAAAAAAAATTAGTCCACCCAAGCTGCCTGAAGCCACAAAAACTTGCACTATTATTAATATGACTATTATAGCAATGCTGAGTCAAAGTCAGTTTGAGCATACCAAACTAGACAACACATACAGTGTACATATAGTGCGAAGTAACCTATAGCTAGTCATGATTGAAAAAATATATAAAATATACCCTGTTAATGGAATCTCTAGACAGTGTTGGTTTATAAGCCAAATGACAAGAATTGAGCTGATTTTAAATTTATTTTGCTCAACATACAGACCACCAGTAATTACAAATTAACCTGAAAATTATACCACTGCTCTAAGCCAATCAAATTGCAGAAATTTCTCATGTAGTAGTATAAATCTTGTGATAGTCTTATTATGATCAGTACTTGACTACTTTGTGTCTCATTTGGACCCTGCTCACAGCCAATCCCTGCTGATAAACATTAAATATTTCCAAAAGTGCAAAAGTAAATAAGTTCATATATAGGCAGTGGCTTTGAACTGGTGGATGCAACTAGAGCAAGTGAATTAATACCTTGTTTGAGGTTGTCCACTGTTTTTTGGAATGTTTGCCGTACCTGAAAAGCAATCATGAATACTGAGGTCAGGAGCTCAATTTACATAACATGGGAAAAAAAAACTCTCAGACTACAAAATGGTTACTTATTTTGGATTTGTTCAAATTTTATTCTGACTAATTCTGAGTGAATGAGTATTTCAACTTCTAGCATTATTATTAAGTTTTGTTTTAATTAATTTGTTCATGTAAGGGTTTGAACGTCTACAAGCTCTGTAATATTGTAACTTCACCCTATTAAAATCTGTGTTTCAGCTAGCAGAATACCAATCTGCTACATCATGTGGGCATTGTTGAACACAGCTTCTCCATAATTTCTCCTGTATGAATTTCCAATTATTAGCATCCACCACAAAGTCGTGTTACCACCTTTCTGTATGTTAAGCAAGACACAAAATGTCACATACTGAAAGTACCAAATAATATTGCACTATTCTACTGTTCTAAATGATTGATAATCGGTATGATGAGCTAAATCATAACAAAAAAAAGCCACCAAGGCTTTGACATCCCAGCACTATGAAAATGAAATGAATTTGATTTATTGTGATGCGTTGAAGCTTAATTAAAAAAAAAAAATGCAAAACATATTTTGATCAGCACTGCCATAATAGCCTGCTTCAAAGCACTTTTTTTGTTCTGATTATAAGCCCCCTCTGATAAGAGCCCCTGTGTTTGACTCCTACAACCCCTTACGAAGATGTATTAGCCCAGGGCTATTAGCAGCAGTTTACAGTAGGGTCACTTTCGTGATTTAGAAAATTGGCAACAAAATTGTTGGGACACAGTCCTCAAATGGGTAAATCTCAGAAAACAAAACAATATACAGCCCCACCGCCCCCCCCCCCCCCCTTTCCCTCAATTCAAAGTTGGAGTGCTTGTTGCTTCCAACAGGTTACTAGCTCGAATTGCAGCACACATCGTTAAGAGGTGGTGGGGAGGGAAAGCTTCATCTTTGCTTTTTGAAGTTGGTAAAACTTCAAATTGTCACCATAAAATTGTGACCTTTAATGCCAAGACCTCTCTACCTTTGGGGAAGGACTTAAAATATTCTACAAAGGAGTGCTTATCTACTGACAAGGGAGAACTCATAGCTGTCTTGCTCCACATGCTGTTCACAATCCATGCCACGTAACCAAGAGCCATTTGAAGGTCTTGCCCTTGAATCTGCCAAACTGAAGTTCAAATGCCTTAGAAGATTGGTTCACTTCACTCTTGGCTTTGGCTTCTACCTCACCTGGCTTCTTTGAAAAGTACGACTGACCAGAAATCTGAGGACTTTTCATTGTTACGTTTGCCTCTTCCGAATAAGGCACAGCTCTGCTCTACCAGCGCCAGTCACTCACGCAAAGCGTGGTTTCAAACTCTAAAGCACAGCATAAAAGCAGATATCAGAAAGATGCTCATAACATTAATGGAAATTAAACTTAACTTTATTTTACAAGTGAAATGCAACGAACCGTTCTTTTAACTACGGACAATACACGTATATTACAAGGGACTGATGTACAAGGCAGTAAGCCATGTAAACAACAACTAACTAATAGAGTGATTTGGCAAGCTGTAAACTCGCATTTAAAAGGCGACTTCATCATTTTCAGTACATTTCTTGGGAATTGTGTATAATTTTCTTTTCTTTCTTCCTTGTGCAAATGCTCAGATGCGGCTGATTAGAAGACAATTCAGTTCAGTGTGTAACACTGCGCTACTGTAACTTGCTTTCTTTGATGTTTCGCCTGATTCAGTGGAATATATTGAAGCAAATGAAGGAGGAGACTTTATTTATACCACAGCTGTCAACCCCCCACAACTTCAAATATTGAGAATTGATATGGAACTAAGGGAAGAGACAATAGATCATGTCATAATTAATGTACAGCGGATGACCTCATGTGCAACCAATCACCACAAATTTGAGATGGCACAAAACACGTGAAAAAGATGTTGTTGACATAGTAACATTTGACCTGATTGGTTTACTTCCCACAAATCACATTATTATCAAGTTACCATGGCATTTACCACGTGGTTTATGAGGAAATATTCAGTATTAACATTAAAATAGATCAAACAATGCAAAATAGTTAAAATTTTTAATATTTTCGGAAAGTCGAGTCTACAGAAATGAAGAAATGGCAACCTTTGTTGATTATCCGGGAGATTTCACACTGTAATCTTGAGACCAGGAGATACAGTCCAAAATCTGGAGTTTCTCATATTATCCCGAAGAGTTGGCATCAATGATATACTATTCTTTGAAGTAAAAATCATGTTCCTCTCGTGTGTACTGTAAATTAAATAAACTCCCACATGACATTAGATGCCGGATATGACTAATCCTGACTTGAGAAATGCTCAGGGTTCTTTGATGGGGAAACCTTGCTGGTGAGAGGTAACCAGGACTGTAACCCAGATTGAATCTTATGCTCTTTAATTTCTGTCAGCAACACACACGTACTCTTCTACTTCTTGAACTTAACTCTAAACTGCGCCAAATATTGGCAAAGTGTCTGCTCCCGATTGTAGCACAGTGTCATTTTGATTTGCATGCATTAGCTGGAACTAAGGAATTTAGCAACAGGGTTTGTGGTTTAAAGTTTTACATTTTTTTTTTTAGATTGTTAAAGATTAGATCTTTTAATGACTTTTGTCATTAAATCATAATTTCAGGTTAAGGTATTTCAAATTTTATCATAGTTCATTCACACTCTTGGCAATTAGTTATTCAAACTCTGAACATTCCGTTTGTATTTTAGTTTCTGCCTTAATTTACCCGTGGGTTATCTGTAAACTAGCCATATAACTAAGCATATTCGCCACGCAAAATAAAGTGCCTATGTCTATGACTCGTATGAAAATTGTCACTATAGATAATAAAAGCTTATGTTACTTTTCACGCGTCAAGTGAACCACAACACACCAGTCTGTTAACTACAGACACTTCTCATGCGAAACAACAGCACTTGAGCGATGAGACTTGGACAACTGGAAATTTTGGAAAGTTCCATGCCTGTAATTGGTCGACTGGTTGGTCAATATTCGGATGAGCACGAGGCTCATTGGTTAACTTAATAGTTTTGGAAATGCATGCCTCGAAAACATTTCCCCCAAAACACAAGGAAGATACGCAAATTCGCAAAGCGGCACAAATTTGATTCTTTTGACCAAAAATTTTACGTGTATCTTATTCTACCTCTAACTACCAATAACAAGACGTAGTTGAAGCTTTCAAACCCGCGTTCGACCTATTATATAAAAGTGCGAGACGAACATGAACTCGGAAAGCCGGTTCCTTATGTAAAGTGTCGCTAAAATTAACCTCGTATTTCCTGTTTGAATTTTTTTAAGCAAGAAGATTAAAAACCAAAAAAAAAACAAAAACAACAAGAGGCATTTTCGCTCACCTGAAGGTTGAGCTCCCGACATTTTTGACCGCATTTTGCAGGCGACGGACTTTTTACGTGACTCGGCGGACATTTTGCTCATCTGCTTTGGCTGGGGACGGAGAGAGGCCTAAGCATTAGTTTTCAGTCTTTCGCAAACGTAAGAGAGCAAAACACCGGGAAAATTAAAATATTACGTCGTTGAGACGTGGTCAAATATAATGTTGGAGTGTTGATTTTGACTCTTTATGTGAGAATTTTTAAATCTACTTTCCTACTGTAAGGACACAGCGTGACCGATTCCATTTAGGGATATTAAAGCATTTTCTTTACCAAAGTTGCGTAAATAAACAATTGCTGACTTTTTTTTTTTTTTTCTTGGAAGGATTTTAAAAATCGAAATCCTCAGCGCAACAACAGTAAATCCATGAATGCTGTTTCGTTGTACGAGTGACACTTCGAGCATTTGCGCATGCGTCTGGCGTAATTAACAGTGTATATGGATGCAGAGAGGGTCATCACAGATAAAGACGCAAAAAGAGAAAAAAAAACCTGAAAAAAGATTCAGGCTTGCCGGGTTTTTGTTGATCTTCTTTGCATTTATTTCTTCATTCCGCGGTTTAAATAAAATTATATGAAATTCACATGATCATCATTTCAATGTACCACATGTGGCTGACGCACAGCTCTTTCACAAATAAATAGAAAACTTTACCAAGATAAAAGACGTGTTACTCACGTAGCACATATACTAAAATTGGAACGATACAGAGAAGATTAGCATGGCCCCTGCGCAAGGATGACACGCAAATTCGTGAAGCGTTCCAAATTTTTTTTTCACTTGAAAACTTTTCGTTATTTCATTTCGCTTCCAGCTAGCAGTTGTGCTTAGTTTTTTTGCCTTATTAATGCTTGAAACTCTTCAAAAAACGCTTCAAAGTGTCTATCGTTGCACAAACCTTTATAAAGCGTTTTGAAACCAGGAACAGTTCTTTTTGGAAGAGCTGTAACTACAGTAGAACCCTGGTAACTTGAACTCTGAAGGGAAACGAAAAACAGCTCGAACTAGCGAGAGTTCGAGTTATCGAGGTCGATTGAAAAATTCAATATGCCATTTTAAAAACTAATAATTACTGATTTCTCAGTACTTCGATCAGTGTATGGTGCAGAACAAGTTTACTTATTTCATCACAAACGGTGACATGATTAGGCACTTTTATGATAAAGCGTGATCTGTTCCTTTTGCTAATTAAAATCAACTACCTTTAATAGTGATCAATGTTAGTTTTAGCGTTGTTACTCTTATACAACAAGAAGAGCTAATGGGATGGCATTCTAGTGTAGTTAAAAGAACCAGAATTCGAGTTTTCGGTGTAAATTTCAGTGAATTTTTGGTCAGGGAAAAGGAATTTACTTCGAGTAGGCGGGGAGTTCGAGTTATCGGGGTTCTACTGTACGTATACAAGAGGTACCGGGATCAATACCCGGGTTCTCCAACCAAAGATAGAGGGGTTCTTAGCCAGGGAAAGCTCACTGACAGCAACAAACAAGTACAGCTTCAACTTAACTCTAAACTGCTCCAAATATTGGCAACTTTAAATAATTAAAATTTAGGTACCTTCAGGTTGGCTGACCATGAGAGTTGCAAACGCACATCTTAGTGACTTTAGCGAATTTCTCGTTGATCATCCTGTTTAACAATACGGGACAGGACTGATAACCTCGGAAGATATTACAAGATGATTATTTTACCGTTGCTACCGCGGTGTGTTGGGCCATCGGATCATGTCTTTCGTCTGTGTCTTTCGCAGTATCCATTTTTTTTTTCTTTTTACGTCTCTGATCCGTACAGAAGGATTGACCTCACATTGGAATTGAAGATGCGCAGTGTTGGTCTTGTGGCTATTTCCCTAGAGACCAAGATGTCATTGAGGCTAAAGAGGGTTGTTCTAGCTTTTCCCACTCTGATCACCTACACAAAAGGCTCTTTATGTCCCCCAATCGCCTCCTTTGGTCTATAAAGCGGCTACCAGTGATCTTTCAGGCCGTGCTGTACTCTTTATCCAAAGTGCTGCCCAGGTAGGTGAAGAAGTTGACTTCCTCAATAGGTTCACCACTTTGACTTGTTCTTGTTGACTCCCAGCTCTTTTGCAAGGGATGTGTTTCAGGCCCGTAGCAAGCATAAAATATCGTTCACGGAAAATTTGCCAAACAATTGTTTCGGTTTTCTTTCTCCCCAACGTAGTCATTAGCTACGTCTACAAGGGTCAGAGCATCATTCTGTTCTGTCCTTGTGAACATGCAACATCATGAGGTCGTTCAGGTGGGATTGTCATTGGTGCATTTCGATCCATTTTGCTTCTGACTATTTTGATGCTTAATAAGCAGATATTTTAAAGCCGTTAATTGTTTTTGGCAGAGCAAAAATACGATTTCGTTCATTTACACAATTCCAAATTGCACAGAAGAACAACAGTGCATACGGTAATCTTAAAATGATCGACAATACTTTAAAACTTTAACTTCCATTGACAGCTGTCCATTTTAGTAGAAAAATTCCACTTTTGTAGCAGAATTTAATTCAAGTATGAAAATTTCTGGGGGGACTCGAGCCCCCCCTGCCCCTCCCCCTGCTACGGGCCTGCTGTTTTCTGTAAAGGGACATGTTTAAGGAGGAGTCAGGAGCTGTTCAAATCCGTATTTATTGCCTGCTTGCTCCGATATAGCAACCTCCTTGCAAATCCGGAACCTTAAGATTACACAATACAACGCCATACAAGGTTGGTGTTGTTGTTCATCCTTTGGAAGTCAAAGATGACCATGACTTTAGACTGACGACTAGCGGCGGTGGGGTCCGAAAATGGCTAGCCAGGTCAATCAGAGCCCAGAAGGCCCGCCCACACTTGGTCCGTGGGTCTGTAGGTGATGCAGTGGAGGTGGAGGTTGTTCTGGCTTTGTGGGCGGTAAGTTTCCTCTATGCTTTAACGGTCCGTCGGTTTTCTGCCGTAGTGGTGACTTTGCTACGCCAAGTTGTACGGTCCTGGTCAAGCGACTCCCATGTACTGGGGCTGGTGTCCAGATCTTTAAGGGAGCGAGTGCTTGCCCTGACAGAGTTCTCCATACAGTAACTATTTATGGCAGTCGGCTGTCAGACATTCTCTAGACATGGCCTGCCGATCTCACCTGGCCTTTCTGTTGAAGGGTATGAACGTGCGGGATGCTGGCCCTTTATATGACCTCCGTGGTAGGATTTTTTCTGTCCCGCCATTTGATGTGGAGATGTCTGTGGAGGCAGCTCGATCAGGTAGAAATGATTGAGGTGCTCGTTGTGTCTGCTATAGACAGTCCAGGCCTCTTTGAGGGACCCTTTGAAGCAGTCTTTGAAACATTTCTTGTGCTCCCAACCGAACGATTTCCCTGACAGTGTTTGCCATACAGTAGCTGCTTTGTAAGTCTGCTGTCAGGCATTCTGGAGACATGGCCTGCCCATCTAACCAAGGCTTTCTGTAGGAGGGTGTGCACGCTGGGATGTTGGCCCTCTCTAGGACTTCCTTGCTAGGAATTTTTTCCTGCTATCTGATGTGGAGGAATATGCGGAGAGAGCTCAGATGGTAATGATTGAGCTGCTTGGCGTGTCTGCTATAGACCTTTCAAACGTAGAGGAGAGTGTGGTGAGCACCACTGCACGGAAAACGTTCAGGAATTCTCACGGAGTCTTTAGAAGGCGACGCTGGCCTTAGCTATCCTGTTGTTGAATTCAGCATCAAGGTACACCTCTGTTGAAGGTGTACTACCCAGACAGGTGAAGTTAGGATCAACTGCCTGTAGGTTCTGCCCCTTAACGGTAAGTATAGGCTGATACATAAATTAAGCAGTGTTTTTGGTGCTGGTGGTAATGACGAAGTTGTCACAGCCTTGACATAAGCAGTCTGTTTCATGCTGCATCGTCTCCTCTGTTTTGGCGTTGAGGGCACAGTCATCAGCAAATAGGAAGTCTCTGATCACGGTCTTCTTCACTTTGTAACAGACTTCAGGCGCCTGAGGTTGAACATCCCGCCGTCAGTCCTGTATCTGACCGGTATTCCGTCCTGGCAGTTATAAAAGGCATCAGTCAGCATGGCCGAGAATGCCATACTGAAGAGAGCAGCCTTGTTTCACGCCTTTCGTAACTGGGGAGGCTTGTGAATCGTCTCCGTCATCAACACTTTATACCATCATGCCATCGTGAAACTGACGGATAACTTCAACGTTAGCTTCTACAAGTCGTCTCTGCTCACCGTATCAAAGGCTTTGGTCAGGTAAACGAAGGTCACAAAGAGGTCGCTAAGTCGGTCTAGGCATTTTTCCTGGAGCTGACTTGCACCAAATATCATGTCCCACGTTCCGAGCGAAAAGCACACTGGCATTCTAGTAGGAGACCTGCTCAAAATGTTGGATGAGGCAGTCGAGCAGGACGCGGTGATTGTCACTAGCTAGACTGGTGGTCTTTGCCACATGACAGCTGTTTGATGGCCTTTCGGACTTAATCTGTAGGCACCACATCAAGGTCCTAATTTGAGGTAGGCGGGCAATGGCCTTGTCATTGATTTGAGCAGGGTGGTTGACGGCCTGATAAAAGTATTCAGCTCATCGCTTTAAGATCTGCTTCTTCTCAATCTGCAGTTGAGTCCCATCTGTAGTGAGGAGAGAAGAGAAGCCAGAGGACTGGTCAATGTCTGTCTGGGTAGCTCTGGATTTCATCGGTCTTCTTGCTATACCACGAGAAGTTTCTTCTGCGCCTTTTGTTTAGCTTTTGCAAAGGCATCAGTCCTTGCTTGTGACGTGGGGCCATTCTGCTCGGAATGTTTTTCTGACAGCATTGCCTGTATGTCATCATCAGTCTCATCGATCGGGAACCAGTCCTGATTTCTGCGGGTTGCTAGTCAGAGTTTTTCAAATACAGTAGAGTAGAGTGCATCTCTGAAGGCTGCCCACCGCTCTTCAATGTTGTCCTGGCCATCCTGGGGTAAAACAAGCAGCCTTCCTTCTAGCCCACTAGATTGAACTTCTGCATCATGACTGCTCTTCAGCGTGGAGCTATTAAGCATCGTTGCAGCCTTTTGCCCTTGGAGTCTTCTTGTTGGCGGGATGCGAAGTTTGTACTTCCCTAGGACTAGTCAATAGTCAGTCCAACAGTCTGCAGCGCACATTGCCCTTGTCACTCTCACGTCATGCCTGTCCCTCTTTCTTGTATGACATAGTCGATCAAATGCCAATGCATGGAGTGTGGGTACATCCAAGATGTCTTGTCATGGTTAAGGATGCGGAAAATTGTGTTGGTGATGACCAGATCATGTGTAGCACACGGCAGAAGCAGAAGACCATTGCTGTTCCCTCTCTCCACTTTTGCGGGATAATCTCCTTACTCCAAATCTTGATTGGTGAAGAGATTGGAAAATGTGGTCTTTATGTCGGCCCTCATTGACTTTGCTAACACTCCATTGCCATTCTTTAGTGTAATGGCTCTCCATTTTCAACTCGGTGAAAATGCCTGACTAAGGCCAGTTTTGGTTTGTCAGTCCGTCAAGCAGTGTATGCAGCCCTGAAGATGATGTTACATAGAAATTAGAATATCAAAATTAGAAATAGAATATCAAAACATAGGAGAGGTTTCCACACCAAATAACGTCTGAAGAACCACTGCACAAAATCCATACCGAAGTCATTTCACTACCCAGACCTGGGTAATGTTTCTGTTTGGTTTTAGCCAATTTTCATCTCGGCACAACCAATCAGAAGCCCCTTTCAGATAAAGAGTAATAACAAGTCATCAGTAAAGAGGTTTCTGTGCTCGTTCTTCAGACGTCATTTCGCGGATAAAACAGTCGTGGCCCCGCGTTTTCTCAGGCTAGCTGTTGTAATGTCCACATCATCATGTTCTATCGACTACTTGTGCCCTTCGGCGGGAATACCCTGCTTATGTTTCGATTTTTAAATTCTGGTGTATTTGAATCGAAAAAATCAACTAACTATTTGGTTTCTTTTTGTTGTAGTCGCGATATTGTAGATCCTGTGGTTCCATTCGCTCTTCGATTATCATCTACCCTCATGTTTGGTGTTGTACTAATTTACCGAGAACAAACAAGAACAGTGTGGTGTAAGGAAAATTTGATGATTTTTATATACTGTTTCTCTTTCTGATTAAAGGTTAGGGGCACACAACGACAGGTTTCTTCCAAATGCTATTTAAAAACAAGTATTAGAGGACTTTTCGCAGCGAAACTCGTCATTTGGTTCCCCTGTAAGTTCCTTGGCTTTGTTGTCCGCTCCAATCCACAAAGTGTACCACTAGCCGTTATTTTTCCTGAAATAATTCAGGCGTACAAGGTTTACTGATTTTGACAGCAGAAAAATTAGAGCGATTTTCATATGATCTTTAAAAATGGTTTCAGGAAGTGTTCGTTATTTGTTTTATCATCCAACGATGAAAAGAACAAAACATGGACTCTTCGTTTCCCGCCAAAAAAAACCCTAATATGGAGAAGGCATTGTTCAATTGGCCAATCGTGTAGCAGTATGACGTCAAAGCGAAGTATCGATTGATTTCTAGAAAGTTCTCTGGTATAACGTTTTTTCACTCGAGCGTTCTCTTAAACAACCAAAAGCCACGCGCTTTTGTATCCGCTCGATAAACCAATCAAATCGCCCTATTTTAGTTCGTTTGTTGTTTCTGTTTTGTTCGCGCGTTTTCATTCAAGGTCATGCGAAAATCGTTCTATAAGTTCTTCAAATAATGTGACTGTCTAATTTCTTTTTATTTTGTAGCCGAAGTAGTAAATATATTGAAGAATTTGAAAACTGCATCTGAACTGAGAGTCAGCAGTATTGACTTGGTCAATCCATCGCTAAGGTAAGACAAAATCCCTTTGACTTTTTCCTCTGTAAATACTAAAAATATTTTATCCAATATCCGTTGTGATTTTTTGTTTTCAGTTAGATTAACAAGAGCCTACAAGGAAATATTTACGTTAAACGCATCGTATTTAAAGAAGGGACATCTATGTCGTCCAACGTTACGCTACGTTACGTAATGTTTTGTTATATCACGTTAAGTTATCTTATGTCATGTTGTGTGATTTTGTGCGGCTCAAATTATTTGGCCAGTTATGACCCAGTTAAGAGCCATTTTTCAGCAAAGTGACTCTCGGTAACATCTTCTCACTCAACAAGGTCTTCACCCCAACCCCCATGGAGATGCTCGACCTTGGTCCCTTCTCCTGTCAGTTAAAGCAGTTCCACCGGCCCTAAATGCTTAGCCACACGAGTAGGTGCTGGATATTTATTAATTATTGGGGAGCTTAAGCAACGGCGAAGGCGACAGCAACAAGAACGGCAGAAAAGTAATAGGTTTATATTGGCAAAACAACAACTTTGCACGTGAATCACGCTTTTTCGTACATTTTTTTGGCGTCGCTGCACTACTCAACGTGAAAATGCCTTATTTCACCTTTTGTAGTGGACGTGAACACAAGACAACGACTTTCTTTTTCTTTTCCTGAACTTTGATACGGTCTTTTAGAATTCAACTTCAGACAAATTTGCCAACATTTGACGAATTGTACAAGTTGGAATAAGGGCGATAAAGTTTAAAGTAGCGCGAATTCACTTTTTAAGTGACGCTTTCGTAGCCGTCGCCGTCGCTGTTACTTAAGCTCCCTATTAAAAGATAAAGTTGGCGGGATCCTGTCAAGCAGTTTTGTTTTCATATTTAAAGATGTTTGTGTCTGTCACTAGGGAAGAAGCCATAACAGATCCCTTAGATTTCTCAACTGAGACGTTTCGATTGGACTTGGATGTTCACCGGATAGCCATTTTTGGGCCGGTAAGCGGTGACAATAGATAGGTTAAGCATCACGTTTACGTCAAACAGCAAACGCGAAATTTTACGAAGTGTTTTACTGTTCATTAAATCTACACTTAAATTAGTAATTTCACCTAAGTTTTTTATCCATAAGAATTGTTTGAACCGTTGTTATTGGCTCATTCTCATTTTGAGAAATTCTCAACTAGAATTTGACGTTGGCCGTTTGCTGTATACGTGACAAGTCACATGAACGTTTTCGGCCTTTGTCAGTTGCTATCGGCGTCCTTTTTCCTACGATAGAACCGTTCAATATAGATAGCTGTGTGCAACATAGATAGCTTCAGCCACAAGTTGTTTAGCACCTTTTTGGTAACTTTTGCTATATCTGGAGCACCTTAATAGCACCTTTCGTTATTTAGAGTTACTCTCTGGCAACTTTTGCTATTTGGAGCAACTTTTGACTTTGGGGGCAACTTGATTAAATTTTTAGCGACGTATGGGAATTACCAAAAGCTCTAATATCTTTTAAGCCTTGTAAAACATCATAGAAAGAAAATGTTATAGCTAGAATCAGGAGCCTCAAAAAATTTACCAACTTGGAATTCAAACTTGTGCGCCAACCCCTGACCCCCCTTTAGGTGGACTACCCGAGGGTTGAGGTCAGTGGTTCTCAAAATGGCGACAAACATCTGACTTCTCTGCCTCGAATAAAAGCGGCCCTATCAGGATAGGAGAATGCACTTGCACAATGAAAACCAAAGAGAAAAAGACCTTGTTCTGAGAAGGGTTTAGTCGACGGTTTCGTCTCACAACGTTCGGTTTACACGAATGACAGACTGATGTGACCAGGCGTGAAAATTTGGTCGCCAATGCGTAAAAGCTGGTCGCATTGGCGATCCCACAGGTCGCAACGTCGAGCCCTGCATTGTACCCCTTTATCTCTGCCCGCCTCGACTAGCACCTGCTATATAGCTATTTGCGGGCGGAAACGGACTTCATTTATGTCAATTGTTAATCAAGTGTGTGTGGATACGGATGGGAGGGATATGGAGTTAGATTTGAGAGGACTGCGGTAATGTTAATGCTCCTTACTTAACTTCATTTATCCTTATATTCATTAGGGCGACTACTTCACCGTAAATGGTCAAAGATATCAAAGCTCGGTATCACCACAGCCTACAGACGGAGATTTTAGTCCCCCAAGTTTACCACGGACTCCCGTTCAACTCGAAAGCCCAGATTTTCTTCGGGAAGGGCGTGCGCCCTCGGGTTCAGATTTTGAACATAGCCCTTATCTTGCCAGGCCAGCCGATATAAGAATACCTGAGGTCGACCACATTCGTACGCGGCGAGATGAACCCATTGAGGTAAGTATTATACCAATCACGCCTAAGCGGTGCTTGCCAAAATGTTTCGAGGATATGAATTATAGACCGGGGAAAAAGGACATTTGAAGTATGATGCAAAGACAACCTATTTCAAATGCAAACTGAGTTCAGCAGTTCGAAGAAACTTGAACCTATTACGCCTAGATACTGGACATATTGCCGTAGCAATAATTCATTTCGTCTTGGACAATTTTATTCTCCAACTTTATACAGATATGAAAACCTAGAACCTTGTATGATATTTTATTTACTAGTCTTCAATCTTTTTCGATAGATTCCAGATGAGATAGACATAACCGGAGAATTACCTCCACATGATATCAACATTTCTCACCCTCCTTCGCCTGATCAACCTCAGCCTCGCCCAGACGCTAGCCAGCGTTCTCCACGCCCTCGTTCCAGGTCTCCTCGTGCTCGGTCCAGGTCCCCTCGACGTCGTTCCAGATCACCTCGGCGCCGTTCCCGCTCTCCTCAGGCTCGTTCCAAGTCACCTCGACGCCGTTCCAGGTCTCCTCGACGTCGTTCCAGGTCTCCTCGTCGACGGTCCCGTTCACCTCGGCGCCGTTCCCGCTCTCCTCGGGCTCGTTCTAGGTCACCTCGACGCCGTTCCAGGTCTCCTAGAGCTCGTTCCAGGTCGTCTCGACGTCGTTCCAGGTCTCCTCGCCGAAGGTCGCGTTCACCTCGCCGCCGTTCGCAATCTCCGCGATCCCGACAACCACGTTCGCCTCGTGATCGCTCTCCTCGTCTCCGTTCTCCTTCTCGACCGAGGTTTGAACAGCCACCAGTAACAACAGAACCGTAAGTTGACATAACAATTATTGTGTATGATATGGAAAAAGGCATACTGGTTTTAAAGTGTTCGTTTATTATTCATTCAACATTTTTCCAAGCTTGTAATATGCTTACCCCTCCAAAGAATTTCTTCTTTCTTTTTCTTTGTCAGTTCCTCGGCAGTTTTAAGATATGGACAGTATAGGAGTTGTCTTTCAATCTTTTGTGCGTATCTTTGCTATCTTTGTATGCCAGTTATTGGTCTATTTTGTCTTAGCAAGGAGTTTGAAACCAACCATTTTTCGTCTATTCCACGATCTGCATTGCCTAAATAGCTCACCCGCTGCCTCGCTGTTTTTGTGAGATGTCATTTCCCAACTAACTTGAAACCCCATTGGAACAAGGGAGCGACTAACATATTACTGCAAATATAAATTCAAATATACTTAAAGTCAAACATTTTTCACACATTTTTATTTTACTAACCATGTTCACTGGCCTTCATACCCAGCAGAGCCCCACCTCATATACCTGGAGTAGAACATCTGGACGAAGAGCCTTCCGCGGCTAGAGTGCTTATGATAGATGAGAGAACCGGAGAGTTAGTTACACCTGAGGGTAAGGATGGAATGTATTATGTCAACTTTGTTCGTTAGGAGCTATGTGCATTGTAATAAATAGAAGGCAACCAGTGAACACTAGTGAATCGTGAATCTCTAGCCAAGAAAATCAGTTTTCTGGAGGTATTTAACTGATGATGTCGATGACGGACTTAATTAAGGTGTCTAGTCTTCTAGCTGGCCTGGTAAGGCCTACTAACGGGGACACTAATTAAAATACTACCAAGAGAACCTAAGAAGAATATTTTCATGCTTCCTAAAACCAAAAGACGTATTTCAGCCCCACCTATACTTTTAGCAATGTTTTAAAAAACCATGAGCCTTTTTTTGATGCTGAATCTATCGCTTATGAGCAGAATGTGCTGTTGGGGCTCGTCAGCGTTAGCGTTTTACACAGTACATGTGAAGTTCCTCAACCTGCTGATCCGTTGCTTCAGATTTCCTGATGTTATTATTTTTTTACAGAACCAGATCTTCCGGATTTGCCTACTTCAGTTACAGAGCCAGATGAGGTAAGAAGGGTAAAGGCTTAGCTATATGATTCCCGAAATACGGCCTATAATTCTTTCCGGAATTTCCCCGAATAAAGCTCTAAATTATTTTAGAAATATCAAAAAAATTCTCCAAAAACTCTCTAAAATTCCCAAAAATTCTCAGAAATTTCGGTTTTTTTTATAGTGAGGCCCCTTTTGGTGAATAACCGCTGATAAGTTGTAGTGTAGAGGATTGAAAAAAAAAAACCACTGATTTGTTGTGCTCAGTAGACGGTGCTCTAGACACCGCTGAAGCATGTGATCGGACTGAGCCCACTTTTGGTAGGAAGGAATACAACAACAACAAAAAAACGTTTTGTCAACGTTTTTGCCTGTGAGATGTTGCCAAAATGTCGGGTGAATGTTCAAATTGCTCTAAGATTCTCGAATTTGTCACTTTCTTTCTAAAATTTGTACGATTTTCTGAAAGTATTTTCGATGTCTTAAATTCGCCCCCAGAATCCGGATATATGCAGCTAGGTACTAGGAGAATCATAACTATAGTTGTTATACGTGCGAAAACGCAGAATGCATCTGCAACACATTGAATTTACTTCCCGTAAAGAAGTCCAATTATGCATCATTTCCTGGTAGAGCTATATATAGGCGGTTAAATCGCCCCTAAGCCCCCAACAATGTTGGGAGGTGTTGCGTCCGTATCATCCAGGGTATCAGCCACAGGCAACCCAAGCGTACTAGCCGTGGATTCGCACTTTAGGGGTCATTTAGTCTATGGGTATTGTCTGAACCCAAATAGAAGAAAACCTCACATCAATATCAATAAACATAGACTAAATGTCCTCTTAAACCCGAATCCACCCACAGTAACGCTTGGGCTTCCAGCGGTACATAACTCATAGTTTGATACCTTCATCACCAGGGACTGGTCCCTATAAACCCTTTACTTAATGAATGACAAATTCTTTCCTCTTCAGTTGGCTGTCCCCCAGGGTTTTGTTACCCCCGGGGGAGTGGTCGTTACCACTACACCCTCCCCGCCGAAGAAGAGGAGAAGAATGGCTATTGACAACGTTATTACACTTAGTAAGGAAGTTATGAAAAGGAACGTTGATATTGGAGGACGAGAAACTCTTTCTGAACGGGTGAGTAAACTGGAGTACCTGAAAAGACATATCATTGGCCGTTTTGATGTTGGCAAACTGCAGCGCCGCGAGACGCAAGGCACTGGGGAGTATTAGGCTATGTTCATGCTATACCAGATAGCTTTTGCGCAGGCGCGAAAACCGGATAGGGCTTCTGTTCACACACAAAAACGGTGATTTTGGCCTGATTTCTGTGACGGAGTGAAGCTGCACCGCGCCAATATCGAAAGAGGAGCGTCACATATCGGATAAGTTTCTGTGTCATACTTTGGTGTTGTGTGAACACCTGTTAATAGGGACTTTAAGATGCCACGACGGCGACGACAACGAGAACGTCAAAAAACCAATAGGTTGAATAGGCAAAACAACTACTCATTACTCTGCACGTGCATCACGCTTTGTTGTACATTTCTCTGCCGTCACTGCACTCTTACGACGAGAAAATGACTGATTTCACGTTTTATCGAGGACGTAAACAAGGGACGCCTAAATTTTCTTTCTCTTTCTGAACTTGAATATGGTTTTTAGGAATTCGGCTCAAAAAGAGTTCGCTTGCATTTGACATGGTAAATGAGTTGGAGTAATCGCGATAGAGATTGAAAGAACGCAATATCACTTTTTAAGCGGTGTTTTTGCCGCCGTCGCCGTCGTAGGATCTTAAGCTCTCTAATAAGTAGGAACGAAGAATCGAACCCACTGAAACGGAGGTAAACACGGTGTTCGGTGTGTGTGAACGACTTGTTCCGGTTCTGTGCTGTTGCTGTTCACGCATGTACTATACAGGATACCTTTTTGTGTCGGCATGATAAGCTGTCTGGTAAAATGCGAACATAGAAAAATAGCCTGTGTCTGTGAAGAAAAAAAAAAAAAACTGAACTCAGGTTTTATACGCAAATTGTTGACTCAGTTCACACATCTCGAATCTACACTTTAGGTTTTGCAGTTGGATAGTTTTTGGTTATTTTGCCCCTAACTCTGTTAACGAAGCTTCATTTTAACTTGAGTCATTGCTTGTGTGAGTTGACTAATTTTCTTTTAATGTAAGTACACACTGAGTAAAAAAATCAGGTTTTTGATGTCTTTTTCTTTTCTCATCAGAAACTTGATGAACATTACTCAAAATCAGCGAAGGATTTGTTTATGGATCCAACTACAGCAGGTGAGACGTTTAAGAGGAAACGGTACTAAACAGAACAATTTCAACAATCAGTCAAATAAAACTTTAATAAAGTAAAATTTCAGATAATTTGAGCCAGACAGACGCCTTGTAAATTTTCGTGAACTTCTTTATTTGCCTTTATCGAGGAGAGCGAAGCCAGAAGCCCGGTTTCTCTAATCTTTTCATCAAGCGTTTTTATTTTTACGTTTGGAAAATGATCAGACTATCTTATTTTAAGTATACTAATCTTAATACGAAAAAGATTTAGAAACAGAGAAATCGAAAACTGTTACAGCTTAGAGCTTCTTACGGAATGGAAAGATATGAAATATGTTTATGCTCATGCCAACGTTTTAACTCTTCTGTTAGATTATTTTCTTTGGCTCATTTGTGTATTCATCTAGCACTCGGTAGCCAGCCGTTATTGGAATTATGGAAAAGAAATGCTGTCACCACCCCTGAGGAATATCATTCAAGTGAGCCTGAAGAGTCGGGTGAGGGAAGCCCAGATCTTCCCAGGTCGTTACGTGGTGAAAGTATTGAGGTGAGCATTCATTATCGCAAGAGCTGTTAAGGCAACGCTGAAAAAATAGTTTAGGGCTCGCAAATATAGCCTGCGGGTGGAAAAAAGGGACGACGGCAAATACGTCTTGGATCGCAAATGTAGTCAAGTCTCTCTTGCAACCACTCTCACATATTAAGGAAGCTTTATGAATTATCTTTGAAACTCTCCTGTTACGTCGGATGTCTATTGAATTATCTCCTGAAACAATTTACTTGAGCATGGTTTGATCCGTTAAGATGGACGATAAAGCAAACTGTGGTAAATATCTATCCAAGGATCTATAACGTAAAGAAAGCAACTCCCAGACTAGGCCTATGTCGCGGCGTTTTCACTGCCTAGGTTGTTTTCTAGATACATTTTAGAAGATGACAGCTTCGCTCCGTGTATGAGCTCATCCAAGTAGTATAGGAGGGACGGGTTAGATCCAATTTTTCACCAGGAATTTCATTAAGGAGGGCAGGAACCGTCTCTTCCCCAGGCCAATTCTCGCTATTCGTCCTCGTTTTAACGAATCGATGGTCAAGAAATTTCTCGACCATCGATTCCTTAAAAGAAAATTATTCGATAACTCTGTGTGTTTGCTGGCAAACTTGGATAAAAGAATCCCAACCTCTTTTCGACGCTCGAGCTCCTTTCATTGCTTTGAGAATTTGGCAATGGCTGGAGACTTGGCCGCCATTATGCATTTGCCGTGGTTTGCCAGGCGTCCTTGGAGAATTCTCCCAACAAGCTTTACAGGTGATGATCGCCGAGGACGTCTAAGGACGAGGCTGGGGTAGGAATAGATTAACATCATAGCCTTCTTCTTATTCTCATAAACAAAATGCGGCGGAATATAACTCAGCTATTTCCCTTCTCAAGTTTTTTTTTTATATTAGTATTCCCTGACACGAGTACATGGAAATTGCTCTTTCCTGCTCATGGGCTCTTGCTCCTGATCTGCCATACTTTGTCAGTCGGTGACGAGCCAATACTTCATTCGTCCCTGTCCCTTTCTAAAGTACCTAAAAATAATACGTAGCGGCCTTGTTGATAACTTAAATGAGGCTAATTCAGTAAAATGATAATGCGTCGGGCTCACAAGCACTGCACTCTGACATCATTGCTTTTGTTTTGCTTTTATGTATTTTATGTGTTAACATATTCCTCGCTATGTTCATAGCTTGCCCGCAGAATTGAAACCCCGTCCGAGAGGGAGATACCAAGAGCAGCGGCAGAGGGATCTGGATTGTTTGAACGTTCGTCCGTAAGTGCTGACTTTACTCCAGATCTACAAGGTAAATGATTACTTCGCATGAGGGACAACTGACAGTTAAGATATTAGCTCTTTTATCCTCTTTACAGTGATGTAAAGTAAAGCCACGTTCTTTACTTAGCATGCCAATTTACTGTTTCACTCAGACTTTCGATCTGACACAGCTCCGCAGGGGGAATGTCTCACATTTTCACTGCATAGATCAAACGCTTTGTCGTTCACTACTGATTCGAAAAGCCGCTGACAGAAAAACCGGCAAGGGAAGAGTACAGATTGGAGAAATATGAAATACGAAATAAACTTTATCATGATGATTGTAAAGTCGTATTTCCCTTGAGAGACTACTTAATCGAAACTTTCAGATCGGTTGCGCCCTTTGCCATGATTGGCATGCCTTAAGAAGATTTCAAATATAAAAAACAAGAGATCTAAAAAAGCGTTATCATTAGTTTTCATACTTGTTTTTGTCCTTCTTCTCTTATAGACAGTGGTCTCAAAAGGGACCTTTCACTGAGTAGTGAGCAAGGCAAAAAAGCAGAACTGGACTTGGAACCCACTGCTCCACGTGGAAGGTGTGTTGTCAGATCTTCTTGAGATTGTCTATCTGGCATTGGTGGGTGAGTCGTGCGCCGTGGACCGTGCGTTTGAGTCGTGCCTTGTAGATAACGCGTTGTGGGAAGTGGGTTATTCTACCTGTGTACGAACAGCAAGAGCTGAATTAGAGCAACCCTCGATCTACTTTCTATTCCGTCTCTAATTAAACGTTTCAGCTGTTTCATAGCTTTATGTTTATCGAAACTCATACGGCTTAAAATGGCACGAACGCTCTGACTCATATATGACCGTAAATTTCTTAATTTTTTAAACCGAGGAGTCACGTCATACATAGGTGTGATATGATCATTCCGGTTAGTTTCTTCCTGAAAATGACCGTTTGTCATTCGAGGGTGAGGGACTCCCTAACGACCTATGCGGTTGTCATTGTCAGAGTCAAAGTGAGTTGTGTATCGTGAAGAATCCTGAAGACGGTGATTTTCATACATCTGGAGATTCCACAGCGGAATTCAGTTCCATCTACTATTGTCTAAAAAAAGTTGTCCCAAGGTCACTTTACGAGGGTGGAATGTAATTTACGTTCTGTGACACAAGTGAGTCGTTGTCGCGTTACAGGCGACCGGTGAGTCTTTGTATGAGAAATAAAATATTGAGGTGTGCAAACGTTTTAACGATATTTAAATATATCGTGTTATGAATGGAGTTACATGGGTTACGCAATGAAGCCAAACCTCGACTAAATCGATGAATTCACACCAAAAAACACAGGAATACATCAAAGGTAAGTCGTCTTTACTCGTTTTATTAAACAAACGGTAGAATGTAACAATATGATTTAACGTCCATAAACCTCAGTATTATATTTCCCATACAACAACTTAACGGTCGCCTTTGACGCGAAACCGACCCGCTCGGGACACAGAAAGTAAATTAGATTCCGCCCTCGTAACGTGAGCGTGGGATGCCTGTTGTCTAAATGAACCGCTGAGCCTCGCCGTAGCTAAGAATTCATTTCTGCGCCACCAGCCTGCACCATTCGAACCTGTGGAAACTTAACTGTAATGTGATTAAGCGTGCTTTTCCATTTGGACTAAATGGTGCTCCGAAAACATCTCAGCTTACTGACCTGACGTCTTATTCCAGATCTTCTTCAATACTTCACCCGTCTATCGGGTATTTGTCGCCGATACTGGAACCACCCGTACAGGAACCATCTGATCTGGATGAATACATGGATATTGGTGAGAAATAACTAAGAAGTGCGTTACGATGGAATGTTGAAACCGTATCCGCTTTTAACTCGTCCCAGGGCGAAACGAGTATGTAATTTGGCTGCACAGCGAAGTCGATCGGAGAAATCGCATCGCGCTTTTTTACGAGGAATTCCATGATCTAGTACTTTAAGGCAGACACGCACGCTCTTTCGCCAACTCGTGTCGCTATAGACGTCCATTAACGGGAGGTTATCGACCTTTTCTTGGCTGTTCCAAAAAGTTTATAAAAGATACTACCACCTATAAATTTATATTCAGTCATCCCGAAAATTTTTCGGCTATTATTATTAATTTTGACCAAACCTCCACTTTGATTAGTAGCTGAATAAATAAGCAAGTGTGTATTTGTTATGATGACCTATTTTTCCGTAAATCTAGACCCCGTATGAGACTGATACCTCGTTAGGGTATTAGCCCTGCGGATTGACTTCTTCGCTGATGGATACGTTTTTTCATTCTTTCTTACCATCTACTTTTATACAAAACCAAGTTGCTATGATTCAGTTGTCATAAATAAATAAACAAGAAAGTGAGGACTTGTTTTAAAGTAAGTGTTTAATCGGGTTAAGAGAGGGTCCATTTTAAAATAATATTTTTACTATTCAATCGAACACTCAGGTGATCTGCCGACTCTTACGGAGCAGCCTGAAATCACGCTACTAGAAGAGCGGACCAATGAAACTTTGAGGTGAGTAGTCATTGAGATCAGACTCCAGGCAGTCTCATAGTTTCTTCAAATTAACACCGGTTACGTTTAGGCAAACTTGAAATGAAACTGACAGCCTTGCCATTTTTGTCGTTTATCGCTCTTGCGACCTATGATTCTATATGAGACTTTCAATTATTTTGACATGCCCAGATCATTGTATGAATTACTCTTTGCTATGACCTGTTACAGATCGTGAAATTCACAAAATCTTCACAAATACCGTGACCCAACATTCACTTGCCGAAGCTACTCTTGTAGTACCATCTGTATGAAATGTTGTAATATTGACACTAATGTACGTAATATCGCTTGTCGCTTGCAATGTTGAAATCAACTGTTTGCATTATGATACGTATAGTTTGGCAAAGTTGCATTCATTCAATTGCAATGTGGTATGCATCTGCTTCTCATGTCACATGCATTCGCTTGCCTTGTTGCATACATCTGTTTGACTAAAGTTTCACTATTCAGTTTGGTTACCAAAGCTCTTAGAGACACTGATGGGCCTCTTGTGTTCAGCAACTTATGGCGTCAACGTACACCTTCGAGAAAAACTGCAGCAACGACCTTTTTTCACCTGTTAGGTGAGTGACTTTCTGAAGATTCGCCCTAGTTTATTTGCTGTCAGCTAAAACATCGTCCTCAGCTTTTTCACACATCTAAAAAAACAAAAAGCACCCATCTTTAACGATAAAACTCAAATACACATTGAAGTAGTGGTGACTAAAATTTGAAGACGCAAATCAATAAAAACGAGGATCACCAGACTAAAAATTGGCGCGCTCACACTTGGTGCCCGAATACGATAGTCACTGGGCAGTAATGAGAACACTACTTTTTTTTAGTACCCACGCCAGAATCCGGGCATGGCCGGGTACCTCTGTACACGGGTTTTCCATTGGTTCCGAGGCAGCTTAACCCACAATCAACTTCTTCGCATACCCATAACTTCTTGCTGCGCTCCTTTTGCAAAAACGGCGTCTGCTGAAGGAGCAAAGTGGACAAAAGATAATTTTTGCACTCAGAGTGTGGACAAAGCACCATTTTGTACCCGTCCCCGTTCACACGGGTGCAGGTGTGAACGTTGTCTTATTGTTGCAGTATTCTTTATTATGAGAAATTTCTGCGATTTGATTGGCTTAGAGTAGTGGTATTTCAGCTTAATTTGAAATACCAACATGTGAAAATTACAAACCGTTTGCGGGTAGCAGTATAAACACATGATAGCACGATTTGTACGTGATATTTGGCATAAATACTACTTGTGATATTTCAAAATTGTCTCAAATTACGTGTAACAATTTCGAAATATCACTCTTGGTATTTATGCTAAATATCACTACAAATCATGCTATTACCTATAGTAATACCGTGAATGATCGAATGATTCTTTGGCGCATTTGTAAAGGCTGTCGCGAATAGTGATGTCAGAAAAAAGGTCGTATGCTATTAACCAGGAAAAGAAAGATTGGTTGCTTAACAAATCTTTTTTCTTTTTAGCTCTACACAAAGAAGGAGTGTTTGAACTGAAGCAGAGAGATCCATACAGAATGACGAACATCTATATTCTGAAAGGAGTGAAATATTGAATGTCGAGTTAGCTGGTTAAATATATATATTCGAATACAACCTTACTCAACAGCCAAAAAACCGGTTATTATTCGTCTAAGAGGTTTGGCTTTAGCTTTTTCCGCGGGATAATTAAGGCAGAAAAGTAAACGCAATTGAACGAGTTCTTAAACAAAGACGGTTGGTTATACTAGCTTACACATTTTAGTGGAGGCATGTAGCTTCCCAAGAATATTCGCATTTCACTGTTCTTATCTTTGGTTGGTGCTGTTTTCATCTTGAAGACATTCTTTCAATATAAAGTTGCTTCGGCGCAAGAAGTGAGCCAGCATAGAGAGGGGAAGTCGTTACGTCACGTTGCCATGGTAGCAAAATGTCTGGATAAACGTCACTTAAAAAGTGAATTTGTGTTGTTTCAAACTTCATAAACCCTATTCTTTTAATTTGTCAAATGTTAACGAAATTTTCTGAGGTTGAATCCAAAAGCACTGTATTTAAGTTTAGAAAAAGAAAAAGTAACTTCTTGTGTTGTTTTTACCTACTCCATAAAACGGACGCGTGAAATTGGGAAGTTTCATGTGGCCTTCGTGCAACGACGGCTAAGAAAGGAACAAAAAAGCGTCATCCGCGTACAAATTTGTTTTGCTAATAATAGCTATTGCTTACACTGTAAGCTCCCTATTGCTGTGATCCAAACATTTTGCTACCATGGTGACGTGACGTCACACTTCTCTCTATTGTGCTCCCTTGCGGTAATCCTCGGTTTTACTGCTGGACGAGAGTTGAATGGTGTTGCTTATTTACTGGATAGATCTTTACGATAACGAATATCTAGTGTTGACATGACTAAGTTTGTTATTCTCTTCCTGTGAATAGTAATTTGTGCGTTAGATTGCACTATATATCTTCTGTTTTAATCAATCTGACATGCAACTATCATATACGCCACCGTTATATATAACTTGTTCTGTCAATGAAAGAAAGGTCCAGTTCTCAGTATTTTCCCTGATAATATTATCAACATAATAATAGTCCGATAATATTATTAACATAATTCACTGATACTTTATAGCCTTCGTAACCTTGAGAATTACATTCCTGGTCTATGCCGAGGTAATTCTTACCCGCTGGAGTAGTCAGTGGACAACGCTGTTGGTCTCTAACGGACACTATCAAGTGCCGATATGGATCGTAGTATTTTGATTGAGCGGGGGGGGGGGGGGGGGGGGGGGAATCTCCTAGATCCACCCTCTTCTGTGGATATACGCTCTGTCGCAGAATGTATCAAAGACCATACACCTCCAGTTTTGCGCAGTTCTTGTCTGAAATCACATTAGAACGATAGGCAATGTTACTTAAACTGATCTAGAATAGTTGCTCTATGCGAAGTTTCGAAACGAAACTTCAGTTTGCTTTCTTCACAACAATAGGTGGAAGACAAGGAGGTTTCTCTCCAACTAGAACGCATGGTATATACACTTCTCGTTTAATTTTAATTGAAGGACTAAACCTTTCTTTATATCCACCTACAGTTTTATAGCCATTACTTATGTGGATAATGTTTTAGACAAGAAATTTTTCTAAGGAGCCAGAAAATATTTATAAATTGCCTAAAATAATTGTTATGACGCTGATATAAGGTCTTTACCGAAAATTTCACTTTCATATTGTAATCATTATTTATTGCAAAAAAATGCACTCACAAGATTATGAAATTTGTATTTAACTTATAAACCTTAAGATAAAATCTTATATTTCACACGACTACGTAAAACATTATTGTTTAATGGATATTATATTATGGTTTTTAAAAAGCTTATAAATATATTACGCATACGCTTAGCAGACATTATTTTGAAAATGGTTTGTCTCGCAGAGAGGATCTTTTGTAAAATATTTTCTTCTCTGATTAAAGGCATTTTTGTCCTTTGTATTTTTGAGTTTTTACCTTCTATAATGGGTTCCTAAAACACACTTCAAACGTAGTAAAATCGCTTCGGACCCGCCTGTTTTGCACTTTTTCGAAGCGCGCGTTCAGAAATTAAACAGGCTGCTTATCACGAATACCCTGGTTAACCACGTATACATATATAGGCGATTCAATAATACCCTGCGGGCAGTGGTTTCTTCAGGCCGAACGCTGGGAAGGGACTGGCGAGAGAAACCACCGCGAGCGACCGTTCCACCAAGCATCTGCGTCCATGTCACGCCTACGTCTTAAAGTCATACAAATGACACCACTTCGTCTTGTTTCGCGGGAAAAGTTGTCCCGCATACCGCGCTCGTCTAGGATTCGGATGGAGCCGTCTTACTAAGGGTGTGTTCATTTCGGTGAATCTAAAAAATTGACGGATTTTAGGTCTAAAAAAGGATTTCGTGTTCCTTTCGGCAAATGCAAATCCTGGTACTTTGATCCGGCGAATCCTCTTTGAAAAAGGATTTACTGGATTTGAAATCCGAAGAATCAAAATCCAGATTAAAGGATTAGTGACCTACGATGTTCCATTCACTGAGTGCATCCGAAATTAGTCAGATGATGCCAATGGTACTTCCAGTTGAAGTGCACCCGTTGAGTTTACTCGCTCGTCCCAAGTATTCCAGAGACCTTAAGCTGGCTCGATGGGTTTTTTAGGGTCAATACCGCCCATGTTTGGGCATTAGCTACGTCGTAATTAACCAAGGTTTTGAAAAATTACTAGCACAGCTGCATTACATAAAGATGAATATGTATGCCATGATCAAGGTTACAATGTCATAGGAACGATCTTTCATTTTAAATTGGATCACGTTTACATGATAATTGGGGCGAACCGTGACCCACCACATGTTACCTCACTTATCTGGGGTCCCCCACCTCCATGTAAACTGAAGTCTTTAGGTATAATGTCTGCAAGGCTTTGAAAAAGAAGTTTGGGGCAACGCGGAAATTCTCGGAAATAGTCTATTTTTCAAAACTTTTCTGGGGAGCATCCGCCCAGAACCCCCCAAAACCCCCGCCGCCCTCCAAAGAGGGTGACCCCTGCAGCGCCCCAAAAGACAGCTTTGCAGTCGAAAAAACCCATCCCTGCCAGGAAATCACCTTGAAAGCTGTGTAATAATGACAGGGAGGTGCAAACACCTTTAAGAGGGTTTGAGGTTTATCATTCGAGGACTTTTGATGATTAGAAAATTTTAGGTGACTTTTGTCGGGTAAACTGATTGTTATGCAGAGAAAAAGAGGATTTATTTTGGATTTTCTCTTGGATCATTCAAAACTTTTCTGGTCTTAACTTCTGAGACTTATAGGGAAGGGGGCATCTAATAAACAATATACTAGCCTTTGCAGCTGGCTTTTTTTTGGCGAACATGCAAACAAATAAGCAGCAAAGCCACAAGATATAGAAAATGGAAACCTATGGATCCGAAAAAAGTATTTGTTACGACGTCAGCATACGCCCAAACGATCGTCCAACTTAGTTTGTTTGCGCACACTCCCCCAAAAAATTGGACCGCCGGCTTTGCAGCCACATTTATACATCCTGACCAGCATCACATCCAAGTACCCTTATCAGGGCTTAAAGTTGTAAATGTATTGATATTAGAACTTTTATATTAAAAAATGTTCCATCTATTTTGTTAATTCTTTCAAACATTTCAGTCCGGGGGCCTTTCTTGTAGTTACACAGTCCTGCTTGTTTGATATCACACCACTTGTTGGATTTCACCCAACTTTTCAGTTAACTTTACTCGGTTAACTCGAGGTCGGATAACTCGTACTCGACGCTAACTGGAACTAAATTCCATTTTCCTTGGATTTCACTTGACCCCACTTTTCAGTTCCTCGAACTCGGACAACTCAAAACTCCCCGCTAACTCGAACTAAATCCCATTTCCCTTGGACTTTACCCCACTTTCAGTTAATTTTACTCTATTAGCTCGAACTCGGACGACTCGAACTCCCCGCTAACTCGAACTAAGTCCCATATTCCTTGGATTTCACCCCACTTTTCAGTTAATTTGACTCCATTAGCTCGCACTCGGATAACTCCAATTCTCCACTATCTCGAGCAAAATTTCCTTTCTCTTGATCAAAATTTTACTGAATATCCCGATAACACAATGTTTATTTTGCAACAAAACAATAAAATTTAATTAAAAAACGCGAAGATGTAACAATTAGCAATTATTGGACGAGGTTGAGCAAAATATCGTGATTTGTCTGTGGCGAGCAGATCAATTTTTGCCGAAGCCGGTGGCTGAGGCAAATAATTGATCTGCGAGACACTGACAAATCACGATATTTTGCGATAATCGAGTTCAATAATTGTTTTATCATTCGATCGCCGAGTTTGTTTTTTAAGGAATATCTTCGGGAAGCGAAGCGATCTGCCATTTTCACGCATGAGAGCGATCGCAAGAAGGAGAAAAGCGTGGTTTCATTTACGCATAAGCAGAATAGTATTTGCAGCCAAAAACAGATGAACGAGGTTGCGCATGAGCAGACCATTATTTGTAGGCAGTTATTTGCAGGTCACGTGGTGGGCTCTTGGCCAATGAAAAGGAAGAAACATGTGCATGGAATGATAATTAACAATTATTGGACGAGGTTGAGCAAAATATCGTGATTTGTCTGTGGCGAGCAGATCAATTATTTGCCTAAGGCGAAGGCTAAGGCAAATAATCGATCTGCGAGACACTGACCAATCACGATATTTTGCGATAACCTAGTTCAATAATTGTTTTATCATTCGATCATCGCGTTTGTTTTTTTAATGAATATCCTCGGGAAGCGAAGCGATCTGCCGTTTTCACGCAAGATCGATCGCAAGAAGGAGAAAAGCACGGTTTCCTTTACGCATGTGCAGAATATTATTTGCAGCCAAACACATTCTCGTCCCCAGAGCCACTCGGCTTAATTTGTAACGAACCAGTGGCTCTGGACGAAACGGAAAATACGACTTTTTTCATTGGCTAAAGAGAATTTAATGAGCAGAGCAAATTAAAAATATAATCTACTGCGCATAACGTTTTATTTCCTGCCCTCTCGAACTGCAAATATGAAATCCATGTCGCGACAATCCTGTTTTGGTAGCATTTGAATGCTATGCAATAGCAGTGAAGAAGAGAATTGAAGATCAAGTTTGAGAAGTTTCTACGAGAGCCACGCGCCTTGACAAAGAACGTTTGCCTTCGTTGTGGGCTAGACTTTGCCTCTGTACCGACCGTCGCATTCGGGGAAGCTGAAAAGAGGAGTAAATGGTTAGCCCTTGCGAGGGTTGTCCAATACACCCGCACCGTAACGGTCCGTATAAGCCATGTGTCGATCCGTACGGATCGAACGGATCGACAACAGGGGTATACGGTCTGTAAAGAGTGTTTTATGGTCCGTAAATCGCATCTCATTAGTGGGACTTAGGATATTTTCATGGCAAGAGTGGTTATCAACATTCCTATTTCATAAACGGCAGACGATTGTTCTTACAGTTTTACCGTAGAAAAGTTAAAAAAGTAGTTAAAGTGCCCCTGCTTTTGTTTTTGCTGTATAGAAAGAGGAAACTTAAATTGATATAGAGCATGTTTATCATGGTTATACAAAGTACTGGGTGCTTATTGCGAAAAATTTGACAGCTTACAGCTGTATATAAAACGAGGCGATTGTTACATTTGAAGCGCGCGTGCCCTCGTTTGTGACATTAGAACGGGGAGCAGTTTTATAATGAGCAGTCTTGTGCAGCAAACGTAGTAAGAAAAGCAAGCGAAGAACATTTGCATTTAAAGTGCGCTTGATTTTGTTTCTGGCGTATAGAGAAGGAACATTAAATTTATATAGAGCATCCTTATCTTGGTTATATAAAGAAATACTATGTTTGAATATTACATTTTTGGTGCTTACTTAACTTGCCTTTACATTCGGTGCGTGCTTATATTAATTATAAACTTATTGACGATTGTTCTTACATTTGAAGCACGCTTGTTTTGGTTTTTGACTTACAAGAACATCACATTTAGACACAAGCATAAAACTTAGAGCGTGCATACCGCGGTTTTTGGGTTGTTTTGATTTACAGAAGAAGGAAAATTACATTTGGAGTGTGCCTTTCTTGGTTTTTGCGCTTGTGTTGGTTTATGGTTTAAAGAACGAGGAATATTACACTTGGAGTGCGCCTTTCTTGGTTTTTGCGCTTGTGTTGGTTTATGGTTTATAGAACGAGGAATTAATATTACACTTAGAGTGCGCATTTCTTGGTTTTTGCGCTTGTGTTGGTTTATGGTTTATAGAACGAGGAATATTACACTTGGAGTGCGCCTTTCTTGGTTTTTGCGCTTGAGTTGGTTTATGGTTTATAGAACGAGGAATATTACATTTGGAGTGTGCCTTTCTTGGTTTTTGTGCTTGTGTTGGTTTATGGTTTATAGAACGAGGAATATTACAGTTGGAGTGCGCCTCTCTTGCCGTGCGGATCGTACGGATCGAACGAACCGTAACGCATTGTGCCCTGATGTAATAATGAGATGCACGCTCCGTATGTCTTCGGACCGTACGGATCGAACAAACCGTAACGCATTGTGCCCTCATGAAATAATGAGATGCACGCTCCGTATGTGCTCAGCATACGGACCGTGAGTAATAGTGACGGTTTGTGCAGAACGTACGGTCCGTTAACTGCTCTTAACGGTCCGTAACAGTGCGGCAGTATTGGACATGACTGGGGTACTAGAGTTAAAAATTGAGCAATCGACACTGGTAAGTCTCATCAGTCGTCAGTGCTACAGTAAGAGAGGAAATCAAGCTCAAGAACTATATCACAAAAATGATATGTACGTAATAAGTTTATTACAATGTGCTTTTTGCTACACTAATAGGTCAAGATAATTTTCTGTTACAAGCCTTTATTCAATAGAGCACTGATGTCAGTGCACAAAGCCAGAAGGGAATCGCTTATGAATCTTTTAATTTTGAGCTGCATGCAAAAGGCAATCTTTGTGATCGATTATAGGGCAAGTACTCTTACCAATCTACATTTTCTTCCGCTGAATCAATTCTTTAATCATTCTTACATAATTCTGGAGGCCCTTAGCCTGAAATTCATTCGATTGCTTCGAGTCGTTGTCTCCTCTCAACAACGTCTGAATCGACCGGCCGTTAATGCCGTCCAGTGACGTCACTCACTACCCGAAAACCGGGTAGTGATTTTGATTGGTTGATTGTCTAAACGTTCACATAATTATGTATAATTAGGAAAAATTTTAGCGGGATTGTCGCTTGATATTCAGCGGATCTCATCCCTGGCATTCTTTCGTTTGGTTCAAACATTTCGATAAGCTTAATCTTTATCTTAAACAGCAAAATTGCCCTTGTCGTCGAAACTGAAATGCTAAATTGAACTGCGAATGAAGAATCATTGCGGAGAGTTGGTAGGTTTTTCATTTAGAGTCTTTAGAGCCGCTTTGTGGTTTCAGCGGCCGGTGATTTTGTTTACACGAAGTTTTCTGAGATCGATCAATGTTATAATTCGACCTTCTTGCTATTTTTACCGTCAAGTGTAATAATTCTGTTAGCTTTTCTTTCTCGTCTCCTTGTTTTTTTCCCTTCTTTTTTCTTCTTTCTTCGACCAAATAGCTTCGTTTCAATTAAAGCAAATCATTGTGTTTTTGAACTAAGTGTTCCGTGTGTGTGTTTATTTCGTTGCGTGATTGCGACCGAGTTTGATTATAGAATTTAGTACAACCGGTTCTGAGAGGTACTGCATGCAGTTGATAGTTTGAACGTTAAACATGAATTACGATCGAAAAAAATAAAGCAGTTCTGTATCATGCAGACATTTTCAAACGATATTTCTCGGTTTGCCAGGTGAAAATCGTGTTTTACTTTTTGCATGAATTAAAACAAAG
Organism: Porites cylindrica; assembly: GCA_964035525.1. NCBI lineage: Eukaryota > Metazoa > Cnidaria > Anthozoa > Scleractinia > Poritidae > Porites > Porites cylindrica. The sequence goes on along the minus strand of OZ037777.1, from coordinate 49,499,891 downwards.
GTCAAGGAGTAGTGACGTCACTGGACGGCATTAAAGGCCGGTCGATTCAGACGTTACTGAGGGAGTAATAACGACTCGAAGTAATCGGATGAAATTCAGGCTAGGAGGCCCTCTGATAATGTTTATTTTAACTGTAAGAATTAGGCTGTGAAAGGAAAGGCTCTGTGGCCGACTTGTCACAACTGTTTTGCAAGACATATTCTCATCCTAACAGTCCTTGCTTGGCTTACAATAATGTGACCTTTAGACAAAGACAAAGAAGGGCCTCTAGGGTTGTTTATAATGAACACTAGTTAACAAAGAAGCGGCTATTGTGAGAGAATTTTTCTTTATGAATAATTATGTTATTTATGTGATCACTAAATAAGGTAGCACAACGTTCTCAAAACTCAAGAAAACTTTAAAGAAACTGTTTAAAACTGGGCATACATTATATATAAAAAATGGTGTGTTATGGACAAGTGAGGTGTTGATAAATAAAATAATAAACAAACAACAGCCTAGAGTACTCTATTTTGCATCAAACTGCAGGGGCAAGTGGTTGTTGATGATAACAACTGGATTTTGCAGTATGTCACTTTTGATAGGGTGGGTAACATAATAGCTTGAGCAACAGTAATATTCTAATTTACTAGCTAATCCTAACCACCCCTGCTATCCACCCCCTCCTTGAGCTTGCACACAGCCTTAGCTTACTGAAGCATAGGGCATTCTTGTTTACTTGTGGCATATATTATAATGAGCCAAATTAAAACTTGCTTCCACTAGTCATTGATTCAGTTCTGGTAAACTCTTTCCTAATTGGAAACCCCGGTATTATAACACAAAATAATCAATTTTAAGGGAACTAAACAATTATACAATAATTATTATAGCTGTGAGCAGATATTGTACTTCAACTCTATAAAGCACCACATTCAGTTTCAAAAAACTGTACTACCCCCCAAACATCAGTTCTGGTTGGCCCTGCAAGCAGTATGCTTCTTGCCTTGCCAAATTTTTAACCAATCCTATTTCAGGTCTGATCCAAAATTCTATACCCAATTTCAAACCAGGCCTTGCACTCTACTCTCAAAAGATGATGAGAGCAGCTACTCAAGAAAATAATTTTGGGTTGTGCGATACTCAAATTGTACTTCTTAAGGGGGTCCTGTAAAGCATACAGTCTTTCCTTATAAAGTGTGTATCACTCTACATTTCATTGTTCCAGATAAGAAAGTACAGCTATATTGCTTATGATAACCTGTTCTAGGCTGATAGCGCGTGCACTATAGAAATCGCCTAAAACAGTCTGTTCGATGTTTGATCTTTGTTTTGCGAGGGTGAGCAGACGTATTAACCCTTTCGAGTTTTCTAACATTATGACCCTCCATAGTGTTGTCAGTCCAATGTTTCGGACGCCAGTACTCTGTTTTTCCTGACTTTTTAAGCGCTCAAAACATGGTTCGAGTTATCGAGGGTAAAATTGTAAAGAAAATGACCTGAGGGGAACGAAAATTGGTTCGAGTTAGCGGGAGTTCGAGTTTTCGAGGGTAAAATTACAGCAAATGTATAACGGAAATCCAGGGGAAATCGATTTTTGTTCGAGTTAGCCAAGTTAGCCAGGGTTCGAGTTATCGGGAAGTTCAAACTTAACTGGTCCTTGAAAAACAACATACCGAACGAAGGAGGGATGCCGTAAGGCTTCTTGAATTGAAAAGTCGGTAGAGCATAGGACTTGAGCTTCCTCTGCACTTCTGGGAAACCTAGACGCGTAAATCCTAGGATTTTACGCTGCAGGTGTGAAAAATGTGTGGCCGCCAGTGCTTCACTCTACTTCACACAGGAGATTGTGCAATGACTGATAGGAGCTGGAAGTACAACTCGTGAGATACAACTTTCCTGCCATTTGATGTGGCGGGAAAGTCTCATGTATTCTCACCGTTCATTCGCTTAAAAGCTGATCCATCGATCCATTAGGAAGATTGTTTATGGAACCCTCAGGGTCGTGACTAGAATGGATACTCCAAAATCAGGTATCCGCGAGGAAAGTGGAACTGAATAAAATTATTTTCCGGCAAACTCTTCGACTCCTTACGACCAACGACCTGTGTTTTCTGTTGAAGTGATTGTGTAAGCTAAGAATGGATACGGTACTTCAAAATGTGGATCAATGCTCCGATCCGCCGAGGTTAGTTACTTTTCACGTTCATAGCGTAAGCATTAGCGAACAATGATATTATTTTTCGCCGTGTAAACGGTATAGTTAAGCAGTAAGCTTATTTGTTCGGATAGCTCAGGATATGATGGATACTCCAAAATAAGAATGGAGAAAATGTGAAAGTTTATTTATTGTATTGCCATTATCATAAAACTGTTACTAGGATTATCTCCATTAGTACTTGATTTCCCTTTGAAAGGATATTTGTAACGTTCTTAAAAGGATAAAAGCCAGTACAAATACAGTCAACCATTGTAATACCTTGCCCCCCCCCCCCCCCCCCCCCACAGGAAAAAATAACCGATTCCCATTTTTGGATATTTTAGGGTATTTAAAGAATACCCACAAAAATCCCAAATTTGGAAGAGTGAGACAAGTCCCAATCAGGGGACTTGGTTGGGAATTTCCTGGTTGGGACTTGTCTCACTTTGCCAAATTTGGGATTTTTATGGGTATTCTTTAAATACCCTAAAATATCCAAAAATGGGAATCCGTTATTTTTTCCTGTGGGCCCCCGACCACTCCCTAACCCCCCTTGACCTTCTTCATGCATAAACTGATATATTTTCGAGGAATTTATAATATTTAGACTGAACTGGAACCATTGCAAAATGAAAAGTCCTTTTAAATTTCTGAAATGATTGTTTTTCCTCGGAATCTCTGACTTACGAGGTCTGCTCTTGGAATCATCATTTGCTTCAGAACTTGATTCAGATCAAGTTGAGAAACATTTGCAAAGAATTTATAAATCTTCAAATATGGTTAGGGCCCTCTTAAAACATTCTGGCAACATCATTTTAACAAAACTCACACACACCCTCTGCATCAGTTCAGTAGATTTATAATGTGAATTCCAAGAGTTGTTCATTTTCCTTAATGTCCTTCTCAAGGTTGGGGCATTTTTCATTGTTGAATCTAATTAATAAACAGAAAATGGTACTGGTACTTAATAAAGGTTATTGTTATATTAAGAGAAAAAGTTGGTTTTGTTTTCCTTTCAGTCCTGATGTTTCCCTTGACTTCATCTCGGGAAACATCAGGACTCTTGGGAACGGGGTATTGTAAGTTGTAGAGTAGCCTTGTTGCTACGATCTTCTGAGATTAAGCCTTTGTTCTAAGATTTGTTTCAAATCTTTTTTTTTAGTCAGAGTTGAAAGGGCTCCCCTCTTGCTGAGGGGAGCTCCTTTCAAACACTAAGTCCAAAAGACTCCTCACTATGTTTCTTCCTTTTTTTTTTCTTAGTCGAAAAGGCTCCCCACCTCAGATTCTGGTGGGGAGTCTTTTCTTTTCTTTCTTTCTGAGTCTAAGTCCAAAAGGCTCCCCACTGCAGATTGTGGTGGGGAGTCTTTTTTTTTCTTTCTTTCTGAGTCCCAACTGAGATACAAAATGGAGCAAGTAAGATGTTATGGTTGTTCAAACCTTCTGATCCTGGCAAGTCTTGAAGAACGCCGTTCTTATAAAAGAGATTGCTGTGGTATATCATTTCACCATAATTGTGTGAGGCAAGAATTTCTAACGTCTAAATGTGTCTCATGCAATACGTACACAGATGGTCTATTGTTAAAAACGGTCCCATTTCCTGATTTAGTGGTAATTGAGGAAGAACGTTCAGAGCTGGCTCCGTCAAAAATATTGTGCGTTATTTGTATGGAGTCAGAATCTGCGCGCAACAAACTTTTAGTAACCAGATGTTGTCGCCAATTTGCCCACATTTACTGTCTTAGAAGATATTATAGTATTGCCGATTTATGCTCGACTAAAGACTATGCTGACGAGGTAACCGTGAGGCTTTATAGCGAAAACTGTTTTGTTTGTCGTGGTTCTCCTGAGCAAGAAGCACCGTTAGTTGACAAAGGCTTCCAATTGTCTCCGCATTTCACTTACTTTCCGAACACCCTGTTGAGACAGCTCCACAATTTTTTCTTTAATAATTGGATCATTGGCTCTCTTACCTCACCAGCCCGAAAATAAGGAAAGTTTACACCTCCATTGGATCTCTCAAGTTTTTGTTTTTGTTTTCCTGTACAACTTTCTCACAGAAATACATTGTAAGTTTTATTTGTAATGCTTTAATATTATTATGATTTCTTCATTCTAAAAATGGCAGTTAAATGCATTCATCAGTTGCCATTAAAGGTTTTATGTTATGAGTATTATATATTAATATTTACAGTTTTAACTTTTGTTATCTAAGGGTAGATGTAACATGTTCATTGACTATTTGCATTACTTTGCCAGTGATGTGGTTCCTGTGTTGAGATGGATCAGGTAGTGTTATTAAATATTTCATCCCTGCATTTCCAGCTTTCTTTTCATTTAGAGCTTGGTGGAGCTGTTTTGCAGCAGTAGCTCTGAAGAATGGGGTGTCTCTGTGAACCTGAAAAATTAAAGCCAACCATTGTGAAATTCAGTGACAAGATTATTGACATGGAGATTATATTTCTTTATTTTTATTAGCAATGTACTTACTGTGGTATAATTGTGCCTTCATATTCAGGCAAAGGACTTTTAAAAGGAAAAGGGGGCATTGAGGAACAAATAACCGAAAAGGGAAAAACTAGCCTGTGTCGCAGCCAGCCCTCACATCCTCTAGACCATTTGTATGGACTGTCTCTATACAGAAGGTTGAGAGTGTCTGCGACACAGATTTTTTTTCATATATTTAATAGTCCAAGTTAGAGTTTCCAGTACATCAAAGAACATATCGGGTAAATGTGGTGTTTAAAAGGTTAGTGGCCTGTTTAGTGAGCCCTCCCCTACCCCTCCCCCTCCCTTGTAGCTCAAGCTGGTAAGTGCAGGGTCAAGTGCTTTGCTTTGCAATGCTTTCCAGATGATAGTGCCCCCTTTATCTCAATGAGTGGATTTGTGGCACTGTATGAGGTTATTTTCCTCCTTCATTTATGTATACATTACCCCCACAAAACCAGCACACCTACCTTGAAATTATGGAATTTGGCAAGTTGTTGTATGTGAATTGCTGCTGGACAGTTCTTCTTTTTGGATACTTGAGTATATGTCCGCTTTCGCTTGTAACAGTGATCATTAACCTAAATGAAGGTACGTTTAAAATTTACTGTTATTATTATTATTATTATTGTTATTAATATTGTTGTTGTTGTTGTTGTTGTTAGACAATTTTCATACAAAAGATCCCATAAAAAGGAGAGATTCTTACATATGACTTTGTATCCTGCGGGTCTTTTTTCTTCCTTTTATCTTTGCCTTGATGGCACCACAAGATTTCCTCACCGATATGTAAAGAGGGGATGCCATCAAAGGCCAGCTGGTTTGCTCCTGTGACATCAGCTTTCCCTTTTCTCTCCCAGTACACTTTCACATTTTTGGAATTTAAAATCTCTATAAGAAAAAGAAAGAATCATCCAGCCCAACAAACTTATCAAAGATTGAGGACAACACTGAGAGGTGCCAGGACTTCAAGCTTAAGCTTACCACTCGAGCCAAAACTCTTGTCCTTCTTGTATACAATGAAAGCACTCCTTGCTTCTATTTGATAGTCAGAAATGATTTTATCCACCGCTGAAACGCTGTTTAAAACGTGAATTCGTGGAGGACGTTCCTCCGCATCCGAGGGATTCATCTATAGCAAATTTCACTACAAAACATGTATATCCAGCGTTTCTAACTCTGCGAGTTTGAGTTTCCAGCGCGAGTAACCGCGCGAGCCCCTGCTAAGTCATTTACATTCCACTCGCGATATTAAAATCGGAAAGAGAGTGGGAGAGCAAGTCGGAGAGTCGTAGCAAACAACAAGCCTGTTACCTTAAGAGTTGCACCACTAGCTTTTATGACAATGCCAACAAAAATTCCTTGAACAGCGATTATGCGATGTTTTTCGTCTAATACTTCACAGTTGGCGATTGAGGTTTCTTTCTCAATGAGCCTCCGCTTAATAAATATGTAAGTTGAGTCTAATTTCTGCTCGGATTTACGCTTTTAATCCACTGTTGTGACTACATTTCCATCCAGCTAAGCTCATATTTAAATAAGCTTAGCTGTTTATACGCAGAATTCAGATTGACGGCCGAGGAGAAGAGAAATCATGCAGGCATTTAGTTTTTAATTTGTAAACAAGACGATATAGTTTGAAATTGTAAATGTTACTTATTGTTCGGATACTCAAATAAAGATTGGTTTTATTATTTAAATTTACTTTCTCTTCGCCCCTGAAAAGTT